>CAMZMU010000107.1:74545539-75160085 GCA_947311845.1 Poa pratensis | reverse complement strand
CGAACTTGATGCACAATTTTATTTTTATTGCATAAATAAAACATGACCCATTGTGATTAATAATATGATGCTAGTGGCTTGATAAATGTCCGAGGTTGGGAAAATAGCCATATGTGTTGTCACATGCAAAGCTTTCAACATGCTCCTTCATCTCATTTAGTTGATATCATGTACTTCTGTTTATGGATGCCTATCATGGTGAAATGAGGTGGAAATGAAGTAGTTTAAATGAGTTTGTATAAATGGTTAGAGAGATGCCTGGGCCGCTAATCTAAGCCATGCATCATTCATGGTGGAAATTTGCTTACATGCTATGGTGAACCGTCTGTGATGCACCTTATAATAAAAAGCTATTCCAATGGTAAATAAAAAGGGTGTTGAGGTTGTTCATCTTATTTGTTTGTCTTGTCATTTTGACATGGGCTTGTTCCATATCCTGGGACGAGATGTACCCAGTTGACGCTCTTGATGATACTATTATTACTTTACAATATATAACTTGAACTTGCTTTGTTTTCTAAGTTGAGTAATCATGGTGTAGGTACTTGTATTCAAGGGGCATGAGACACCTAACCTTTACTTTATCAAGCACACTACTCATATTTGCTTTCACATTAAACTTTAATCATTCAAGATGCTATGATAGGGGTAATGAGAGCTTGACACCAAAAATTCCACATTGCAATCATTAACTTAAGTAGAAGAGTTTGGAAGTTAGATGAAACTTATGCATGCTTTACCTCTACTCACATATACATCTTTCCAAAGTGTCCACCTTTTATATTCAGATTTTCATCTACACTCTATGACCAATGTAGGATGTTCTTACTTATCATTATGCATACATGTGGTCCATATTACTATCTTCTATGTTACACTTTGTGAACTATCATTGAACATCCTTGCTTGAATACTTGATATCACTTCATAAACTATTTTGCATATTGCTACTCCTTTGAAGAATGAATCATTTGACTCTATGTAGCAGTAGCAATCATCTTTGATATTCATTGTTAGTGCTATATTGCAAAGTCCATGTTAATTTTATCACCTTCATACTCGAGGACGAGTATTGGTTAAGCTTGGGGATGTTGATGCATGTAAAATGCATACATGAACTTTGCACTATATCACTCATATTCCAATCATGTTTGCATCATATAAGGGTTATACCACTGTTATTTAATGATTTTAGGAAATAAAATAATTGTTTCCTATTTTTATGAAATTAACCCTGCGCAGGCAGAAAACCCTATTTCTTTCCTTTTATGTTTCAGGGATCTAAACGACGTCATAAAAATCTGGAAAAATACATGCGTCATTATTTTTGGAAGGAGGAAGACGTAGGAGCGAAGGAATCAAGCAAACGGATGCCGGAGGGCCAAAAGGGGGTGGCCCACGCGGCCACTGTACCAGGCCGCGTGGGGCCCACCAACTTGGCCCTCGGGGCTCCGCAGTCGTCGATCTTTTCTCCACCGCCTTCGTCTTGACCTAAAAACGCCTATAAAAGAAGTCCCATGGCGTTCTCGAAAACAAGCGCCGCCATATCACAGAAACACGAAAACAAAGATCTGGAGCTGCAGATTGGAGGGGGAAAACTCCGGCGGGGCGCTGCCGGCGTGGTCTCCATCTTCTCCATCGACATCTCCACCATCTCCATGATGAAGAGGGAGTAGTCCACCTCTGGACTATGGGTTTGTGGAAGTAACTTATGTATCTCTCCTCTCTTTGAGCTTCACTAATTAGTACCGTATGAGCTGCTGAACATGATTACGGTCATATTTGTAATTCCTATGTGGTGGATCTTTTTGTGAGTTAATATATGTTGAGATTGCAAATGTTTGTTTCAGTTATGAATATAGATGCACATTATGTACCCCGTTCTTATCTACTTGTTATGATCAAGCATGTTTATGAGGGCGTGTGTGGGATCACCATCATTATATGCATAATTCACAGACCTAAAACCTCAAAAACCTCACTGTTTCTATATCCAGAACTGCAAATATCTTCATTTGACATTGCTTTTCACTCATTTTGCAGTTCAGTGCGCAGAGGCACATAATCTTCAGAAGATCCAATGTAGAAGTGAGGCAAAGAAGCAACATTCAACTCATATCAATGCAACAACAAGATGGCCATGATCAACAAGTCCAATTCAAGCAGAAACTGAAGAACATCTATGTGCCAGAAAGTGAACAGTAACTGACAGAGATCAATTCTGTCAGTTAACTCAAGTTCTTCATCACCATCGAAGCAAGCACAAGTGAAGCAATACAAGACCACAAGAGAAGAGAAGAAGCAATTCAAATAAGTTTGAATCATAGAAAGGGAAAGAAGATCAACTTGGAGATCAAGGAAACCACAAAAGGCATAAAGGCAAAAAGGTGAAAAAGAGAGAAACATGCCATGTGCACTGTGCTGCAGCAAGAGGAGGAAGCTTCCCTCTCCATCAACTCGTACCACACCTCCACCACAAATGGAAAAAGGTGTATAAAGCCCACCACCACCACAGAGCTCTCTTCGCCATTCTCTCGCTCTGCTCGCCACTCCACTCCACCTTTCCCTCAGCCTCCACTACACCTTTCCACCACCAACCAAGAACCAAGAACCAGATCCAAGAACAAGAGAAGAACAGAAGAAGAACATGATGCACAAGAGATCAGGAGAAGAAGTACAAGGCCTTGGTGACCAGAAGCTCATGATCTGCAACTCTTCTTCACCCCTCTGCTTCCTCTGCTTCGACTAGGGTTTCTGTGAGCTAAAGCCAAAGACTTCTCTCCACTTCTTGTGTAATCCTGTGTGAAACTAGTAGATCATCCATCTGCAAGTAGAGCTTGTGATATTTGGCTACTGCAGTGAATTGAGTGACACAGTTCTCTGTTTTATCTGAAGATTTACTTGATATGTTTGCTGTTTGCTTTGATCTGTGTGTGTAAGGCTAGTCCCTGCACACTGAGTGTTGTAATTCTGTCCCTAGCCTCCCTTTGCTTGTTAACTCACTGTGATCTGGCTTGACAACCCAGAAAGCAGTGATCTTTGTGTTATGCATTTTTTCCTGCCTAAAACTGCTAAAAACCCTTGCTTGCATGACTAGTCTCTGCAAGCTGTTCGAGTAATTCTTGTTCCCTGTCTACACCATGCTTGGATCCTTGCAGTGGACTTGATTGACAACCAAGAACCTGCAAGTTAAATTCTGAATCTAGTTCTTAAACCCTTTTCTTTGAAAACCTTTACTTTTCTGTTGGAAACATAAAAACCTGAAGATTTGGTTTAGCTTCTGCCAACCCTTAGAACCATCATAACCTTGTTGATCCCTGTGGAGACGATAAACAAACCCCCTATACATCTACACTTGATCAAAATTGGCGCCGTTGCCGGGGATTGACTTATGATTGTTTCTTTGAAAGCAGTAGACTAGACTGTGTGAGTTCAGTGAAATTGTTAGCAAATTTGCATGATCTAGATGCTTGTGATGCTTTTAGTGTGTAATCTGAGAACTAGAATTGTTATTAGGGGTTTTAATTCACTAACCCTTGATAAAAGTTCTTGTCTGTGATTGTGTGTAGAGGAAAAATGATCTCCTTTATGCAGTGTTTGGATCTTATTGATGCAGTCGTCTGAAGATTCTCCTCTAGCTCCATTTGATCCAGAACCTGAAAGAACTTTTCTTGCAAGAAGAAGAGCAGCTTCAGTGTCTTCAGTTGAGGAAACAGAGGAAAGACAGGCAGTAGTAATCAACATGGGTGACAAGAAACTGAGAGATTTGTGGATCCCCAAGGATCAGATATCAAATGCAGATGTTATTATGCCTGCCATTCAGGCAAATAACTGGGAGATCAAGCCTGCCTTGATCAACATGGTGCAGCATAATCCATTCAAAGGCAGTGCTTTGGAAAGTCCACATGAGCATATCAGGAATTTTCTGGAGTATTGTAATACCCTCAAGCACAATGGTGTGCCCCCTGAAGCAATAAGGATGCAGTTGTTTCCCTTTTCTCTGTCAGGAACAGCAAAGATATGGTATCATGCTTTACCAGTTCATTGCAGAGACACCTGGGAACATTTGGTGCAGGCCTTCTTTGAGAGATATTTTCCACCCACCAAAGCAGCTGAGTGCAGAGACAAAATCACCAGATTTGTGCAGTACAATGGTGAGAGTTTGTATGATACATGGCAGAGATACCAGGACTCATCAGAATGTGTCCTAATCATGGCCAGGAACATGGCTAATTCTGCAGACATTCTATAAGGGTCTGACAGAACAGACCAGAGCTTTTGTTGATTCAGCTGCTGGTGGAGGAATTATGAACAAGACACTAGATGAAGCTACTGAATTAATTGAGAGTATGGCTTCTCATAATTTCTCTTGGACCAATGAAAGGACAGTTCATCCAAATGGTCAGGTGCTCTGGAAGCAAAGCTTGATAGCTGACAACTCAGATATCTCAGCTATGCAAGAGAAGAACAGTAAGGCAATAGTGCCTGTGAACCAAGTTTCTGCCACTTGTCTCATTTGTGGTAATGAAGGGCATTCACCTCAAGAGTGTACTCTGTTTGTACCCACAGACAACCAACTGGCAGAAGTGAATTATACTCAGAATCAAGGCCTTTCTCAGAGCTACAACCCTGCTTGGAGAAACCATCCCAACTATCATACAAGAATGCAGCTCAGCAGAGTTATCCTCAAGCAAATCAACAGAATTACCATCAAGCAGCTCAGCCACAGTATGCTCAAACATCACAGCAAAATTTCAGACCTCAAGGCAATATGCAGTACCAACAGCAACACCAACAGCAACAGCAGAATCAAGCTAATCAGCAAAATGCTTCTACAAGCAACAGCAAGTCTGAAATAAATGAAATGATGAGGCTGCAGAAAGAAATGTTCAGTGGTATGCAGGAAACAATGAAGATGCAGTCTGAGCTTTTTATAAAACAATGCAGCAACTAACAGCTGGAATCTCTAATACTCAAGGCAATCAGCCTGAGAACAAGTTGCCAGCACAAGCAGAAAAGAATCCAAAACAGTGTGGTGCCATATCCACTACTAGTTGTAGATGCTGTAACAACTAGGAGTGGAATAAACACTGAACCAGTGCTCAAAACACCCCAGCTGTCACTTATGTAGCACCACAAGAAGAGTTCATACTCAGCAAACTGTTAGGCAAGAAACTGTCCCAGAAGAGAAGGTGGCAGAGCCAGAAATTGCAGAGCAGCCTGCTACTGAAACTGAAAAACAGCTAACACTGTAACAAAACCTGCATCAGAAAAGCCTGTTTTACAGAAAATACCATTTCCTGAAAGATTGGAAAATCTAAGGATGAAAAGCAGTATGCTAAGTTCCTGGAAACTATGAAGGAAGTTCAGATCACAATACCCATTCTGGATGCAGTGTTACACATTCCCTTGTATGCAAAAATTTCAAAGACCTGATAACAAAGAAGAGAAGCTTGGATGACCCAGAAATTGTTGCTCTGACAGGATTGCAGTGCTGTCATACTGAATTATATGCCAAAGAAGCTGGGTGATCCAGGGAGTTTTAGCATCCCATGTGTTGTGGGAAAGAGAACATTCACACATTGTGTGATTTGGGTTCATCAGTTAGTGTTTTACCTTGGCTGTCAGTCAAATATTGCAGTTAGGAATTCTGAAGCCTACATCAATGACTTGCAGTTAGCTGACAGAACACTGAGGAAACCAGCTGGAATTCTTGAAGATGTGCCAGTACAAGTTGGAAATTTTGCTTATCCAGTCGATTTTGTGGTACTAGATGGAAGACAATTCTGAATCCATGATACTAGGCAGACCTTTCTTGGCAACAGCTGGAGCAATAATAGATGTAAAAGGTGGAACTCTGAAACTGCAGTTTGGTTCTGAACAAGCTGAGTTCAGCATGAAGCATGCCTCTCATCTACCAAACATACTGGAGCAATGCCAGTCCATTGATGTAATAGACCAAAGTGTGTTGGATACACTACAAGAAATGCAGACAGAAGAACCTGAAGCACAAGTGTTTGTGACAGCAGATAGTCCTAATCACCAGGATGTGTGGAATATCTCTATGTGAAAAAGATGCAGATGCTGAAGAATTGAAGTTAGCAAACCAGTTCACAATTCTATAGTTGAGCTGAAAGAATTACCATCTCACCTGAAATACATATTCCTTGAGAAAGAAAAGATACACCCAGTGATAATCAGTTCTGCTCTGGACAATGACAAGAAGAAAGCTTGTTGTCAGTATTGACTGTACAAGAATGTTATTGGGTACTCTATTGATGATATCAGAGGAATTGATGAGAAAGTTTGTTCTCACAGAATACACTTAGAAGATGGCAGTAAACCAACTAGAGAAGGGCAGAGAAGACTGAATCCAGCAATGCAAGAAGTAGTGAAAAAGAAGTACTGAAACTGCTAAAGGCAGGAATGATTTACCCCATTTCTGACAGTGAGTGGGTGAGCCCTATACATATTGTGCCTAAGAAAGGAGGTTATACAGTGGTAGAAAATGAGGAAGGGAGATTAATGACCACAAGACCAGTTACTGGATGGAGAATGGTCAATGACTTCAGAAAACTGAATAAGGCAACTAGGAAAGATCATTTTCCTTTGCCATTTATGGATCAGATGCTAGAAAGGCTTGCTGGTCAGAAATTCTATTGCTATCTAGATGGATATTCTGGGTTTCTGCAAATACCCATTCATCCATCTGACCAGGACAAGACAACATTCACTTGTCCATATGGAACATTTGCTTACAAGAGATTACCATTTGGTTTGTGTAATGCACCTGGCACATTTCAGAGGTGTATGATGTCTATATTTTCTGATCAAATTGAGAAGATCATGGAAGTGTTCATGGATGATTTACAGTATATGGAAAAGATTTCATCTCTTGCCTGAAAAATCTGACAGCAGTATTACACAGATGCTCTGAACAAAATTTGATCTTAAATTGGGAGAAGTGTCACTTCTTGGTAACTGAAGGCATAGTGCTTGGTCACTTGGTGTCTGCCAGAGGAATAGAAGTGGACAAGCAAAAGTAGATGTAATTGCTAAGCTACCTCCTCCTGAAAATGTAAAGGAATACAGAGTTTCTTGGGACATGCTGGTTTCTACAGAAGGTTCATCAAAGATTTTTCTCACATTGCAAAACCACTTACACACTTGCTGAATCATAATGTAGAGTTTGTGTTCGATGAAGCATGTATGCAAGCTTTCAACAAGCTAAAAGAAGCTCTGGTTACAGCTCCAATTGTGCAACCACCTGACTGGACAGTGCCATTTGAACTGATGTGTGATGCAAGTGATTTTGCAGTAGGAGCAGTACTTGGTCAGAGAAAAGAGAAAGCAGTTCATGTGATTTACTATGCCAGCAGAACATTAGATGAGCTCAGATCAACTACACAACCACTGAGAAGGAATTGCTAGCAGTAGTGTTTGCATTTGATAAATTCAGACCCTATCTTGTTGGGCACAAGTGTGTTGTTTACACAGATCATGCAGCAATAAAATACTTGGTGAGCAAAAAGGATGCTAAGCCTAGGCTGATCAGATGGATTCTCTTGCTGCAAGAGTTTAATATTGAAATCAAGGATAAAAAGGGTCTGAAAATTCAGTAGCAGATCACCTGTCAAGAATCAATTGCCCAGGTGGCAGAGAGATACAAGATAGAATGCCTGGTGAGCAGCTAATGGCAGTAAGTGCTAGTTCTCCTTGGTATGCAGATATTGTGAATTATCTGGTTGTGAAATTATGCCAGCAGATATGTCTTACCAGCAGAAAAAGAAGTTCATGCATGATGCAAAAAGCTATTATGGGATGAGCCATTCCTGTATAAGCATTGTGCAGATGGAATTGTGAGAAGATGTGTGCCAGCTGAAGAAATCAGTGATGTTATGTACCAATGCCATGCAGGCATGTATGGAGGCCATGCTGGAGTTATGAAGACCCAAGCAAAAATCTGCAAGCAGGATTCTATTGGCCTAACTTGTTCAAAGATGTACATGATTATATCAAGCAATGTGATCCCTGCCAGAGAACTGGAAAAATATCAAGAAGAAATGAAATGCCACAGAAGGGAATTCTGGAGGTGGAACTATTTGATGTATGGGGAGTGGATTTTGTTGGTCCTTTACCATCATCAAATGGATACAAGCATATACTAGTTGCAGTGGATTATGTGTCCAAATGGGTTGAAGCAATACCCACTGTCAGTGCTGATTCAAAAGTGTCTGCAAATTCTTCAAACTGTCATTTTCCCAAGATTTGGAGTACCAAGAGTAGTGATCAGTGATGGTGGAGCTCATTTCAACAATGAACAGTTAGAGAAGCTTCTGAACAAGTATGGTGTGAGAAACCACAGAGTAACTACACCTTACCATCCTCAAGCCAATGGACAAGTTGAGCTGTCAAACAGAGAAGTGAAACAAATTCTGGAGAAAGTTGTTTCTAAGTCCAGGGGGATTGGTCAACAAAATTGCCAGATAGCCTGTGGGCATACAGGACAGGATATAAGACACCTATTGGTATGTCACCATTCAGGCTTGTCTATGGAAAAGCATGTCATTTACCTGTTGAGCTAGAACACAGAGCACAGTGGGCAATGAGGAAGCTGAACATGGATTTAGGAAAAGCTGGAACTGCAAGAAAGCTTCAGATGTGTGAGTTAGAGGAACTGAGAAATGATGCTTATGAAAGCTCAAAGATCTATAAGGACAAGACCAAGAAATGGCATGACAAGCACATTCTCAGAAAGGAATTCAGTGTTGGACAGACAGTGTTGGTTTATGACTCCAAACTGCATTTGTTCTCTGGAAAATTCAAGTCAAGATGGTTTGGCCCTTGTGTCATCAAGAGAGACCTAGGACATGGTGCTTTTGAAGTACAGAGTGCAACAGATGGTACTTTCAAGGTGAATGGACAGAGACTGAAGCATTACAGAGCAGGAGAGCAGTTGAACACTGAAGAAAGTGAAGAAACAGATGATGATGAAGCTGAGGATGATCCCAATGCATCCTCTGCAGCTGAGAACCAGTGAAGGAGCTACAGTCAGGCTCATGACTATAAACAAGCGCTCATCAGGAGGCAGCCTGGTACCTTGTACATTATTTGCATGTTATTTCCATTTACTTGTTATGTTTTTGTTTGTGTTTTTCTTTTTGTCTTTGTTTTTCAGATTTTGAATAAAAGGAAGTGGAGAAGTTTGGCTATGATATCAAGAAGCAAGAGCAGAAGTAAACACCAGGTGGAAACATTCCAATCTTTTATATCTATTCACAGCATGAATAATATTGTTATGCCATGTTTCAGATTATGATCAATTTGGCAATTTTATGGCTGTAAAAATTTTATGGTTTTGCTCTGTTCTGATCAAATAGCATTACATTCTGTTGTGAATCATGTATTGTATCTGCTTATTATTCTTGCAAAGGCTATGTTCAGATCCATTTCTCAAACAGAATTAGCTTATTTCTCTGTTCAAAACTTGTGGAATACTTGATAATGCCATTTGCTATGAAACTGAACTATATGATCCATTTTAGAGCCATTTACTAACTCCATCTGCATATTTGCATTTTTGGCATTAGCAATCAATATCTCTGGATAGTGATTTGTGAAGCACTAACACTAACACTAACTGAAAATGTGTTAACAGGAAATTTTTTTGCATTAGCAACCACAATCTCGGGATTGGGGTATGTGACGCACTAACCAGAAAAAGTTAACTGAATCTAAGCAACAATTTTTGCATTAGCAGCTATGATCCTGGGATGGTAGCTTGTGACGCACTAACTAATAAAACAAGTGTCTTCCTAACACTAACTACTAACTCATGCATTCCTGCAGCATTAGCCTATTATGTTCCCTGGAACTGTAGTAGGTGAAGCACTGACTAAGCATGCATCTTGCATTATGGCTATTTCTGGATCATTTACTTCCATTTCTGTGCAAATTGTCTTATCATACTAATCCCAAGCATTTGAACTTAGAAATGGTTAAATTCTGCTATTTGAAACTTGTTTCCAAACTAGCACTTGCTCAAATAGTAAACAGAACTGCATTGAATCCAATTAGAATGAACTGCTAAGTTTTAGAACCTTGCACTATTCATATTCTGCTTGTTCTCATTGTATCCAATTTTCTTTACTTGAGGACAAGCAAAGGTTTAAGTCTGGGGGTTTGATCACCATCATTTATATGCATAATTCACAGACCTAAAACCTCAAAAACCTCACTTTCTATATCCAAACTGCAAATATCTTCATTTGATATTGCTTTTCACTCATTTTGCAGTTCAGTGCGCAAAGGCACATAATCTTCAGAAGATCCAATGTAGAAGTGAGGCAAGAAGCAACATTCAACTCATATCAATGCAGCAACAAGATGGCCATGATCAACAAGTCCAATCAAGCCAGAAACTGAAAACATCTATGTGCCAGAAAGTGAACAGTAACTGACAGAGATCAATTCTGTCAGTTAACTCAAGTTCTTCATCACCATCGAAGCAAGCACAAGTGAAGCAATACAAGACCCAAGAGAAGAGAAGAAGCAATTCAAATAAGTTTGAATCATAGAAAGGGAAAGAAGATCAACTTGGAGATCAAGGAAACCACAAAAGGCAAAAAGGTGAAAAAGAGAGAAACATGCCATGTGCACTGTGCTGCAAGAAGGAGGAAGCTTCCCTCTCCATCAACTCGTACCACACCTCCACCACAAATGGAAAAAGGTGTATAAAGCCACCACCACCACCACAGAGCATCTCTCTCGCCATTCTCTCACTCTCGGCTCGCCACTCCACTCCACCTTTCCCTCAGCCTCCACTACACCTTTCCACCACCAACCAAGAACTCCAAGAACCACAAGAACAAGAAGAAGAACAAGAAGAACAAGAAGCACAAGATGATCAGGAGAAGAAGTACAAGGCCTTGGTGACCAGAAGCTCATGATCTGCAACTCTTCTTCCACCCCTCTGCTTCCTCTGCTTCGACTAGGGTTTCTGTGAGCTAAAGCCAAAGACTTCTCTCCACTTTCTTGTGTAATCCTGTGTGAAACTAGTAGATCATCCATCTGCAAGTAGAGCTTGTGATATTTGGCTACTGCAGTGAATTGAGTGACACAGTTCTCTGTTTTATCTGAAGATTACTTGATCTGTTTGCTGTTTGCTTTGATCTGTGTGTGTAAGGCTAGTCCCTGCACACTGAGTGTTGTAATTCTGTCCCTAGCCTCCCTTTGCTTGTTAACTCACTCGTGATCTGGCTTGACAACCCAGAAAGCAGTGATCTTTGTGTTATGCTTTTTTCCTGCCTAAAACTGCTAAAAACCCTTGCTTGCATGACTAGTCTCTGCAAGCTGTTCGAGTAATTCTTGTTCCCTGTCTACACCATGCTTGGATCCTTGCAGTGGACTTGATTGACAACCAAGAACCTGCAAGTTAAATTCTGAAATCTAGTTCTTAAACCCTCTTTCTTTGAAAACCTTTACTTTTCTGTTGGAAACATAAAAACCTGAAGATTTGGTTTAGCTTCTGCCAACCCTTAGAACCATCATAACCTTGTTGATCCCTGTGGAGACGATAACACAAACCCCCCTATACATCTACATCTTGATCAGTGAGTGCGGTAAGTTGACAACTGTAATATCGCGATCCACTTGGGTGTTTTACCTTACTTTGTTGCCTCACTAGAGATAAACAAAAATACCATGCTACAAGGTTGAGGGTGACCAAGCTTCTTCCTGTGACTAGATCTAGCATGTTCTTATATTCACTTCATGTCATGATACTTAAAGCTATACTCTGAGTTATCTTAATTACTAAGGTGTAATGATTTAGTTCGCATCTTGGTGGAGTATAAGTGAGATTAATAACCAAAAGATCTCTATGTTAGGACGTGATGCCCATATAATTAGTAACTTGATATCAAACTTTGTGTTGCAATCTCATATGTCAACTCTATGTGTCATTGTCTGCCACACCATTAAAAGAGAGAGTGTATTTGAAACCATGAACCCCGGTCCATTTTTAATCATAAGAAACACCTTTCCAACCACTTTTCCATTTTCTGCAATTATTAAATCCGAAAATACAAAAACACTTTTCCATCTTGCATTCATCATAAAAAACCCAAAAATATCATTTATCATTGTTATCATCATCCTTGCACATTCATTCACCACCATTGTATATTTATTTCTTGTTTGCATTGCATATTTATCTTGATATCATTCATACACCTTGTGCTTGACAACCACAGGTGAGGTTGAGGACCAAAACAATTAACCTTGTTTTGTAGGTGACCAAAAGAATGATAGGAAGATAAATCTTTCACTACTGATTCCCTGAGAGTTGATATTAAACCCTCAAGTCACCCTCGTGGGGAAAACACGTCTTCCACTTACTACACACTCTGCACTTGGAGTCTCAACCTAACCCATTTACTTTTGACGCAGGTAACTACGCACCGGAGATCAAGACTGTTTTCTGGCGCCGTAGATCAACCTCTTCAAGGGCCATCAGCTGCTCGATTGGAACATGCGGGTTTGGGCAGGAGGGACGCCAGAATCAGCTTAAGGATTACATGAAGAAGGAGGATGTGGACATTGTTGGGATCCAGGAGACGATTCGCCAGGACTTCTCCATTCAGGAGCTGGAGAGCCTTAGTAGACACAAGTTCGCCTGGCAGTGGCTACCGGCCAATGGCCACTCGGGGGGTAGAGGACATGGACCGTGGGGAATTCTTTGTGAGCATGGTTCTCACCCATAAACGTTCTGGCTTCCGGTGGGAGGTCATCATTGTCTACGGCCCCGCGGACCATTCCCGTGCTCCGCTGTTCCTGGCTGAGCTGAAAGCTAAGGTTGACAGCTGCGCTACGCCGCTTGTCGTGGCCGTGGATTTTAATCTCATTCGATCCCCGGATGACAAGAGTTCTGCGAACATAGACCTCCAGCGGATGAGGATGTTCAACGACTGCATTGCGGATCTCGCTCTTAGAGAGATCACGCGAGTGGGCGCTAGATACACCTGGACCAACAACCGGGTGGACCTGATCCGCAGTGTGTTGGATCGGGTTCTGGTCTCGGTGGATTGGGAGGTAGCTTCCCCCTGTGCTCCCTTCGCACCATCACGAGGATTGGGTCGGATCACGTGCCACTTCTCCTATCCTCAGGAGGTTCCAGCCCGCCGAGGTTGAACCGCTTCCACTTTGAAAACTTCTAGCTTGGTCAACCAGGGTTTGTGGACACGGGATGTCAGAAGTGGGTGCAGGCGGCGGCCACTCCACCGCGTGTTTTCAATGCGGTGGATGTGTGGCATCACTGTGCTTTGATGGTGCGCCAGTTTATGCGTGGCTGGGGGGCGAATATTGGGGCCGAACTCCGTATGAGGAAGGCCTCAATTTTAGGTGAGATTCAGACGCTAGACCAAGCGTCAGACTCGGTGGGTTTGTCCGCTGAAAACTGACTTCAGCGGTATGCCCTTGAGAACTCCATTATGGAGATCTACAAAAGCGAGGAGATATTATGGCGGCAGCGGAGCCGACAGAATTGGATCCTTAAAGGCGAAGCAAACACTGCTTACTTCCATGCTATTGCTAATGGGCGACGGCAGAGGTGCTCCATTCTGTGCCTTTGGAAGGGGGATAGGTTGCTGGAGGCGCCCGCTGACCTATCCGCCCATATTTACTCCTTTTACAAGGAGCTATTCTCGGCGGGACCCTGCACAGGGTCACCCTGTCCTATGACCTTTGGCCAGAAACGGCCAGGGTTTTGGACAGGGAGAATGAGGAGCTAACTCTCCCATTCCCGCCGGAGGAGGTGGCCAGGGCGATTATGGAGATGAAGACTAATTCGGCCCCAGGCCCGGATGGTCTTCCGGACACTTTCTTCCAGAAGTTCTGGGAGAATTTGAAGGCGGTGATCATGGCTATGTTCCAAGAGTTTTACACTGGAACATTGGTCATGTCCCGCCTTAATTTTGGCGTGATTACCCTGATCCCCAAGGTAGTGGGTGCCACGGATATCCACCAATTTAGACCAATAGTGGTGTTAAAAGTCATCCATAGGATCTTCGCTAAGGTGTGCGCGAATAGGATTGCTCCGATTATGGAGCGCCTCACACACCCCTACCAGTTTGCCTTCCTTAAAGGCCGGTTCATCCATGACGGAGTCCTGGCTCTGCATGAGATTATTCATGAGGTTAAGACGCAACGCCAAAAGGGCGTCTTCTTAAAGCTAGACTTCCGGAAGGCTTATGACCGTCTAGACTGGGCCTTCCTCCGTGTAGCCTTGCAACGGAGAGGGTTTGATGATCGCATGATTGGATGGCTTATGCAGATTGTTATGAGTGGCAACACTGCCATCAACATAAATGGGGAAGTAGGTCCCTATTTTAGGCCGACTTGTGGCGTTAGACAGGGGACCCCATTTCTCCCCTGCTCTTTAATGCTGCAGTCGATACCCTGGTGGAGGTCTTGGAGAGAGCTAAGACCGCTGGCCACATCTCTGGTGTGGTAGGACATCTTGTCCCTGGGGGCGGCGTCACGCATCTCCAATATGCGGACGACACCATGATCATGGTGGAAGGGTCGGAACTCGACATCATCAATCTCAAGTTCCTCCTCCTTTGTTTTGAGGCCATGTCGGGCCTCAAAATAAACTTCGACAAAAGCGAAGTCGTGATCATTGGATACTCTTAGGAGGAGGAGGAGCGGATTGCAGATAATCTTAACTGTCGGCTATCATCATTCCCAATTACCTATTTGGGGATGCCGGTTAGAGATACGAGGATCCTAGCCAGAGACTTGGATCCGCTAGTAGAGCGGGTCAAGTCGAGGGCTGAACCCTGGCAAGGGAGGTTTACCTCTAACGGAAGCAAGTCTGTGTTGATCGACGCGTGCATGTCGAGCCTCCCCATGTTTATGATGGGGATAGATATCCTGCCGGAAGGAACCCACGGGAACTTTGATAAGGACCTGTCCCGGTTCTTCTGGATGGCGGCGAATGGCCGTCAAAAATACCATATGGTGAAATGGGCTGATATATGCACCCCCAAGGAGATGGGGGCATAGGCATCCTGGCCTCGAGGCGTATGAATGAGGCCTTGATGCTGAAATGGGTGTGGCGTATTCTTAGAGATGAGGGGGGACAGTGGCTTCAGCTTATTAAAGCCAAGTACCTACGGGGGTGCCCCCTGCTGGCCTGTGATCGCAAGGATGGATCCCAATTTTGGCGATCCATCCAGGCCATCAAACATGAGATTCGGCTCGGGGTGTCCTTCTCCGTAGGCGACGGAAGAGGCACCCTATTTTGGCTAGATTCATGGCTTGATGGACGTGCGATCCGGCATGAGTTCCCCCAACTCTTTGCCATATGCGCCAATCCTATGTTACTAGTTTCCAGCGCGTCCTCCCAGGGTAGATGGGAGGTGGGTTTCCGGTGGACTTTTGGTCCTGCCGAAGTAGCGTCTTGGGAGCTGCTCCTGGCTAGGCTCCCAAGATCTCGGGTGGCATCCCCGGACAGCGTATCGTGGACGTTGGCCCCTTCGGGATGCTTTACGGCGGGCTCTGCGTACATGGCCCTATTTATAGGGCCCGTCCTCCCGTGGACATCCCCGTTATGGAAAGCCCCGTTGCCATTGAAGATTAAAATCTTCGTTTGGCAACTCCTTAGAGACCGCCTCCCGTCGGGTGTGGAGGTGGTGAAGCGGTTGGGGCACCTGCCACTTATGTGTGTTTCCGGAGACGGGAATCCACATCCTTTTCTCCTGTCCCGCGGCGCGCTTCCTATGGAACTTTGTCTCCGAGTCGCTTGGGCCTGCCTGGCAGGCCCGAGACCTGGGGGAGTTCCTGGAAGTTCAGGCGAACCGTACCGGCAAGAGGAGGCGCCTCTTCTGGTTAGTGTTTGCTGCGATGACCTAGACCCTTTGGACTATTCGAAATAAGATGGTTATCGAGCGTGTCTTCCTACGACGGGCCTCTGATTCTATGTTTAAATTCTTGGCATTCTTACAGCAGTGGCACCCGTTGTGTAGACGGCGGGACAGGACGAGGCTAGACGGGACAATCGAGAAGCTCCCAGTGGCGGCTCGCCAGCTTCATGCACTGTCTAGTCGTTGAGCTTTACTCCTCTTGGAGTTGTATCGGTGTGCGTTCTTGTTTGGGCTTGTTTGTGTTGTGGCCCCAGCAGGTTATGTCTCTCATTTCGAACTTGTGTGGATGAACTCATTGTAAGACTTGTGGGTGGTTGCTTTATTTATAAAGCTGGGCGAAAGCCTGTTTCGTGTGAGTTTCGAGGTGGCCATCTCACGATATGGCTGAATTGCCCTATTAGAGTGACTCGCGGGGTAGGGTTAAGTAAGAGCATCTCCAGTCGGGGCGCCCAAAGGGCTTTGGGGCGTGCCGGACACTTTTTTCCCCACTCGCGCCGCCCAAATCTGTTTTCGATCCGGCGCGGCCCAGTTTTATGTCCGGCACGCCCAGGCCACGCCCTCAACTTGGGGAGGGTTGGGGCGGCCCCGGACAATACGAAACTACCGCCTGCGACGCGGGCCACGCCTGGCAGTGAGACACGAAGCGGCGGTCGTCGTCAAAGGCGCGTGCCGCGTGATGACGCCTCGGTTTCACTGCCCGGCGCAGACGCCAGTGAGCCGTCGCCTCGACTGCTCGCCAGAGTGAATGCACGGCGCACCTTTTCGAGGTAGGCATCGTGAATGCCACCGCTCTCCGGCGGCAATAAAAGGCGATGCCCCCGCGCTCACCCGCCGCACCAGCCGTCACCGCTCTCTGATACGTCTCCAACGTATCTATAATTTCTGATGTTTCATGCTTGTTTTATGTATCATTGTCACATGTTTTATATGCATTATATATTATTATTATACATTTTCTGGGACTAACCTATTAACAAGATGCCACAGTGCCAGTTCCTGTTTTCTGCTGTTTTTGGTTCCAGAAAAGCTGTTCGGGCAATATTCTCGGAATTCGACGAAACAAAAGCCAAACCTCCTATTTTTCCGAGGGACACACGGAGCCAGAAGGGCAAGCCAGGGGGAGGCCCACGGCCTCCAAACCACCTCTAGGCGCGGCCAGAAGGGGGGCGGCGCGAGCAGGTGGTTTGGCCCACTCGGGACGCCACCGACGCCGCCCTTTCGCCTATATATTCCCCCCGACTCGAAAACCCTAAATATATATCTAATACTCCAGAAAGACTTCCGCAGCGCCGTCGCCATCGCGAGACCTCGTTTCGGGGGTCAGAAGTTCCTGTTCTGGCACCCTGCCGGGACGGGGATTGACCCCCGGAGCCATCTCCATCGACTCCACCGCCTCCACTTCGACTCCATGATGGTTTGTGAGTAGTTCCCCCATGGACTACGGGTTCTTGGCTGTAGCTAGTTGGTACTCTCTCCCATGTACTTCAATACAATGATCTCATGAGCTGCCTTACATGATTGAGATCCATATGATGTAATTGGTGTTGTGTTTGTTGGGATCCGATGAATTGTTACATTATGATCAGATTATTCATCATATTATCATACTATTGTTTATTTAAGATCTTGCATGCTCTCCGGTACTTGTGGTTACCCTGATCAAGTAGTTGGTTGTATCTCCAAGAGGGAGTATTTATGCTAGATAGTTGGGTTCAACCTCTATTTAACCTGGGATAGTGACAGCAAGTTCTAAGGTTGTAGATGTGTTGTTGCCACTAGGGGTAAAACAGCAATACTTTGTCTAAGGATGAATGTGTTGTTTACATTATGCACAATACTTAATGCAATAATCTGTTGTTTGCAACTTAATACTAGAAGGGGTGCGGATGCTAACCGGAAGGTGGATTATTTAGGCACAGATGCATGCTGGATAGCGGTCTGTGTACCTTGTCGTAATGCCCAATTAAATATTACAGTAAACTTTATCTTATCATAAGCATGCATTGTCATGCCCTCACAATTATCAATTGCCCAACTGTAATTTGTTCACCCAACACCTGTTATTTGTTTGGAGAAGTTACCACTAGTGTAGATAGCTGGGAACCCCGGTCCATTTTTCATCATTATTGCTCTCTGGTCCTATATGTCATTAGAAGTAGTATCAACTATTTTCTGGTGCCATTGCCTCAGTGTTACTGCTGCTGTGTTACTGTTACTATTGCTCTCATATTACTGCTGCTTTCACATCACCCCTGTTACTAGTGCTTTTCCAGGTGCAGCTGAATTGACAACTCAGTTGTTAAGGCTTATTAGTATTCTTTGTCTCCCCTTGTGTCGAATCAATAAATTTGGGTTTTACTTCCCTCGAAGACTGTTGCGATCCCCTATACTTGTGGGTTATCACTCTCCTCTCTCCCTCCGCTTCCTTCTCTGCCCACCGCAAACACCGCCGCCGCCGCACATGGCCGGGAACTGGCGCCGTACGGGGGCACGGCGGCGAACGGCTTCGCGCCGCGCACCCTCCTCCACGAGCAGTCGGAGGCGCTCGCGGAGAACGGGTACTCCGTGCCGCCCGACATGTGCGTCGGGCATCGGTTCGGTATCAGCGTGCGCGACATCCCAGTGGCGAAGCCGCTCACGCGCGTCAACCGAGACTTCCCCGCCGCGCAGGTCACGCACTACTGGCGTGAGCTGACACCGGAGGAGTGCGAAACCTGCGCTGGAACCCGGAGGACTCGGGCAGCGCCCCCGCTACGAGGAGGCGTTCATGCGCCTCTACGACGAGGAGATGAACCGGTGGGAGGGCGCCGGCCCGGTGCCCAGGGACAAGAACGCCGTCGGGCGCGAGGCGTTCTGGAGCGTGTCGCACCGCACGCTCGAGAACGTCATGGACCACATCGCCGGCGGCGGCTCCCTGTTGAAGTGGCCCGCGACGCTGTACTACGCGCCGCCTCCTCCGGCGCCGCCAGCAAACGTGTGGGCGTCGCGGCTGGCGTCTCCATCCTCCTCGCGCTTGACGGCGTCATCGTCGCGGGCGTCGCGGGCGTCCTCATCGCGTGCGTCGTCATCGCGCTCTTCCTCCTCCCGCTCCCGCGTCGCCGGGCTGCTCACGCCGAAGCCGGAGCCGATGAAGGTGAAGGCGGAGCCGGGGACGTCGCAGGCGGCGTCGCTCTACGCCGAGCTGAAGGCGGCGCAGGAGGCCCACGACGAGAAAGAGCTCATCTGGGCCGCGGAGGCCACGTCCCTAAACGACGTGCCGCCCATGGACGGGCCGGCTGCCTGCGCCTGGTCGGCGTACAGGCACGCCCAGGAAACTGGCGTGCCGTTTCGACCTCACCGGCGACGCCCCCGGCCCTAGCCGCGTCAAGGAGGACGACGGCGAAGCAGGAACCAGCGGCGTGAAGGAGGAGGAGAAGGACCCCTACTGGGTCTTCGACAACCGCTACCAGTAGAATTAGGTTTAGTTTTTTAAATTTCGTTCAAATTTGTAAAATTTCCTAAAATTTGAATGAAATTCGCCGTACTTTGAATTAAAATAATTTGGTTTGGGTGACGTGAGTGGAGAGGGCCTGTCCGGAAGGTCTTTGCGCGGCCATTTGGACGTCCCGACTGGAGATGCTCTAAGCTAACGATTGTGGACAACCACCCTCTGCCAGCACCCTAGAAAGCGTGTGATCTGGTGATTAGAAGCGGTTGATACGCGTGGGTAGAATTTTACAGCCTGACTAAGTTAACCTTTTCAAAAATTCGTGTGTCACGGTTAAGAACGACTTGGCGACGTGTTATGTGATCATAGAAAATCTTAACGAGATAGTACAACTTGCTGACAACGTGTGTGAATGTTTTTTTCTCGAGATTGTCGAGGGAATGATCTTAATTGATAGTAGTTTCGACTGATGATCACTCCACGTCCACGGCCACCGACGGAGGTTGAAACAGAGTTTAACTTAACACCGACGCGGTAGTGCCATGGCGGGCATGGCGCACGCGCGGCCAGGGGTGGCCGGCACGAGCTAGCGCGCCCTGCACTTCCAACGAACAACGGAGCCGTCCCCCCGCAGGTGAGATCGCATGCAGCTGTTGCCTGGCGGCAGCGGACAGCCATTCCGGCGCGGCACGTGGTTGCACGCACTCGCCAAGTGCAACTGCTGGGGCTGAACATTGGTGAGGCGAGGCGAAGAACTGCTCCATGCACCCATCCTAACTGGCCGGCCGGGGCAAGCGGGGACCGGCGCAACTACTAAAAAGCATCGATCGAACTTAGATTCGCCGTAGTAGCTGGGAGCACAGGCAGGCACCCACGACGCCTGCCTGCATTGCGCTCACAACAGTTGGCTTCAATGCGTCGCGTCCTATCCATGTGCCCTCTTCCCCAGTCTCATGTAAGTTTTCATTCGATCCACGCACGGAAAACCGGCACGCTGTTACGCTAGCACCGGCACTCCACTGTGGGGTATCGTGCATGATACGGTCTACACAATCCAAGTCGGGCCTTGTTGTTCTTAGATAAAGTGCTTTATTATTTAAGTTTAAGCATTACATCCGGCATGTGCATATGAATGCATACAACAGCAATCCAATCAAGAAAATATGTGTAGCATTAGACGAATTACAATCATGCATTGCATGATTATAGTAGAACACCGACACTATCGGTGGACTCGACCGTCTATGGAGGACCAATCCGGCGATCAAGCGGCCATGCATGTCGGATAAAAATATCTCTCGCCACCTCCTCCAAACGTGCACATGCCTCTGTAAAGAGGTCTCGATGTCCCTCTTGTTGTAAGGTGTACAAGAACGGAGAATACTTTAACCCGGAGTAGAGGGCGACCGCCATTTACCTTGATCCATTGCTGACGAAATATTAAACATTATCTGAAGTGGAAGGAACTCATGGCATCCATGCGAAGTAGTGGGGCCGAACCAACCGTCGAGCAAGAGGCCCCAAGTGGCAAGAGGGCTAGGAGGAGGACCAACACTAAGATAGAGGTGAAGCATGATGCTTCGATAAAATTTGAAGGGGTTCATATCCCAAAAGGATAAGACAATTGAGAAGAAGGAAAAGAGAGGAATCGTCGAGAGAGAGGAGCACTCGGAAAACTTCTTTGAAATACAAAAGAGGAGTCTCCATATCAATAAGGAAAATGCCCGCTCTAGAGTGGATCGAGATGATTGATCATCTCAATTGTGTGTTGTGAATGAACTAAGACCGGTCATGGAGATGGTCTTATGTAATGTTTTGGGTGCAATGTTGTGTGCTGGCATGGCATGATATTATTTTGGTACATTGTTATCGGCATAACAAGTTTATGATTGCAACATACCTTTGCTAGCTTATTTTGGTGAAAGATGTCTTTTAAAAACGAACATCACGAACCAAATGGGCGCCGCGTTGCATGCACTGGCTAGAAAATGCCGGGCATGGGCTGGACGCTGCCTGATTCGCAACCCAAATGAACGAAATCTGAACATAAAATGCGTCCCTTGAGCTCTGCGCGTTGAAGTTGCCCTTAGATTGGATTGGACTGCATTGTTGCCGCGGCCGAGCTGTTTACAAGGACCAAAATGATTCACGTCCACCATTATTGCTTGCTTGAGATCGGTTCCGATACAGTAGCACATTGATTGTGGTGGTCTAGTAGGGGGAAGCGACTCCGGCTCGATCGGCCTCCCTCTCTTTTTAAAAGCGCGCCAACTAATGACAGATAGAACAGGGGGTGCATGATCTACTATCTGTTTGTGTGTCCAACTGCAACCATCTTCTTCTTCCTTTATAAATTTTGCTGGAGGATACCGGAGAGTTGTGCTCGGCAAGTACGCCTGAATTTACAGGCACGCATTGACGCCTTCTTCCTCCATCATTGGGAATCGGATGCAGCAACAGCAGCAGCGAGGATCTTGGGGACAACCTGATGTGCAGCCAACACACTTCCATGTTCTCCTTCCTTTTTCAGAAAATCCTTTCTTTTTTGCAGTATCGATCCCGCAATAACTAACTGACATGACATCACAGCTCAAGGAAATAAAAATGAAATGTCATGACGGTGTCTAATTGGCATGACATCACGGTGACATATGTGTTACTGTCCTTGGACCCGTTCACTTCTCTTGGCAAGGGCAAACGGTGGACGGGGTCGTCTGAAGTCTGAAGATCATCATGCTCTTGACTTCAATCCGTTAATTGCAAGTTCAGATCACAACATGCATGAAGTATAATAGTAGCACAAAAGCAGCTATTTATCCCGTTATCAATTGTTAGGCGATGATTGATAGACATATGACCCGTGCGTGCACGATGGCAACAAAATCAACTCAATCATGCTGTAATTACATATTGCACCCAGTGCTCCTCCTATCCCCAACATCGACCACTCAACACACGCTGCAGCTAACCGCAAGAATTAGGAAGAAGGAAGAAGAATCAAGAAAATCGCAAAACTTTCAAAGAATTAACAGCACACTGTAGTAATTCCTAAAAAAGAGTAAGACAATCGCAAGAAGATACGACTCTGTTTTTCTTCAGAATCTCCCATAAGTTACCGAATGGTCTGGCTGGCACGAACTGATGATGCAATCAAGCCTCAGCTCTCTCGCATCGACCCGGCGGGCTTGAGCGGCCGATCGTCGGCCTCGTCGACCGACACGCTCCGCCCAGGCCGGCCCGCCGACCCCGGCCGGCGGCGAGCTCCTCGATGCGGACGACGATCTCCGGCATGGCCGGCCGCTGCTCCGGGACCGTCACGGTGCAGTCCATGGCCAGCCGCAGCATCTCCACCATCTCCTCCTCCGCGCCCGGGTGCCGCAGCAGCTCCGTGTCGAACACCTCCGACGTCCACTCCTCGCGCACCACGGACCGCGCCCACCGCGGCAGGTCCACGCCCTCGTCGTGCAGCACCGCGTTCGTCGGCGCCTTCCCCGTCAGCATCTCCAGGAGCAGCACCCCGAAGCTGTACACGTCCGCCTTCTGCGACAGCCTCCGCGGGTCCGCCACCACCTCCGGAGCGCGGTACCCCGCCACGCGCATCGACGGCACGCCGGCGAGGCCGACCAGGCTCGCCAGGCCGTGGTCGGCCACGCGCGCGTCCACCGACGGCCGATGAGGATGTTGGACGACTTGATATTGCCGTGCGCCACCTTGGAGCCCGTCG
The DNA here is from genome assembly GCA_947311845.1 of Poa pratensis. Classification (NCBI taxonomy): domain Eukaryota; kingdom Viridiplantae; phylum Streptophyta; class Magnoliopsida; order Poales; family Poaceae; genus Poa; species Poa pratensis. The sequence goes on along the minus strand of CAMZMU010000107.1, from coordinate 75,137,008 downwards.
CGTGGATGTACTCCAGCCGCGCGCCGAGGCCAGCGCGATCCGCCTCCGAGACTCCCAGCTCAGCGGTGATCGCCCCGCGCCACGGTTGCCTGAATTGAAATGTTTTCAGCAATAATTCAGCATCCAATTCGAAGCTGAATTTCCAACACGAAAGAAAACAGAGAGAACCTTGAGAGCGTACGTACCGTGAAGCATGGAAGAGAGGCTGCCCGTTGAGACGAACTCGTACACCATGAGCCTCTCGTCCTTGCTGAAGTAGTAGGCCTGCAGGGGAACGACGTTGGGATGGTCCAACCCACCGATCGCCGCCATCTTGTCTCTGAACTCGCGCTCCGGCAACGACGTCTCCTTGAGGCGCTTCACTGCCACCGCCGGCGAGGTATCGAGCGCGGCCTTGTACGTGGTACCGTAGGTGCCCTTGCCAAGAACCTCGGCGGACGCGCGCAGCAGATCCTCGAGGTCGTACGGCCTCGGCACCCTGCCGAAGAAGAAAAGCTTCTTCTTCCCCACGGCGACGGGGGCGACCGGAGGTGGCATTGAAGCGGGTGGAGGCGGCCGCGCGTCGGAGACCCGCGGAGTGTACCCGTTGGGGCTCATCGCCTCTTTGCTGTGCAGCGCCAGCTCAGCCGCGACGGCGTCCTGGCTGCGGTAGGCGGTCTTCTCGGCTGCGGCGGATGATGGCGGCACAGACGAGGACGAGAGCGGCTGATATAAGGAGGAAGCCAACTGCGCTGCCGATCACAATGCCGGCGATGTCTTTTCGTCGTCGCCTGCCGGGTGTTGCCGTGGCCGCGGTTCCGGGCGGGAGCGCGGGAGGCTGGGACGAAGGTGGTGTTTGGCACGGTGGGAGGGGCTTTCCACACAGCGGCATGCCGAGGAAAGACTGCCGGCATAGCGCCGAAGCTTTCCGGAACCTCGCCGGTGAGGTTGTTGAAGGAGACGTTGAAGGAGAGAAGAAAGGGCATGTTGACGTCCGGCAGCTCCCGGTAAAAGGTTGCCTTCCAGGAAGAGCAGCTGCAGCTTCCCGTTCTTGGCAATGGTGGGCGGTATTTCCCGAGAAGCGGTTCTCGGCGAGGTTGAGCTGCCTCAAGGACGGGAGGGAGAGGATCGCGGCCGGGATCTCCCCGGAGAGGTGGTTGGAGTGCAGGTTGACGACCCGCAGCAGGGGGCAGGAGGCCAGGTCGGCCGGAGCGGGCCGGAGAGCGCGTTGTAGCGCAGCGAGAGCACGGTGAGCTTGGTGAGGCCGCCGAGCGCGCGGGCGGGGAAGTTGCCGCGGAGGCCGTCCCCGGGGAGGTGGATCCCCGTGACGCGGCCGTCCGTGCAGGCGACGCCGGTCCAGGTGCACGTCGGCCGGGACGTGTTCCAGGACAGACGCCGACCCGAAGGGCGCGAGGAAGGCCTGCAGCGCCGCGGTGTCCGAGGCCAGGTCGTCGGCGCCGCGGGCCGAGCCGGCGGCCAGCGCCAGGAGCAACGCCAGCACGGCGGCGAGCGGCGGCGGAGGCATGGCTGAGGTGGTTCTCAGTTTGTCCGGCCGATCACACCATGTGGGGGGAGGACCGAGGAGAGCAGAGGAGGGAAGAAACAAGAAAGTGGATATCGGAAAGGAGCTTCAGAAATGGTTTGTTTAGCGACAGGAAGAGGGAAGAAGGAGCTCCACGAATGATGTCGCAAATCTGCAACCACGCTTGGATGTCTGGACGTGTTCTCGACCGTCCGATGAAACCTTGGACGGTTGAGGTTGCACACTTTGCCGGCTGTCGATTGATCCGACTCCTGTCCTAGTCGTTGACGCTGATAGTCCTGGAGAAATAGCAGCCGGTTTGGAATTTGTCAGTTGTTGCTAGCTGATACTCTTCAGTTCCTCTACTGTCAGCAAACATATCCCTCCGTGTAGTTCACCTCATGGACTGGTTCGCTTGATGATGTATACAGCATTTGAGCTGTGGATGTGGACGGCGCAGGAGAGACGCAGAATTTCTCTTGTCGTTGCGCGACGAAGTAAACGGGCTGTAAACGACCAAGTCAGGCGAGGCTGGAGCCGTAACCGTCGACGGATTTATGAGCCTCCTTGCTGGCCTGTAAATGTCTTGACGGTGTAATCGTTACTTAATTAGGACTAGTTAGCGTGCACGTGCAACGCACGAATAGACTATATATTCGGTCAAACGTATATTTTCCTAAGCATCGTCATTACCTGTGATGTGTGCTTTATGCTTATAATCGGTGCCACCAAAATTATTTAGCAACATGCAATGAATGTAAATCTGGATGGGAACTTCCTGAACATGAACTTTCATGTTCACTAAAATACACACAAAATTTGAACATAACTACGTTGTGTATACAAGTCTAAATGACAAGATTAAAGAGAGAAATTGTTGGGAAGGAAAACACATCTGAAATGAGAATGAATACCGAAACGACATTATGTGTGGTCACCAAGATAGAAGTCTATAGATGATCAGAAACCTGAACCATTACCTGACCGCGCTGTGCCCGAGGGCAGCGAGCAGATCAGGATAAGAAGATGTCACATCTGGTGCGAAAAGGACTCACAATCAGTTATGCAATACAATTACACATGATCCAAATATGAAGCGTTCGTTAAAATTTTCATATTAAATTCATTATGGTAACCTGCAATGCATAAATCTGTAGGTGGCTAGTGAACAAGTGAAGTATATTGAAGTGACTTTACCTTAAAAACATAAATTAGTTACAGAAACAAGGACGCATTTTATTTTGATCAGAAACAATGTTTATATGCATGGTAGGAAAGAATACTTTCACCTTCCTTCATTTTCCTCATAGTAGACAACGATCAGGCAGTAGCAGTATGCATATGTTGAAATAACTCAGAATATATATTAACACATGAAAATCACCTAAAGGCAGCTGCAAATTTGAGACAAAAGCAATTTGCAAACATCACCATAGTTCTAATATTCAGAAAATATATTCATTTCACATTAAGATCGTTGATAAAATCTAGAGCTTTGCACACATTAATTGATTTCTTGGGATCTCAGTTGTACCTAGATAATCGACACCAGTTTTGCAAGAGAATACCTTCTGTTGCATCAGACCATGCTGTTGCTGCTGCATATCAGACATGCTTCAGGTAAATCTGACCATAATAGAGGATACCCGATTGGGATGACAAGGCGAGCAATCAACACAAACTGCATGCCTTAAAAAGCCTCCATACCAAATTCATTCTCCTGACCTCAAGGCTACGGTGCACAGAGCACATAGCCAAGGAGCATCTCGCAGAAGCCAACTTAATGAAATGGATAATTAGATTCAACGCAGAACCAGGAAAAACACTACTTACAAATTTCCTTATAAAAAGAGAGTGGCAGATGAGAGGCCAAGAACTTAAGTCAGTACGTGATCATCCCAAGGTTCTTACGAAGTTCAGCTGCACTGATCATCAAAGAAAATTATGTTAGCATATCAGGTGTTGCCATACATGCATAACGATCACCAGAACGAAAAAATGGCCAATTTAAGTGATTCGAAATATAAGAACATATGGAGAATCATGATGTCTTGAACACTTCGTTGACCAGTGGCTCGAGCTGCATTATGGATGATTTAGCAGAGAGCTCGGAAGACCTAAAGCAGCTCTCCTTCCATTGAAACCTACACAGGCCGCAACAGTTGGACTGCAGATCTCAGGAGTTTCAGAGTAAACGCCCAAAACTTGTATCCCAATTGCTCTTCCGACAGTTGAATCCGTCGACGACATTGAAATGGCTTCAAAGAGAGCGGAAGCCAAACTCATCTCCTCTTCAGCTTCGGAATCAGACAGCGAAGCAGCAACTTCTGGAACACTGGTTTCCTGCACAAGTTCAATCACAGCCGAGGTGGTTGACTGGCGTGGTCCATCTCTGTCGCCTCCATCGGAGATCCTCTCGAGCGTCGCTGGAGAAATTCGACCTGCGGTTGGCTCAGAGTCACCAATTGTCTCTCCCCTATTACTCTGTGTCTCATGACCGCGGTTGCTGCTGGCGGCGTTGTCGATCTCATCATCGATTCCGTCAACGCCGCCGCAACTTCCGGTCTGACTTCGAGCGCGCGGTGAATTCTTCTGAAGCTGTCCCTGATGAGGAGTAGAGCCCAGCGTCTCGATCTACACCTCTCCTCGATCTCGTCTGTCGCTGCTCTTCTCATGGATGGAGGAAGGGCTAGAGCTTCCCTTACCGCATTTGTCAGGTCCCGGTGGAACCTGCCCGCCGCCGCCGGATCCTCTCCCGGGATCACCTCTGCGAGCGCCAGCAGCGCCAGAGCGCTCTCCATCTCCGGCGAACTCGATGGTGCCTGCTCACGACGGAGGGGCGCCACTTTGAAGGCCTGAAGGGAGCCGACCGTGGGCGACGTGGAGGTCGTGGGGAATCAGAGGGTTGGACGGAGAAGGAGATGAGAGGAATGGGGCGTGACGATGAGGCCTGCGGTGGCATAAGGAGGTGGGCAGTGACGGAGCTGGAGAGGGATATGGCGGCCGCGCCGCCGCGGAGGCCATGGATGGCGTGGCTGTGGTTCAGGTGGGGCGGCGCGAGGACTACGGAGTACAAATCGGTAGAGCAAAGAAATTTCCGGCGTTGACCACCTCATCAAATCGATTCGCTGAGAATTGATCCGTGATATCAGGATGTGCGGAGACGGGGCGCGGAACTTTTCGTCCGTTCGCAGGGCGGTCCGCCAACGCTAATTGCTAAGTACACCCAGATCAATCCTGTCCGTTAGATCTAATTTCTTGGGATAATCTAACGGTGTAGGTTCGGCTGTGTACACTGGGCAGGGTGACTGTAGGAAAGATCAAGTTTGCTTGTTTATTAGTAGTGGAGAGAAAGTTTTTGAGGTGGCGTGCAATGATCCTCTGTCAATTATTATTGATGAAAATCCATTTTCAAACCTGGATTTTTAAGAAAGTTTACTTTTCATACTAAAACTTTTGTTCAGTCCAAACTGATTGTCGAACTCTTTAAAAAGTTCACAACCTATACGACCTAAGAAAAGCGATGATATGGAGTACCCCATCGCGCCGGTCTCTAGAAGGTGACCGGCGGCTTGGTGTGCTTCCCAACTTGAAGGGAGGAGCATGGCCACACGAATAGGCCACAAGATTCCTCTCACAAATGCGCGATGACGTGATGCCGCCGGTGGGCACAACGACGACGCTAAGCTACACATCAGTTCGTTGTGAGGAGGGGAGATGTGGACGAGCCGTGGGTGTGGGCGAGTGGGGTTGTGGATGCAAACAAGCTCAAATGTTGATACGGAAGGGTGGTGCAACACGAGGGACTATCCGGACAACGACTGAGTAGGGCGGCGCGGGCGCTCACGTGGGGAGGTTTGGAGATTTAGCGTCTGGGCAGGGATTTTGACCCGGCGGAACGGCTTGATCAAGATTTTGTTCATGTTTGGTCCGGTTTACCCTTTTTTTTTGTGCCACATGTTGTTCACGCAAGTGTTTTTCTTGAATTATTTTGGATATGGACTTTTCTAAAAGTTCAAGGTTTGTTTCAGACTAAACAGTTTGAGAATCTCGAGAGTTCAGATATGATGAAAAATGAACTTTCTTCAGTGTTATTCGTTGCAGGATTTATTTCTCGGCAATGCTGAGCTAGCAACGTACGTTTCCTTTCCAGCCGTGCTGTGTCGTAGAGTAGAAATGGTCAATTGAATTAGCCAATAGCTTGCTACCGGAACTCTCAACAGCTGGCTCTCCTTTATTTTTCTGTAAAAAAAGAACAGTTGGCTTCAACGGTGTGGCCGAAAAGAACTTGACACGTATATACATAGAATGGACTAGAAGGATAGGGCGTGCTTTGCTGCGCCTATTTGTGTTGTTTGTGTTACGTTGCTTCGCCTGCTATTTGTTGACGGGTTGTCAGCTGATTAGGGTGTCTCATGGTGTCTATCTGAGCAGGTGTTAGCAAATGGCGACAAATCGAGTGCATTAAACTCTAGCACTGTTTATAGTACTCTCTCCGTCGGAAATAGATGTCTTACTATCTCAAAATTTGATGTATCTAGACATGTTAACATCTATATCCAAACGGAGGGAGTAGAAGGAAAGCTCAACCGCCACACAACAACACCCCGACCCAAGCTTGCCACACACAAACGACTAAAAAAACGGTTTGCCATGCTGTTCTTTTTGCCGCCTCGGCGTCTCTCAGTTGGTTGCTTGTTCATGTTGGTCTAGATGTTGGCCTCTTGTCAATGGATTGTCAATCTACTTTATTTTGCTTATCGACACTATACTTATAGTACCAATACCAGGTGACAGAGTACCAACTGATACAAAACTAACTGAATGTAAAGTCAGTAATAAGTCAAAATGTCGCTGTATCGCGTGGATTCCTTTCGAGGAATGTTGTGAAAAAATTAATGTACCGCTAAACTTATTTCACTTCAAATAATTCAATGTCAAGTGTATAAAAAGCAAGAAACCACATAATTATCTCTGATCAACTAAGATGTACTCCATTGAGACGCTTAAGGTATTGTATTACAACATCCACAATGTTTTCTTTAACTTCATTTGGCCCAAAGACATCAAGCTCTAAGGTCTTCACTGTATACCATATTTTGCGTGGGCGTTACTAAGGACTTCTCTCACCTGAATGCTTGGAACCAATCAACAGAAGAAAAACATCCACGAATCGTGGTTTCTTTAACTCGGATTTCAACTTCTTCAGTGATTTCACACCTATGTTTCCCAATTCTCTTGACCCTGGACGTCTGCAGACAAAAAATTGCTGTATACTCGAGAATAAAGGTGATAACAAACTGGTAAGAACAACTGCACTATACAGCCCAATTCCTTGAGACTGGTACTGGAACTTGTAAAAAACAGTGCTGGTTCGGTTCTGGAAAACTAAGCATGTTTCTGGAAAAATAAGAAAGCCAAGAAAAATAATTTGTGGGTTCGGTTCTGGAAAACTAAGCATGTTTTTGGAAAAACTGATTACAGATATCCAACTTACTTTTATCGGAAGGGAAAGTTCATAATTTCTTACAAAAAAAACACGTAAAATTGCTGAAATAAGTAAAGCGAGGAGTAGTACTGATGAGTAAACAGAGATTTATAATTTGTGGGTGCAGCTATATGGAATAAATAATTTCTTTTGCTTATGATTGCAATTTATTACATATCCATGTTCCATCCAAACTTACTTATATCGGAAGGGAAAGTTCATAATTTTTTTTAAAGGACGAAAATTTGCTAAAATAAGTAAAGCGAGGAGTCAACCCCTTCATGAAGAGCTACTGAATACATGCATCCAATAGCTAGGTCAAAAGCACCAAACATGCACTAATAGCCCCCGTGCGCGGACACAGATGGTATGATTACAATGCATTTTAGAAGTTGATTCAATTGTAAAATGAAAGAGCCAATACATCAGATAAATTTGCAACACGCATACCTTGAAAATTGGTGCACGTGCAGGTAGAGATTACTCACACAGAGCACATGAAATCCAGATAATTCACTAAAAATGACACACACAAACAAGGCAAGAATTCATACCAGAGCATAATATATTAACAATTTTAGGTTATCTACAACAGAAGAAGAGTTCTTGACCTGAATGCTTGCGAACCAATCAATAGAAGAAACACTTGTGTTAATTGCGGTATTCTTGAACTGGGATGTCGACTTCTTCACAGATTTCACAAATGTGCTTCCCAATTCTCTTGAAACTGGACTCTGAAGAAAAAATAAACGAAATCCCTTATTACCCTAGGTTTAGAATATATCAACAATTGCATATGAAGGGCGACACGGCTAAGATTGATAAATTGGATAATCATACATTAACACGGCTAAAAATGTAGTGCCGGAAACAAGCTACTGTTCACCATCGGGCACAACTAAAAATGATTTGTGGTCTTCGCCTTATCCAGGTTGGGTTAAACTTATAACTGACGCAAGTTTCAGCGCTGATGCTAGTCCAGGTTCATGGGGGGATGTTCTTAAAGATAGGAGCCTGTTAATAATATGATTGTGCTGTTGAATATGAGTGTTTATTTTTAGTAATGAACTGTGTGCATGGCATGGCTCCAAGTCGACAATCTGTGATATCGTCAAAGAGATCAAGCACCTAGGTGCTACCTGGAGCACTCAGGTAAACAATATTCTTTAATTAGCAAGATTCAGGACAAAGGCATATACGTCCTCTCTAATAACTGAAATCATAATTGTAGTGCACAAAAAATGAAATAGAAAGGACGTACTGCTCTTTACAATCAATTATTTTAGGCAAGAATGGCGAGTATACTCTAGCTAGCAGACGTCGCAATAATTTGATCTAGTAAGCAGCAACCGCACAAAGAAGTAGCAGTCATCAGGCTGTAAGTTATGCATACAATTGTAGACAAAGCTATATGTTAACATGATGAAAAATACTTGAGAAATCACATAATCACACGACTCAGCTCAGTTTTGTCCAGTGAGTCGTCGGTACTTGAAACGTACTGACAAATTCCAAAGGTTCAGATTAGCTTTCAAATGACCAACTGAAAAAAGAGAGCTTAAATTACATGTGAGACACAACAATTTCCAATTCAGGATTCGGTTGCATTTTCTATTACTTGGGAATAGATGGAGCAAACCAAGGAAGCTACCAGTTTCAAAATGATGGTCTAGTCTGCTTAGAACCGATAGTTATCAATCAAATGTTTAAGTGACTGATGGTTATCTAATCAAATAGTACTGATACTAATTGTTGTCCCGAATGGTTATCCAATTTGATGGAGTTAGAGCAAGGTAATCTAAAACTTGTATTCATCGCAAAATTACCTTCACTAATTGAGGAATCAAAGCAGGCAAAGAGCAACACCCTGCAGCTGGATGCCGATGTGGGGAGATGGTCAAGCGCTCGGCGATCTCCTCCACGGTTCCAACCAGAAAACCCTTATAGCCAACTGCACTGCCACCCTTACAGCCGACACTTGCAGAACGTTAACTAATAATTACCAAAAAGAAGAAAGTTCTAAAGACAGATACAAAATCTGAACAGAGAAATTTGCAACACCAGAGATGATTAATTAGTAACAAGGAATACCTGATTATAAACATAACAGATATAGACCACTGCATCTTGCTGAGCACAAGACGATCTTGGAAATTCTAGATGTTAGATATCAAAATTCTGAATCATTTTACGTCCAATACAAGCACAAGGTTGTATCAGCCTCCAGACTAAGCTAAGGATGCCCAAAACCTGGGTGGGTGGCGGTGAATCACAAGCAGATGAAGGTTGAGGGTTTCAGTGGGGAAGAATATGGCCAAGAAGAGGATGCCCAGAACGTCGTCGCCCAGTCAGCCGCCGCCGCAGTTCATCCTCCCGCCGCCGTTCTGGTCCTGCCCGCGATCTAGGGTTAGGACCAGGCGGGGAAGGGAGCGGTCAGGGAGACGAGGGCATGGAGGAGGAAGCCCAGGGCAGGGAGAGAAGTCCAGGGGGTGGGGGGCTTACCAGGTCGCCGCCGCCGCAGTTCATCCTCCCGCCGCCGTTCTGGTCCTTCCCGCGATCTAGGGTTAGGACCACGCGGGGAAGGGAGCGACCAGGGAGACGAGGGCATGGAGGAGGAAGCCCAGGGCAGGGAGAGAAGTCCGGGGGCGTGGGGGGGCTTACCAGGTCGCCGCCGCCGCCGGGTACAAGCTCCGTCGCCGCCTTCCCCAGGTTCGAGCTCCGTCGCCTCCCGTCTTTTGCCTGTCGTGAGCGAGTCGAGCTCCATCTCCACGCTGCATCCCCACCTGCGGGCCAACACCGAGCCCAACAGCAGCACGACACGCAAACAACAAACGAGGAAGCACCAAATCCATGTGTCGCTGATTTGTGGGCCCATATCGTGGATGAACCACAGACCAGCAATTCCAGGAGCTTAGATATTGTAGAGATGGCGCACATACCAATACAGATCATCCAGAGTCCGGACAGTGGTTGAAACGAATCCTGGATTAAAGTTGGACGAAGCGCCGTCGTGGACTTTGGTCATGCTTGCTCGGGCATACAGCCATGGAGACGTTGACCTTCAGCAACAGCCTGGTTGGTGGGGGTGCCCTTCACCTGCTTTCCTTTTCCAGAGAGAGTTTTCACACACTTCTTTTTGTTTGAGACCGTGGAGTACTACTTGAAAATGAAACGCATTACATATGTTGATGGAAGAGCATCTCCACCAGCGCGCCCAACGCGTCAGCAACACAACGGCCGGTCAGCGTGATTTATTGTGGCCGCTGAGGGTTGAGCGTTTTCTGACGCGTTGCGCCTCGTCTTCCCGACGCGCGTCGCCGGAGTTACGACGTCTCGGAACCGGCGCCGGAGTAATGGGGCTCTTTCCCGCGCCGCGTTCCCGCACTTTGCTTCCCCGCTGTCATTATAAAGACCGCGCCGCTCTCCTCCCCGCCGCACTCCGCTCTCTCTCCTCCCCCTTTCTGCACAATCCACCGGCGTCCATGGCACAGGACGACCAAGCGTCCGGCAGAAGGGGCGGCGCACATACCAATACAGATCATCCAGGTCGGTTGAAACGAATCCTGGATTAAAGTTAGACGAAGCGCCGTCGTGGACTTTGGTCATGCTCGGGCATACAGCCATGGAGACGTTGACCTTCAGCACCAACCTGGTTTGTGGGGTGCCTTCACCTGCTTTCCTTTTCCAGAGAAGTTCAGACACTTCTTTTACTGAGCATTGATCGCGAAACGAGATCCCTGAGCTGTCCAGCAAAAGGCGGAGAATAGATAGATAGACCCTATGCGATTTTATCAATGCTCGATCTGGGATCCTCCAAGACTTTAAGAACCAACTAATTAAGGATGATGTACTATCCATCGATCCTTCTTTTTTGGGTGACATGAAAGCACTTGCTCCAACAAGAAATTCATGGACTTGTGCTGTCCGAGCTCTGCTCGTGCTGTCATCTGCCAGAAAAGACCGGCCGGTGCGATCTCGTCAGCGCGCGGCGATGGCCGATGGTGGCCGTGGCAGTCGAAGTACAGTTCCCTCTCCGCCGGTTTGGCCGGCGTCGAGTACACTGTCGGACGAAGAGATGGACGGCCGCACAACGATGGTTTGAAGTCCGCGATCCGAGTCCGCCGGTGGTCACCATGCGTCTTCTGTTCTGTGCGTACGTCCCTCCAATCTTGCTTGGCACACGCCGTGCGCGCGCATCGGTGGCCTGGCGTTCGACCGTCCTGGTGCTCACTTTTCGGACGCCTTTTTTACCGCGGGGTTGGGTTTGCGTCACATCCACATCAGATTGGTTTGGTGATTCAGTAATCAGTGTGGATATATAATGATTCGGTTGGCAGGAACAAGGACGTTGCTGTACTTAACCAAACGAGAGACTCACCACCGCGACCTTATCCCCTAGCTACAGTGCTCAGGGGCGATTTTTGAGAGCTCGTCGTCAAATCCACCTCGCGCGGCGGCGATCCGTGGGATTCCTCCGTCTCCGGCGGCTGCTCCGGCAGCGGGAGGCTGGGGAATCCCCGGATCTCGCCATGTACATAGTGTTGGGTTAGAGGGCGTTCCTGCCGCGGCGCTGTGGAGGTGGTGGCGTGGTCGGCGGTGGTTTTGGGGGCGGCGCTTCCCCTCTCTGCTGCGCGTGCAGCGGGGCGCTCGCCGTCGTCCTGGCGTTCGCGGATCTTCGGATTCCTCGGGCGGTCCAGGCCCCTGCTTCGGGTCGACGGGGCGGCGTCGTTGACCTGGGGCTCTGGGACTCCGGTCCCCCGGCTTTGTCGTCGTCACGCCGGCGCGTCCTCCAGCGGCGGTGTGGAGCTGGGTGGTGGTGTGTAGGAGGTCGAAGCGGCGTTTGCGAGGAGACCCTGCTGGCTTCGCCGGGTTTGGTGGCCGACGGAAGGTGGTGCCGCAGGCTGTGGAGGGCGCTGGCCGTGTGCGTTCATTGTGCGAGGTTTCGTCACTGGGTGGCGGACGGCTTCTGCGGCCTTTTCCATGTGCGGAGGTGCTCTCGGGTAAAGGTAAGAAGGTGGTTCGGCTTCATCGTCTCCGGCGTCGGCGGCGGCGTTGTTCTCCTCTGTAGCTATGCTTCCTGCGTATGTTGTTCTGTATTGCTCGAGTCTTTGTACTCGGTTCTTTGTGTAATACATATGTAGTTCTCTAAAAAAAAGGACGTTTTCACAAGTTCCATCCATGTACATTAAAAAAAAAAGTTCCATCCATGTAGACATGCTTCATCTCATGCTAGCAGCATGGCACCCCTTTGAACTAGCGGATCGCCTCTTTGACGAGCGCGCGAGCGCTCGCGCGATTATTTCCTCCGGGCGGGCGTGTCCATTCCCTTTCTTTTCTGTCTTTCTAGCTGTCTGCATGTGACACATGGTCCCGCGTTGCACATGCTGCTCCATTCCCTTTTCCTCGTTTCATAGCATGCAGAGTATGGATCTTTTCTTTTTTGCCACGGGCTAATTAATCAACCTGCTGATTAGCACTGCATGCATTGTTGGTACTTTATTTATTTGCACTGCATGAATTGTTTCTCTTCATTTTTTCCTATATATTTTTTTGTGTGTAATGTTAACATGTACAAATATTATTGGACAATTTTCTTTTAGGCAATCACATAGTATCATCACAGCGGTTATGGTTGGCGAGTCGACAGACGAGCCGCGCGTCTCAAGGCAGCAGCGGCTTAGGGTTAGCCGAGTCGGGAGTGGACGTCGGCGCGGTTTACCGCGACGACGGACACGGAGACGAGCCGTGAGCGAGTCGTAATTGGACGTCGGCGCGATAGCGACGCGGCCAAGGAGACGAGCCCGTGACGCCAGGTCCCCACGGCGGTTATGGTCGGCGAGTCGAAGACGAGCCGCGCGTCTCAAGGAAGCAGCGGCTTAGGGTAAGCCGAGTCGGGAGTGGACGTCGGCGCGGTTTACCGCGACGACGGACACGGAGACGAGACGTGGGCGAGTCGTAATTGGACGTCGGCGCGATATCGAAGCGGCCAAGGAGACGAGCCCGTGACGCCAGTTCCCCACAGCGGTTATGGTTGGCGAGTCGAAGACGAGCCGCGCGTCTCAAGGAAGCAGCGGCTTAGGGTAAGCCGAGTCGGTAGTGGACGTCGGCGCGGTTTACCGCGACGACGGACATGGAGACGAGCCGTGGGCGAGTCGTAATTGGACTTCGGCGCGATAGTGACGTGGCCAAGGAGACGAGCCCGTGACGCCAGGTCCCCACAGCGGTTATGGTTGGCGAGTCGTAGACGAGCCGCGCGTCTCAAAGAAACAGCGGCTTAGGGTAAGCCGAGTCGGGAGTGGACGTCGGCGCGGTTTACCGCGACGACGGACACGGAGACGAGCCGTGGGCGAGTCGTAATTGGACGTCGGCGCGATAGCGACGCGGCCAAGGAGACGAGCCCGTGACGGCAGGTCCCCGCAGTTGGCGAGTCGAAGACGAGCCGCGCGTCTCATGGAAACAACGGCTTAGGGTAAGCCGAGTCGGGAGTGGACGTCGGCGCGGTTTACCGCGACGACGGACACGGAGACGAGCCGTGGGCGAGTCGTAATTGGACGTCGGCGCGATAGCGACGTGGCCAAGGAGACGAGCCCGTGACGCCAGGTCCCCACAGCGGTTATGGTCGGCGAGTCGAAGACGAGCCGCGCGTCTCAAGGAAGCAGCGGCTTAGGGTAAACCGAGTCGGGAGTGGACGTCGGCGCGGTTTACCGCGACGACGGGCACGGAGACGAGCCGTGGGCGAGTCGTAATTAGACGTCGGCGCGATATCGAAGCGGCCAAGGAGACGAGCCCGTGACGCCAGTTCCCCACAGCGGTTATGGTTGGCGAGTCGAAGACGAGCCGCGCGTCTCAAGGAAGCAGCGGCTTAGGGTAAGCCGAGTCGGTAGTGCACGTCGGCGCGGTTTACCGCGACGACGGACATGGAGACGAGCCGTGGGCGAGTCGTAATTGGACGTCGGCGCGATAGTGACGCGGCCAAGGAGACGAGCCCGTGACGCCAGGTCCCCACAGCGGTTATGGTTGGCGAGTCGAAGACGAGCCGCGCGTCTCAAGGAAACAGCGGCTTAGGGTAAGCCGAGTCGGGAGTGGACGTCGGCGCGGTTTACCGCGACGACGGACACGGAGACGAGCCGTGGGCGAGTCGTAATTGGACGTCGGCGCGATAGCGACACGGCCAAGGAGACGAGCCCGTGACGGCAGGTCCCCACAGTTGGCGAGTCGAAGACGAGCCGCGCGTCTCATGGAAACAACGGCTTAGGGTAAGCCGAGTCGGGAGTGGACGTCGGCGCGGTTTACCGCGACGACGGACACGGAGACGAGCCGTGGGCGAGTCGTAATTGGACGTCGGCGCGATAGCGACGCGGCCAAGGAGACGAGCCCGTGACGCCAGTTCCCCACAGCGGTTATGGTTGGCGAGTCGAAGACGAGGCGTGCGTCTCAAGGAAGCAGCGGCTTAGGGTAAGCCGAGTCGGTAGTGGACGTCGGCGCGGTTTTACCGCGACGACGGACACGGAGACGAGCCGTGGGCGAGTCGTAATTGGACGTCGGCGCGATAGCGAAGCGGCCAAAGAGACGAGCCCGTGACGCCAGGTCCCCACAGCGGTTATGGTTGGCGAGTCGAAGACGAGCCGCGCGTCTCAAGGAAGCAGCGGCTTAGGGTAAGCCGAATCGGTAGTGGACGTCGGCGCGGTTTACCGCGACGACGGACATGGAGACGAGCCGTGGGCGAGTCGTAATTGGACGTCGGCGCGATAGCGACGCGGCCAAGGAGACGAGCCCGTGACGCCAGGTCCCCACAGCGGTTATGGTTGGCGAGTCGAAGACGAGCCGCGCGTCTCAAGGAAACAGCGGCTTAGGGTAAGCCGAGTCGGGAGTGGACGTCGGCACGGTTTACCGCGACGACGGACACGGAGACGAGCCGTGGGCGAGTCGTAATTGGACGTCGGCGCGATAGCGACGCGGCCAAGGAGACGAGCCCGTGACGGCAGGTCCCCACAGCGGTTATGGTTGGCGAGTCGAAGACGAGCCGCGCGTCTCAAGGAAACAACGGCTTAGGGTAAGCCGAGTCGGGAGTGGACGTCGGCGCGGTTTACCGCGACGACGGACACGGAGACGAGCCGTGGGCGAGTCGTAATTGGACGTCGGCGCGATAGCGACGCGGCCAAGGAGACGAGCCCGTGACGCCAGTTCCCACAGCGGTTATGGTTGGCGAGTCGAAGACGAGCCGTGCGTCTCAAGGAAGCAGCGGCTTAGGGTAAGCCGAGTCGGTAGTGGACGTCGGCGCGGTTTACCGCGACGACGGACACGGAGACGAGCCGTGGGCGAGTCGTAATTGGACGTCGGCGCGATAGCGACGCGGCCAAGGAGACGAGCCGTGACGCCAGGTCCCCACAGCGGTTATGGTTGGCGAGTCGAATACGAGCCGTGCGTCTCAAGGAAGCAACGGTTTAGGGTAAGCCGAGTCGGGAGTGGACGTCGGCGCGGTTTACCGCGACGACGGACACGGAGACGAGCCGTGGGCGAGTCGTAATTGGACGTCGGCGCGATAGCGACGCGGCCAAGGAGACGAGCCCGTGACGCCAGGTCCCCACAGCGGTTATGGTTGGCGAGTCGAAGACGAGCCGTGCGTCTCAAGGAAGCTGCGGCTTATGGTAAGCCGAGTCGGGAGTGGACGTCGGCGCGGTTTATCGCGACAACGGACACGGAGACGAGTCGTGGGCGAGTCGTAATTGGACGTCGGCGCGATAGCGACGCGGCCAAGGAGACGAGCCCGTGACGCCAGGTCCCCACATCGGTTATGGTTGGCGAGTTGAAGACGAGCCGCGCGTCTCAAGGAAGCAGCGGCTTAGGATTAGTCGAGTCGGGAGTGGACGTCGG
Source organism: Poa pratensis (assembly GCA_947311845.1). Classification (NCBI taxonomy): domain Eukaryota; kingdom Viridiplantae; phylum Streptophyta; class Magnoliopsida; order Poales; family Poaceae; genus Poa; species Poa pratensis. The sequence goes on along the minus strand of CAMZMU010000107.1, from coordinate 75,121,145 downwards.
CGCGGTTTACCGACGACGGACACGGAGACGAGCCGTGGGCGAGTCGTAATTGGACGTCGGCGCGATAGCGACGCGGCCAAGGAGACGAGCCCGTGACGCCAGGTCCCCACAGCGGTTGTGGTTGGCGAGTCGAAGACGAGCCGCGTCTCAAGGAAGCAGCGGCTAAGGATTAACCGAGTCGGGAGTGGACGTCGGCGCGGTTTACCGCGACGACGGACACGGAGACGAGCCGTGAGCGAGTCGTAATTGGACGTCGGTGCGATAGCGACGCGGCCAAGGAGACGAGCCCGTGACGCCAGGTCCCCAGAGCGGTTGTGGTTGGCGAGTCGAAGACGAGCCGCAGCTTCCTGTTAGCCGAGTCGGGAATGGATGTCGGCGCGGTTTACCGCGACGACGGACACGGAGACGAGCCGTGAGCGAGTCGTAATTGGACGTCGGCGCGATAGCGACGCGGCCAAGGAGACGAGCCCGTGACGACAGGTCCCCACATCGGTTATGGTTGGCGAGTCGAAGACGAGCCGCGCGTCTCAAGGAAGCTGCGGCTTAGGGTTAGCCGAGTCGGGAGTGGATGTCGGCGCGGTTTACCGTGACGACGGACACGGAGACGAGCTGTGAGCGAGTCGTAATTGGACTTCGGCGCGATAGCGACGCGGCCAAGGAGACAAGCCCGTGACGACAGGTCCCCACAGGCCAAGATTTTTCATCCTCAGAGTCCAAATATTTTAGCGCCAAAATTAAACACAATTTACACTAGTTGCGTAGTTTTCTAAACATTTTACACTAGTTGGAAGTGGAGTTTTTTTTATTCATATTTTTTTGCACTAGTTGGAAGTGGAAATTTAATTTCTCCCTCCCTTTTTTATACCCTAAAATATCTCTGCCCAAAAAGGGAATAGAGAAAAAAATCATCCTAACAGTTCAAATTTTTGGCGCCAAAATTAAACACAAATGAATAAAGGGAATAGTTTCCCAGATTCTCCTGAATATTGTTGCGAGCGAAACTTGAAACATTCGCGAGATCAAAACAAACGTGCCAGCCAGCCTGGCAGAACGCTCGAAGTAAAGGGAATAGGTCGTCGCGCGACGTGCCAGCCTGGCAGAACGCTCGCAGTAAAGGGAATAGGTCGTCGCGCGACGTGCCAGCCTGGCAGCATCCGCGGAAAGGGAATAGCTGGTGGCCCCACAGCAGCAGGCCCACCGATCGCTTTTGGCTTTTACCAAAAAGGGAAAACGTGTATTGGTGCTCCTTCCGTATACGGGCAAAACATCTAGTCGGAATATCGCGCGACAGATTTCTTTTGATCGAGCGCGCGTAAACTAGCCATCCCCACTAGCGGATCGCTTGACGCCCGGCCTGAACCGACAAAGAATCACATTTTTTTAAACGAAAATAGAAGATTTATCTTATTTATTAATTAATAAATAGTAGGTACCCAATAGACAAGAGCCGAGCCCAGACAAACACCAACGCCACGGGTCCAGGCCCACACGCAACACGGCCAAGCCCACACACAACCAATGAACAACAAGACCAAGGTTGACGACAAGGGAAAGGCCACCAATGGCGCCGAGCACACAAACACAAAACAAAACAATGATCCGCTCCAGCTCCACTGAATTAGTCGCTCTACCACCACTGTTGGAGAGAAGACGTCGCGAGTGATGTGGGAGAAGCAGACTCGGGAACCTACCGCAGAGATGAAGAGGCCCGCATTCCACAAGACTCCATGCCAAAAGCGTCCAGACACGCCGACGACAACACCTAGAGCAACCTTGACGTCCACACGACACAAGTTCAAACACACTCGATATTGCAGAACTTTTGTGCCAGCCGACCCGACATACCTCCGCTCAATCTCGAGCTGCAACACATCACAACCTAGTTGTCCGCAGCCCAAGCTGCATAAAACAACTACCCGTACGTAGACCACGACCGCCACACCACGTCCAAGGTCGCCGCCTCAACATACTGTCAACCCCCCCCCCCCCCCTCTGGGACTTGTCAAACGAGCCAACAAACCCGCAACACTCACAGCTCGAGATTGTCACCCACACCATGCAAATCCACTGCACCACCCGATAGAGCCGTCGCTGCATTGCTTCCCGGGGCCGCCGCCTCGGCGCACAAGAACACCAACCCACTGAGGCCGCTGCCTCGACATCTATTGAACCCCACAATAGGAGAAACAGAAGCAAATACTGTAGGCAGTCTCTCCAAGGCGACACCACCAAGGAGGTAGCGAGGAAGCCGCCGCCGTTACTTGCTCCAGAATCCTGAAGTTAGGGCTTTCGCTCGGGGAGACCATCTTACTAGTGAAATAGGAATGATAAGTCTTCAGTGCGTGCCTGTTCGCCAAAAATTCGAAGGTGGATATGTTTTCACAGCCAAGGGCTCGGACCGGGCCTAAAAAAGCCCGTCCCAGAAAAATCTAGGCCCAAGCCAAGCCCGACAGTCGGGCCGCAGAAATCGAGACCGAGCCTGACCCCTGCTGATTCTGTGTTTTTGTTAAGCCTGGGCCCAACCCGAGATTTACAGGCCGGGCCAGGTCGGGCTGCCCATGGCCAGGTCGCCGTGGCGCCACGCGTTTAGGTCGGCCAGTTAAACAAGGAATCTCAAGCCCGGTACGAGTACCCATGTCCCGTCATTTCCGCCGACCCCACACGTCACGCAAGCCACAAACCGACAATGTGGGCCCGTATAAATCATGAGACCCACGAGGCAGAGCCATGCCGTCCACAACTTATCCGGAGAAATCTCCACGACTCAACTGAACCCTACTGCCGCCGCCCACGCCGGCTGCCTAGTAGCTTCTGCTCAGCTAGCCTATACTCTTCGTCTTCCCCAATCCCCACGCCCTCCCCCAAATCCTGCGAGATCTCCAAGGTTTCCTCCGGTTCCAAGCAATTCGATGGGAGCAGCACACGAGCACCCGTAGAGAGTGCATCTTTCCACCAAAATCTCACCCTGATTGGGCAAAACCTGTCCCCTGTTCCGTCGTCATGGGCGGCTGGAACCGCATCTCCAGTGCCGGGTTCTTCAAGCCGCTCGCTGGCGTCTCTCTCGCCTTCTTGCCCAGCGCCGGCGCTGCTACTTCCTCGTCGGCTCCGCGCTCGGATCCCTGGCGATGCTGCACGCCTCCGAGTCCGAGGTCGGCGGGGAGTGGGCCTCCGCCGCGCACTGGATCGCCCTGTCCCGCTCCCTGAGCGCCCACCACCTGTTTGTCGCAATGTCCCTTCTGTTCTTGGCCACCAGAGTCTGGCGCCTGGGCAAGCGCTGCGACGCGGTCGAGGGGTTCGTCGGTAACGCGGGCGCCACGGCGCGCGTCAGAGGCGTCGTCTGCACCGCGTGTGGGACGAAGACGCGGGCTCTGAAGAAAGGCAGCTTGGGCCCCACCCTGGAGCGCGTCGGCTCCAGCGGCTGCTCCAACAAGCCGGTTTCGAGGTCGCTCGCTTCTGAGCTAGAGCAGGAGGCCGAAACAGAGGACGAGGACAATGCGAGCGAGGTGAACGGCGTGGAAGAAGGCAACGTGGAGTGGCTCAGGCGGCGGCTCGTGAGGGAGAGGAGGCTGAAGGAGGCGGCACTAGAGGAGCTGGAGAAGGAGAGGCGTGCGGCGGCCTCTGCAGCTGACGAAGCCATGGCCAAGATTGCGTGCCTGCGGAATGAGAAGGCGCTGGTGGAGCGCGAGGCGCGGCAGTTCCGTGAGATGGCTCAGCAGAAGCAGATGTATGACCGGCAGGTGATTGAGTTTCTTCAGTGGATGATCAATAAGTTTGGCATGCAATGTGGGGAGCCAGAGTTTTCATCCGAACGAGCCGTGTCAGAGACAAGCGAGGATGACCGAGACAAGCGGCTGTAAATCCTGCTCCTGGTACCTCAATGTAATAGCAATGTTGGTCTGAAGCTGGGGAAGTTCTTGGCAGTTCAGGTTCTTCATTTTGTATTGGCGTTCAGCAGCCATATAGGGCGCCCTGGTGCCTGAATTTTGATAGCTGGTGCTGTTGTGAGAATACTCAAGCAGACAAAACTCTGCAGAAGAGATATGTAATATTCATCTGTAAATATACCATCCTTTGTGAGCTCCTAAGAAGTGATTAACATTGGTACAGTACGATTTCAACTGTGCAAATGCTCAATGTTTTCTGTAGGAGCCTTTTAAGTCTATTATTGTGAACTATATAGAAGTGTGTATTAATCTTGTGATACATGATACTGGAACTGAAAATGAGAAAATTTCCAGATTTGGGTAAGTCCCATGCCGTGAAGTACCTCATAAGGCATTTACGAGTTGGGACCTGGTGATTTACAAGCTACATTGCTTCATACAAAGATTAATGCTTTACACTTGCTGCATGGTCTAGTTGTGTGCTCACTTGATTTCTTCATTTACTGCAGCTGATGGTATTGGAAAGAAAATATGGGGATGATTGGGCTGAACGAGGAAACAAGGAGGGCTTAGCTATTTCCAGGTTTCTTGCAAACATAGCTGTTTAATTGTTTTTGGATTGTTAAATCTTGTTTTCAGTATTTCTTCTTGCGTGCCATATGTCGCTTAGACTTTACTTTCTTCTGTTTCTGCCAGTTCTCTATTTGTTCGATACTTCTACTTCTGTTTGGTGGCTAAAAATGATTATGTCCAGATATTCATGACCTCCATAGGTTAAGTCTATTATTGTGAACTAAATATAAATGTGTATTAATCTTATAATACTGGAATTGAAATGGGAAAATTTCCAGTTTTGGGCAAGTACATGCCGTGGAGTACCTAAGGAATTTACTCGGGGCCGTGGTGATTTATGAGCTAAATTGCTTCATACAATGATTAATGCTTTACACTTGCTGCATGGTTTATTTGTGTGCTCACTTGATTTCTTCCTTTACTGCAGCTGATGGTATTGGAAACAATATATGGGGATGATCTGGCTGAACTAGAAAAACAAGGAGGACTAGCTATTTCCAGGTTTCTTGCAACAATGCTGTTTATTGTTCTGGGATTGTTGAATTTTGTTTTCATAGTTTCTTCTTGCGTGCCATATGTCGCTTAGACTTTACTTTCTCGTGTTTCCGCCATTTCCTCTATTTGTTCGATATGGCTTTTCTACTTCTGTTTGGTGGCTAAAAAAGATTTAAGTCCAGCTATCCAACGCACAAAGGAGATAACTGTTGCAAGCTGGAATTGTGCCTTAGGAGTCTTTAATCCCTTCAATGCTCAATTATTATATAGTAGTTAGAAGTTCTATCAAGCTTTTCTCGAGGACCTCCATATGTGCATGACATGCCTAAACGAGAGAAAAGGTATATGGTATTCCGACTTATTCAATATTGTCCAGTCATACCAAAAGATTATTCATTGTTTTCAATGAATTCCATCCTTGGAAGAATACCATTTTCTATGGTGTCCATTTCATGCTCTACTCTTGTTGAACTGTGCCATAGAGGTAGACTATACCTGCCTGAATCTTCATGGTTCATAGGAGATATAACTTCATATTAAGAACCAGTCGACTTAATTCTTTCCAATCAAGCTTCTTACAACATGAATTGTGCTCATAGAATTTGGTTCCCTGTAAACTAATTTGATTTTCCAACAATTATGTTCAAACACCATCAAGCTTGCCAGCGATTTGTTTTACTGTCCAAGGTGTGTGAATGTGTGATCGGTTGCGCGGGAGGTGAGGAATTGAGGAGAATAATGAACAATGCCCAAGATGTTACTTTATCTTTTGTTCACCTAGCAAGGACACACGCCATCCAGGGAAACAGTGTGTAACCCCAGGGAAAAATATCTAGCCTCGGTAGGTAGAATTGCACATAAAATCTTGTGTTATTGTAAACATGATTTTGTGGTTACACTGTGCAGTTAACACTCTATCTCCTACTAGTGACCTGTGTGCCTCCAGAACACTTCTTGTGGTTTGTAAGTAAATTTGAATGATTATGCATTTGATTTGCTGCCTGTTAAAGAGCTTGGAGGGTCCTATAGGATTTGGGACTTCTTGTTGAGGAGTTCAATATTGACTAATGCCGAATACTTCAATTGTATGAATACTTCTCATCTGTTGTCCCCAAATTACTGTCTGCAGGGAAGGAGGACTACGAGGGACATGGTGGATGAAAGGAAATACGAGCATAAATTTGGTATACAAAGATGGTAGATTATGTCCATAAGGTCACCATCAGTAAATCTGAAGGGTGCAGCAAAATGGTATATGACAGTGGTGAGTCACTCTGCTTCGCATCAGTGGCTATGCACATTTCAGGTAGGAGTCAAACAATGTATACTTGTATAAACGACTAGTTTGCCTAGGTTCAGCCCAACATCATCCTTTCACGTAGGCCATTCATCCAGGGTCTTTTTATTAAGGATGTGGGGTGCACTCATTGTGCATGTATGATTTGGCAAACTATAGTGCAAACCCGTCCATTCTAGGAACTGTGAGTATTTTTGCGTAGGGAAAAATAGCACAGCAGATAGGCAGAGGTGAATGAAAGAGCTAGAAATTGGAAACCATACACCCAGTAGGAAGTCCAACTTGCTGCCAAAAAAATGTCAAGGTAACGTATCCTTCCTTTTATGCAACATGGCGTGAAGGAATAGCATTCTGGTCCATTTTAGGTAGTGACTGGTGGCTAATTTATAGACCCCTGGTATCTATCTGGCGATGCCATAAACATGCAGAATGATGATAGATACAGTAGGTTTATTGCTGGGGCATGCAGAGCCAGCTATTGCACACACAGCAAAAGCAGGTTCAGTTTATCAGGCTCAATATTGAGCACTGTAGGTCCCCGGATTTTTCTTGGGGCTCGGAACTCTTTGCATCTGATCTGTGCTTCCATTGCCAGATTCTTGTATATTACCATGTTGGCAAGGGATTGCACATGGATTAGAACTTCTCAAAAAAGGTATTATTTTTAGAATAAACACGGGTACGGGTGTTTGAATCTGGCTTGACAATTGGCTTCCGAGGGGAAATCTTAAAGTGGTACGAAAGACAAACAACTTGAGGTCCGGTTTTCGGGTCTTCGGCCAGTTTCCCGCTAATTAACGGGCCAACTCTCTTCTCCTTAATTAATAAAAATGGCAAGTAGCTTTGCCTCGTTTCGAAAAAAAAAACAACTTGAGGTTAAAATGGTTTCAGACCAAATTGACCTGGCTACAAAATCCTAGAGAGAATATACAGTGAGATCCTCATTCCATCCTGCGGAGGCTGATTAGGTTCTGCGCATTAGAATCTCTGCTATACAGGGTGATGGCTTCATCGCCTGGGCTCACTAGAAAAATGGTTTGTTCTCTGCAAGGACATGCAAAAGAAAGAAAAATAAGAATCAACTACCTCTAAACCAGAAGGTGAAAGAGGACTTTTGAACCTAATTTGGAACTTTAAGGTACCTCCAAAGTTTAAAAAATCTTTGGCTAAACTTGCCACCAACACTCCAGGAGTGCAAGTGCATCACTGTAGACGAAATATGGACGCTCTGCCTACATGTTCAACCTGTGATATGGAACCCGAGTCAGCTCACCACACAATGGTAAATTGCACAAAACTACAGCTGTCGACAGGGCATGAAAAAGGATTGTTCACTGCCCTCGGAACTGGGTCCTAATGCTACTGAACCAATGCAGGGAAGAGATGAGGTCGGAACTGATTTTTCTATGGTGGAGAACCTGGCACATGCGTAGTAACTCAATCTTTGGGCTATGGAAAATGGAGTTTTGAGCAATCGGCGCAATTTATCCAATCATGCCTGACATCTTTCCTGCAAATTACTCACCTGAAATATAACCTGGCATCAAAGGGAAAACGTCCTTAACTGATATAAACGCTGGAAGTACCAAGCAAAACAGAGGGGAGGGAGAGGTTTTGCAAAGACCTGAGGCTGGTTGGCAAAAACTTAATGTGGATGCTAGCTTCTTAAAGGACGAAAACAGAGGGAGCCTGGGGAGCTATCCTTTGAGATAGTGGAAAGATATCAGCATGGGCTACAATTGATCATTTGACCAAATGCTAAAATTTGCTGAAGCTATAGGCGTTCTGGAAGGTGTAAAAGCTATTTTAACAATTGCTGATAAACCTGTTCTAGTGGAGTGACAATGCAGCGGTGATATCGATTTTTTTAGCAAAGAGCGATGCAAATCATCTACTTCGATAGTCCTTTCTGAGGCAAAATTTCTGGTAGCAAACCTGCATGACTTCAGTGTCGACAAAGTAAAACAGAACCGCAAACAGTGCAGCGTATGAGATTGCTAAATTCAGTCTTAGAGGGTGGAGTGTGTGTGTGTTACATGAGTCGGTTCCTTGCCGCGTGGCTAAAATCGCTCTGGAAGGTTGTAATGTACTCTATAATTTCAGCTCTGCTATTTAAAAGTATTATGCACCCTTTTTTTAACAGGATTCTTGCTTATTAGGACATTGTATTACTTTACTGGTTGATATGCTATTCCCTAGAAAATAATACTAGTTGAGATGCTATGGAGACAGTTGTCATTTTTAAGTAAATAATTGGTGTTCACGGTAATTTCGCATCATATGAAGATAATTTACGTGGACATATATGTATGGCCTAGCTTTACACAGACTGGGTGTACAGTATATAATTCCATGCGTTGACGACCAGTTTTGGCTACAAGAGGATATCCTCAAGATCATGGAGGTAATTAACTTTATTTTTGGGGTCATCTTCATCCGACATCGTATGTTATTCTTAATGCAAATAATGGACGAAACAGAGACTAACTAGTACATGTACTAGTTAAGTTCAGAATTTTGGCCAAATTAGTACGAAACAGAACCTAACCAGTACATGTACTAGTAAGGTTCGGAATTTCGGCCAGAATAGGACGTAAAAAAGACACGAACTAGTACATGTACTAGTCGCGTTCTGAACAGCCACGACCTACGTTAACTCCTGATTGTTAACTAGACCGAACGACAATTAAGAAAGGTTCGGATGAGAAAACTTATAAAGCGAAAGTTATTCGTTTTTACAGGACGAACAACTTTGATGTTTAGATAATTTTGATACATGGTCGTTTGATAGATCAAATCTGACAATTACGGACGAATCAAATTCATATGATTTGGATCCAATACAAACATTTTTAGATCCAAACCCACAAGAGCGCTCAAGATGGAGTCGGATGGAAAAACACGTAAAAGGAAAGTTATTCGTTTTTTCATGACGAATAACTTTGTCTTCTACGGTATTTCGATCCGAGGTCGGTAACGGCCCCAAAAACGACCTGCAAGGTGCAACCAGTTTTTAGACCGAACAGTTTTGGAAAGTTCGGGTCAGCTATCCGAATTGGACCCAAATTAGAGTTTTGGATGTGGATCCAAGTCGTTTCCTTGCACGGGAAGTCCAGCCGCTCCTTATATACATGAGGGGTGACGGCTGATTGAACCAACACCAATCGAACAAACGCATCTACTAATTTTTCGTGTTCATCTACTTTTTATCCCTCTCCCTTGTATCTTCTCGTTCTTCGTCGTTCTTCAATATTGGAGGCTGCGAATCCACGAGGCTCTAGGGGCGGTCAAGCCGACCTAGGGCAACCCATAGCCGCCGCGAGCCCTGACGGGGTCCTTCCCGGGCGAGCGGGGTTTCGGTCTACAAAAGCGTCCCCAGATTGTCTTGCGTATCGCGCTTCCGGCGAGCCTCCCGCGGAGTGAGTTGCGGAGCATCTCCCTCGGCGTCTGCAACTCACTCCGCGGGTACACGTGACGTGTTCGTGTGTCAACACATTTTTTGGCGACTCCGCTGGGGACAAAGCGAACGGTCTCCAGCCCGTTCTTGCTACGAGGAGCGCATCAAGAGACTGCAATCTACATCGGTAACATGAATTCACAATCTCCTTATGTAGATGCAAATTACTCTTATGTTGACGTTAGTAGATCTTTTGATATGAGTGTTGTATCGGCTAAACCTAGGTTACACTATGCGCAAAAGCCGATCCAAAATAATCTCTATGCTTCAGATCCTTATAATATTAGCAACGTGCAACATATATATTCGAATTCTCATGCACCGGCTGCCCCATATCTTAGGCCGATGAGTAACGTGGGTTATTCGACAGATCAATATGAGACACCTCACGGGCAAGAGGATGTCTCACGGTTTTATCCATCGGCTGCCGACTCGCAATATGCGGGGTCGTCCCCAGACAGGCCGATGGATGGGGGAATCGGCTATGCTGGTTACTCCCAATCGACATATACTGCGCCTTATATGATTACTCAGTCGGTACCTTATGTTACTAACGTTTCAGCTTCATGTGGAACTAGTGAGACACATAATTCGGCTTCGCACTTTCACGGTGTTCACAGCCGAACATGTGAGAATTTAACAGGAGCACATGTGCCTTCATCTTCTACCGACGCATATGAATTTGATGATTGGAAGGAAAAACGTGTAGCGTATTTCAAAAGGGTCAATGCCATTTACCTAGAATACGAAAGAAATCCACATGATCCCGCTGCAATACAAGCTTATGAGGCGTATAAGAAGGAACGTGAAGAGGAGCGTAGACAATTCGAGATCAAATTTTCACCGTTACAAATTAGTTTCGGCAACGGACTGCCGAAAGAAACAAAAAGTATTGGGGGGCAATCATGCCCTGCAGACGGTAGCACCGATGAATTCACCACACCGACTCTTGAGGAATTACCGACCGAGTATCGACAAGCTTATGAAGCACTCAAGAAAAAGCGTGCTGAGGAATTTGAGGTGCTTGAGAAGAAACTCAAGGAGGAACATGAAGCATACAAGAAAAAGCTTGAAGAGGAAGATCTGCACATGTTCCATGTGAAGCTCAAGAAGGACCCTCAAGAAAATATTACTCCAGTAGGAGAAATGAAATCCTTTCTTATGTGCTGCAATCAAGTCAAGCCCCATGTTAAACCAAGGCAAGAAGAAGCTTTGCAAATTGATAGAATCCATGAGGAAAGGAAGAATGATTCAGAAAGTATGATTAGTTCGGTTGTTGAACCCGAATTAGATAGTACCTGTGCCGAATCTACTGAATCAAAAGAAGCAAGCTTCATTGATCAGGAGCATGTCATGGCTAGCAAAACAGCCGTGATTGATTTTTCTGGGTGTAAAGTAGTTTATATGCTACCCTATGAATTTCGTGCCAAAGTAATTGATGAACATCAAGTAGAGAATATAGCCGAACAAATTTCGGATGACATTGAACATCAAAGTAGTGGGACGTGAGATCCAGAAAAGGAAGAAGACAAGACGTTAGAGAATCCTCTAGAGGTCGAACAAGATATTGTTCAGGACATGCAACCGTAATGCTCCACCGACGTCTTTAATAAGAAAGTTTGCGTACTACCAGACGAATTCTGTGCCAAAGACGATGAGCATCACGAACAAGTAGACACGAACGATCAAAGTTCGGTTAATGGTGAACATCAAGAGAAAGAAGCCGAACAATGTTCGGTTGATGAAGAGCATCCGGGTGACGCGGCACGGGATCCAGAAGAGGAGGAAGAGGCTTTGAAGAGTTATCAAGAGACGAGCAAAGCAATATTGTTCCTGATGTGCCAGCATCGCAGTCTCTCAACGTCTTCGTAGAGGTACGCCCAGCCAACAATTTACTTATCTTTCGATTCGGTCAAAATAATAATGTTGATGCATTCAATGATAAAATTCTTGTTAGCTTCAAAACACCAGTCGAGGTAAGTGATTTGTTTGCTAGGAATAGTCTTGTCACTAATCATGCTGGCCAACATATCATACCATTCGTAGAGGCTGAAAGTGACAATTTATCGCAATCAAAGTTGTTCCCTTCATGCCGGCTAAGCTTTATATTCATATGGGCAACTTTGCTTGTTTCATGCCTGGCTAATATTTGGTCTCAAGTGAGACATATATTCTATAGCTATTTTTGTTGCATAAACACAAAATCGGGTTCAAAGTCCTTCAAGATAGCCGATTCCGAAAAACCGAAAAAAGAAGGCGAAAGACAATGCATAGCCGAGTTGGATGACGTCAAGCTGGCACCACTCGGTTTCATAATTCCACAGACGGTATCTCAATATCGGCTAAGGGATGGGCAGTGTACCATCAGTCCGGGCAAATGGGATCACATAGCTGGGGCATCGCCGACCAATCCAATTATCATAAAAGATCGCCATGTCGAACCGTCAATAGAAGAGCGAACACCCAATTTGTTCGAGCAAAATATCAAAGACTGCGACGTTTTTTATGAAGCACAATCAGCCTTCAAAGGACGATTGGAATTTGTTGAAGCACAAGCTGATAGCCATCCGGCTAATCTTGACGGCGATCAAGTATTGACTCGGCTGCCTCAAGCCGGCTCGTCCGAAGACGGACGGGTACACACTATAGGTGATGGGATTGATTCGTCAAGCAAAGAAATTATTCAAGCTAGAAATCCTAAAGACGGACATTCCATCAAAACTACAAAGAGTACGCCTAACACTGGGGGGCAACAAGAAAATCCAAAGACCGATGCCTGCAAAGATATAAAGTACAAATGCAGCGATAAGCATCGAAGGAGGAAATCTAAAGTTACCTTTGCTCAATTATTGGAGAAGTATCAGAAGATGAGCGAAGCAAAAAGTGCTTATCGGTCAGCTGAAGCAAAAGCATCGAAGTCACCCCCAGGGCATAAATCTGAAGACCGGGACTGGCAAAAGGAGAAGCCCAACATGCCGACTCCACGAACTTCTTTTGGGCTGCCAATTCCGAAGTCATCCATGCCTTCCCATACCGACTTATATTCATATCAATCACAGGACATGTATGATTCACGGGCACACCATCCATCTTATGCTAAATCACCTCGCCAAGCTTATGCAGCTCCAAGAGAATCAACCCGACAACCACATGTCAAAGACCGGCTTAATCAAGAGCCGGCCAGGAGCTCGTGGAGGAAGAAGGAGGTGGTGAAGCAAATATACATAGTGAAAAGAGATGGCCGCAAGGATGCTGTTTCGGACCCGACTCCACGTAACCAAAAGCCAACTAAAATGATGTTGGCTACAAAGGGCAAGGAAGTGAAGCGATTAACTTTCAAGGACCCAGTCATCGAGTGTGGACAGGTCAAGCCGGAAGTGTCCAAAGCCAAGAAAGAACTGCCAGTGCATAAAGTAAAATCACAGCCGGGATACCCACTCGGCTTATCACATTGGCAAGGGTGGCAGGTGAAGCGGCTCAGAGCCGAAGAGTTGGAGAGGTTGAACATGGCGTGGGTTCCTAAAAGAAGCCCTCAAATCAAGAATGGTGCACCAACTTCTGTTGCAAAGGCGGCAAGAGTAAATGAGGATAGGCAAGAAGTCGGCAGGCGAAGCCGGCGATCTTCATCTCACTATTGGAGACCTCCGGCGGCGCGTCGTACATGTTGTTCAACTATATCATCAAAGCTAGCACCTCACAATTTATCCCCAGCCAAAACTTCTAATTTATTTCGGCTATTCACGCTTTGGTGGACGAGTTTTCCTGGCCTCTATGATGAGGATGTATGGTTGATATTTGCATATCGCCCTGAGAACACATGGCCGATGGAGTGTTGACAGCGTCCTTAGCAGCATAATGGTGCACGTTATTTTTTGGCACGCAAGCTTTGCCAAAAAAACAGGGGGGGCATGTGTTGACGACCAGTTTTGGCTACAAGAGGATATCCTCAAGATCATGGAGGTAATTAACTTTATTTTTGGGGTCATCTTCATCCGACATCGTATGTTATTCCTAAAATGCAAATAATAGACGAAACAGAGACTAACTAGTACATGTACTAGTTAAGTTCAGAATTTCGGTCAAATTAGGACGAAACAGATCCTAACTAGTACATGTACTAGTAAGGTTCGGAATTTCGGCCAGAATAGGACGTAAAACAGACACGAACTAGTACATGTACTAGTCGCGTTCTGAACAGCCACGACCTACGTTAACTCCTGATTGTTAACTAGACCGAACGACAATTAAGAAAGGTTCGGATGATAAAACTTATAAAGCGAAAGTTATTCGTTTTTACAAGACGAACAACTTTGATGTTTACAGGATTTTGATACATGGTCGTTTGATAGATCAAATCTGGCAATTACGGACGAATCAAATTCATATGATTTGGATCCAATACAAACATTTTTAGATCCAAGCCCAGAAGAGCGCTTAAGATGGAGTCGGATGGAAAAACACATAAAAGGAAAGTTATTCGTTTTTTCATGACGAACAACTTTGTCTTCTACGGTATTTCGATCCGAGGTGGGTAACGGCCCCAAAAACGACCTGCAAGGTGCAATCAGTTTTTAAACCGAACAGTTTTGGAAAGTTCGGGTCAGCTATCCGAATTGGACCCAAATTAGAGTTTTGGACGTGGATCCAAATCGTTTCCTTGCACGGGAAGTCCAGCCGCTCCTTATATACATAAGGGGTGACGGCCGATTGAACCAACACCAATCGAACAAACACATCTACTATTTTTTTTGTGTTCATCTACTTTTTATCCCTCTCCCTTGTATCTTTCTTCTCATTCTTCGTCGTTCTTCAATATTGGAGGCTGCGAATCCACGAACCTCCCGGGCGAGCGGGGTTTCGGATCTACAAAAGCGCCCACCGGATTGTCTTGCGTATCGCGCTTTCGGCGAGCCTCCTGCGGAGTGAGTTGCGGAGCATCTCCCTCGGCGCCGCGGGTACACGTGACGTGTTCGTGTGTCAACACCATGCAAACTACTCCCTCCATTTTTTAATATAAAATGTTTTAGCTTTTGTCCACATTCATATGCACACAATATATATAGACACATTTTACTTTATATGTTCACTCATTTTAGTATGCATGTAGACAACATGTGTAACACCTAAAACATCTTATATTAAAAAACGGAGGTAGTAGTAAAGAACGGCGTGCTCAAATTATGGGTATAATATAAAAGCAGATTTTTTGGCTGACATCTCTCTCTCTCAAAATCGTTTTGGTGCCATCTCTCTAAAAAAACAAAATCCTGACGGGAACTCCGCCGTCGCCGCCGCCCCGCGTATCCGACCGCCGCCCCCTGCCACACGGCCTCCTTCCCAGGAGCTCGCGAATACATTGCTTCTCCGAGGGATTCGCAGAGCTCTTCCCCGCGAGCTCGCCGGCACGGATCGAGCGGGTCGCCCGAGCCTGCCGCCGCCCAGCTGCTCCTCTGGACAACGCCCATAACTGCCGTTTCCCGAGCCCTCCGTCGCCTGAGCACCATATATCGTCGAGAAGCTGCTCCTCCCCCGCTCGCCCGAGCTCTCTCGCGAGGACCCCTCTGCTGTTGCATTGTGTTGTTTGTAGAGGTACATGGAGCTGCAATTCTACAGTAGCGGGTGCCTGAAACTTTTAGAATCTGCAGCCGCTGGTGCACATCTCCTACACAAGTTTATGTACTCTCCTTTTATCTTTGTATAATCCAAAATGATTATATTACTTCTAATCTTGATCAGTTCAGTTAATTTCATATAGTCCTGATGGCACGAGCGTCTACTCCGAGATTCTAAGTTGCAAGTGTTACTTACTGTTGACGCCTAGGAGCATACCTCCAAGCAGCAGCAGTCTGGCTCCATGGCTCGCTGTGTGTGGCGGCCGTGTTTTGCTCGTATGTGGATTAGTCCACTCCTCTGTTCCTGCTCTTCCTTTTCTAGGTCAGTTATATGGGCTGGGCCCTTGGGCCGGTTCAACACTCCCCTCAAAATGGATGGTAGATATCTATCAACCCCATCTTGTCACATGCCAAGTTACAATCTTTTGGTCCTAATCCATTTGTCAAGAAATTTGCAAACTGCTGCACAGAGCTAACACGAGTAAGGCTGATGATCCCAGCATCAAGTTTCTCTTTAATAAAGAACCGATCAATTTCCACATGTTTTGTCCTATCATGTTGAACTGGGTTATTTGCAATACTGATAGCTGATTGATTATCACACCATACTCTCAAGGGCCCCTTCCTCAGAAGTTTCAACTCGCCCAAAATATGCTTCACCCAGAGCATCTCACTCAACCCTTGGGATAGGGCTCTATACTCAGCTTCTTCTGTTGATCTAGACACGACAAACTGTTTCTTGCTTCTCCAAGACACGAAATTTCCTCCCACAAACGCACAATAGCCTGATGTTGATCTTCTGTCGTCTTGACAACCGGCCCAGTCTGAGTCACTATAGCCATCCACCTCAAGATGTCCGCTCTTTGCAAACCACAACCCCTTTCCCGGGGTCCCCTTCAAGTACCTCAAGATTCGTTGCACTATATCAAGATGCCCACTTCTTGGTTCATGCATGTATCTGCTCACTATACCCATGACGTATGTAATGTCAGGCCTAGTGTGACACAAATATAATAACCTCCCAACCAGTTTTTGATAATCTTCCTTGTTCACTAGCTCACCCGATTGTGCTGTCACTTGATGATTTTGTTCAATCGGGGTGGGTGCTTCACGACATCCCATCATGCCCATGTCACTCAAGAGATCTAAGGTGTATTTCCGTTGGCACAAAGATATTCCCTTCTCTGTTCGAGCCACTTCTATGCCAAGAAAGTATTTCAGGTTGCCCAAATCTTTTACTTCAAACTCCTTACTCAGACACTCCTTTAATCTCTTTATTTCTTCTTGATCATCTCCAGTAATGATAATTTCATCCACATATACTGCAAGAATTGTAATTTTACCATCAGAGTGTTTGTAGAACACCATGTGGTCACCATTACAATTTACATTGACCATACCCCATGCCACAAATGGTACGTCTGAACCTATCGAACCATGCCCTCGGTGATTGTTTCAATCCATACAAGGACTTCTTCAGCCTACATACTTTCCCTGAAGTCTCTGAGGTACCAAAGCCTGGCGGTATCTCCATGTACACTTCTTCCTTCAAGTCACCATGCAAAAAAAGCATTCTTGACATCTAGTTGATGCAACTTCCACCCAAAGTTAGCAGCACATGAAACCAATATCCTTACTGTGTTCATCTTTGCCACTGGCGCAAATGTTTCATCATAGTCAATTCCATAAGTTTGACTAAACCCTCTAGCAACCAATCTAGCCTTATACCGTTCTACCTTCCCCTCGGGATTTTGCATAAATCCACTTTCAGCTCACAACTTTCCTGCCGGCAATGTGGTTAGCACCCACGTCTTGTTTTTCTTTAGTGCTTCCAACTCCTCTATCATTGCATCACGCCACTTCGGATCTTCCTTTGCAGCTTTCCAATCCTTTGGTGTTGACACAGTTTGTAGAGAGGCAACAAACGCTCTGCCGGAGGGAGACAGAGCCTCATAAGACACAAAATTTCCAATATCATGGTCATCCCGAATAGATTGTAGTGCCTTCTTTGCCACTATAGTATCCTGCTCATCCCTGCATTTTTTAGGAGGCCTTCCCGCCTTAGCTCGTGGTTCTTTCCTCAAAGCAATAGGAAGATCCACAGTTTCACATGAGCTAGCATCACTGCCTTGCTGCTCCCCCTGCACATGTGCCTGCTGTCCCGCAGTGTCGGGTGAGCTCGTATCACTGACTTGATGCTCCCCCTGCACAGGTGGCTGCCGTCTAGAGTACACGCGGAGATTCTGCGGCCAACGATCTCGAACAGGAACATGAACCTGGAGAGAACCAATTTGAATTGTACCCACTGTTGGCTGAACCTGAACATGCACATCATCATCAGTGTTAGTACCCATAGAATCACCTTGAGTACGTGGTACAACATTCTCCCCCTCATGACCATCTTGCACAGAGTGTAGGTGGTCAAGTTCTGCAAATAACAGACTGAGATCAGTCGGTTCACCATAGAATGACTCATATTCCCTGAAGGCGACATCCATACTTACAAACATGCGTTTTGCAGAGGGGCTCCAACACTTGTACCCTTGCTGACTCGATGAATAACCCATAAACACACATTTCAATGCCCGTGGGTCTAACTTCCCAATTGATGGCCTATGATCCCGAACAAAACAGGTACTTCCAAATAACTTTGGAGGGACAACAAACTTATTTTCTCCAAACAACAACTCACATAGGGACTTCATGCCTAGTATCCTGGAAGGGGTTTGGTTGATCAAGTATGTGACTATCATGGCTGTCGTGGGTTTGTCACGTCAGGTGTCATAGATGACTTCATAGGTGTGGGATTATGCGAGTCAAGCATCTCCGAGCTTGGGATCGCAGGAACAAAGATCAACACAGATTTACCCAGGTTCGGCCCCCTCAATGTGAGGTAAAAGACCTACTTCCTGCCTACCCTAGATTGGTATTGATATGATAATCGAGGTGTTACAATGGAGGCGATCCGATCTGGTACTCGCCGTATGAGCTAGGGTTTGGGGCTTGATAGCTTGACCCGCTCTAAGTCCTGCGAGTCCTCTTTATATACACAGAGGCTCGCTAGGTTACAAAAGAAAACTTCCCCATAAGGAATACATCCACAGAGGCCTACTCGGAGACTACTTGGTCTTCACGTCCTCCGGGATTTGTCTTCTAGATCTTTCTCCTTATGGCGGTTCAATATTGGGCTTGCTCCCAAGTGGGCCTTCGTCCGTGCGAGTAAATTAAGTCGCACTGGGCCGCGGGTTAATCCAGAAAGTATTCCCCCGACATTAGCCCCCAAGATTGGTTAGGACTTTACGGTGAGAACCTTCTGACCTCTTGAAATGGTCTCTGAGCCGCACTGTAAACGTTCTGACCAATCTCCTGACTTATGCGATTCAGAGCTGTGACTCATCCGCGCGACTCATCTCTCCTTCTGGAAATATTCCGTTTCCTTTAATTGCGGACCGTTACTCGTTTTGCGGGCGCAAATTGTGCCGTTGGTTGCGAGCACAGATAATGCCGTTAGTTGCGGGTCCCTTCAGTTATAAGCTGCGGCCACCTAGGTCATTATCCATTTGCCCTTGCAATCTTCTCATCCCTAGCCGCGCCGTCTTCTTCCTCGACCCGATCCAATCTCCCCCTTGCAATGGCGCCCAAGGCGAAGCCATCTGACGATAGGCGCAAAATCTCCTGTAACTGGGAAGGATCCTGGGTAACGGAGGAAACCCTTGTAGATCTGGCCGAGGCTGGCTTCTTGCCGCCGAAGGAGGACGGCGTCTGGCGGGCGCCAGGCGATGAAATCGAGCCGCGCCCCAAGCCCAACGAGCTGGTGATGTTCGTGGAGCACGTGGAGCGTGGATTCACGCCGCCAGGTTCTCCCTTCTACCGCAATTTGCTGCAACGCCTAGGCCTCCGTCTTCACGACATCGGGCCCAACTCAATGCTCCAGGTGAGCAATTTTCATGTGCTGTGCGAGGACTACCTTGGCATATCCCCCAACATCGATCTATGGTTGGCCTCTTTCACCTGCAACAGCCAACTTGTCTCCAAGGGTGGCGCCTACGTTCAGGTCGGCGCCATCTCTCTTCAACGCCATAGGAACTCTTGCCTTCCCAAGCTAGCCCTGGCGAATCGACCCAGGGCTTGGCAAAAATCTTTCTTCTATTGCCAAGATACTTCACCGGAGGGCGAAACTCGCCTTCCCTCCTGGTCTAACACCCTCTTCGTGCCTACCGAGGCACTGAAATCAAAACCCCGCGACTCGTCCATGTCCTTCATCAATGAGTCGCTGATCAAAGTCCGTGATACGTCTCCAACGTATCCATAATTTCTGCTGTTCCATGCTTATATTATACCATTTGCTACATGTTTTATATACACTTCGTATCACTTTTATGCATTTTCTGGGACTAACCTATTAACAAGATGCCACAGTGCCAGTTCCCTGTTTTCTGCTGTTTTTGGTTTCAGAAAGTTACTTCTGGAAATATTCTCGGAATTGCACGAAACAAAAGGCCAGTCCCTATTTTTCCAGCACGTACACGGAGTCCGAAGGAGAGACGAAGAGAGCCACGAGGTGGCCAAACCACCAGGTGGCGCGGCAGGGCCCAGCCGCGCCTGTGGTTTGGGCCCCTCGGGGGTCCGCCGACATCGCCCCTTCGCCTATTTATTCCCCGAGACGCGAAAACCCTAAAACACCGAGCCTTTCATCCAGAACATATTCGCTGCCGCCGCCGTCGTCAACCCTAACTCGGGGGGTTCTGAAGCTCTTCCCGGCACCCTGCCGGAGAGGGGAATCATCACCGGAGGGCTCTACATCGCCATGCCCGCCTCCGGAGTGATGCGTGAGTAGTTCATCCTTGGACTATGGGTCCATAGCAGTAGCTAGATGGTTGTCTTCTCCACTTGTGCCATCATGTTTAGATCTTGTGAGCTGCCTATCATGATCAAGATCATCTTATTGTAATGCTACATGTTGTGTTTGCTGGGATCTGACTTATATTGATACCTATGTGGAGCTGAATATTATATTATCATGTCTATGTCATTTGTGATCTTGCATGCTCTCCGTTACTTGTTGAAGCCTTGGCCAAGTGAATACTTGTAACTCCAAGAGGGGGTATTTATGCATGATAGTTGGGTTCAACCTCTATTTAACCTGGGATAGTGACAGCAAGTTCTAAGGTTGTAGATGTGTTGTTGCCACTAGGGGTAAAACAGCAATGCTTTATTCAAGGATGAATGTATTGTTTACATTACGCACATTACTTAATGCAATTGTCTGTTGCTTGCAACTTAATACTGGAAGGGGTACGGATGTTAACCGGAAAGTGGACTATTTAGGCATAGATGCATGCTGGATAGCGGTCTATGTACTTTGTCGTAATGCCCAAATGAATCTCATAGTAGACACCACAGCTCACACATGCATGTTATATGCACTTATCAATTGTCAATTGCCCAGCTGTAATTTGTTTACCCAGCATGTTAGTTATCTTATTGGAGAGACACCACTAGTGAACTGTGGACCCCGGTCCATTCTTTTACATCTGAAATACAATCTACTGCAATCATTGTTCTCTACTGTTTTATGCAAACAAACATCATTTCCATTCGATACGTTTAACCCTTTGTTTTCAGCAAGCCGGTGAGATTGACAACCTCACTGTTAAGTTGGGGCAAAGTAATTTGATTGTGTTGTGCAGGTTCCACGTTGGCACCGGAATCCCTGGTGTTGCGCCGCACTACACTCCTTCACCAACACCTTCGAAGCAAACCTCGTTTTCCTACTGGTTCGATTAAACCTTGGTTTCATACTGAGGGAAAACTTACTGCTGCACTCATCATACCTTCCTCTTGGGGTTCCCAACTGACGTGTGACGTACAAGCATTGTTTCTGGCACTATTAACCTAGAGCCACCAACACGTTTTCTGGCGCCGTTGCCGGGGAAAACCGAATTGCTTCTGCAAGGGGAGTCTCTCACACCCAATCTCTTTACTTTGTTATTTGTCTTGCTTAGTTTATTTTTATTTAGTCTTGTTTGCTCTCTTTATCAAAAACACAAAAAAATTAGTTACTTGTTTAATTCGTTTGATTTTGTTTTTCAAAATGAATGCTCCTGAAGTTGAAGTTCGTTCTTTTAGGCAACTAGGAGGTGAAAATTTGAAAGATGCTTGGTATAGAATTAGTGATGCTCATCATAGATGTACTAAGAAACACTCTACCACTATCCTCCTTAGGAACTTTTATGTTGGTATCTCTAGTTGGTATAGGTATGTTCTAGACACTCTTACAGGTGGAAATTTCTTGGGTACTCCTGCTTTAGAAGCCTGTAATATTATTGAAAGTTTGGTAGGAACACCACCCACTAAAGATATTAAAATTGAGATCACCTTGGAGGATGTTATAAATAAGTTAGACTCTATGGAGAATTTTTTTCCAAATTTTCTTGATTGTATTGGTAAGACTAATGAATCAATAGCCACCATCAATGAAAGAATCACTGTTCTTGAGGATAATAATATCCATGACACCCAAAATCATAGAATTGATGAGTTAGAGGAAGCTATTGAAACCTTAAGTTCAACCTTTACTTCTCTTAAGTCTAAAAAGGAGAAAGTTTATGTGGGTAGAGAGCAAAAGTTTATGTATGTTCCTAAAGTGCCAAAACCAAAGACTCATTATGAGCTTAAAATTGATAAAACTTTTAGTACGGTTAAAGGTAATGAAACACCTCCAGGAACATCTAAGATACCCATTGTTACAAGCTGTGTGTTGGAAGAAGCTTTTGATGATTTGAATGATTTGCCACTTGACAACACTTGATTTTCACTTTCTGCGCCTAGCTGAAAGGCGTTAAAGAAAAGCGCTTATGGGAGACAACCCATCGTTTTTATTTGCTGTTATTTTTGTTTTCTTTGAGTCAAGGAGTTTTGTTACTTCTGTAGCAACTCCTTTGTATCTTTATTTTATCGCAATGTTGTGCCAAGTAAAGTTCTATATTGAAAGTTGATGCAAGATTTGGATTTCTGCGCAGTGACAGATTTTTAGCTGTCACGGATTTGAGCTTATCTCCCTGTAGAAAATTCAAAAAATTCTGAGAAAAATCACGCATATTCCTGAGATATGTACGCAACTTTCATTATTTTAGGCCAGATCCATCTGAGCAACTTAAGTGCCTCGAAAAAATTCGTCATTCCAGACTGTTCTGTTTTTGACAGATTCTGCCTTTTGTTTTGCATTCGCTCTTTTACTGTGTTTGTGTGGATTTCTTTGCTCCACAAAGCATTGGTGGCTGTAGCTAATGTCCAGAAGCTTTGGGATTGATTGTATCATTACAGAATATGAGAATTTTTGATTATGCACTAACCCTCTAATGAGAACTGTCTTGAGTTTGGTGTGAAGGAAGTTTTCAAGGATCAAGCGAGAAGGGTGATATTATGTGATCAAGAAGAGTGAAAAGCCTAAGCTTGGGGATGCCCCCGTGGTTCATCCCAACCATATTCAGAGAGACTCAAGCGTCTAAGCTTGGGGATGCCCAAGGCATCCCCTTCTTCATCAACAAACTTATCAGGTCATCTCTAGTGAAACTATATTTTAATTCTTTCACATCTTATGCGCTTTACTTGGAGCGTCTGTGTGTTTTTATTTTTGTTTTTGTTTGAATAAATTCGGATCCTAGCAATCCTTGTGTGGGAGAGAGACACGCTCCGCTTTTTCATGTGAATACTCATGTTCTTCACTTATATTTGTTGAGTATTCTTAACTAGCTACTGCAGTGCTTTTAGCTCCTGTTTTTCATGCATCTCTTCGAGCTGTTAGCACTTGTTTATAAATACTCTCTTGCTGCATTATATTATCATTTGGAGAGTTTATGTTTAAATAAATTATTGGTGTTTGTTTGGAAGAAAGAAAATGCTACATGTAGTAGTTGGTATTGGAAAAGACATATGCATTCTTGTAGATCATTGTCTTGTTTTGATTTGATGCTTTGCAATTGTTTTGAGCTCTCAAGTAGATCATGTTTAAGCTCTTGCATCATGTAGTTAAAGCCTAGTAGTGGAGAACTACCGTAGAGCTTGTTGAGACTTGGGATGCATATTTGTTCTCTCTAAGGTCTAGATATTTTCTGGTAAAATGTTTGAGCAACAAGGAAGACAGTGTAGAGTCTTATAATACTTGCAATATGTTTTTATGTGATTCTTGCTGTACCGGTTTATACTTGTGTTTGCTTCAAACAACCTTGCTAGCCTAAACTCTGTACTGAGAGGGAATGCTTCTCGTGCATCCAAAACTTGAGCCAAAACCCATGCCATTTGTGTCCACCATACCTACCTACTATGTGGTATTTCCTGCCATTCCAAGTAAATATTTCATGTGCTACCTTTAAACTATTCAAAACTTTATTACTCCTTATTTGTGTCAATGTTTTATAGCTCATGAGGAAGTATGTGGTGTTTTATCTTTCAATCTTGTCATTTACTTCTGACAGACTTTCACCTGGACTAGTGGCATATACATCCGCTTATCCAATAATTTGCAAAAAGAGCTGGCAACGGGGTGCCCAGCCCCAATTAATTACAACTTTCATTAATAATTCTCTTCACATGTTTTGCCCTGATTTATCAGTAAGCAACTTAATTTTGCAAATAGACACTCCTCCATGGTATGTGAATGTTGGAAGGCACCCGAGGATTCGGTTAGCCATGGCTTGTGTAAGCAAAAGGTTGGGAGGAGTGTCATCTATAAAGAAACTAAAATACATGTGTAAACAAAAGAGAAGAGGGATGATCTACCTTGCTGGTAGAGATAACGTCCTTCATGGGAGCCGCTCTTGAAAGTCTGGTTGACAAGGGGGTTAGAGTGCCCACTACCATTCGTTGACAACAACAAACACCTCTCAAATACTTATTTTGTGCTCTCTATATGCTTTCGAAAACTTAAAAAGCTCTAGCACATGATTTAATCCCTGCTTCCCTCTGCGAAGGGCCTATCTTTTACTTTATGTTGAGTCAGTTTACCTACTCCTTTCTATCTTAGAAGCAAACACTTGTGTCAACTTTGTGTGCATTGATTCTTACATATTTACTTATTGCACTTGTTATATTGCTTTATGTTGACAACTATCCATGAGATATACATGTTACAAGTTGAAAGCAAATGCTGAAACTTAATCATCCTTTGTGTTGCTTCAATGCCTTTTACTTTGAATCTATTGCTTTATGAGTTACCTCTTATGCAAAACTTTTTGATGCTTGTCTTGAAAGTACTATTCATGAAAAGTTTTTGCTTATATGATTCATTGTTTACTCTTTATCTATTTGTTAGCAAACTATAGATCATTGCTTTGAGTCACTTCATTCATGACATGAGCCTTGCAATATATTGATCAAGATTGTGTGAAAGCATGTCTCCTCAGAAATTATTTGTTGTTATCGTTTTACCTACTCGAGGACGAGTAGAACTAAGCTTGGGGATGCTTGATACGTCTCCAACGTATCCATAATTTCTGCTGTTCCATGCTTATATTATACCATTTGCTACATGTTTTATATACACTTCGTATCACTTTTATGCATTTTCTGGGACTAACCTATTAACAAGATGCCACAGTGCCAGTTCCCTGTTTTCTGCTGTTTTTGGTTTCAGAAAGTTACTTCTGGAAATATTCTCGGAATTGCACGAAACAAAAGGCCAGTCCCTATTTTTCCAGCACGTACACGGAGTCCGAAGGAGAGACGAAGAGAGCCACGAGGTGGCCAAACCACCAGGTGGCGCGGCTGGGCCCACGCCGCGCCTGGTGGTTTGGGCCCCTCGGGGGTCCGCCGACATCGCCCCTTCGCCTATTTATTCCCCGAGACGCGAAAACCCTAAAACACCGAGCCTTTCATCCAGAACATATTCGCTGCCGCCGCCGTCGTCAACCCTAACTCGGGGGGTTCTGAAGCTCTTCCCGGCACCCTGCCGGAGAGGGGAATCATCACCGGAGGGCTCTACATCGCCATGCCCGCCTCCGGAGTGATGCGTGAGTAGTTCATCCTTGGACTATGGGTCCATAGCAGTAGCTAGATGGTTGTCTTCTCCACTTGTGCCATCATGTTTAGATCTTGTGAGCTGCCTATCATGATCAAGATCATCTTATTGTAATGCTACATGTTGTGTTTGCTGGGATCTGACTTATATTGATACCTATGTGGAGCTGAATATTATATTATCATGTCTATGTCATTTGTGATCTTGCATGCTCTCCGTTACTTGTTGAAGCCTTGGCCAAGTGAATACTTGTAACTCCAAGAGGGGGTATTTATGCATGATAGTTGGGTTCAACCTCTATTTAACCTGGGATAGTGACAGCAAGTTCTAAGGTTGTAGATGTGTTGTTGCCACTAGGGGTAAAACAGCAATGCTTTATTCAAGGATGAATGTATTGTTTACATTACGCACATTACTTAATGCAATTGTCTGTTGCTTGCAACTTAATACTGGAAGGGGTACGGATGTTAACCGGAAAGTGGACTATTTAGGCATAGATGCATGCTGGATAGCGGTCTATGTACTTTGTCGTAATGCCCAAATGAATCTCATAGTAGACACCACAGCTCACACATGCATGTTATATGCACTTATCAATTGTCAATTGCCCAGCTGTAATTTGTTTACCCAGCATGTTAGTTATCTTATTGGAGAGACACCACTAGTGAACTGTGGACCCCGGTCCATTCTTTTACATCTGAAATACAATCTACTGCAATCATTGTTCTCTACTGTTTTATGCAAACAAACATCATTTTCCATTCGATACGTTTAACCCTTTGTTTTCAGCAAGCCGGTGAGATTGACAACCTCACTGTTAAGTTGGGGCAAAGTAATTTGATTGTGTTGTGCAGGTTCCACGTTGGCACCGGAATCCCTGGTGTTGCGCCGCACTACACTCCTTCACCAACACCTTCGAAGCAAACCTCGTTTTCCTACTGGTTCGATTAAACCTTGGTTTCATACTGAGGGAAAACTTACTGCTGCACTCATCATACCTTCCTCTTGGGGTTCCCAACTGACGTGTGACGTACAAGCATTGTTTCTGGCACTATTAACCTAGAGCCACCAGTCCGCGCCTTAATAGGTCATGGTCTTACTGGCCTTGATCTTCTCTCTTGCTGGACCAAATGGCGCATTCAGCCCGTGAGTCCACGACAGCGATCCTTCCTTGAGTGCACAGGCACCTCTGCTGACGTTGATCGTATCAAGGCTTCGGACTGGAGGCCTGAGGATTGGGTGGAATTTGTCACCCGCGTGACTGAGGAGAAGGACATCTCCTTCGATAAGGTGGGGCTTGCCCCTTTCAGTGTTAGCAACAAGCCTTTTGAGGTAACTCCTCTTCTCTGTCTTTTCGCCTTCGTAGTTGAGTCGCATTCCTTTTCTTAATACTGCAACTTATATCTCCCTGATCCAGGCTGATGAGAACTACTGGTCGCTGCCTGCGACCGTCGCCGGCACTGCTGCTCCCAAGCGTGCCGCACGAAAGAAGTTGCTGCCCACTCTAGAGGGCAGCGAGACTGCTGATATCCCTTCTGTTGCTTCTGCGGCCTCAGATGGTGAAGAGACTGAACTGGACGAGGACGAGAGTCCAGTGCCAGCCGCGAGTTCTGTTGCCGCGGCTGGACCAACTCCCCGTAGAGCCTCCAAGAGGCTATCTCGTGAGGAACCAGAGGTTGATGCTCTGGAAAACCCTGAGGCCACGAAGCGTCGCAAACCTGCTACGGGCGCGACCTCCTCCGTTGCCAGGCGTGCTTTCAAAGCCACCGCCTCTGCTGAAGAAGACATGGGTCCCCACTCTGGTAATTTCTGCTGTCTTGTCATCTTGAATGCTTATTCTTTTTCCTCTACTGACACGCAAAACTTCTGCTCGTAGATTCTGGGACCCAAGGCCTGTCCTCACCGTCAAGCGGTGAACTTATGGCCTTTGTGAAGATGGCTCCAGAGTTAGTAACTTTTCCCTGTGCTTTAATACTTTTATTCTGGCTTATGTGCTTCTTCTTCACACAATGCCCTTGCTTTTTGCAGAAGTGCGGCTAAACCCGCGACTGAGCCTGGAACCGCGGTTGAGCCGCATTTATCACCTGCGGCTCATACCGCCATGGTAGAGGGCGTGGCCACCACTGATGACCTGGCCACGGTCCCTGTTCTTGACACAGCCACCCAAGAGGTGGCTCTGGAGGATAGAACGGATCCCCTTATGATCCAGGACGTGGAGAAGGTCAACCCCTCCTCCATAGATGTAATGGCCAAGGATGCTGATACGCCAGTGGTTGAGTCGCCAGCGGCGGACAATCTGCGGTCGCCAATTCTGCATGCTGAGGTTGCTTCTTCCTCCTCCACAAGCCGCGCTGAGAAACTGTCAGAGGCTATCATTGCCTCAAATGACAAGCAAGCCATGGAGCTCCGCAAGGCACTATCTGACCTGTCTGCGGCTTATAAGGTAAACTTCTATCTCCAGTTATCTGTCTCTAGCCCCCAAGGATCAAGTTTCTTCTTTGACTGTAAAGGGAGACTTGATGCTTCTCTTTTAGCTGTTGATATATACTTACTAACTGATGTACCCTTCGTAGGAGGAACTAAGCTCCATAACGGCTGCCAAACTTGCCTTGGAAAAGCAGCTGGGGATACTCCCTCTGAACTGGAGAGGCTGCGCGAGCTCCTTGGCCAGCGTGACGCTGAGCTGAAGAAGAGGGAAACCAGGATGGGCGAGCTATCTGATGAAAGCTTCAAGTTATCTGAGCAAGCCAAAGCCACCGAGCTGCGGCTTAAAACTGTTGAAGAGAAGTTCCAGAGAGGGTCCAGCAGCTGGACCTCCAAGTCAGTGCTCAGAAAGACGCCATTGCTGATGCCAATGAGGACGCAAGGCTTAAGGCTGTTTCCATTGGCGAGCTTGAGAAAAAGTTGAAGAAAGTTTCTGATGCCCATAACCTTCCACGCCAAAGTGTGCATCATGACTCAAGAGTTAACTGGTATGTGTTGCGACTCATATCTGCATCTGTTTTCTCTACTATCTTTGCCTGTATGTTGTAGAGCTGACGGAGACATGCCTCGATGTAGGTGAAGATGCCAAGGAGCAGCGCGGCAGTACTCAAGAACAGCTGGAGTATATCCGCGATTTTTCGCGAAGAACTTGTGACGCCATGAAATCACTGTCTAAGTGCCTGCTGCCGACCAAGCCAGTCCCCGGTGATTCTGAAGGGCTGCTAAAAAGACTGCTTAGGGCGCCTCAGTTCTTTTTGGACTGGAAGGAGTCCTCAGCTCGCACCGGCGCGGCTCATGTTCTTGCTTTGGCCAAGACGTACTATCCTTCTTTTGATGCTGCCAAGGTTGCAAAAGGTAGGCCCTCGAAGAAGGTGGATGGCACCGAACTGACGGCCTCAGAATATGCGATGACTTGGAAGGATATGCGCGGCCACGCGACTGAACTGGTGGAGGGGATAGATCTTGCGACCTATATGGGCAAGTATAATGCAGATGGAAGCAGATGGGAGAAGTTACCCGCTCCGTCATCCAGTGCGGTGATTCCGCAGGAAAAGAACCCCTCTCCAGGCGTATCCAGCTCTGCAGCCCCCAAGCCCGCGACTGAAGAGCCCTCCAGCGAGCCTGCGATTGCTCCTTCTGGCAAGCTTGGTAAGCCGCCTGTTCCTCCTTCCCACCGGCCAAAAGCTGCGCACAAGTGAAGAAGAGAAAACAATGGTTTGATGATCTTGGCCCTTAGCGGTCTGTAATAATTGTTAGAATTTATGTGTCATAAGACAATATTATGGTTTGCTTAAGTACTCTTGGCAGTACATGTTTCGACCAATAGGCTGGTCCTTATGATTTGTCTCGGTTTTTCCTCACTTAGGCCCTTGCGCGGCTCAGTATTTCCCAGGTAAAAAGTGCGTGTTCAGGGTCGAGAGCGGCCATGATAGGCAATCAAACTCGATTGACGCCGCACCCCCAGTACTTTGGCCGCATAGTGCAAGTCGCATCCAAGAGAGGTTGAGTATAATCACGATAAATGCCACTTGTTTGGCGATCCCAAGGAATAGGCCGCGCTAAAAAGCTGCCGCACCCCCAAGGGACCAATGATTAAAAAATAAAAGACTCACAGCTCAATTGGTAGTTTGAGATGCTTTATTTCAGAATCATTATATGATACATAGGGTCGGTCGCGCCTAGGTGGCGACCAGAAGTGATGCTTGGGTCGGTTGCGCCTAGGTGGCAACCAGAGATGTTACATGGGTCGGTCGCGCCTGAGTGGCGACCAGAATGATGCTTGGGTCGGTTGCGCCTAGGTGGCAACCAGAGATGTTACATGGGTCGGTCGCGCCTGAGTGGCGACCAGAATTGGGTCGGTTGCGCCTAGGTGGCAACCAGAGATGTTACATGGGTCGGTCGCGCCTGAGTGGCGACCAGAATTGGGTCGATCGCGCCTAGGTGGCGATCAGAAGTGTCACATTGGGTCGGTCGCGCCTGAGTGGCGACCAGAATTGAAATTTTTAGCCCTGAGTGGCCAGCTTGATGATGTAAACTCTTAATAATTTTGCTGCGGCTGCTGATGGCAACTCGCGACGCCTGGGATGTGTCCTTATTGGCAATGGCTCGTAGCCTTTGACTTCCTTGCCTCCCTTGCGGCCGTAATCTGAAGTCGCAAGTCAGGCAGGTGCCTCTTGGCCTTCACGATGTCATCAAAATTCTCCTGCGACTCGCGCATGGGCGCGCTCTCTGCGATGCAAGCTGCTCTGGCTATGGCCTTGTCGCCTCTTCACATTCTTGAGCTATTCTTTTGTCGCCATTGATGGTGATGACCCTAGGGCCTGGTATTTTAAGCTTTAGGTACACATAGCACGGCCTAGCCATAAACTTTGCGAATGCTTCTCTGCCAAACAGCGCATGATATGGGCTCTGGAAATCTACAACCTCGAACCAAATGTACTCGCTCCTGAAGTTGCTTTGTGTCCCAAAGGCGACCTCCAAGTTAACTCGCCCCAATGGCTGAGCTGATATGCCTGGCACGACACCATGAAACGTTGTTCTTGATGGGTGTAGCTGCTTTTCTTGAAGGTTCATTCTTTTGAAGGTTCATAGTATAATATATTGATGCTGCTGCCTCCATCCATCAGTACTTTGCTCAACTTGTACCCTGCGACTTGAGGGGCAACCACCAGCGCGAGTTTTCCCTCTTCATTTATTTCTCCTGGGTGATCCTCGCGGCTCCAAACTACTGGTTGCTCGGACCACTTTAGCCACTGTGGGACGGCTGGTACTATGGCGTTAACAGCCTGATTGCGTCGTCGCAGCTTTTGTTCCCTCCTTGAAGTATTCACCACAATGGTATGATACTGACCCAACTGTTTTGGGAACTGTGGCTGATCTGGCTGCGGATTTGGGACGGCGTTGTTGCTGTTGTTGCCTCCGCCATGTTTACCTTCCTCGTTGTTTTGATGATTGAAGTTTGTGTTGAGTGGCTGTCCATCCTTCCACTTTTTGTAATGATAACACTGTGCCTTCGTGTGGTTGGGTGGTTTCCCATCTTTTCCTATATGGATGTCGCAGGGGCGGTTGAAAACCTCTTCCAAATTAACTGGGTGAAAATTCCTTCCTCTGCTGCTGCTTTGTTTGTAACGAGTATTCGTATTTGCGACTAACCCTGAGTTTCCTTCCTCGTTTTTGCGCTTGTTATAACTCGCATTGGCATTGCTAGCTTGCTGTTGTTGAGGCTTGCTACTGGCCTTCTTTCCCTTGCCAGTGTTTTCCTCTTCCTCCCCATCAGATGCGTCCCTGGTTTTATCCGAGCTAGCATACTTGTTGGCCGCCGCCATTACCTCGCTTAGGCTCTTGACTTTATCCTTCATGCGACCTAGTTTGTGGACTAGCGGCTCAAATTTGCAATTTTTCTCCATGACAAGGACTGCTGAACTGGGTGGTATGTTGTCTGAGGAATGTATGATCTCTGCGACCCTTCTCATCCAGTGGCGACTCGACTCGCCTTCCTTCTGTACACAACGCTCAAGGTCCTCTATGCTGCAGAGTCGCTTGCATGTTCCTTGGAAATTCTTGATAAAAGCTTCCTTCATCTCATCCCAAGAGTTTATTGAATTTGGTGGCAAATTTTGTAGCCATATGTGGGCTGCGCCTTCTAACATCATGTTTAGGTAACGTGCGCAGATCTCTTCGGATGCATTTAGGATGCTCATGCCCATCTCGTAATTGTTGAGCCAAGTAACAGGGTCCATGCTGGCGTTGTAGTTGGCGACCTTGCGAGGTCCTTTGAAATCTGCAGGAAACGGTTCAGACCTGATTCTTTCGCTGAAACAGACTGGGCCTTTGAGTCGCGACGATAGGTTGGACGAAGCTGGCCTTCCTATTGGTTGGCCGCCGCGCGCGGCTGCACAATCTCTATGGGTTGAATTTGCTGAGGTTGATTTTGAGCCGCAGGTTGATCTTCCCTTTGTCGCCTAGCCGAGCTCGAGGTCGCAACGTGTGGCGACTCCGCGTGGATGCTTCTCTCCGCCGTTGCTCTGCTATTGTAAGGGGTGGAGTGCAGCCGTCCTGCGTGTTCGGACATATTCGCCTGCTGTATTACTGCTGTGCTCAGCATCTCAATGGCGCGCCGTGCCTCTCTGTCCATTGGCGTGTTTCCTGCTGGCGCTAATCTGGCCAAGATGTTTGTGGCTGCAAAGAGATTCTCCACTGGGCTAACATAATGCCCTTGCGGCGTGTGGAACCTTTGAGGCTGCTGTGGCGACTGCTGAACAAAGGTTGGCTGCGTCAATGGCGGGGGCATCATGGCCCTGTTGTTAGCCTGTACTATGGCCCTTGACCCAGGTATCTCTGCTACTCTTGGTGCTGCGAAAGATGGAACCGCTGGTACGATTGATGGTACAGCGATTGCTTGAACCGCGGGCGCAGCTAACGGGGCCACGGACCGCATAACCATGGCAGATGGTGCCATGCGTGCGGGTACCGCGACTGAAGGTTGTGCGACCCCTGACCATGCGACCGGGTGCGCCGTGTTGGTGGCGACTGATGGGACCGCAATTGCTGGTTCAGTGGTAGGTGATTGGAACAGCTCCATAGGGTTTACTGTTCCTGGCTGCAGGCGACTCGCGTGGCGTCTGTGTGGCAAGGTGGCCTGTATTCCTTGCAGAGTATTGGTTTCCTCGATGAGTCGCAGTTGCTCCTGTTGGAGGCGCTGTTCCTCACGCGCCAGCCTGGCTCTCTCATCTGCGATTCTCTGGACTTCATCATATAGCCCGATCCTGGTAGCCTCCAATTCTGTCACCCTAGCAGCCGCGTTAACCGCAGATATTGGTGTAAACAACACGCTTCCCTGTGGCGGCGTGACCGCTGCGCTGGGGGTTACCCTTGACCCTGATTCCGCAGGCGCGACTCCAGGTGGAGTCTCTCTGTTTGCGACTCCTGGCGTCGTCGCGGCGGATGCCGCGACTCCTGATGCGTCTAGCGCGGCTTGTTCTGCTGCTTCCGGCGGTGTGGGGGCTAAGCTGCCTGGTGGCATGCCCAGCCCTTCGTCTGCTTCTGTGGTCCTGTAGACCCCTTCCACGTGCCGATCTTCTACAGAGGGCGAGCCACTATCCACAGGGCCTCCGCATAGCCTTTCCTCAAGGACATACTCAATGGATTGGCCTTCTTCGTCTTCGAGAGGCAGCGACTCGTGGTTGATAGATTCTTCTTCTTGGTCCACTGTTACCGCGACTCCTTCTTCTGAGTCGCCATGTTGCGATGGATCCTCTGACTCGCCGCCAATGAAGCCGACGAAGACGTTGATGGATCCAAAGGGGATGACGTGGCCGGTCTCCAAGTAATCTGCTTCCGGCCCCCAGCTTGAATCGTCGATGAGGGGTGTGCCATTGACCGTGATGATACGGCCAACAACAAGATCTTCAGCTCCCTTCATGGATCCTGCGCGGAACGTGACGCTCTTGACCGCAGGCCCCACGGTGGGCGCCAACTGTCGTGGGTTTGTCACGTCAGGTGTCATAGATGACTTCGTAGGTGTGGGATTATGCGAGTCAAGCATCTCCGAGCTTGGGATCGCAGGAACAAAGATCAACACAGATTTACCCAGGTTCGGCCCCCTCAATGTGAGGTAAAAGACCTACTTCCTGCCTACCCTAGATTGGTATTGATATGATAATCGAGGTGTTACAATGGAGGCGATCCGATCTGGTACTCGCCGTATGAGCTAGGGTTTGGGGCTTGATAGCTTGACCCGCTCTAAGTCCTGCGAGTCCTCTTTATATACACAGAGGCTCGCTAGGTTACAAAAGGAAACTTCCCCATAAGGAATACATCCACAGAGGCCTACTCGGAGACTACTTGGTCTTCACGTCCTCCGGGATTGTCTTCTAGATCTTTCTCCTTATGGCGGTTCAATATTGGGCTTGCTCCCAAGTGGGCCTTCGTCCGTGCGAGTAAGTTAAGTCGCACTGGGCCGCGGGTTAATCCAGAAAGTATTCCCCCGACAATGGCTGCTTCACTCCACAAGAACTTAGGACATTCATCGTGTACATCAACAAGCGAGCTACTTCCAAAACATGGCGATTCTTGCGCTCTGCCACACCGTTTTGGGGAGGAGTATCTGGACAGGATGTTTGATGAAGAATTCCCTGGGCAGACAAAAAAACCCCAAAGTTGGTGTTCACATACTCTGTGCCATTATCAGTCCTGATCACTTGCACCTGCACCTGAAACTGATTCTTCACATACGCATGAAAGTTCTGAAAATAGTTAAACACCTCATCCTTATGGCGCATCAAGTAAACCCACGTCATACGAGAATAACAGTCAATGAAGGTAACAAAATGCTTCATTCCATTAACTGACACCACTGGACATGTCCATACATGCGAATGAATAAGCATAAAAGAAGATATACTCATCAGCCCCTTACTCACATACGAGGCTCTTGTGTGCTTAGCATATTCGCAAGCATCACATGACAAATTGTCCTTGCTTATTCCACTCATAACATCAGGAAATATTCTACTCATCTTATCGAAAGATACATGCCCCATCCTACAGTGATGGATCATCGCACGCTTCTCCTTGTCCTCCATGGTTGCAGCATACACCAAATCCGGTTGCACGCCCTTGTCCATGTACCAAAGCCCCCTACGCCTGGTGCTAGTCCCAACCATCTGCCTCCTCTGTCGCTCCTGAATCAAGCAACCGAACTTGTCAAAAGTCACACTACAGTCAATTTGATCAATCAGTGCACTTAAAGATGCCAAATTGACAGGAAACGCTGGCACATGCAAAACCGAGGATAGAGAGATGTTGGGAGTACACTTTACTATACCAACCCCGGCAACAGGCTGTTTTGTACCATCAGCTGTTTGAATGGTACCCTTGTGAGTAGAAGGATGTTTACTGTAAGACTCAAACACGGAGAATTTACCCCCAACATGCATGCTTAGAGGCACCGGAGTCTAGAATCCATTTTGTATCAATTTCATTAGCAGCAAGAGATGCCCTTTTAGAATTACCTTCATTCGTGGAGGCCCAGTGAGCAAAGTCTCCATAGGTAGCATCATCTACTTTAGTGCCCTTTGGCGTCCCATTGTCTTCTTCAACTACCATGTGTATCTTCTGACCCCCTGAATATCCCACTAGTACAGAACGACACATCGGATACCCCTCTATGGCAACGGCAAGAGTTAGGCGACGGAAAAATGAGCTCCGCGCGCTTCCGCGAGTGCGCGCGCGCTAGTCGGTCGATGGGCCCGACACAATGGTAACGGAGGCTGAAAAGATCTCCGTTGCTCATATATAGGCAACGGAGGAAAGAATATCTCCGTTGTTGATATTGCCACATCAGAAACGGAGATCGGTCTATCTCCGTTTCCCATGTGAAGGCACATTAAGCGGTGCTGGTATTAATATCTCCCTCTCCAGTACTGTATCTCACTCTCACTCTCAGTCTCACTCTCCCCAGTTCCTAACCCTAGCCGCACACGCTCTCCTCCTACTTCACCCATCGATGGCGAACCCCTCCGGCGCCGACGGAAGTCGGGATGGAGCATCTTCCTCTCCCACCCTCTGAGGCGTAGCCCGGATCTCCCTACAACTAGGGCGAGATCCCGGCGACTGCGGTCGCGAGTTCACTCTGAGCTGTCAAATCCCATCCGGATCCACGGCGGCGGCGGCCACCGACGCCCGGATCTCGTCCTCATCGTCCTCCTCGGACGATGAGGACGAGGATCTGGAGGTCGGTCTCCTCCTCTCTCGCGCCT
This sequence comes from Poa pratensis, assembly GCA_947311845.1. Classification (NCBI taxonomy): domain Eukaryota; kingdom Viridiplantae; phylum Streptophyta; class Magnoliopsida; order Poales; family Poaceae; genus Poa; species Poa pratensis. Next base: position 75,085,565 of record CAMZMU010000107.1, on the reverse strand, counting down.
CCTTTGAGCGCGAGCGCGCCGAGGGTGTCATTCGGGCGTCTGCGATGCAGAGAGCTATCCGCATCTCCGCCGCCGAGCACGCGATAGAAGCCGCCGAGGAGGCGTTGTTCCAGACGCGGCTTCGGGCGGCCATAGACCGCTCTCTTCTCCCTGGCCAGGGCCCTGGGCCAGATGCGGCGGCGGCAGCGGTGGCGGCGGCATATGAGGAGGAGGAGGAGGAGGACGCTCCGGTGTTCGAGCAGGATGAGGTCTCCTCTGGCAGTGGCTCCGGCGCCGACGCCTGGGACGCAATCCGCGACGGAAAGCGACCCCGCCTCGCCTAAGGTAAATGACCGCTCTGTTAGCTACTTATTTAGCTCGGTTTGCTCTGTTAGTTAGCTCTGTTCAGCTATGTATTTGCTATGTTAGCTACTTATTTAGCTCGGTTTGCTTTGTTTAGCTATGTATTTGCTATGTTAGCTACTTATTTAGCTCGGTTTGCTCTGTTAGTTAGCTCTGTTTAGCTATGTTAGCTACTTATTTAGCTTGGTTTGCTTTGTTTAGCTATGTATTTGCTATGTTAGCTACTTATTTAGCTCAGTTTGCTCTGTTAGTTAGCTCTGTTCAGCTATGTATTTGCTATGTTAGCTACTTATTTAGCTCGGTTTGCTTTGTTTAGCTATGTATTTGCTATGTTAGCTACTTATTTAGCTCGGTTTGCTCTGTTAGTTAGCTCTGTTCAGCTATGTATTTGCTATGTTAGCTACTTATTTAGCTCGGTTTGCTTTGTTTAGCTATGTATTTGCTACGTTAGCTACTTATTTAGCTCAGTTTGCTCTGTTAGTTAGCTCTTCAGCTATGTATTTAGCTTGGTTTGCTTTGTTTACTGCTTATTGGCTCTGTTTATTAGCTTTGTTTGCTGTTTTTAACAAAGAATATTCGTTGTTTCAAGGGCTTGGTGGATGCTTGGTGACGATGCTGCTTCCATGAAGACCTAGGAGCGGGGCTCCATACACGGTGCCGTCACCAGGAGCAGTACATTTTGCGCAGCAGGAAAGACAGTAGATGTTCATCTGGCGGCCGTGAAGACATAGGAGCAGAGCTCCAGCCACGCGCACTGATGAACTTTTGTAAAGCAGGGCGTACAGGAATACGGTGACGACCGGGCGGCCGTCTAGTCGCATGGAGCGGGGCTCCATCGACGGCACAGCCCGTCACCGTGTTTGTTTTTGTTTTCCTGTAACCCTTATTAGAAACGGTTATTAGCAAAACTCCGTGTCTAATGTTAAATACATCAGAAACGGTTTATCTCCTCCGTTGCCATTGTGAGGCTTCACATCAGTGACAGAGGCGGGGACACGGACCCTTTCTCCGTTGCCGAAGGGGTTTTTGGCCCGTTTCCGATGTGTCGTTCTGTACTAGTGTCCACCTTTGCCTCTAGCATTCTGACACCCTGAGTATCCACCTCTGCCTCCAGAAGTCCTGCTACCTCCTCCTCTATAATATCCCCTGCCTCTGCAACGATTTGGACAGTTCCACTTCAAGTGACCTGGCTCCCCACATGTAAAACAGTCTGTGGTCTCTTTCCACTCCCTGCGCTCGGCTACTGCAAACGTCGGAGTCGACACAACCTTCTATCTGCTTTCTCAAGAGATAGGCGCACTTCCTCTTGATTCATTGCTGCAATAGCCTCATCAATAGTCGGCAAGGAAGTTTGGTGCATCAAGGACACCTTCCTTCCATCAAAGCGATGGTCGAGCCCATCTAAAATTTTCAGCACACGCCTTTGTGCTATCCACCTGTGCCCTGACTCGATGCTGGCTGCGTCATAGAGTTCGAGAGGGTCACAATTATCCTGATTTACCCACAAAGCCTGCAGCTCTGCCACATATGCCATCACTGACATTTCACCTTTGGCGAAGACGATGAATCTTCCCATCAATCTGAGCAATGAGCATGACATTGCCCTTGCCGGAGTACTGAGTAGACAGAGTCTTCCACATCTCTGTAGCTGTGGTTAGCCCCTCCACAGAGCGAGCAATAAAGGGCACCACCGAGTTCAACAGCCATCCAACAAGCAAAGAGTTGATGGCCTTCCACTTCTTTCCCTCCGCACCGGTCTTGTCTTCTGGAGCACAAATTGTGCCCAACACATACCCTTCCAGGTCCTTCTGCTCCACAATGAGTAGAACCCTCCGTGACCAACTCAGATAGTTGGCACTACCCTCAAGTTTGATCTCAGTAGGCAGCAACACAAGCTTCTGTACCACTTCCCCTTGAGGAACGATGGTCCCAGCAGCCGAACCTTCAGTCTTGGAGGTGAGAAACATGGTGAGCTTCTCCAGAGCATCAGCTAGGCTCTTTGCATCACCCATTTTTTTCCACAGTTGCACTTCTTCCCCACCGGATAGATACACACACGCAGCAGGACAACTTCCTCTACGCATGCCTTCTCGTTCTCTTGTCTAGCAGCCGCACACAACAGCCACAGTCCCGCTCACCTTCTTCCTCAGCTGATGCCCTTCACATAGCAGCACCACAGCCCCACTCACCTTCTTCCTCCACTGCCGAAATCACACAGCAGCAGCTACTTCCGCCGCCGCCGTCGCCGGCCGCTGGCGCTGCCCGTAGCAGCACTCATGCCAGAACCACCGCCGCCTCCTCCCCCAGCTCTGATACCATGTTGACGCCTAGGAGCATACCTCCAAGCAGCAGCAGTTTGGCTCCATGGCTCGCTGTGTGTGGCAGCTGTGTTTTGCTCGTATGTGGATAGTCCACTCCTCTGTTCCTGCTCCTCCTTTTCTAGGTCAGTTATATGGGCTGGGCCCTTGGGCCGGTTCAACACTTACACATGATTATGAGGGTGTTTGGTTGGGCTTTTGGCCTAGCTTTCCACGCTTATAAGCCGAAGCTGAACCAAATAGGTCATGCGTTTCGGCAGCCGAACGGGCTTATTTGAACTAGGAGGCGAAAGCACGTCCGAGGGTGCTTTCCTGGCTTTCTCCAAACGAACAAATCCCACGTCCTCGCCTAGCCCTGTCACTTGCTCAAAATTACAAGCAGACTGGCATCCGATATATTCCCCACGACCTTCAGGAAAACGTCCACAATTTTGCCCCGACCTCATTTCCCCTTCCTGTTCGAGAGATGGAGCAGCCACCAGCGTCGCTGCACTTGGAACCCTAGCGCTGCCGCCCTTGGAAGAATCCCCTCCGGCGCCGGTAGGCCGGAAACCGGCCGCCGTCGCCTGCCTTCTCCCTCCCCTGCGTCTCTTCCTCTCTCTCCCACCCCAGCTCGTCTCCTCTCGCCTCATCTAGGACGAGATCGAGATTGATCTGGTGGCTTCAACGACGACCGGCGGCGCAAGGATTACTTCTCATGTGACCTGTCACCAGTTGCAGCTCCAAGGCTCGACCTGGCTGCCGCTGCTGCTCCAGATTGGACCGATCCACTTGCTGCTGGTCCAACAAGATTTGACCAGGCCGGCTGCTGCATCTCCCAGAAGTAGAAATCTGCTCTCTTTTTTCTATATTCACACAGTACCATGTACATGTAATCTGGATTGATTAGGACATGTTTGTGATTTAGGATATGTATATTACTTAGGAAAATATAATGGTGATTTGCTTGTATGGATAAGGATTTGACATTTTATTTTTGCTTCATATTTATTTGGTTGAGTGTACATGTTTGTGATGTTTGTTTCATTGTTTTTGAGGTGAGGAAAATATTATCAAGACATTAACACTATATATATTATTCATAATTACTTTTGAGGTGAGGAATATATTAGGCCAGTATCAATAATTCAATATATAAACAGAATCTCAGCATCCAAGGCCATTTCAGACTTTTCACCACTGACAGCTGCCAACCGACAGCTAGTTTGCCAAACGGTTCTACTGCTCACAGCAGCTTTTCCATAGCCCACAGCCTACAGCCGCTTATTTGAAAGCCACAGCCCAACCAAACAGCCTCTATGTCTACTGCATGGACTTGTTTACTGCTTAAATTCATGCAGATAATCACACAAAACAATCAATACATCTATTCTTAGACTGTTGCAATATGCAACCCGGTACTGTACTCTTCGGTAACAAATAACACTCACTTGTCCTTTTGGTGGTATGGCTCGGTATGAACTTGCTGTTGCATGATTATGAATGGAGCTTTACATCTTAACAGTAAGTTGTAAATATTGATCGAGGTTCCTATAGAATGTGGAGGCTAAAGTACTCTCCTGAAAGGAATATTAAGAAGAAATGATAAATACTTTTAGAAAAAAGGTGTATATCGCTATCTAGAATTTTAAATACAGTTCGGTTAACCTTAGTTGCTCATGAATTTGGGTCTAATGAATTTGTGGATAAATATGAAGAGAAGATATGATGTTGTGAGTTCTTTTTATTGTTCGTCTATTTGCAACAAAACCTTCTAAAAGTCATGTTCTTGTGATCTCTTTTCCATAGTTTATGGTCACGAATATATTTGTATCCTTCAGATTTATATGTATCATTGACTAAGAAACTACGGTAATCTAGGAATATCAATGGTTCTCGTGATCTTTATGATGATTTTGGGCGTATTTGTCGGTCAAGCAGGTGGTTGGGGCATGTTATCCGGCTGTATCATTACCAAATTGTATTTCTAAATCAAAACTCATAGCTTGTAATACCATATTGGGATGTTGCTTCAATGTCAACGGGAAATCATAATTACTATTCGTGGATCTCATGTCAAACCTAATTGTGTGCTTATGTCAAACCTGATTGCGTGATTGTGTCGAGAAGACCTAGAGATGACTAAGGTAATCACCAGGGTACTCATCTTGACTCAAAAGATAAGAACCTCAAAGGTGTCCAATAACATATTAGTATAAGAAAGTTTTTAGCTTTTACATGGAAGAGGTTAAACCAATTGGCTTAAATGGTCCGAGGGAATCCCATATCCGTCTGACCTCGATCAATTGAATCTCGTTATAAGTATTCAATTTTGCACCGTGCCAATGCATATAAAAACTTAGATAGCCGTGGCAACGCACGGGTATTCAGCTAGTATAGGGTAGATGGCAACTCCACATAATGGTAGGTATTTTTCAGTCATTACCCTGCAGCCTAGGTATTATTTGTTGGTATTTCTTCTTTTGAAAAGCAACGTAATGGTGTATGATGATCCGAAGCCAATAGACAGGTTCTCAAATTAAGAAAAACTAATAGATGGTGCATACTACCATTCTAGTGGCGTGTTTTGTGTTGTGGTGTGCTATAGATTGATTAGGTGAAGTTATATCTGCTAGTAGAGCATGATGTGGTGATCTATACACTAATGCCACAAGATCTGCTGTCAATACCGTTCCAGGCAGGTGTATTAGCATATAGAAGGGCCAAGTGGCAGGTACAACGCCGCAATGCCGCAAGTTCTGTTGTCAACAAGAGGTGACAGATCCTCCTATCCCCTAGCACTTTCAATCTCATACCTACAGGGGCAACGACTCTGGAAAACCAAGCCAAAGGCATCGCTACGAAAAAATCCTAGCTAAGCGCCAACGTTCGTACTCCACCTCGATCTTCGACTTGGTGGCATCCACCACCGGCACCACCCGTTGAAGACCACCTTGTTCTGATGGCGCCAAATGTGTTGGCTTAAACCCTGTCTCTGATTTTTTTTGTTAGGTGTAGTTTTTTTTTTATATTTCAGTTTCGTCGTTGACACTAAAAAGCATATACAGTTTGTTAGTGTATTTTTAGCTATTGTTAGTTCACCAGGAGGACACGGTTTGTGCGCCACTGGCCAAGTCGTAGATCGTTGGGCGCGTAGCTTGGATCATGGGATGGCACGGTCAGTAGTGAAGCGCATAGGCCGGCATGTCTCCCTTTCTCGCATGAATAAAAAGAGCGGAGAAAAGCTGCAGTACATTGCGTAGCACAAAAATCCCCTGAGTTCATCGCTCGATCTTTCTCGCGTGTTCTTGATTTCAGGGTGACAGTTGGTATCAGAGCCTAAGATCGTGCGGCCATGTCGAGGGCAACAAGAGCTCCCCTTCCGGCCAGTCCCAGACCCCACCGCCCGAGCCACGACACCGCTCGCAGAGCCGTGGGCGGAGTAGGACACAGCATGGCAGCGGGGAGATCGTCATGCAGCAGGTGGTGCACTAGTCCGGCGGCGGCAGCGACACCACCCTCTCTTCCCGATGTTGACCTGTTCCAACTACGACAATTGGGCGATTGTCATGGAGGTAAACCTACAGGTGGTGTCCATGTGTGGGATGTCATCAAGGACGACACCCTCCCTTGGAAGGAGGACAAGCAGGCGCTGACGGTGCTGTTCCGATCCTCCCCTCCCCACGGAGATGCATTGCATGCTCACCGACAAGGGGAGCGCCAAGGCGATGCGGGAGGCGATAAGGATGCAACGCCTATGTATATGAATCGATAAGACTCAGTCCATCTAGCATTACATATATGTGTACAAAACAGAGCATGAGTCAATGGACAAAATTTACTAGTATCAACATCGCATGTTTGAACTCAAGATACATCCATCTAAGCTACCGGGTAATAAAAACCCAAAACATGGTATGAATCGATGGACATGATTTACTAGTACCAACACCCTTTGCTTGAACTAACAAAAAATCACCGATAAATCCATGCATCTATTGTACATCCATGCATCTATTGTATATGTACAAAATATATACAAAACATATCATTAACTGATGACACGTTTACTAATACGAGCAGCTGAAGCTTCAACTCCATGATACATCCATTACTAATCAAACCCAAAACCGGTAGGAGTTTAAGCTTTATACTAAACCTTTCTATTTCTCAACAATTATAAATCCATTTTTTGGCATATGATTTTAACCACTATGGTTTTATATAATAGGTAGGAAATTAGTGCAACCAAATATTAGGATGCATTACAGTTTTGTTTGTAATTTAACGTCGGTCATGGAAAATCATTTGCACTATACTTGACGTATACATTTCAAATAAAGTTGTGTTGTTAGTTGGTCCTTTTTCAAGGACAGCCTCCAAACAAATCTTTAATTAGATCAAATTGTAATACATCGGAGAAAAAAAGCGAATAAAACTACATGTCTCCATGCATTAATTCAACTTATATGAACCGACATTATAAGTATGTGTTTAGGTCTATGTTAGTGTCTTTAAATATCATGACAAAGAGTTTGAAAGCTAGTAGAGGTTTCCAAATTGCATGACTGATATTTTTTGGTGTACGTAAATATAAGATATAAGATCAATGTACTAAATAGAAGTCCTAAAATATAAAATATCTCTTGGAGGGTTTTGTCCTAGAATTGTTGCATTTTCATCTACCTATCAAATCATAGAGTATATTGTTTTACCAATATGTCCTTCATGCTTCCCGGTTAAATAACCAGCTTATGTCACATGCATACTATGTTCTCTAGGTGGAGGTCAGTTTTGCCGTTTTGGAACACAAGGTCCAAGTTTTTGGCTCCACAAGTCATTTACAACGAGAAGAAGTAGGGACATTGTTTTGTGTATGTCGATGTCAAGTGTGTATGTATGTATCAATGTATCTTACACGTTTGCTCACATATGTTAGAATGATAGTATATGGGGAACTAATTTCGGCTGTATAGGATTTCTGGACCCTAGTTTTCATAGAGTTTATCATTAAAAAAGGCATATTTAAAGTCTAAAATTCCCTCACCCATGTACTCCCTTCGTTCGGTTTAAAATTTCGAGCCTAATTGTGTGCATGAATTTGATTAAGAAAAAATGAGTTATATTCTCCCATGGTATACTTTGGTGGCATATAACTCACAAAAGTACACCATGGGTTATATGACATATAACTCACATTTTATTTTGCACTAAAAAACTCACATTTTATTTTGCTCTAAAAAAACTCACATTTTATTTGTAATTTTCATCGTCAAAGTTAGATTCAAAATTCGAGAATGACTTATAAACTTGGATGGAAGGAGCATACAATTTAGAATGCACTATGAATATGCTAGAATTCATGGAAAATTATCTTCAAATATGGTATACACAATAAGTACAAATATCATGATCCAAAAAGGCAAACATAACACTGCTAGTTCATCACATTTTTACAACAACTCACAAATAAAACCGTTTCCCATGAGTGTCATTGACGTGAGAGTATATTATGACATCTACGCAATAGATCATTTCCATTTAAACTTTAAATAGTATACATGGTATTAATGTATATAATATTAGGCCCATATTGTTCGTGGTCCTTGGGTGGCATCGTTCTTTCCCTGGTCCAGGACCGACCCGACACTCACAACAATTCACCCATCTAGGTTGGCCAGAACCTGTGGCTCCAAGTGGCCGAAGATAGTTATATAGAGGTTGTATAATTGCTCGTCATGTAAAACTAGAAACCCATTACTATAATAGGTTTTATTTTACTAATGCAAAAAAATCCCGTAATACTGAGAGCTATTGTTCCTCCATTGGTCGACCTGGCGCTCACAACAAAAACATCATGCACATTGCCAAGAAAAAAAACATCATGACGATTGCACATCACATTATGTTCAATCATCATCCCCATCACTATTCCTCGAGCCAGTAACTTTGACTTCATTAACCGTAGACGAATATCAACGAAGCTCTACGGAATATTTGTCTGAAGAAACACATACCCATACAAAATATTAGGACACACACGCCAACGATAGGTGATAACACACGTGTATGGGATAGTTGTAGCACCTTTCGATGTGGAAGTATAGAGTGTCAAACTGCATAAGTATTAGGTACAAAAATAATTATCTCAAGCTATATGTGTCGCTTATATAGCCTTCTTTGCTCTTAAGCAAAATAAGAGTAAACAACAAATGAAATCATAATTAAATCAATGTAAACCCAACAAAGTTAACGAGGAGTTTTAAGTATTGAAGAGAAGTACCAGGGTTCATGGGTTCAATTGACCTCTCCCTAACAAGCATGGTGAAAAAATAAAGCATAGATATGTGTGACGATCTATCCAAAATGCAAACATATGACCAACGACAAAGACAACTCTATGGACACCACTGCTGGAAATTTATGATATCTCCAAACTATTCATAAGTTTTTATTGTCCTCGAACATCATCAATGATACTATTACCAAATACATGATTTGGTTGTGGATCTATGTATTAATGATGGTTGTTCTATTGTCCCCTAGTCAATAAGGTTATGAGGACACATATCCTTGACTAGTGTATGACTCGGCTGATGACTCATCTGATAGTACTAACTTTGGTAAAGGAGTTTACCGAGTCAAAAAAGTAATTTCACATATAATCAGCCATGTTATTTACATATTTTTGCTGTTCTAGAATCAGCCATCTTACTCCCATACAATCAGCCATGTGTCCATTTTATTTACATACTTTTGATGATGCCATGTTATTCCCATACTATTAGCCACGTGTCCATGTTGTTTACATATTTTTTGTGCTGCTACAATCTGCCATGTAATTCTCATATATGCTTTATGTGTAAGGTTGCTCGAAGAACTTGGTGACAAAGGGAAAGGGAAGCGAAGGCTGCTGCATCCATGACCACGAGAATGATGACCAAGTCGACTAACAAAATGTCATGCCCATCCATTGCTAGCGACACCGACGCAAATGACTAAATTCATGGATGGTTTCTGTTTGTGACATGTGAGTGTTATTTGTCAAGTTGTGACTCGGTACGTGTGAGGCTATGTGAGAATTAGATTTATTGTTTGCTATCTTTGTGAGTTGTGAGAGTGAGACTATGAGAATTAATGTTTGCATATTTGCTTTAGATTATCGATTATTATGTGCTATTTCTCAAGTTAATGCCTTGCGCAGTTGTGCTGTCACCATAAGGTGTTATGCTGCCAATTTTTTGTGCTGACAATTTTCTACATATATTTGTGCAAGTTGTGCTGCCACCGCAAGGTGTTGTGCTGCTAATTTTGTATATATTTTTGCAAGTTGTGCTGCCAATATAAAGTGTATGGCAAGTAAAATGCTTGTTTAGTTTTCGTTTGAAATGCCGGAAGTGCTGCCAAAATTTATATACTTATTTCGCAAAGAAAATAAATTATATACTATGCTACCATTTCCTATATTTGGTCTATATGGTCATGACCGAAGACCGAACCAAAAATATCAAAAACCGAATTTATAAAGACTGAAGGTAATATGGGTAGTATATCTGGATTAGCGAAATTTTCGAAGACCGAAGAGACTGGACCGAGCAAGCTTTTATTTATATTGTCCACGTTGAAATATGTAAAACATCGTATAATTATGAAGGAGGGTGAATTTATACAATGCATTGCATGTTTTCACTATACTTTTTTGATGCTTGCATGAAACATTCCCGTGGACAGGTGCATTTCCGGTGTATTAATGTATACTCACTCCGTTCCAAAATAGTTGACATGAATTTATCCAAATACAGATGTATCTACACACTACAAAAATGTGTAGTGTAGATACATCTACCCATTTTTGGAATGTATTTAGACAAATCCATGTCAAATACAGTACTAACGGAGGGAGTAGCAGTCACTGTTGGCTTCGATCCCCAACAACTACCCACCGTCCGCAAAAATGCGGAGAGCCCTCCGCCACCGCCCGCGCCTCCCGCCGCCCACTCAAACCCCGCCGTCGTCCTCGCTCCCATGGTACGCCGCGCCGCCGCTGCTGTCATCCCACTCTCCGGCCACGGTCGAGGCCGACCCCCTCATCGTCGCCGCCTCCGAAGTCGCGTTCACTCTGCCCGTCCACCCCGCCCCGCTCCCGACCACGGCGCCCGCGCCGCTCCTGCGCCTCCTCCCCGCTTTCACCTCCGCCCACTTCCTCTCCCTCCTCCGCTCCAACCCGCTCTCCCTCCCGCCGCTGCCGCTCCTCTCCCTCTTCCGCCTCCTCCTCGCCGCCTCCCCTCCCGGTCTCTTCCGCCACACGCCCTCCTCCTTCCTCTCCATGTCCCACCATCTCCTCCTCCACCGCCTCCCGCACCTCGCCCGCCAGCTCCTCCGCCTCCTAACCTCCCGGCTCGGCCGTTCCTCCCCGCCGCGCCTCCTCCCGCTCCTCCTCCCGGCCGCCTCCCCCAGCGACCCCGCTCCTCTGGTCGCCGAACTCGCCGCGGCCTACGCTGACGAGGGCCTCCTCTCCGATGCGTGCTCACTCGTCGTCCTCGCCCTCCGCCAGGGTATCCGTCTACCGGCGCCCATGTGTTCCGGCCTCATGAGCCGGCTCCCCACTACCCCGAAGCATACACTTTCTACCTGCAGCTGCTTGACGAGGGCATGGCCCCGGAGGTCAGGCAATTCAACGTGCTGATGCGAGATTTCGTCAGGTCGGGGGAGCTCGCAAGCGCACGCAAGGTGTTCGACGAAATGCGGAGGAGAAGCGTGCAGCCGACCGTGGTCACCTTTAACACCTTGATTTCAGGCATGTGTAGAGCGCGTGACCTGGACGGTGTAGATGGGCTATACAAAGGAATGGCAGAGCTGGGCATCACACCAGATGTCTATACTTACGGTACTCTGATAAAAGGTTTGTGCAGTACTGGGAGACTGGACGATGCAACGAAGATGTTTGATGAAATGCGCGATAGAGGCGTGAACCCCAATGCCATTGTGTTCACGACATTGATAGATGCACATTGCAAGGAAGGTGGAATGAAGGCTGGAATGGACTTGTACCAGGATATGAGGGCAAGAGGTGTCATACCAGATTGGTAGCATACAATGCACTGGTGAACGGGCTCTGTCGGGCGAGAAATATGAAGGCTGCTGAAAACATTGTGGAAGAAATGAGGAACGCAGGTCTCAAGCCGGATAAGGTGACTTACACCACCCTCATTGCTGGTTGTTGCAAGGATGGCAAGTTAGACATGGCGCTGGATATCAAACAGAAAATGGCAGACGAAGAGGTTGCATTGGATGAGGTGACATATACAGCACTCATCTCGGGGTTGAGCAAGGCAGGAAGGCCAGTCGATGCCGAGAGGGTCCTAGTTGAGATGATGCAAGCTGCACTGGAGCCTGACAACACGACCTACACGATGGTGATTGACGCCTTCTGTAGAAAAAGTGACGTGAAGACAGGCTTTAAACTACTGAAGGAGATGCAGAATAAGGGTCGAAAACCAGGAGTTGTGACATATAATGTGATAATGAGTGGCCTTTGCAAGCTGGGGCAGATGAAGAACGCCGACATGCTTCTTCATGCAATGCTTAATATAGGTGTCTACCCAGATGACATCACATACAACATTCTCTTGGATGGGCAGTGCAAGCATGGAAAAGTTACTGATTCTGAAGAACTGAAGAGCGCAAAAGGAATGGTACCAGATTTTGGTGTTTATACTTCACTTATCAGTGATCTTGTCAAGAAGAAACCAGCGAAGAGCTACCATGATAGATAAGGTTGTTGGTAAAGATTTTGTGAGTACTTCTTTGCCAGTCACCAGAAAACAACCATTGACTGGAGACAGAAAAATACAGTGTGAATAGGCTCTGCGAGTTTATGCAGACGAATAATGTTACTGCACTCCTCGATGGGATACATCACTGCATTGCATGGAGAAAATCTCTCTATTCAAGCATGACGAAGGTCGAGATTCTAATCTACTGACAACACCAGAATACCAGATAACATTTCCTGGTCCTCTACTTTTCTCTGATCAGTAAATTTATCAACATGGTCACAGATGTTTACTTGAACATGTAATCTGAGATGTCTTGAGTAGTTTGTCTACCTTTCATACCATTTAGTTGTTGGTTGCCTATAGGGATTGAGACAATTTTCCTCGCTGCATAACTGCGTAACTCAGTTGCCCATCTATTTGGCAGATTCACAGGCAACTCTAGCAGGTTTGAACAAATATTTGCAACCACTGGAAAAAAATTGGAACCACCAATTCATCACAATGAATTTTGTTATGATTCTGTTCTACCGCATGTTTGTCTATTATTTAAATCTAGCTGTGGCAGCGCTAGTCTCAAGTTATAAGATAGCAGTAGCTTTTTTAAGTTTCCTGTCAAAGTCAGGGCCTATAGCTAAACGTGTGACAAACATGTGAAGAAAATTGACAAAAGTAGACTTTACTCTCAAGTTGCATGAATAGACTAAGAAATAATATGTTTATTCATGACTTAATGAAAGCTAAAGTAGACTAGCTTCAGCTGCAATTGATAATGTAATGCATTGTTCAAAAAGAGCAAAATCACATCTTGTCTCAGTTCATTCAGACCAGTGAAATGTCTGAATATGAAAGCATGAAGGCCTAAAAAACTATCTAGCTTGCACAGCCTTCGCCATCCCGTACGCTGCAGCAGAAGCAACAGCACCAATAACAGTAGTCTGGAGAGCGCTAAGGAACGGACGATTCCCAGTAAAGCGACCCTTGATGTAGCCAAAGAAAAGGAGCGCGACCAGTGTGACTCCAACTGATGTGAACATGGCGTCCTGGACCGTGGAGATGAACATGTAGGGCAGGAGAGGGACCAATCCACCAATGACATAAGATAGTGCTATTGTGAAAGCACTCTGCAAGGCTCTTCTAGGGTCCGGCTTCTCCAATCCGAGCTCAAACCTGAACATGTTTCTCAAGTTAGTAAAGCAATCACTCTTTTCGCACGTAGTGTGCTATTTTTAATTGTTACATTGACTTTTTCTTCTTGATAGCTCTGTGGCGATGGTCATACACTCATACCTCATCATGAACTCGAGCCAAGCCTGCGGGTTTCTTCGGAGACCCTCCACAACAGGGCCATACTCATGTGGTTCGAGCCCATACTCCGCCATGATATCTCCAATCTCAGCAGCCTCTGAATGAATGATAAGTAAAGTCAAAATAGCAACGATTAGGCTGCAAGTCATACGCTGAGGAATCTGAGAACTTCTTTGCTAATTATATTCAAGTACCAGTGTCTGGGACAGCAATGATCTCTTCCTGCTCCCTCTTCATCTCGCGATTGTAGTGATCTGCCTCGCTCTGGGCAGCCAGGTACCTACCACATGGCACGGTGGCGCATCAGAAATTCACAATCATGCTTTTCTGGACACTTTTTGAAACGAAAACAATGTACTCTTGTCTTGTTCCACTGTTTGAAGGTGGGAAAGTATATATTCTCCACTATAATTTGTGGGTGCTTTTCTAATTGACAAGTTGTGATACTAACATAAAGTGTGATGGAATAGCACGTGAAAGAGGGCCACACACTTATCTATCACGGGCTAACTTTCCATCGATAATTCTTTTGTGTTTAGATGAGGTATTTTACGAGTTGCAGTTGGGCACGGATGGGCATGTGCATTATGTAGAGTATGCACTATGGGGAGGCGTTCATGAGGTAAGAAAGCAAGATTCAGAGAGTAGAACAGGGACCTGGCGAGTGTTCACTGTTCAGGGCATGGTTAACTTGATCTAGCTTCATAACATGCAAATGCTAGGTAGGATATGCACTCTAGTAAAGTTGGACATACTTGCAACAACTGTGCCATGCTCGCCAGACCCTAATGTGACATTAATGGCTATACCCGTACAGAGAGGCAGATTAATGCATTCCTAATCTCTTGCACCATATGAAGAACTGCGATAAGCTAAGCCCGCGACGCGATCTGTACCAATTAACCCTAAAGACACCGACACACGTGCTGTTCAACATCTTTTGTTTCACAAAGAAAGAAAAACGAAGTTCAGAAAATCAAGGGAAAAACAATCTGTATCCTGAGTCCTGACACTGATGACTTGGCTATTTGAGCGGTGCACGACGGAAAGAGGAGATAAGAGGGATCAGCGGTTAATTACCCTCCGAGGCCCATGGAGATCGCCCCGGCGGCGACCTCGGCGAGGCCGGCGGTGAGGACGAGCGACGATGGCGCTTTGGCGCCGGAGAGCCCCGCGGCGAGGGCGAAGGGCACGGTGAGGCCGTCGGAGACGCCCATGATGACGTCGCGCACCACCTCCCCCGCCGTGAAGTGGCGCTCCCGGTGGCTCGGCGGACCCTTCTGCAGCATCGGCTGCTGGCTTTCGCTGTCCATCGCCGACGCCGCCGCCTTCCGCTAGCGATGGCAATGGACAGAAGCGAGCCGACTAGCGAAGCAGTCGACAGACGGAAGTGAACGGGGGCTGCACGTCTGTTCCAGCTTTCCGTGTTTTTTTTTTTTTTTGTTGAGCAAACTCAATATATAGAGGTGGATTTATCAGGATGACTGCAGCCAAGGCCCTTATCTGTAATGGGCTCTAATTTTTACAGGGTGTATACCCCCGTCGCTCATAGGGTCAGTAATGGGCCGAGTTAATAATGGCACACAACCTGATCTGGTTCGACAGATTCCCTGTATTAGCGAGGAGTGTCGATTTTTTTTTATAATAGGCGTGTCGATCTTTCAGTTTAACTGAGACATATATATATAGAGTGTTAAACCAAGGGTTTGATGGCAATGGATTTGAGGCTGGTTGATTCTTAGGACTTTCACATTACATGGTGTTATGATGTAGTATCACGGTGCATGATACCAATTTAATTACTATCTTCACACTATAAAGTGCCATACACTAGCGAATAGTCATTTTGAATCTCGGGCACCAGGGTGCAAAAATATTTTTTTAACATTTATTCTTTTGTCAAAAAAATCATGGATGTAGCGGTTTACATGTGTGTTTAAATTTGCACAAAATAATTCGAAAGAAATTGACCTGTGGAAAAATAAGAAATCTAAGCACGTTTCTACATTTTTGAATTTGCTTTGTTGACCCCTGATGCTTGTTATTTTTGTACAGAATGTAAATATAGACATCAGTTTTTTAAACTTTTTCCTACGGTAGTGAACAATCAAATCTACACGGATGTTTTTTTTAAGAATTTTTGTGTTACATTTTTTTATGAAAAAAAATATCTTTTACACCAGGAACTGGTGCCCGGGAGCACAAAAAATTCACCCCTAAGCATCATACTACTATGTGTTTATCCATTAGTAGATTCCCAATGTAAACTTGTGAATACGATATATTTTTCATACTACTTTTCTCGTTTGTTGCTCTAGAATACAAGTATATCCTACAAGAATCCTCTCTCTTATCCTTAATTGCAATGTCATGTTTTTTTCTTATGTGGCATTGCATGATACTATTTCGGAAAGTCATTTGTGCTCCCGAGTTCCAGTGCTCTCCTCGTTTAAAAAAAATCAAAAAATACTTATAAGTTTAAAAATAAATTGAAATTAATTCTGGATGTAGTCCATGATGTAGCCTATAAACGTACAAAATCACAACGCGAAATTCTTTGTATTGTGGGGTACACAAAAAATGATAAAATCTTAAAAAATTTGGAGATTTGAAACACTATATTCAGATCTATACATTTGTCTCTTTTGTGTAGCTCAAATTAAAAAGTATTTCTACTTGAAATTTTGTACGTTTTCAGAATACATCATTTAGAATTTCCATGATTGTTTTCAATTTTTTTTGAAAATTTGAAATATGATTTTTGATTATTTTTTAAAACACAAGGAGCACTGGAGCTCGGGAGCAAGAAATCTACACTTTACAACGTGAGAGGGTATTTATTGTAGTATAAGAAACTGCACATAGGAGGTCTTTATCTTTGGTTAGACTACAAGCCTCACCAAGAAATCTACACTTTGCATGCTATTTTTTATTGCTTACACTACCTAAGTACCTCAAGTTCGGCCACGTGATGAGGTGCTTTGCTCGGGGAATACAGATGTTCGACGCACAACGCGCATCGGCGGCTGTGTAAGACTAAGGTGTTGGTGCCATTGGGGCATTGACAAAATGACAACACGATGGGCACCAACACGACACATTACATGGGGAAGTGGAGTTGCCTTCTTTTCATGGTCGCATTGTTGTGGTGCCTGTTCAGGGCGTTGCTCTATGTAGTCTTGCTCGTAGGCCTCAAGAACAAAAAAAAAGATGAGTAAATAGAACGAGTTGGACCGTTCCCCTCTCTCCGCTACAGTAAAGAGAGGCGATTTCTGAGCTCTCCTTCTGCTCCCACCTCGCCGCCGGCGATTCGGGCGATTCCCCACCTCCGGCAGCCGCTCCGGCGGCGGGAGGCTGGGGAATCACCGGATCCCGGCGTGTACATAGCGTAGGAAGCAGTAGGTTGCTAGCCGGCGGCGCTGTGGAGTTGGAGGCGTGGCCGGAGTGGCTTTTGGAGGCGGTGGTCCTCTCCTTCGTCGTTGGTGCTCCGGTGGAGGCCAGCTTCGGATCTGCCGCCTGCGCGGCGCTCGCGTCTCCTCGGAGGTGTGCTGCGTCTCGTCCCCGCGCCGGAGTCCAGGTGGTGATGGATCCGGCTTTTGAAGGTCTCGAGGGTGCTGCTCGAGTTGACCAAGCCAGCGTCGTCGACCGGAGTGCAGGGTGGAGGTGCTTCGGCACCGAGGAGCGTCGCCTTCCTGGCTGCATGGGGGCTCCGTCCAGTCCAAGCTCGTGGTGGAGTTGCGGCGGGTTTCGCCGGCGTGTCGTCCTGCGTGAAGAAGACGATGCTAGGGTTCAGGAGGGCCTCGTTGTAATTTTCTTTGTTTCCTGGACCTTTCTGTGAAGCTTGGTTGCTCTCTCTTCGCAAAAAAAAAAGAAAAAAAGATGAGTAATCTGTTACAAATGGCTCCGAGCTACAGGGAGCTCGTTTTATGAAAAAAAAATCAAAATCGGCACTTTTGAGTTTCCAAAAATCAAGAAAAAAAATCGCAGATGTATATAGTGTCGAGATCTACAAGTGTAAAATATTAAATCGAAATTCGTTATATTGCGGGCTGGACAAAAAATGACAAATGGGGTGGATCTGCGTGGTGATCAGTACACAATTTCAAAAGGTTGAAATTTTCCCCGATTTGTCTTTTTTGTGTAGCCCAAAATACAACAAATTTTGAGTTGAGATTTTGCACGCTTGTAGATCTTGACACTATCTTCATCTGAAAATATTTTCTCGATTATTGAAAACTCAAAAGTGCAGATTTTGATTTTTTTTTCTCCAAAAAACGACCTCCCTGGAGGTCGGGAGCCGTCGTTTCTTGTTACCATTTACGGGAAGAATCTAACCTATATAAAAGCTCACCCGCTAAGGTCTCAGGCGAGCCTGCCCACGTCGCGCCGCCCTGTAGGCGTCTACAGTTCCGCGTTTCAGCAGTGCGCGCGCGCATCCGCGTCGTCGATCTCAAATCCGACGGTCCGTCTGGCCATTTTACAAAAACAACCCTGTATTCTTTGAAAATTACGGTTAGGTCCCCCGCCATCATCCTCCTCTCCCTCTTCCTCCTCCGCTCAGGCGGAGCTCCCCGCCGGCGCCGACGCGGCCCTCCATCGCTTCGCTGCTTCCCCGACAAATCGAAAGTCGCCACAGACACCGCCGTCGCCTCCTCTCCGTCCTTCGCGAGCCACGCGAACCGGGACACCGCACGCGCGCCGTAATCATCGCTGCCATCCTCGCTCTCCGCCGCCGCCATTTTCCTCGTCGTCGGCGACCAAATGGTCCACCCCGCCGCCCTCCCTGCTCGCCACAACCTCCTCGCACGGATCCACGAGGTTCGAGCCCCGCGCGCGCCCCTGCCCGAGCGCGAGCTCGGCGGCGCCGGCGCGTCCGCCGCCGCAGGCTGACGTCACCTGCTGACGCCAGCGCGGGCCCACATGTCATAAGCTTTTTATTACCACAAATAATTTCATATTTAATAAACCCCTGACATGTGGGTCCCGACTATCAGACATTTCATAAATACAAAAAATGCTAAAATTTGCAAAATTCATATCTTTCAATCTGTAATTCAAAAAAAAGCAAATAATATGTCAAAAAATGCAGAAAATCGAGACCTCCAGAACTGTTGCATATCCATGAAAAAAAAACCCAGAAAATTGAAGTTTTCCTATAAATACCCACCGGAAAATATGTAAAATGCATCAAAATACTCATAAAAATGAATGCTGACTATTTATGCCAAAAAAATGTTCAAATATTTTGAATTGGTTAATATTTGGAAAAAAATGCACTTCCTCTAATTATGTGAAGTTAAATTTATTAAATTCAAATTCTCTCATAATGCACTTTCTCTAATTATTATGTACTTAAATTGAACATTTCAATTTGGTAAATTTTTTGATGTAATCTGGATGAACTTCCCCTACATATAGAATTCAATTCGATAAATGTGTACCAAAACATGATTAAATATTTTGAATTGACAAATATTTAGACAAAACACAAATGCACTACCCCTAATTAAATGGAGTCATCAAGACAAAAAAAAATGCTAACTACTTACATTAGGAAAACAAACATGTTTAGATATTTCGAATTGGTAAATATTTGAACCCAAAAAAATTCCTCTAATTGTGTGAAGTTAAATTTACTAATTGCTCATGTAATGCACTTTCTCTAAAAATGGATATAAATTAAACATTTTAATTTAGTAAATATTTGGATGTAATCTAGATAAACTTTCCCTAAATATACGTACTTCAATTCAATAAATATGCGTTACCATGCATTACGTACTTAAATTAAAAATTACTAGAAAAGTAGAAACACATTTAAACATTTCAATTTGCTGAAAAAAATGGAGATACTCTAAAATATATCAACATGCTCATAAAAATATATGCTAACTACTTACGATATAATGCAAACATGTTTAAACATTCCAGTTTAGTGAATATTTAAATACAATCTAATTGCCTACTCACCGCAGGCCCACCTGCCAGTTATCTGAAATTTTATTAGATAATTTCATAAATAATAAAAATCTGATATGTAGAATTCATCTACCATAATTCTAATAATACATCAGAAAGATGAAATTTGGATTTTTCAAATAAATTTTTTTTCCCCAGGAAATATTCAACAGTTTTTTCAAGTTTAAAATAGTTTTTCTCAGCGTTCCTTCGAGACGCCCACGTTACGCACAATACAGACGATTAGTTTTCCACATATTTTCCCTTCCTAAAAAAAGATAAAAAATCAACAATTATTCAACAGTTTTTACAAGTTTAAAATAGTTTTTCTCAGCGTTCCTTCGATACGTCCACGTTACGCACAATACAGACGATTAGTTTTCCACATATTTTCCCTTCCTAAGAAAAAAAAGATAAAAAATCAACAATTTTTACAAGTTTCAAAATAGAATTCATACAAGATTTGTTGGAAAAATCTTCCAATAAATATTTTCCCCCAAAAAATACTCGACAATATGAAAACATTGTTTTCCCAAGAATATTCAGCAATATTCAAAAAAGTTCCTAATACATTTTATGCATATTTCTTTGATTTTCTTTTCCCGGACAAGTTTCCACACGGGCGCGGCGTGTCGACGCGCAAATTTCACTAGTTCAAAATCAAGACATGTGCAGGATGGGCGACGTGAGGGGTGCCGTGCGTTGAATATGTGCAACGCAGCAAACCGCTTGTCGTGGGTCTGTGCTGTGCCTGCAGTTTTTTTTCAAGAACATGCATGGAATGCATGTCATGACATTAAGAGAAGGGGAGAGTGTTACAATGTTGTTTACACAGTAACACACACACTATGCTGGCACACCAGCCTGCCTGAACACAAGGCCTACTCCTCGCTACTACCCACACTTCTACTCCCTCAGTTCCAAATTACTTGACTTTGGTTTATCCAAATACGGATGTATCTATGTCTAGATACATTCGTATTTGGACAAAGTAATTTGGAACGGAGGAAGTACTAGCCTGCATCCACATATCTACTCCCTCTGTTCTAAAATACTTGTCTTTCATTTGTCCAAATTCGGATGTACCTAGACATGTTTTTGTGTATAGATACATCCAAATTTGGACAAATGGAAAACACGTATTTTGGAACAGAGGGAGTAATTCTTTGTGGATCAGCCCAACGATGACAGTGATAGATGCCTGTCTTCGCTCAAAGTACCTGCAGGTTTAGCAGTGCCATTGCTAGTTTTGGGGTGGCAAGGCATGAACCCGAGCAGCCGCGGTACACGGTGTGAGCGGTGAGCCTACAGTGAAACTAACTGAGAGCAAGTAGCAAACTCTGAATTCATCCACAGTTTGCTATTTCCTCAAAGTTAGCACTAACCGGAAGTCCGACGGAAAAGAAAGAATAGAGGCGGCGGCCTAGGGTTTCAACCCTAGCCGCCGCCGCCGACGCCGATCTACTTCTTCATCGTCGCCTTCGTCTTGGATTTGACGGGTCCTCGCCTCCTCTAGTTGTCGTTCTGGCACTAGCAGGGGTGGGGACCTCGGACCTGCGCAGGGCGCTACACAAGGGTCCTTAATGTTAGAGTTTGGTCTTCTTCGTCAATGGAGATGGCATCGTCTGCAATAAGTGGTCTTCCGCACTTCGTTCGACGGCGAGATCTTCTTCTCGACGTCAATGGTGTCTTTGGAAGATTAAGTTTGTCTAGGTATGGTTCTTCAGATCTTGCTTCGCCAGATCAATCTTGAATTGTTTCTCATGGTTGTCGCGAGGAGGTTTGTCCTCGCAATATCTATCCCGGCTACTACGTCTTCGGCAATGGTGATTCGTTCTCTCGTCTCCCAACGACGTCGACAAAGTGTTACGGTTATTTGTCCCTGAAATATCAGTGGTGGTGCTCTTGCCGATGTTGCTTGATTAATTTAATGGCTGCGTGCGTACACAAAGCCTTGGCATTGCGGCTCAAAATTAAAAAGGGAGAACCTTCGGTGGTATTCACAGGTATGTGGTTTGGTGTTTTCGGCGTTGTTCTACGTCTGCCTTCAGAAAAGTACAAGATTGTGTCATGGATGAAGAAAGAGCTTGAAGATCTCATAGATTTGCTCGTCTTTTTTAGTTTTGTTTTTGTAATCGATGTAATCGTGTACTCTTTGTCGGTTTAATATATGTGGAAAAATTAAAAAAAAAAAGCACTAACCGGAAGTCCAGAAGGTCTGAAATCAGTAAAAAAAAACGTCAAAAGAAGCTTTAGTTTCCACTGATTTATTATTGGATAAAAGAATGCCACGATACACAACGTTGATCGGATGAAGTATATTCAAGATCTCAATCCAAAATGGTATATTACAATGAACGAAACGAATGGCAACCCAAAGCTCTTTCGTTATTCCTTTCTCTGAATTCCCTCGGCTTAGACCCCTCTTCCTGCCTGCCTGCCTGCCTGCCTGCCTGATCTGTCAACAGTAGCCTCTAGCCCTCTAGCTACCTAGGTGCTCTGCTTCTCAGATTTCTCTAGTTCCCCTGGGAGCTCTGCTTCTCAAACTCTTCCACGTATCTCGCGAAGTTGAGGATGATTTTCTTGCCTTCAGGGGTGATGATGCTCTCCGGGTGGAACTGGACCCCTGAAAGAATTACCCCATATCAGTACGTGTGTGACTTGTGCATAAATGACACATGAGGTGACGCGAAGCAGAATTGAGAAATACCTGGATGTGCTTGTACTTCTTGTGGCGAGCAGCCATGACAAGTCCATCTTCAGTCCATGCTGTGATTTCCAGGGCATCGTGTGGGAAGCTTTCCTTCTCAATGACCAAGCTATGATATCTTGCAGCCGTAAAGGGGCTGTTTATGGAAGTGAAGATCATGTCAAATCAGAACCTCACTTGGATATATGTGCAGTTTAATGTTTCAAAGGCGGTGTCAGTTGAGTGTCATATTACGTAAGCTAGAACCGAACAATCTATGGTTTAGACTAAATGGTTGAGAAATCATACTTTGCCAAGCCTTCAAATATGGACTTTCCTAATACTTCGTCAAAGTAAACCGGAGAGCTTTTTCCATGCATCACACCAGAAGGAACGCGGATAATCTTCCCTGTATATCCATATACAAACAATAAATAAATCAGCAAGACAAGAGCACAGGTCATGGAAAACTTTGTGTCCATTGAGATAAATCTAACCTCCAAAAGCCTCCCCAATGCACTGCAGACCCATGCAAACTCCGAATATTGGGATGGTTGGCCCGAGTTCCAGAACAGTCTGCAGTGATATACCTGAATCTTGTGGTTCACCTAAAGAAGAAAATATGAATGTAACTGTTATGCTCAGAAACTTGTACTCTCATGAGATTAAATAAGAGAAACTTACCAGGCCCTGGAGAAATAAGTATTCCTCGTGGGTTCATCCTACAGGATCATCAACAGAGTTATAATTTGGCATGACCAATTTAGTTGGAACAGAAACAAACTAAATCACAATGGAACATGTGCTCAGAGAACTATACTTCTTTACTTCCTCTATGGTAAGTTCATCGTTGCGGTACACCTCAAAATTTAATCCAAGCTCCCCATATACTGCATGAAACACTAAATATCAGCAAGACATGTTTTTCTCATATTAAAATAATGGTGCAGAAATAGCTTCAACTATCTCATAAGCACATGCTTCTGAAAAACAATACCCAGTGAAGTATTCCAGCATTCAAACCATATGTTTCTTTATATGTAGAATCGCTGCCTACTACAATTTGTCTTTGTCAATTAAAACCAAGTGACAACATACTCAATTTATGCAAAAGTATTATGTGCAGGGATATTTCTCACAAGAAAAAGTGAAATACATATCACCATCGCTCCTAAAAAGAAGCGAATCGTTTGTTTTGCTAACTTGGGTAATCTAATTAAGATATACAAAAATAATAATTCTGCAAAAAATACTTTTCTGGTTTCCGTAACATACTAACAAGCCATTTTTTCTAATTTAGCGATGCAGTTCAAATGATAGATGTTAAATCCTGGTGTACAATTTTTTCATAGAATATTTTATGCACCATTCTAAATGATAAATTCAACAGAAGGCAATGAGCACTTGGAAGACATTTAATAGAAACAGGCACAAAATTTAACAGGTCATAGTTTCTGACCAAATCGAGCATTTACAATTCTAAATTTCTAATGCGGACCAAATCGAGCATTTATAATTCTAATTGCTGACCAAATAGGCACAGAACCTTACAGGTCAAAAGCATGCTACGAATAGTCAGCATAGTTGAAGGCAATGGTCAATGGAACTTTTTTTAGTATAAAACCCTTTTTACTGGAAAAACTACCTGCTCCAACCGAGAATGCGACTTGGGCTCTAACCAACTAGTTCGCATGGCAAAAATGAAAAAAAAAAACAGAATTGCCCATGAGAAAAATCAATTGGAAGAAAAAAACTCTATGAACATTGAAAATGGATATCAGGCCATGTAGTTGCCACTCCTCTCCAATAGCAAAAATATCCCACATACAGATCGTACCACAATCAGCATGAGTGCGAATAGACAACAAACAACAGGCGAAACCATATATTACCTGGCACAGGTTGTAGGTAAAACTATCGTAGTTATCGATGACGATGATGGGCTGCTTCACCGAAGCCGGGCGTCCGTCCAGGCCGGCCACCGGCGCCGCCGAGGCTGGCCCGGCGGCGACGGCCACAGGCGCCACCGCCTTCCTACCCCTGAGGGCCAACCCACCATTCTCAGAACCTGCGGGGGAAGTCCAATCGAGTAAGGATGCGGCACATCCTCAACGGAAAGGGGGGAGGGGGATTAAGCCAGATTCGTACGGAGGGTCGACGGGAGGCGCGCGAAAGAGGCGGTGGGGGATGTCGCCCGGGAGCGAAGCGCGGTGGCGGTGGCCGCCGGTGAAGAGGCGGCGGCGAGGTGGGAGCAGGCCATACCGGGGAGGCTGGGAGGCGTCCGGGGGTTGTCTGTGGGAAGAAAGGGGTCGGGGAACGGGGCGAAGGAGAGTGAGCTGCGCGCGTGTGATTTTATAGAAGGGAGAATATGTTCTGCTCGCCAGGCCGGCTCATGGATCGGTATCTTTTCTCATAAATGGCTTAAGTTAACTTTCAGCTAATAGTGGCACTCGCCCTTTTCAAAAACGCCATAGACTATGATACAAAAAAGCCATAGACTTAGACGTTCTGAAAATCTCAAAAAACACCATACATTTTTGCTTATCTCGATCCTGAAAAACGAAAAAAAGGCTCAATCATTTGGAATAAGCCATTTGATGTGGTGTTTTCAGTCTCAAAGGCTCCGAGAGCCTCTATGACTGAAAACGCCATACTAAATCTCTTATTATTATTCCAAATGACTTAGAAATTTATGTATTTTTCGGACTAGGATAAACCAAATTGTATGGCGTTTTCTGAGATTTTCAGACCCTGTGTAATTTTTAGAATGCCTAAGATCATGACGTTTTAGGGAAGGACCATATGTGGCTGAAAATTATTCGAAATGTCACAATTACCTGAAAGTTAGGAAAATGATCATTTAGTAAAAACGATACTCTCTTCATTCACTTTTATAAGACACTCTACCTACCATTTCAATTTTGGCTACGTACATACTAAAATAAGTGATCTATATACAAAAAAAAGTCTATATTCACTTTGTATATGGTCAAAATTGAAAGGGTAGGTGGTGTTTTTTTTAGGGAGTACATGGATCGATCGGCAGGGCGCGTGACGCACGAGCTTTCTCGCTGGCCAGGAGGTCCCGCTGTGGCTGGCCCACGACCAGAAACGCGGTCAGAGGCCCACTCGTGCCCGGCGCCACCAGGAAGCCGTCGCTTCTGCCGTCCCGTTCTTGCTTGTCAGACCATGAGTGGCTGACTGCACGCACATGATCGGAAACGTCGTCGCCGGAAGACGGCAGTATCTCTCCGACGTCTCAATCGGAGTGGGGCTCGATCGGGGAGACGCCGGTCCTGCTCCACCGCGCGAGGGCGAAGTAGGCGGGTGACTGGGTGGATTGGCGGACTACGATCGATGTGGTCCAATGTTGGAATTCAGAAAATTCTACTGTAGAGGATGGATCGGTCATGTTTTTGAACTTTTCAAGGCGAGTGGATCGATCAGCTGTTTCGTCAGCCCATATGTTCTCTAGCCGTGCGTCTACATCACGCAGACATAGTTGCTTTTTACGGCTGCTGACAATCTTTCTTCCTCGCCGGTTGGAGGCAACTAGCAAGTATACAATGTACACCGGTGATTTTGATTTGGATAGCCGTTGAAAGGGATCTCACCGTCAGGGTTTACGGAGAAATGGACGAAGGTTCCTCGAAGGTCGAAGGCAGAGATGTTTTTTGATTATCCACTTTGCTCGTTTAAGTGATTGGAAACAAAGTTTGCTTGTTTCACAATTCTTTTAAATAATGTGTGCAATAATATATTAGCATCAAACTGTAATACACCCGATATTTACAAACTTTACAAATGCACAAGCACAACAAAGCTCACTTAGATTTGTAAACTTTGCGTCCCGGGTGCATATGCGCCCTTTACCAAAAACAATCAATTTGAAAAAAACATTGCACACACACATCTCCACATTTTATGTGCGCACGTAAAGTTTCACTAAAAGCCAACATTTTTCTGGCCTATGTAAAAAGACAAAAAAAAAAGTCTCATGAAAAGCCCTATTTTAGTACCAATTTTGTCTTTTTTCCACTATCCATGAAAAGCCAATTTTTCCTGAAATGACTTTGTGCACGCATAGGATATAAAGATGTGCTTCCAATTCTTTTTTTAACATAAAAAAGCGTTTAAAATTTATTTTAAATCCCGGAGCCAAAACCCAAAACGTGGCAATTATAGTCCAGCATATCAGTTCCACACATCACACGTCTCTTAAGCCGCTTGTATGACTTAGGGGCGGAGCCATCTCCCAACTAGACATTCGCTATAAAAGATCACTGCCTTAGAGTTTTCAATGGCATTTCTCCGGACAAACTTCACTAATGCAACTCTTCTGTTTAGGCTTTGCTCGTGTTGAACTACCAGTTACCTCCGTCACTGGTAGCACGTGTCTTCGTTACTTGTTTTGTTGTGTGAGATATCGTAGTTTCCACGGACTTTGATTGGGAGAAGACAACATTTAGTTTAATAACGATCATGGTTTATATATTAGGATGACTGCACATATTTGACTTATACAATTTTTTTGGTGATCTTCGACCTTGACATTATAGATACTTATAAAAAGATGCTATGATCATGAATGAAATGAAATAGTAAATTATTTTCCTCACAATAGGATCACAATCATGCTAATGTCATTACATTTTGAATGCACTAAGGCATTCTCTAGTATTTCTTCCCTTGTTAAATGTGGTATTTGTAGCTCCAATGCGTGTTTTCGCCATTAAAGTTCATGGTGAAGCATACTTGTTTATTTTTGTAAACTTGGTCAAACTAAAAAGGTCTACCTTAGGATAAAACAAAGATGACCTAGGGCCCGATTATTTGGCCGTATTCAATCGAAAACTAGTGGGTCATGTGAAAACATCTGGCCAATTTCCGAAATGTCGCTTGGAGGCCGTTTTAATTTGTGTTCCTGCCGCGATGTGAGCACGTCACACCCGAAATTTTCCATGGAACAACTGACGTCCTGATTAAGATCCGTTTGTTTCATCGATGCACATCGGTCGACGCGTGGAAGTTAAAAGTGACGTAGAAACTCACACATGAGCCAAGCGGGGCCTTATTGAAAGGACAAGGATGTCGCCTAGAGAAGGGAGAGGGTGAATAGGCGATTAAAACTTTTCTGGTTTAGGCTTGATAATTGCGGAATAAAACTAGGTGTTTAAATTAACAAGCCAACAACCAAAATATACTAGGCTCACATATGTGCACCAACAACTTATGCTAAGCAAGACAAACAACAAGGTGATAGCAAGAATACTTCAAGCACGAAGGCTATCACAATGTAAAGTGCATAAGTAAAGAGCACGGGTATAGAAATAACCGAGGCACGCGGAGACGAGGATGTATTCCCGAGTTCCTCCTTTTTAGGGGAGTACGTCTCGTTGGAGAGGTGTGAGATACCACAAAAGTCAACTCAACAGCCACAAAGGCTTCACCTTCTTCTCCGACGAACCGCACTACAAAGGTTTGGTTCACCTTCAACTATCGGAATCCTTCAAGGCGGAATCCGGAGCCTTTACAACAACGATCCGGGGCACACACACACCCACAAATGAATTGGGGGCTCCCGAACAGCTATAAGTGACCACAAGAGGTCTCAACCACCACAAAGGCGTCTAGGGTCCAAAGACCCAAGAGTAACAAGCTCACAAATTTTCAACTTCCACGAATCCTCGTGAAGAGCACAAACCGATGCACAAAGCAATGGCAAGAGCACAAGTGCTCAAATCCTTCACTCTCAAATCCCACCAAAAGCAACTAATGCTTATGGGGGAGAAGAGAGGAAGAACAAGGAAGAACACCAAATCCCTCCAAGATCTAGATGCAAAAAGCTTCCCCTCACTTAGAGGAGAGATTGATTGGTAGAATAGTGGATCTAGATCTCCTGTCTCTTTTCCCTCTAATTGGAGGCAAGAATCATGGAGGAATAGAGAGATAGCAAGCTTGTGGAGGTCAACAATGGAGGTCAAAACTTGCTCAAAAGGTTGGGGAACCATTGGGGAAGAAGGCCCCTTAAATAGGTCAACCAAAGATCCAACCGTTGGGTGCAGAAACGCGCCGGGGCGGTACCGCTTCCGGTACAGCCGAAAATGGGCCTCGGGTGGCTTCGGCGGTACCCCGGGCGGTACTACCGCCACAGGTAAAAACTGCATAACCACCGGCACCAAAACGGGCATAATTTTTTCATCCGGACTCCGATTTCGATGATCTTGGGCTCGTTGGAATCGTAACAAAGAGCTTTACAAGATCATGCAGAGAAACATCATAGTCCATCATTTGAGGAGGAGACCAAATGTAGAAAGGCAAAACCTCTCTATAAAAGATGAACCGGTAAAACCGAAAACGCAACAAGTTTTCCATACGAAATCCATTTTCGGTGAACTTGGGGTTGCCATGAAGATCACAACAAGCACCAAAACCCAACAAGGAGAAAAGCCAAATAAGAACCAAGAAAGATGATATGCCAAGTATGCAAAGGTTTGAGATCTCCACAAAGATGCGATCAAGTTACTCACTTGAGAGCCCCTCTTGATAGTACGCTGTCTATCATATAACCCGGTCTCCCACTAAAACCATGAGACCGGTAAAATAGAAACCCTATCAAGATCATACATTTGCCTTGCGCATTCCACTTGAGCTAACACTTTAGACAACACGGCCAGGTCGGGTTCCTTTGTTTGTTTTTTCCGGGAATGGGGGCGACGGGGGCCGCGCGACGGCGGCGCTTGACGCTGCCGCCCAATGGCCTCTCGCCGGAGCGACTAACTGGCTCGCCGGCGGGGGACTCGGGAGGCTCCGCGGGATCGCGTTTCTCCTGCCTCCATGCGGAGGACTCGTCCGACGAGGACGACTGCAGATCGAAAGTTCCGTTCGAGGCGGCCTTGGAGGTGCTCGAGGAGGAGCCGCCGGAGACGGGCTGGACCACGGTCAAGAAGAAGGGCCGGCGTACGGACGAGGAGCTCCAGCAAGAGTTCTGGAATGAAATAGGGTTCCCGACGCCGGCGTCCAGGACCTGGAAGATGCGCTCAAGCGCGTCGCCGGTTGATCGCGGCAAAGAGGTGACCTCGCCTGAGCTGGGGATGCCGACAAGCCTGTGCGCGTCGACTGGATCACGTCGTGGCCATCCGTCGCCGCCGACGGCCGGTGCTGGGATGTCAAAACCAGTGAGACTTGGCTGGCGTGGTCCTCTCCCTCGCCCAAGGGTCACGCCGCCGGCCGTCCTGGGGATGTTCCTCCCACCGTCGTTGGGAACAAGGCTGAAGCGGGCGGCGCGCCGGCGAAGCACGGCGAGCCGACGATTGCGGATCACGGTGCCAGCGACGAAATTCAAACGGATGCTGCTGTCGGTGGGGCCAAGCAGCTGGTCGATCTGGACCACCCGTCCCCATGGGCGCACTTGGTCCGTCGATTCGCTGGACTCTAGAGAGGCTTTGGGGATACGCCGTGTAGGGTTCCGTCGACCTCTGCCGCGACTCGATCACGCACTGTTCCACCCAGCTGCTCCACCTCGCCGCCATCAACTCCGGCCGTCGAGGCTGCTCCCCGTCGCCCGCCTCAGCCTGCTGCTTTCCGTGCGTCCCCACTTCCTCGCGTTCATACGCCCAAGTGGTCGCGACGCCAGGACCAATGGCGGCTGCGGGCGGCTCGGGAGCTCCGCTGGGGAGAGGACAGCAAGGAAACCAAGCCTCCGGCCAGCTCCCTGTGACAAGACCCCCGATGATCTTCGGCCGGAATGCCGGCCCGGGGACTGCCCAGGTCGCAAGGACCGCTGTGCCGGGGCGTGCAGAGGGGTCTTTCGGGCTGGGCGCGAGCGTTGCTGCGGCTATGGCGGTCGCGACACCACCCGTTATCAATCCGACGACGGTTACGACAGTGCCGTTCGTTGTCGGTACGACGGCGGTTGGCGGTGCGGCTGCTGCGAAGAAGAAGAGCAAGAAGAAGAAGAAGCCGCCGACGCCGGCAGCTACTGGGTCGAGCGAGGAAGGTCAGGGTGGTGTGCCCACTGCTGCTGCTACGCTGGTTACGGCTGCCCCTATCACGGCGGCTGGTACGGTGGCTCAAGGGGCTGCGGCAAAACGGAAGCGGTGCGCCACTTGTCAGATAGACTCCCACAGTACGAAGGAGTGGTCGATTGACCGGTACTGCTACTTCTGCGACAGGGTAGTGCACCCGACGCTTCGGTGCCCAATTCTCAGGGTGCCGAAGCCATATGCTGGGATGGCGGGCATCAGATGTGAGGACACTATGTTCAGCCACCTGCCGGACGGTGTCTTTAGACCACAGCTGGCTACCACTACCCCTGTGGCTGTGGTGACGGTGACTGGGGAACCCGTGTCGGCAGAGGTGGTTCAGTCTATGATAGCTCGCTACTGTCAGCTGCAGTCCGCATGGCGCTGGGAGGTCATCCCATACAACAAGTACAAGGGGGATTCTTACTTGGTCAATTTCCCTTCTATGGCGGACCTGGAGAGAATGAATGGATCCGAGCTAGGGGTACCAAAGCAGCAGTCAGTGATTTCCATAGACATCTGGAAGCCGGATGATGTTGAGCCAATGGCGGAATTGACACCAACTTGGGTGCATGTGACTGGTGTGCCAAACTCAGTGCGCCACTTTCTGGGTCTTTGGGCAGTGGGTACTCTCATTGGAAAGACTATGGATGTGGACCTATTGGCTCTCCGGAGGCACAATGTGGCTAGGATTCTGGTGGCCATTCGCAAACCCAACCTGTTTGAGACAAGAGAGGTTAAGTCCGATGCCTTCCTGCTTCTTAAGGGCTATTCTTTTCGGTTCACCAAGGAGGGGACCGACTATGTTGCTGAGCCGGACTTTGTACCCTTCATATGGAAGCGTAATGAGAAGGACGATGATGCAAAGGGGATGGAGGAAAATGACAGCGATGAAACTCACTCGAATGAACCAACGGCGACCACGGATGGAGACACTCCTATGCCCCAAGCTAATGTTTCGGGGCCCGGTACCTCATCTCTTGGGCTGCTAGGATCACCGGATGTGTTCTGTGGAATTGCTGTTACCCCTCTCAATCCAACTCCACAGACTCCACGGGGAAAGGAAATCGTCGCACAGGTGCTTGCGAACTCATCACCGGCGAGCTTCAGTACTGGGAAGGAGCAGCATACTGCACTGGGCCGATCGTCACCACCCATGGAGGCGGCTAAGGTGCAGCGAGGCCTGCTGGCGTTGAGCAGCTCCCTGCCGCCCACTGTCCAGTCCGGCCAGTCGCTTGCTGGTGATGGGCTGCTGGCGTTGAGCAGCTCCCTGCCGCCCACGGCGGTCAGATCCACTGCCAGCCAGGCCCCGACTGGGCTGAGCCGGCGGTCCGAGGCAGCGACGGACGGGCTGCCGGTCGAGGCTCCTCCCGAGCAGCTGGCTGGGCTGGGCCGGAGCGAAGCTGCCCCATGCAAGGAGCGGGACGCTGCTGCTCGAGAGCCTGCGAGTGCTGTTGACCGTGTGCAGCTGACGACGCCGACTCCGGCTACTCGCGGGAAACAGCGTGCCGATGACCAGCTAGTGGGCAGCAACATCGTGTCGACCGAGGCTCGCGAGCCTCCTCTGCTGGGCCGCGTGCGGCGTCTGGCTCCCTGTCGGACAGTGATGTGCTCTCGCCTATGGCAAGTGCTGCGCTGACAGCGGGTGGTGGGCTGGACGGCGGAGGATTGGCTGGGTGGTCTGGAGGACTCCCTGTCACGCTGGAGCGGTCTTCCGTCGACGATGCGGCTGCTGTCCTCTCGCCGGATGGGCAGCTGTATTTGGAGACGCATGACAGCGCCTCGACACAGGTGGAGGGCTCTACTTCACCGTCGCCCTCCCCGGTGCCGACACCGCTGAGGAGGAGTGAGAGGCACGTCGTGGCCGAGGATGGGTCGACGGCCACGGACGAGGACTCCATGGCACGAGCTATGAGGCGCAAGGCGGTGCACAACCTGGACGGAAATGGTATGTGTCAATCCCCAAAGTCGTTCCTTCCTTTTTCAAATTCATGCATCTTGGATAAATTGAATAGGGTAGGTTTTTCTTTGGGTAATAATGCTGAAAATATTGCTATGTCGACTAATGCACTAAGACGATTGGAATATGACCGGTTAACAGTCAACCCAAAAGTCTCGTGCAAGTCGGATACTACTCACATGGATGAGGAGGAGCAACATGACACAATTGATGTCCAGCTCCTCTCGCATCTAGTGGGCGATGTATCGGAGGGTGGTTTAGATGAGGCGGTGCTGAGCTCATTATATGACCTCAAAGCATCTGACCGCAAGTCCAAAGCCGACTCTAATAAGAAAAAAAATAAAACGACACGGAAAAAGGCGAAGTTCTCCACATCTCCAATTGTTTCCCAATGAATGGCTTCTTCAAGAACAACAGAGATCTTCGTGACTTGGCTAAACATGCTAGTATTGCTGATGCTATTCGGGATCATCGTTTGGATTTTGTGGGAATTTCCGAGACGGGTAAACGGGACTACTCAGCGAGCCTACTCAACCGCTTGTCGGGTGGGGTAGAGTTCACTTGGAGGTCTCGTCCGCCACGTGGTCGGTCTGGGGGCATTTTAGTAGGTGTCAGAACAGAGACCATGGATGTATTGGCTAGTTCGGAAGGTGACTTTCATATTAAGGTCCACATCCATAACAAGGCTGACAACTTCACATGGACTCTGGTCGCTGTATATGGTGCTTCCCAAGATGAGCATAAACCTGCTTTTCTCAGAGAGTTGGTGAACCTAGCAAAAGATAACCCATATCCTATAATTATAGGGGGTGATTTTAACTTGCTTAGGTTTCCACATGAGAAGAGTAGAGGCAGATTTGACAACAGATGGCTGCTAGCTCTAAGTTGATGAGGAAATATCTCCCCGGCAACAGTGCCAGAAACAATGCTTGTACGTCACACGTCAGTTGGGAACCCCAAGAGGAAGGTATGATGAGTGCAGCAGCAAGTTTTCCCTCAGTATGAAACCAAGGTTTAATCGAACCAGTAGGAAAACGAGGTTTGCTTCGAAGGTGTTGGTGAAGGAGTGTAGTGCGGCGCAACACCAGGGATTCCGGTGCCAACGTGGAACCTGCACAACACAATCAAATTACTTTGCCCCAACTTAACAGTGAGGTTGTCAATCTCACCGGCTTGCTGAAAACAAAGGGTTAAACGTATCGAATGGAAGATGATGTTTGTTTGCATAAAACAGTAGAGAACAATGATTGCAGTAGATTGTATTTCAGATGTAAAAGAATGGACCGGGGTCCACAGTTCACTAGTGGTGTCTCTCCAATAAGATAACTAACATGCTGGGTAAACAAATTACAGCTGGGCAATTGACAATTGATAAGTGCATATAACATGCATGTGTGAGCTGTGGTGTCTACTATGAGATTCATTTGGGCATTACGACAAAGTACATAGACCGCTATCCAGCATGCATCTATGCCTAAATAGTCCACTTTCCGGTTAACATCCGTACCCCTTCCAGTATTAAGTTGCAAGCAACAGACAATTGCATTAAGTAATGTGCGTAATGTAAACAATACATTCATCCTTGAATAAAGCATTGCTGTTTTACCCCTAGTGGCAACAACACATCTACAACCTTAGAACTTGCTGTCACTATCCCAGGTTAAATAGAGGTTGAACCCAACTATCATGCATAAATACCCCCTCTTGGAGTTACAAGTATTCACTTGGCCAAGGCTTCAACAAGTAACGGAGAGCATGCAAGATCACAAATGACATAGACATGATAATATAATATTCAGCTCCACATAGGTATCAATATAAGTCAGATCCCAGCAAACACAACATGTAGCATTACAATAAGATGATCTTGATCATGATAGGCAGCTCACAAGATCTAAACATGATGGCACAAGTGGAGAAGACAACCATCTAGCTACTGCTATGGACCCATAGTCCAAGGATGAACTACTCACGCATCACTCCGGAGGCGGGCATGGCGATGTAGAGCCCTCCGGTGATGATTCCCCTCTCCGGCAGGGTGCCGGGAAGAGCTTCAGAACCCCCCGAGTTAGGGTTGACGACGGCGGCGGCAGCGAATATGTTCTGGATGAAAGGCTCGGTGTTTTAGGGTTTTCACGTCTCGGGGAATAAATAGGCGAAGGGGCGATGTCGGCGGACCCCCGAGGGGCCCAAACCACAGGCGGCGCGGCTGGGCCCACTGCCGCGCCGCCAGGTGGTTTGGCCACCTCGTGGCTCTCCTTCGTCTCTCCTTCGGACTCCGTGTACGTGTGGAAAAATAGGGACTTGGCCTTTTGTTTCGTGCAATTCCGAGAATATTTCCAGAAGTAACTTTCTGAAACCAAAAACAGCAGAAAACAGGGAACTGGCACTGTGGCATCTTGTTAATAGGTTAGTCCCAGAAAATGCATAAAAGTGATATGAAGTGTATATAAAACATGTAGCAAATGGTATAATATAAGCATGGAACAGCAGAAATTATGGATACGTTGGAGACGTATCAAGCATCCCCAAGCTTAGTTCTACTCGTCCTCGAGTAGGTAAAACGATAACAACAAATAATTTCTGAGGAGACATGCTTTCACACAATCTTGATCAATATATTGCAAGGCTCATGTCATGAATGAAGTGACTCAAAGCAATGATCTATAGTTTGCTAACAAATAGATAAAGAGTAAACAATGAATCATATAAGCAAAAACTTTTCATGAATAGTACTTTCAAGACAAGCATCAAAAAGTTTTGCATAAGAGGTAACTCATAAAGCAATAGATTCAAAGTAAAAGGCATTGAAGCAACACAAAGGATGATTAAGTTTCAGCATTGCTTTCAACTTGTAACATGTATATCTCATGGATAGTTGTCAACATAAAGCAATATAACAAGTGCAATAAGTAAACATGTAAGAATCAATGCACACAAAGTTGACACAAGTGTTTGCTTCTAAGATAGAAAGGAGTAGGTAAACTGACTCAACATAAAGTAAAAGATAGGCCCTTCGCAGAGGGAAGCAGGGATTAAATCATGTGCTAGAGCTTTTTAAGTTTTCGAAAGCATATAGAGAGCACAAAATAAGTATTTGAGAGGTGTTTGTTGTTGTCAACGAATGGTAGTGGGCACTCTAACCCCCTTGTCAACCAGACTTTCAAGAGCGGCTCCCATGAAGGACGTTATCTCTACCAGCAAGGTAGATCATCCCTCTTCTCTTTTGTTTACACATGTATTTTAGTTTCTTTATAGATGACACTCCTCCCAACCTTTTGCTTACACAAGCCATGGCTAACCGAATCCTCGGGTGCCTTCCAACATTCACATACCATGGAGGAGTGTCTATTTGCAAATTAAGTTGCTTACTGATAAATCAGGGCAAAACATGTGAAGAGAATTATTAATGAAAGTTGTAATTAATTGGGGCTGGGCACCCCGTTGCCAGCTCTTTTTGCAAATTATTGGATAAGCGGATGTATATGCCACTAGTCCATTGGTGAAAGTCTGTCAGAAGTAAATGACAAGATTGAAAGATAAAACACCACATACTTCCTCATGAGCTATAAAACATTGACACAAATAAGGAGTAATAAAGTTTTGAATAGTTTAAAGGTAGCACATGAAATATTTACTTGGAATGGCAGGAAATACCACATAGTAGGTAGGTATGGTGGACACAAATGGCATGGGTTTTGGCTCAAGTTTTGGATGCACGAGAAGCATTCCCTCTCAGTACAGAGTTTAGGCTAGCAAGGTTGTTTGAAGCAAACACAAGTATAAACCGGTACAGCAAGAATCACAT
Source organism: Poa pratensis (assembly GCA_947311845.1). Taxonomy (NCBI): domain Eukaryota; kingdom Viridiplantae; phylum Streptophyta; class Magnoliopsida; order Poales; family Poaceae; genus Poa; species Poa pratensis. Next base: position 75,049,403 of record CAMZMU010000107.1, on the reverse strand, counting down.
AAAAACATATTGCAAGTATTATAAGACTCTACACTGTCTTCCTTGTTGCTCAAACATTTTACCAGAAAATATCTAGACCTTAGAGAGAACAAATATGCATCCCAAGTCTCAACAAGCTCTACGGTAGTTCTCCACTACTAGGCTTTAACTACATGATGCAAGAGCTTAAACATGATCTACTTGAGAGCTCAAAACAATTGCAAAGCATCAAATCGAAACAAGACAATGATCTACAAGAATGCATATGTCTTTTCCAATACCAACTACTACATGTAGCATTTTCTTTCTTCCAAACAAACACCAATCAATTTATTTAAACATAAACTCTCCAAATGATAATATAATGCAGCAAGAGAGTATTTATAAACAAGTGCTAACAGCTCGAAGAGATGCATGAAAAACAGGAGCTAAAAGCACTGCAGTAGCTAGTTAAGAATACTCAACAAATATAAGTGAAGAACATGAGTATTCACATGAAAAAGCGGAGCGTGTCTCTCTCCCACACAAGGATTGCTAGGATCCGAATTTATTCAAACAAAAACAAAAATAAAAACACACAGACGCTCCAAGTAAAGCGCATAAGATGTGAAAGAATTAAAATATAGTTTCACTAGAGATGACCTGATAAGTTTGTTGATGAAGAAGGGGATGCCTTGGGCATCCCCAAGCTTAGACGCTTGAGTCTCTCTGAATATGGTTGGGATGAACCACGGGGGCATCCCCAAGCTTAGGCTTTTCACTCTTCTTGATCACATAATATCACCCTTCTCGCTTGATCCTTGAAAACTTCCTTCACACCAAACTCAAGACAGTTCTCATTAGAGGGTTAGTGCATAATCAAAAATTCTCATATTCTGTAATGATACAATCAATCCCAAAGCTTCTGGACATTAGCTACAGCCACCAATGCTTTGTGGAGCAAAGAAATCCACACAAACACAGTAAAAGAGCGAATGCAAAACAAAAGGCAGAATCTGTCAAAAACAGAACAGTCTGGAATGACGAATTTTTTCGAGGCACTTAAGTTGCTCAGATGGATCTGGCCTAAAATAATGAAAGTTGCGTACATATCTCAGGAATATGCGTGATTTTTTCAGAATTTTTTGAATTTTCTACAGGGAGATAAGCTCAAATCCGTGACAGCTAAAAATCTGTCACTGCGCAGAAATCCAAATCTTGCATCAACTTTCAATATAGAACTTTACTTGGCACAACATTGCGATAAAATAAAGATACAAAGGAGTTGCTACAGAAGTAACAAAACTCCTTGACTCAAAGAAAACAAAAATAACAGCAAATAAAAACGATGGGTTGTCTCCCATAAGCGCTTTTCTTTAACGCCTTTCAGCTAGGCGCAGAAAGTGAAAATCAAGTGTTGTCAAGTGGCAAATCATTCAAATCATCAAAAGCTTCTTCCAACACACAGCTTGTAACAATGGGTATCTTAGATGTTCCTGGAGGTGTTTCATTACCTTTAACCGTACTAAAAGTTTTATCAATTTTAAGCTCATAATGAGTCTTTGGTTTTGGCACTTTAGGAACATACATAAACTTTTGCTCTCTACCCACATAAACTTTCTCCTTTTTAGACTTAAGAGAAGTAAAGGTTGAACTTAAGGTTTCAATAGCTTCCTCTAACTCATCAATTCTATGATTTTGGGTGTCATGGATATTATTATCCTCAAGAACAGTGATTCTTTCATTGATGGTGGCTATTGATTCATTAGTCTTACCAATACAATCAAGAAAATTTGGAAAAAAATTCTCCATAGAGTCTAACTTATTTATAACATCCTCCAAGGTGATCTCAATTTTAATATCTTTAGTGGGTGGTGTTCCTACCAAACTTTCAATAATATTACAGGCTTCTAAAGCAGGAGTACCCAAGAAATTTCCACCTGTAAGAGTGTCTAGAACATACCTATACCAACTAGAGATACCAACATAAAAGTTCCTAAGGAGGATAGTGGTAGAGTGTTTCTTAGTACATCTATGATGAGCATCACTAATTCTATACCAAGCATCTTTCAAATTTTCACCTCCTAGTTGCCTAAAAGAACGAACTTCAACTTCAGGAGCATTCATTTTGAAAAACAAAATCAAACCGAATTAAACAAGTAACTAATTTTTTTGTGTTTTTGATAAAGAGAGCAAACAAGACTAAATAAAAATAAACTAAGCAAGACAAATAACAAAGTAAAGAGATTGGGTGTGAGAGACTCCCCTTGCAGAAGCAATTCGGTTTTCCCCGGCAACGGCGCCAGAAAACGTGTTGCTAGCTCTAAGTTGACGAGGGAATATCTCCCCGGCAACAGTGCCAGAAACAATGCTTGTACGTCACACGTCAGTTGGGAACCCCAAGAGGAAGGTATGATGAGTGCAGCAGCAAGTTTTCCCTCAGTATGAAACCAAGGTTTAATCGAACCAGTAGGAAAACGAGGTTGCTTCGAAGGTGTTGGTGAAGGAGTGTAGTGCGGCGCAACACCAGGGATTCCGGTGCCAACGTGGAACCTGCACAACACAATCAAATTACTTTGCCCCAACTTAACAGTGAGGTTGTCAATCTCACCGGCTTGCTGAAAACAAAGGGTTAAACGTATCGAATGGAAATGATGTTTGTTTGCATAAAACAGTAGAGAACAATGATTGCAGTAGATTGTATTTCAGATGTAAAAGAATGGACCGGGGTCCACAGTTCACTAGTGGTGTCTCTCCAATAAGATAACTAACATGCTGGGTAAACAAATTACAGCTGGGCAATTGACAATTGATAAGTGCATATAACATGCATGTGTGAGCTGTGGTGTCTACTATGAGATTCATTTGGGCATTACGACAAAGTACATAGACCGCTATCCAGCATGCATCTATGCCTAAATAGTCCACTTTCCGGTTAACATCCGTACCCCTTCCAGTATTAAGTTGCAAGCAACAGACAATTGCATTAAGTAATGTGCGTAATGTAAACAATACATTCATCCTTGAATAAAGCATTGCTGTTTTACCCCTAGTGGCAACAACACATCTACAACCTTAGAACTTGCTGTCACTATCCCAGGTTAAATAGAGGTTGAACCCAACTATCATGCATAAATACCCCCTCTTGGAGTTACAAGTATTCACTTGGCCAAGGCTTCAACAAGTAACGGAGAGCATGCAAGATCACAAATGACATAGACATGATAATATAATATTCAGCTCCACATAGGTATCAATATAAGTCAGATCCCAGCAAACACAACATGTAGCATTACAATAAGATGATCTTGATCATGATAGGCAGCTCACAAGATCTAAACATGATGGCACAAGTGGAGAAGACAACCATCTAGCTACTGCTATGGACCCATAGTCCAAGGATGAACTACTCACGCATCACTCCGGAGGCGGGCATGGCGATGTAGAGCCCTCCGGTGATGATTCCCCTCTCCGGCAGGGTGCCGGGAAGAGCTTCAGAAACCCCCCGAGTTAGGGTTGACGACGGCGGCGGCAGCGAATATGTTCTGGATGAAAGGCTCGGTGTTTTAGGGTTTTCACGTCTCGGGGAATAAATAGGCGAAGGGGCGATGTCGGCGGACCCCCGAGGGGCCCAAACCACAGGCGGCGCGGCTGGGCCCACTGCCGCGCCGCCAGGTGGTTTGGCCACCTCGTGGCTCTCCTTCGTCTCTCCTTCGGACTCCGTGTACGTGTGGAAAAATAGGGACTTGGCCTTTTGTTTCGTGCAATTCCGAGAATATTTCCAGAAGTAACTTTCTGAAACCAAAAACAGCAGAAAACAGGGAACTGGCACTGTGGCATCTTGTTAATAGGTTAGTCCCAGAAAATGCATAAAAGTGATACGAAGTGTATATAAAACATGTAGCAAATGGTATAATATAAGCATGGAACAGCAGAAATTATGGATACGTTGGAGACGTATCAATGGCCTCTCTTATTCAATGCTGTTATTGACAGCCTTAGTCTAAGAGAAGTATCTATGGTTGGGAGGCAATTTACTTGGGCTAATAGCCTCCCAGAGCCAACATACGAGAAGCTGGACCGTGTATTGATGGATTTGGATTTGGAAATAAAATACCCACTGGTCTCAGTACGGGTCCTCGAACGTATAGAGGCATTGTCAGATCATGCTCCCATACTCCTAACCACGGGAACACCTAACCCATTGTGCAAACGCCAATTCAAATTTGAATTGGGCTGGCTGCATAGGGATGGGTTTTTTGATATGGTAAAGAGGGTGTGGGAAAGGCCGGTGCCTGGTCTAACTCCAATCCAAAGGTGGAACAACAAAATAAGCGCATTGCGCAAACACCTGAATGGTTGGGCAATTAAAAAACGAGAAGCTCCGGTTGTCATCTATTAAAGATGAACTTGAGGCTGCTGCGGAAGTTAGACCCCTATCATCGCAAGAGATCGACTTAAAAAATCGTTCAAACACTGAGATGGTGGGTCTTCTTCGTGAAGAGGAGATCAAATGGTACCAACGATCAAAGGCCCAATTTATTCTGGAAGGAGATGCGAATACGAGATACTTTCATAGTCTTGCTAATGGAAGACATAGAAAGAAACTCATTCACTCCATAAACCAGGAAGAGGGTACGATTGAAGGCCATGAGCAGTTGAAATCCTACATCACGAAGTACTATAAAAATCTATTTGGAGAGCCGGACGCAGATATTTCTCGCTAGACGAAACCCAAACAGATGATATCCCGCAGGTTTCCGATGAGGAAAACGCCCATCTGACCGCTCCTTTCTCTACGGAGGAGGTGAAGAAGGCGGTATTCCAAATGAAACACAACAAAGCACCGGGTCCGGATGGTTTCCCCGCAAAGTTTTATCAAACTTTCTGGGACATAATCCAAGCGGACTTGCTCGCGATGTTTCAGGATTTACATGCTGGACATCTTGAGTTGTTTCGCCTAAATTTTGGTGAGATAATTTTGTTGCCAAAGGTTAATGGAGCAGAAAGGATTCAGCAATATAGACCTATCTGTCTTCTTAACGTTAGCTTCAAGATTTTCACTAAAACCGCTACTATTAGGCTTAACTCGGTGGCTGATCATGTTGTGAGGCCCACTCAGACGGCGTTTATGCAAGGTCGCAATATCCTTGATGGAGTTGTGATCTTACATGAAACAGTTCATGAGATGCATCGGAAAAAGCTCAATGGAGTCATTCTAAAAATTGACTTCGAAAAAGCGTATGATAAAGTCAAGTGGTCTTTCTTGCAACAAACACTCAGAATGAAAGGTTTTTCAGCTGAGTGGCGCGCAATGATTCATAATTTCGTTTCCGGAGGAAGTGTCGCCATCAAAGTCAATGACGATGTTGGTAGAAACTTCCAGACGAAAAAGGGATTACGGCAAGGCGATCCATTATCACCTATATTGTTTAATATAGTTGCTGATATGTTAGCCATAATCATTGAGCGGGCAAAATCCGATGGGCAAATTGTTGGCGTGGTACCACATATAGTTGATGGCGGATTATCCATTCTGCAATACGCTGACGATACAATTCTATTTATGGAACATGATATGGAGAAGGCGAGAAACCCGAAATTAATATTATCAGCGTTCGAGCAACTTTCCGGTCTAAAAATCAATTTCCATAAAAGTGAAGTGTTTTGTTTTGGCGACGCCCAAGAGGAGGCTGAACAATATGCCGATTTATTTGGCTATGGGCTCGGCCAATTTCCTATTAACTATCTAGGCATCCCAATTCACTTTAGGAGGCTAACGATAGCTCAATGGAAACATGTTGAGGAAAGACTACAAAAGAGGCTAAGTAGCTGGAAAGGAAAGCTACTATCCTTAGGGGGAAGATTGGTACTCATAAATTCAGTCCTCACTAATATGGTGTTGTATATGATATCTTTCTTTCAACTACCAAAGGGAGTCTTGCATCGATTGGATTACTTTCGATCCAGATTCTTTTGGCAAGGGATAGTGAGAAAAAGAAATACCGACTGGCAAAATGGGATGTAGTGTGCCGCCCTAAGGACCATGGTGGTCTTGGGATTCATGACCTTCAGGTCAAGAATAGAGCTCTTCTTGGTAAGTGGCGTTTTAAGCTACTGACGGAAGAGGGGGGTGTGGCAAACCCTCCTTAGGAAGAAGTACATTGGCTCAAGTGCGATATCACAGGTTTCTTGGAAATCAGGTGATTCCCATTTCTGGGCGGGTCTAATGGCGACGAAGAAATTCTTCTTCCCATATGGCTCCTTCTCTATTAAGGATGGGTCTGAGATAAGGTTCTGGGAGGATACATGGTTGGGTACTACCCCGCTCCGAGAACAATATCCAGCGTTATATGGTATAGTCCAAGGACGTCACAAGAGCGATACACTCGCTCAAGTATTGGTTGATAATCAACCCACTGTGACGTTTCGTAGAGATCTTGTTGGACCCAGGCTGGCATCTTGGCATGAGTTGCTCCAGCGACTCGCTTCTGTCAATTTGTCTCAAGGGACCGATGAGTTTCGGTGGAATTTACGCAAGTGCGGCAAATTCTCCGTGGACTCCATGTATACCGCACTCGTTCAGCCGGACGTGCCAGTTAATAATAATAAGAAAATCTGGAAGATGAAGATTCCACTTAAAAACAAAGTTTTCGCGTGGTATCTTCGTCGAGGAGTAATTCTTACAAAAGACAACCTTGCAAAACGCAATTGGCATGGGAGTAAACAGTGTGTCTTCTGTCATCAAGACGAGACAATCAAACACCTGTTCTTTGAGTGCAAGTTTGCTAGTTCTATATGGTCCATCATCCAAATAGGTTCTACTATTTATCCACCTACAAGCATTGCTAATATTTTTGGCAACTGGCTGAATGGATTGGATAATAGGTTCAAACAACTTATTAGGGTGGCAGCGCTTGCCGTAATATGGTCGCTTTGGTTATGTAGCAATGACAAGGTTTTTAATGACAAAAATTGTTCTCTTATGCAGGTTATCTACCGGACTACTGCTACACTCCGTTCGTGGTCTCAGTTGCAACGTGTGGGCATCGAGACCTGTTTATGGAGGTCTGTACAAGACTGGAGGATACGGCGAGAGACTTTTTATCCCTACATGGATGGCAGCATAATTTGCGGATCGGCCCTCCACCATAGGCGTTTCTACAATTTCTCATATTGATATGTAATTCGCCTTGTTATTCTTTTGCTAGTACTTCAGACTTTTTGGCTGTGTGCATCTTAGTTATGCAGAGGCTGGGTGTAATGATTAAACTCTTTTAAGCAATAAAGACTCCCTTTATCTAAAAGATGATGACGATCTTGACTCCCTCAAGTTGGAACACATTTCTTGATTGTGCTTGCTAGCACATGCTTGATGAAGACTTCTCCAAATACCCCCCCATACTCTGTTATGGGAAAGCCTTACTAAGCTCTGTCTTCATGCATCCACTTGCACTCCATTTTCTTCTCTTGATATATATGATGGCTTGGAGATAAACATGAATGTTCACTCAATCTTCTTTTTCAAGCCACACTTGCAATGAGCTCAACTCTAGATGACCATTTGTGTGGATCAACCTTGAATATTACTTTGGTCATCACTTTATCTTCTAGAGTCCAACACATGAACTCTAATCTTTTCCCATGGACAAGATCTATAAGGATATCTCAATAAAAACATTAGTCCATAGAGATTGTCATTAATTACCAAAACCACACATGAGGGCACATGCACTTTCAATCTCCCCCATTTTGGTAATTGATGACAATCTCTTTTTGAGAGGGTTTATAATATGGAATTTAACGAACAAGAAGCGGTTGCACTAACATTAAATACTACGAAAGTATGTGATGTTAGTCCAACCACATATATAGTGCAAACTCCCCCACAATCTATGCACGTGAGTATGAACATGAATTCATTGCATATATTGTCAATTATTACGGTGGTGGAGTTTCCACTATATACAAAACCAAGCAACGAATGTAAAGGCAAGAAAGGCAAATACTTAAGAACCAATCAAAGTATAAAGCCGAATCCCATAAACCCTCCAAAACTTCTCCCCCATTGGCAACAATTGCTGAAATGGGCGACAAGATTCGGAAGGCCAACATAGTGAGAGTTTCTCCACATGTTTAACTTTTCTCATAAAATGAGTAGAATCAAATGGACATTTCCATTGATCAATAATAGGAGGAAATCAAGCTATATTGAGAATCCAAAGATTGCAACTAAATAGCAAAGAGAAATATACCTCAACAAAAGAGGCAAGCAATCAAAGGATCCGAAACACCAATTGGACACAAGGAGATTTTATGATAAGATCAACCAAGTGTTCTAAACATCAAGAGGTAGCTCCCCAAGGTACATGCACAAAGTAGGATTTGCATTGCAATATGGTGTGCAAAACATGGAATCATCACTCCCTCCTAAACTATTTAGAACACAAACATGTGCGAGAGAGAATTTTTAGAATAACAGTTAAAGATGTAACTACTCTCATGTGTATAAGTTTCTAAGTAGACATCAATCATGAATATATAAGTCCACAAAGAAACATGCACACACAAAATTGATACTACGGTGAAGAACATGATATCCAAGTGGAAGTCATATATATACCAAGAAGATCATTGCTTAAAAACATAGCACAAAGCTTAATTTTATCTTCAAAGGATATAGATGAACTTCCAACACAATCTCATCATAGCATCAAACATATCCACAAGGGGAAAAAGATAGTTGGGATGCTCCGAGAAAGATAACAAGTATCACAAAGGGCAAATGATTTTGCAAATTCATCAATATTACATATGAGAGACTTTGAGAAGAAATGCTAGATTAACATATTTGGGATTGGTGAATCATAAAAATGATTATATATATATTCCCCTTGATATGTAATCATCCCGGCTTGCTCACACATTTGCAATAAAGATGTTTTGATAAGAACTTTGAAAGAAACACATTCAAATGCAACTAGAGAGATTCATGCCAAGATACAACCTACACAAGGTTGAAGGCTAGAAGTATCCATGAGGTAGATACTTGTTACCGAGATAATTGGTGATGTAGAAGATAAGAGTTCATGATCATCCGAGCTTGACTCCAATAAGCACATGGTGATAACACCTTTCTTGTAAATGAGACAAGCTTCCAATGCACCTCCAATGTACCTAAAACAAATTCAAGTACAACATGGTACCCAAACTCATTGGGTCCAAAGTAGTTAGAGCAACTACAATACATAGGACAAACTCCACATAAATATGTGCATATTGATATGAAATTGAATTTCATGCACATCTTAGCCATTTAGGATTTGATGGAGTTTATCCTATATATTGGATCAACGAAAGTAAGCATGCCATGAGATATACATATAGTAAATATATATGCACAAGACTTTCAAGAACCAAATGAGATACACTTTGGACAAAACACCAATTAAACCAAGAAAGAACACACAAGTGTGACAAGAAAAAGAATTGTCCAAATTATATCAAAACCCAAATCAACACATGATTGAAGATACCACTTTGAAAAGATACCAAAGAAAGTAAGATACCAATTGATGAAAATACCATCAAGGAATAAACCAAACCCTCTACACTTCTCATGATGGCACAAAGTACCAAGACGAGAAATGTTTGTCTTCCAAAGAGACACGTCATCGGGATCAAATACCAATTGAAGACAACTAATGTTCAAAAGCATATAGGATTGCTCCCCCAAGATTTGTGCATTATTTATGATCTTGCATTTGAATACAAAATGCACATAAATGGGATCATCACTCTCCATATATCATTAAACACTAGTCATGTTCAAGGAGATCAATAAGATACAAAACCGATTTAAAGAATGATGTTCTACTCAATGTAGGATTGCTTCCCCAAGAATAGTGCATTAACTGAAGTATGATTTGAATGTAATGCACTAGATGGGATCATTGCTTTTCCTAACTCAAGAAAGAATAAAGCAAATTTTGAGTAGAGCAACAAGGATCCAAAAGATGCAAGGAAGACAAAGAGAGTTAGATCAAAATAAATCCTTGGCAATAAAAATAAGGCAATTCAAAGCAAGAGCCAAATGAAGATGGTCTACAAATTCCACCACAATTATGAGTATCACTTGTCATGGACAAGGAGTATATAGAGATATTTCTCGGTGGTATAAGGAATGATATTCAAGACCAACTTCACAACAAAAAGCAATGGCAAAGGATAAGATTTAAAAGCCATGCTTATATAAATAGATATTCTTGATAGCTTCAAATATTCACGCGATCATGCAAAGCAACTACAAAGAGTAGCTTGAAGCAATCGGTTTCCCAAAAAGATATATGAACATATTTGGGGAAAGCCGTACCAAGAACGTCCATCACAAACAAGATCCAAAGAGTGAGTAAAAAAATTTTAGCAAAATGGAACTTGTTTGAGAAACATGCCACATAGGAATAAGATAATGAAGAATATCAATTCTAGGTGGCAATACCTCACATGTTCACATTTTCTAGCTTGTAATATGCACATAGCTTATTACTCCCCCATAATGTGATAATCCAATTTTTAAAACAGAGGCAAACAAAACCAACTAGAGATAATTAATGGACATTATAGAATTTGAATTTCTCATGAGAATGACATACCACATAGAGAGTAGATAATATTGATATATCAACACTAAGTGGTATTCCTCATGTATACACATTTTAGGATTGTGAAGTGCACGAAGCATATCACTCCCCCAAAATGGATAGTCCATTAATCTCTCAAAAGAGAGCCAACAAGTAAGATATCAAATAAAAGCAATAAGGCTCAACACAAGTAAATGGTGTGCAAACCAACATACACATACTTGATTACTCAAGATAAGTAAGTAGAGAGCACAACACATACAAACACTAGCAAGGTACAAAACCTAACACATGCAAGGGTGCAAGCAACTTTCAATGTATATATGATTTAAATAAGTTACCGCAAGGAGGAACATTGGATATGAGATAGAAAATATAATCCAAATGACTTGGCTTGAGAGAATATAATTGATGAAGATCCCTTAATTCTTCATGATGTAGCCAAGTCTCCAATGCCCTCCAACAACACCTATTGATCAAGTTTTAGCTTGTTGGTCCCCAACCAAGTTGGGTCCTAAGAGGTTAGTCACAATAGGCTTGGCAACCCAAATGGTGTTTTTCTTGACACCACTTTGAGCACCAACATATTTGGCAAACACATTGCCAACCTTATCCTTCCGAAGAGAATAAACATCATCAATTATAATGGGGTTGGATAAGGTACCATTAGTGCATGAAGAAGCAAATGGCCCTTCTCACGGCATATGTAGCAACATTGGCTTCCTCCTTTCTTCTTAGTTGGAATCTTGACTTGAGAGGGGTAGCTTGATTCTTCTTGGGAAGGGCCTTGCTTTATCTTGAGGAACTTGAGTTTGAACTTGAGGCCGCTTCCCTTGTTGCTTCTCACTAAGAGGCTTCTTCTTCAAAGGGCAAGATCTAACATGGTGCCCTTCAACTTTGCACTTGAAGCAAACAATCTTGGCCGAATCTTGACTTGTTCTTGGCCCTTGTTCTTCTTGATAGGCTTGGACTTGTTCTTATTGTTGGAGTTGAATCCAAGTCCACTCTTGTCATTGGGGCGTCTTTGAACACTCAACACATAGTCAAGTGTGGACCTCCAACATGACGCTTTTCCAAGTCTTTCTTCAAAGAAGTGACTTGGGCCTTGAGCTCTTTTAATTCCTCTACATGGTTAGTATCAACACAAACACTAGAGGAAGTAAATGCTTCATTGTTAGAGCAACAAGGCAAGGAAGGTAATTCATCATAAGATGTAGCAATAATGTGAGTGGATGAATCACAAGGACTAGCACATGGCGATAAGGCATTTAGAGTAGGAGTTGTGCCATTGTCCACATGAGGCTCACAAGATGTTACCTTTGACATAATAGCCTCATGAGCTAACTTTAGCTTAGCATGGGATGCTAGAAGATCCTCATTAGAGGTAGAGAGCTTTTCATGACTTTCTTCCAATTTCCATACTTACTAGTTAGCAACTCAAGTTGAGCTCTCAGCTCAACATTCTCCTTCAAAATAGATGCTTCACGAGAAGTGGAGTTAGTAGCACAAGCATCATTAACATTAGAAATGGAAGAAGACAACTTGGCAAGCTCATCATTTTAGATAGTTGAGTTTGGAGTTGATCATGAGACTTGATAAGGAGAGAGTGTTCACTTTCTAAAGCCTTGTGAGCTTTGTCAAGTCTCTCTATGTCCTCACTTAGTCTAGCATTGCCAACACCAAATTCAACTTTTTCCTTTTTAAGCACTTTATATTTAGCAATAGCATGATCTCTTTCCTTAATGATTTTAGCAATAATAGAATCATTTGACTCATCAAGGAACTCAAGCCTCTCTTCAAGAGAAGCCATAAGCTCTTCCTCTTCCTCGAGGGCAGCCTTCAAGGTTGCTATTGTAATAGAGTCTTCTCTCTCAATTTCACATTTCTCACCAAATTGAGTTTCCAAAACCTCAATTGTAAGCTTGCGGTGAACAAAGGTACTCATGATTTTAAAGAAGTTATCACTAGCAAGTTTATTCTTTGAAAGAACACAAAGAACTATTTTACCCATCTCATGAATGGAAGCATCGTTATCATTTTCTTCATCATCATCATCATCATCATGAGATATATTGGGATTCGAAGTAGGAGATACCTTTGAATCCTTGGCCATAAGGTAAAAGTGAGTAGTGGACAAAGATGATGAAGAATTACTTGAAGCACCATATAAATCCATATCTTGTTCCATGGAGTGTTCGGTTTCCTCTACATTGTTAGCCAAACAAATACTAGAGGAAATAGAAACATTTTTATCAAGGCAACAAGACATAGAGAGCAAATCATCATGAGATTTAGTTAAGCAACTATTACATGATATGCAAGGACTATCAACACTAGCATGTAAGACATTTAGGCTGCTAGAAGAGTTTAAGTCCAAAGATAGAACATTACAATGTGATAGAGATGAAGTATAGTCAATAGAATATTCACCATCAACAAAGCAATTTCTATCACCACTCACCATATCATTACCTTGTGACAAATCACATGTTGGTGATGTGGAAGGAGTTGTGAACTCATCACGGCCGGAGGTGGAGGGAGAACAATCATTCTCAATAATGTTGGACACTTCATATCTATACCTAATAATAAAAGCATTAAGGTTTCTTGTGGTACGTCATTTTTTTTGCCGATTTTACCCTCCCACCAAACCACATATTTACCCACCCTGCCACACATAATTATAAAAAACGTTTTATTTTGTTTCGTACGTATCCTTATGTCCATCAAATCCTTCCCGTCGGATGCGTGTCACAAGTTCACCGTCGAGTTCGGTATCCGTTCCGAGCACGTATGAACGAAACGTACAGTAGTCTAGCCCGCGCCAGCAAATATATACTCCACCGGGCCCCACCTCTCCCAATCTCGTAGCCCTCGGCGGTTACAGCAGACGCCGGATTCTCTCGCGCGGGCCGGGCTATCGCGTCCGACGGCGATGATCAACGAGATCTTCACGGGACGGTCGCTGGGTCCGGGGACACACGGGAATGACGGAACGGCCAACCCCGACGGTGGCCGGAGCGAGGGCTCTCAGACATGCTACCGCTCAGGCAGGATGTCGGCAGCTTCAGGTGGACGATGTGCTGCTGTGCAAGCGAGTGGCTAAAGGAAGATGGCGGGGATGAAGACAATGGTGGCTTCGATTTCTGTCGTTCTGGTTCGATTCCTTGCGCACGTGGACGAGGAAAGCGAGAACGTCAGGCGAGTTCTGCCTCCGGTCGCTATTCGATTCGTGCGTCAAAGTTGTGTTCGGTTCGATTTTCCTACAAAATCACCTCCCTGACGCCGCCATGCCCGTGTTTTTCCTCACGTGCCGCGCCTCGCCGTCAAGCCGACTACGCCCCCATCCTCTCCGCCTGTTCTTACTACACATCTCCGATTATGTATGGCTTTTAGCTGCTGCCCAGCCGTGATGGACGGGTCATGGGGGCTGAGTATGTCCTTGATTTGCTGCCACTGATGAGAGCCGGGAGGACCAAGATGAAGCAGATGAAGAGAGAAGACGAGAGGAAGGCAGGGGTGGGGATCCGGTGGAGGAAGAGGAAGCTCACGACGCCTTGCACGGCCTCCTTCCTCAACGCGCCTGCACTACCTCCGCCCTAGAGAATCTAAAACAAACTGCCTCTGCGCTCTGTTTCTCAGAAGGCCTTTCTCCTTGCTGCAGCCTGCATATGCGTGCTTCTGCTAGATGAACGCGTGACTACCCTGCCTTCAAAGTTAATCTAATGGTTGCTGCATCTGCTTCAAAAACAATTAGTCCGGTCGGCGACCACACCAACATATCCGTTTTCATTGAGCTAGCGGCTGACTCACTATCCAAGCCACAAACTTATGCACCGGCGTTTGTGTTGGCGTTGTGCCACATATTTTTGGCAAAGCCTATCAAAGGGAACATGCAAACGATCACCTAATGGACGAGTCTTGGCTACAAAACAAAAACATCTCGGCTGCTGATCCTCCATTCAGTTGTGCAGCATGGTACAAACTGATCCATGAAGAATATAAATGGTGTTCCACTAGAGATTGCTGATAGAAGAACTGGGAAATCCTTGGGGACATCATTAACCTTGATCCGGTAAAAAACACAAACACACATTGTCTAATTCGATAGTAGGAAAAGAAGGACAAGAAAATGTGGGATGGTTCGATTCGGTCGATGGTCAGCATTGTTTTTTTTAGGGGAGGGTCAGCATTGTTGGTTTCTCGGGTGGGGTTTCCAAATAGCAATATTCTATAAAAGTAATCTGTAGCAATGCATAGGACTATTTGCTAACAACACGTCCAGTAGTTCCTAACTCGGCGCTCCCTCCATGCCAAGCAGACCATAATTATGTGCCTCCACGAACACAGATTTTTCTTTCCCGTTGCAACGCACGGGCATGTTTCCTAGTATATCTTGAAGCTTGGTCCAAAGCTCATGAGCGTTCCAAAAAGGCATGATTGAAGCAAGAACTACATCGCTCAAAACACATGTAAGACCATTAGAAACTAGAGTATCGAGATGAGAGTTTTCCTCATCCTCTAAAGATAATTCTTGGAAATCCTTTGGAGGAGAAAAACCCACATCTACAATCCTCTTAATATAATTTGGACCCATGGCCCTAAAAAGATTAAGGATGCGAATTTTCCAAACATCATAATTTGTGCCATCGAATATGAAAGTGGGATCGTGCACTAATTCTCTAAACGACATCTTTACTCTCTAGGCGGTAAAGCCCAATAAAGAGAGCCCAGCCTCTGATACCAATTGAAAGGACAAGGATGTCGCCTAGAGTGGGGGTGAATAGGCGATTACAACTTTTTCGGTTTAGGCTAGATAATTGCGAAATAAAACTAGATGTTTAAATTAACAAGCCAACAACCTAAATATACTAGGCTCACCTAAGTGCACCAACAACTTATGCTAAGCAAGACAAACAACAAGGTGATAGCAAGAATACTTCAAGCACGAAGGCTATCACAATGTAAAGTGCATAAGTAAAGAGCACGGGTATAGAAATAACCGAGGCACGCGGAGACGAGGATGTATTCCCGAGTTCCTCTTTTTAAGGGAGTACGTCTCGTTGGAGAGGTGTGAGATACCACAATGGTCAACTCAACAGCCACAAAGGCTTCACCTTCTTCTCCGATGAACCGCACCACAAAGGTTTGGTTCACCTTCAACTATCGAAATCCTTCAAAGCGGAATTCGGAGCCTTTACAGCAACGATCCGGGGCACACACACCCACAAATGAATTGGGGGCTCCCGAACAGCTATAAGTGATCACAAGAGGTCTCAACCACCACAAAGGCGCCTAGGGTCCAAAGACCCAAGAGTAACAAGCTCACAAACTTTCAACTTCCACGAATCCTCGTGGAGAGTACAAATCGATGCACAAAGCAATGACAAGAGCACAAGTGCTCAAATCCTTCACTCTCAAATCCCACCAAAAGTAACTAATGCTTATGGGGGGAGAAGAGAGGAAGAACAAGGAAGAACACCAAATCCCTCCAAGATCTAGATGCAAAAAGCTTCCCCTCACTTAGAGGAGAGATTGATTGGTAGAATAGTGGATCTAGATCTCCTCTCTCTTTTCCCTCTAATTGGAGGCAAGAATCATGGAGGAATAGAGAGATAGCAAGCTTGTGGTCTGTGGAGGTCAACAATGGAGGTCAAAACTTGCTCAAAAGGTTGGGGAACCATTGGGTAAGAAGGCCCCTTAAATAGGTCAACCCAAGATCCAACCATTGGGTGCAGAAACGCGCCGGGGCGGTACTACCGCTGGCCCCAGTGGTACTACCCCCCTCCCCACCGGGAAGAAGGAACAGTAAAACAGGCTAAAAACAGGCTCCAGGTAGTGGTACTACCGCCCCGACGGTACTAACGCTTCCGGTACCGTCAAAAATGGGCCTCGGGTGGCTCCGGCGGTACCCCGGGCGGTACTACCGCCACAGGTAAAAACTGCAGAACCACCGGCACCAAAACGGGCATAACTTTTTCATCCGGACTCCGATTTCGATGATCTTGGGCTCGTTGGAATCGTAACAAAGAGCTTTACAAGATCATGCAGAGAAATATCATAGTCCATCATGTGAGGAGGAGACCAAATGTAGAAAGGCAAAACCTCTCTATAAAAGATGAACCGGTAAAACCGAAAACGCAACAAGTTTTCCATACGAAATCCGTTTTCGGTGAACTTGGGCTTGTCATAAAGATCACAACAAGCACCAAAACCCAACAAGGAGAAAAGCCAAAAAAGAACTAAGAAAGATGATATGCCAAGTATGCAAAGGTTTGAGCTCTCCACAAAGATGCGATCAAGTTACTCACTTGAGAGCCCATCTTAATAGTAAGCCGTCTATCATATAACCCGGTCTCCCACTAACACCATGAAACCGGTAAAATAGAAACCCTATCAATATCATACCTTTGCCTTGCGCATTCCACTTGAGCTAGATGATGACGATCTTGACTCCCTCAAGTTGGAACACCTTTCTTGATTGTGCTTGCTAGCACATGCTTGATGAAGATTTCTCCAAATACCCCCATACTCCGTTATGGAAAAGCCTTGCTAAGTTCCGTCTTAATGTATCCACTTGCACTTCATTTTCTTCTCTTGATATATATGATGGCTTGGAGATAAACATGAATGTTCACTCAATCTTCTTTTTCAAGCCACACTTGCAATGAGCTCAACTCTAGATGACCATTTGTGTGGATCAACCTTGAATATTACGTTGGTCATCACTTTATCTTCTAGAGTCCAACACATGAACTCTAATCTTTTCCCATGGACAAGATCTATAAGGATATCTCAATAAAAACATAAGTCCATAGAGATTGTCATTAATTACCAAAACCACACATGAGGGCACATGCACTTTCACTTTTTTTTGATGAAGATAATGATACTCCATCCGATCCATATTAATTGTCATCGAATAGGATATATCTAGCACTAAGTATGTCCAAATAAATCTGATTTTGCCATAATTAATATGGATTGGAGTGAGTAGATATAACATGTTTCTATATCAGAAAAAAAATCACACGCAGTCCGATTCCAATGAACCTATCGCTAAGTTGGCAGCGCAAATAATACCCTCTGTTTCCCACGGAAAGTTGTTTATGCTCCCGAGCTCCAGTGATCCCGTCCATTTCAAAAAATTAAAAAATATTTAGAAGTTTCAAAAAAAATATGAAAAAAAAATCATGCATGTTCCTACTGATATATCCTATAATCGTGCAAAAATATCAATGCAAAATACTTTATGATTTGAGCTACACAAAAAAGACAAAAGTTGAAATTTTGAAACTTTATATTGTTCACTATACTCAGATCTGCACATTTCTCTTTTTTGTGTAGCTCAAATCGTAAAGTATTTAGCATTGAGATTTTTCACGTTTGTAAGAAATATCAGTAGGAACATGCATGATTTTTTTCATAATTTCTTAAAACTTTAAATATGGTTTTTATTTTTTTGAAATGGGCAGGATCACTGGATTTCCGGGAGCAACAAATCTGCACTCCTGTTTCCCATCCCCTGGTTAGATCTGGAAGACAAGCTGAACGGTAGGGTGCGATGCGAGCTCTCTTCCTATTTCCCAATCAACCATCCAAACAAATGGATCAGAGATATCCAACCGAACATTTTCAGTTCCCACCCCCACAAAACCCCAAACTCGGGTATTCTATCCAGAGAGGGGGAAAAAATCCTCTTCGCCAGCTCCGAAGCCGCCGAACCCGACCGGCCTCCATCCGCGTCGCCGAACCCGCCGGAGACCTTCACCGGAGCACGCTTTGCCAAGCGCAAGAACTCTTCCTAGCAGTCTTCCTCCTTCCTTCTACTGGATTGGCGTGCCGTGAAGGTCCATCCGACGCGACTTCTCTGGCTGGTAAGAAAACCCTAGCTCCCCTGGATCGTTTTCCTTTGCCTTCGGTCATTTGTTATCTGTGACAACCCAATCCAATGAGATCTCTCTTCTTCAAGATCGGTCGCCATCCCATTGATAGGGTTATCCAAGGTGCGGGTGCATCCGCATCTATTCTGGTCTTGTTACCCTGAAGCTAGAATACTAACGTGGGGCAGTTTATTTCCAGAAATTTTGTTGGGGATTTAGCATCCCCTGTGTTGGTTGCTCTTTGTTGGTAGCAGCGATAGCAACAAGTTTATGTGTCAATCTGTCTCGTGCACTGTTGCCTATGCTACTCCGCTGTATTTGTTGCCGAGATCGAGCAAGACGAGAAAATCTCTTGTTTGTTTTTACAATTTGAGCCGTGCTTTAGGATAACGTTTTCCTTTGAGAGCTCATGTTTGTTTGACTTCCCGTGTCAACTGATATTTAGATCATCCTACAACGAGGTAACACTGCTAGATTGAAATACCAATGCTACCGTATGTTTACCATGTGTGATGTTGATGTTACCTATCACTGTATGTAATGCATTCTTATAATGTATAGGATAACAATTAAGTATGCTGATTCAGTTATTTTTTTGTTAACCTATGGTCTGAACTCTAATATCAACTGCAATGGTGACTAGTGACAACTTGATCTCTTTATCTTTGACTGCGGTCATGTGAGCAATACTGTTGATGCATTGTAGCTTGTTCCAAGATTGAATGGCAAACAGAGCAAGGTGGGTGATGAAGTATGAAAAGGGGCTTCTTGATATACTGCACGAGAACAATAATTCGCACCACCGGACTCCACATGGATGGAAAACTGAGGGATGGAGGAAAATTGTTAGGGACTTCAATGATAGGCATCCAGATGCAGGATTTACTAAAGTTCAAATTCAGGAACATGAGACTCAACTGAAGAAAGACTATAAACTGATCAAATCCATCCTCCAGCGTGATGGTGTTTCATGGGACCAGAGTGCTTCTATGATTAGAACAACAGATGAAATCTGGGATGAGATAATCGACGTGAGATTCTAACTCCTCCTACTCTACTGATTTCTTATACACCTCCTAGTCTAGTGATTATTTTTATATCACCATGTAAAATTCAACCATTCATTTAAATTGTTAGGTGTCACCCAAGGCACGGAAGTACCAAAGTAAGAGTTTTCCATTGCTTCCATCGCTGGAGATTTCACTTGAAAGTAATTTCCTTCCCTTTGTAATTTGTTTAGAAGCATTGCTGAAGGGGAACAAAACTTAACCACTCTGTACTATGATAGGGGATATTCCTGAAGGGGTTGGGACTATTGATGAGGAAGGCAACGACATCACCCCACTGCTAAGCATGTCTAGAAGGTCTTCTGGAATGGTTCCTGGAGGCATTGATGAGGGCGAGAATAATATCAGTGCACTTCAAAGAACTCTAGAGCCAGGATCACAAGATCTGGATGATCTTGATCTTCTGCAAAATCGCACCGAGGAGGTACTGGAAAGACCACAGCTTGGTGTAGACCCAAAGCCGCAAAGAGCTGAGGAACCTGCGCAATCGAGCTCATGCATAGAGCCACAAACAGACAAGCGGAAGAAGCGCAAGGCGGCTGACATCCAACAAACCATGGAGGCTTATCTAGACTTCAGAAGGAAACAAGCTCGCACGAAAGAACAAACCAAGAAGGATGGGGAACAGTTCTCAATTTCAAGGTGTATCAAGGCTCTACACGCAATGACCGACCTGTCTGATCAGGTCAGGGTTCTAGCCGCTGATGTTTTCAAGGATGCAGTGAACCGGGAGATCTTCCTCTCATATGAGCCGAGATTTCGTGCTCTGTGGCTTAAGAGGGAAGTCAACAGGTTACTCTGTTAATCAACTGTATTGCATTGACGTGCCCTTTGTTCTCCAGATGAATGTGGACTTCCATACCCTGCAGTTCTTTGTAGCTTTAGAGCCTCCGGTCTAGAACTGTTTCAGAGTCGCCATGTACTCATCAGTCACTTCATGCTTCACGCCAATAAGTTGGTTCTGTTATTTGTAGTGGCATATAGCGTGTTGATTTTCCTGATGTTCTCTGGTGATGAGGGATCGCTTTCAGACGTCCAAAACACAATGGAAAAATCTACGAGAACATGGTACACGTTCTTCCTTTTGACGCTAAATAACATATCAGCGTTTATACTGCCAAACAAACGTATTCACGTTGATGTGTGTAAACATCCATTTTTTTTGACAAGTAAATGGGGATTCCATTAAGCTGGGTGCACAGCAATATCGCTGGCGACCAAATCGGACACAAACGGAGGGACCTCGTCGGTCCATCCTGAGCACTCAGTGTCAGCTTCATAGCCGAACTTGGCTAGGGAATGAGCTACCCTATTACAAGTTTGGCAACAGTAGTTGAACTCAAACAAATCAAAAGCCGCAAAGCAGCGGCTTCTCGCGTCTCTGAGCACACACCAATCTCATTGACATAACGAAGTTAGACTCATTTTGTAACTTCTAGAGTAATCAGTGCCAAGAACGCTCAGTATTAACATTCAGCTTATGATAGTGAACTGTGAACCAAACGAGCTCTCAGATTTATGCCCTTTGGGTGCATCAGTAGTACGCATGCAGGCGGACATCCGCTGGGAATGAAATTGCCGTCTGCCTCGGTCCACAGCATAAACAGTACTAGCGAAAATAGCAACCAAATTACCCAGCATAACAGTCCGCTAGAGCAGCAATTTGCAGCCGTACATTGGAAAAATCGATGATTCTGCTGCTGCAAAATGCTCGTGCATCGGTGATCGACGAGTTCAAGCAGTGAACATACAGTTTAATTCAGCATATTCGTAAAAGCTTGGATGTCGCAAGCAGCATTCCACTGTTTCATGTGCTATTCAGGATCCATCTACCAGGCAAGAAAAAACATATTCTTTTCACAACAGCTAATCACACAGATTGCATGAACTCAGAGGCATGAGCATGAATTTCCAATACAATCACCAAAAGCGATCTACAAGTATAAATAACCGTATCATTGCCAGAACCAACAATCATTCACATTCTAACAAAAGCCTGCTTAATGCTATAACCAGGAATGCACATACAACAGCAACTGTGTAAATATATATCCCACTGCATGACAGTATTTCAGAATAAAGTACAAGCAGTGAACACAAAAGTTCCAATTCAACAAAGTTGCAAAAACTGAGATATCGCAATCAGCCTTTGCATATTTCACGTATGATTCAGCTATCTAGTTAACCAGGTATAAAAACACACAATTATTTATGCCAACCACAGAGAAGCCACCTTAGATGAAGTGCTCGCCCGAAAAGTGCCACATCTGCTCCTGCTAATCACACACATTGCATGAACTCAAGCTTGAGCATTAACTTCGACATGATCTACAGAAGCTCTGTTTCATAAAGGATGCTACAAGTATAAAGTATCATGTCAGGACAGTCATTCGCATTCGAGCAAAAAGCCTTCAATTCTATAACCTGGAATATGCAGATTGGACTGAAAGCTGGGTTTAACTTTAACCAGGACGTGAAGCTCAAGCCATTATAAGACGCAAAACAGTACAAAACCAAGGAGTTAGCTGTTCAACAAGAATTCCAATACTGACATTCATAACTCAGGTGGTAGGTAATTTCATCTGTGATGGACAACCGAGGGTTAGTGCAGACCCATGTAAGGTTAATTTCAAATGCCCTGTGACTAGCTTTCCTAGGACATTTCTGTCCCTATATTGAACCTTTAGATAATAATTCTTACCGAAGTTGTGAAACCAGGGGTAAAATAAAGCTTATTCACAGCTTAAGCTCTAGAGTTATAGCCCAACAATATTAACTTCTAAAGAAAATGCGTTCAAAAGTTAAAACACACGCACTAGATGCCTCATGGCAATAAGTTGCATTTGTCAACATCCAAGGATTTTGAGACTGTTAATCTGTCATATGTTATGGCTTATCAGTAATCACGTATCAACAGGTCATATGCATTAATTCAGTTCCTATGGTGGTTCTGATTAACATTTGGCAAAAAGTTGATAACCACATTATCAACGAAATTTAAGCTAGGTTAAAATATGCCTACAATAGCATTACATGACCTGGATTGTATTGTAAGTTTCCAGTGTAACAAGCTAACATATATAGATATGGAGAACAGTCACTATACCATAAGAAGCTAGCTTGAAGAAAGCCAATAGAGAGATAGAGTGCATCATAATGTAGTCCAAAGAGCTCCATAACTAAATGTTCTTTAGGTTACACTTGCATATCAATTGTCAGGCTTAGTTAAACCATATTATGAATTTTAAACAAAAATAATGAAGGTAAGGGAAAAGAGTCGCAGACACTTGTACTACAATAGATAGATGAACATTTCCCTTGCCAAGATCAGAATCACAGGAACACCCACCTCGGCAACTATTTATAGCCAAAACCTGAAATGATAATACCATAATATATGAAAAAACAATTACTGATAATGGAAGCAGGTAGAAGCCATATTTAGAGAAACATTGCATTTGGCCAGTTAAGATTTCGCAATCAGCACTATTTTTAGAGTAGATCGTAAAGGGTTAGATACAAGCATTTAATGCAAGAGAATGCTCACTTGCCTTAGCAGAAAAATCACATAAATGAGAAGAGCAAGAAGTACACTCGCAATTTAGCAAGCATGATTTAAGTGCTCACAGTGTAGTTGACAAGGAAATAACAGTCACCTTATATAGCTATTATATATGATATCACAAACTGTCAACAACAAAAGGTACTCTCCAATCTCCAGCAACACATGCATCACACACAATGCAACAGCCAAAAAAAGGTACCGGGTTTCTGGAGACTATGGATTCAGCGTCTATTCCAATATTCACATTCCTTTATACCAAAAGCAGACGATACGCAACAAAACCAGCATATCCGACAGTCACATGCAAAGCAGAACTACAGCATAGAGCTATTATAACCCTGGCACATTCTAGTGTCTTGGACCCATGCTACAAGAACGGGATAGGCGCACTGGTGCGGTTGCTCCTCCTCCTCCTGTAGACACTGCATTGTATTGCTTCCTGCACCCTGGGCAGCGTGCGTCCGCCTCCAGGATCCTCTTGTGGCAGAAGAGGCACAGATGAAACCCACAAGGGCAGGGGAGGAAGCTTGAGTCCGTGCGGTCAAGATCCTCACAGCATATTGGGCAAGATAATGGCGAAGGGAGGATACGCTGATGTGCTGCACCCATACCCATCCCCCAACAGTTGCCACCGCTCACTGGAAAGCTGGCGTGCTTGGAGATACTGGGCAAGCTCTGCGGACGAAACTTATCATCAGGTGTCCAAGCTCTTGCGTTGCTACGAATCAGTTCTGATCTTTTCGCTGCATTTGGGATTGGTGCCCTTGGAGCTGCAGGGGGCATCATGGTGCCCAGACTCTGGTGGCAGTGACTGTTATCATCAACTGAAAGTGCATCAGCGACCGCTTCCCAATCATCCAGCACTCCGTTGTCCTCATCAGGTCCGCTGCCCGTGTCATCATCCTCAGCATCACTCACACTCCTGGAACTGGACCATAGACTGCTGACACTGCTTAGGCTGGGGCCGCCACCATTGCTCTTCCTCTGAGCGCAGCCGCCACCTCTGGAGTTGTCCGAACCGGGGCTAGGCATGGGGGAGTCGAAGTCGCTGCTGCCCTCGTCTTGCCCGGTGGCACCAGCATCCTCCGGAGCCCCATCTCTTGAGCCTGCGTCGCCGCGCCTTCTGGGGAGTGGAGGGTGAGGCGAAGCGAGTATTGGAGAACCAGCATTCGACCCCTTGCCCGATCCTGCAGCTGTTGGCAGAACCGTAGCCGTGGCCTCCTTCCCATCCTTGACTAGACCAATCCAAAACGCAAAAAGGATCAGAAATTGAACAAATCTTCTACGCATTAAAAATACCAATATAACACCTACATCGCCCTCAAATACAACATACATAAAAAATCATCAGAAGTTTTCATCAGAAGTCTCCCCGACCCCCTCGCCCTCAAACGAGATACGAACTATGTATGATCCGCCGCGCGGAGATCCCCACTTCCCGCATGCGCACCCCGCCCAAATCCCCCAAACCAAACCACGACGAGAGGATACCAAAAACACCAGCAACGGATAAAAAATGAATTTCAGAACCAGGTTCGAGATCAGACCTTGCGACAGCCACTGCTCGCGGCGCGCGTCGAGCTTGCACTGCTTGAGCTTCGCCGACGACCGGTTCCCCTGCTGCGAAAAAAAAAGGGAAAACCGTCAGGTCAGATCAGATCAGCGCGCCTCGCAATCCGCGGGGAAACGTCCCGAAAACCGCATCGCAGATCGCGCAACCGCTCCTTACCCTCTTCTTCCTCGCATCGCGCGATGCGGCGGGGTGGTGGGCGCCGTCGTGTCCCATCTCGGCGGGGAACCCGTCTGCGTACTCTTCCTCGGCTGCGTTCGTGCGCGGGCGGGCGGCGAGGGAAAAACCCTAGAAAGCGGCGCGGAGGCGGAGGCGGAGGCGGAGCGGAGCGGCGGGATGGGTGGATGTGTGCGGGACGGACGGGGTCGGGATAGATAACACGACGCACGAGGGCAGGGGAGAGAGAGAGGGCGGAGTTTATTTGGACGAGAGCAAAACGAAACGCAATCTAAATTTTTTTCCGGGGCTTTTTGGCGTTTCTTCTCGCTCGCTTTTATTGCGGACGCCCGGGACGAGTCACAGGTGTCGATGGAGGGGGCAAAACGGGGAGATGACGGTTCTGAGGACGGTTGGGGGTTGAGGTCGGTGGAACGGGAGGAGGATCTCGGCCGTCGGATTGATACGGTTGAGGACTGCCCGTGGGGTTAACCGGGACGGTTATTTTTTTTGTCGAGGGAAAGTGTTTTTTGTTTTCTTGTGTGTTTTTGGATTGGAGTTGTGAACTTGTGGGTAGTACAACGTTCGCTTTGATTGTGACCTTGGAAACCTTTGCGTCCATCAGTTTCTTGAATGAATGGCCGGCTACTGGTTCTAGGCACAGGATAGGAAAGGGAGAGGCGTTGGGAGCTACTGGAAGGTTCCAGGCAAAAATGGATGCTTGACATTTAGCTAGTTCTGTCCAAAAGCGTATTTTTTTTTGCTAAAAATGGCCCTTTGACCGAACTAATAACATGATTGGCCTCTTTCAAGAACTATTTTCAAAAATGGCCGCTGGACTCGGCGCCAATGCAAATGGCGCCGACCTTGTGCAGGTCGGCGCCAGCCCGTTCCATCGCCGAACCAGGGTCGGCGCCATGCTCCTTGGCGCCGACGTCTTCGGCTGCTCTGGTGCCCAAATATCTTGGCGCCGACCTGCACGATGTCGGCTCCATCGAGGATGACGCCGACCCGAGTGGCCAGATTTGCAATTAGTTCTCAGAAAGGGCCAGATCCGTTGTTAGTCCGTGAAAACGGCCAGATTTGGCAAAAAATACTCCAAAAACTCTGTGCTGTAACAAAAAATTGCCATCAACCTCAGTACAGACCAAATCCGGCCAAAGTTGCTCTGTAAGGCAATGTAGAAATAAGTTTTTTTTGTAAGCACCAATATTTATTCCTATAGAAGAGGGCCTAGTTAATCATTTGTCTAGTGTAAATAAGCACTGAGTGCTTAATCAAATACCGGTTTATTTTTCTAAGCAACAGTATAACCACCTTGCATTGTACATGCAACCACCAGATAAAATTGTCATTTAAAAAACTTTTTCTCAGAATTAAGCAAAAGCTAAAATTAGGGGCGAAAATCTAGCTTTTTCTTCGTCAGCACGGGAATCTTATAACAGAACATGTTGGAACGCATTCTGCATTGTGTTCCGAATCTTGCAACGGTACGCAGGCACACCATGAGTCCATAATCCTCGACTAAAACCTTCTCGCCGCTCCCTTCCTTACCCTTTCCAAACACCTCCACTTACGCATCGCAAAAGGATTTTTTTCTTGTAGCATCATCGCCCAAGGAGTTTAGTGCAGAGATCCGGAAGAAGAGTGCACCAATGCGGCACCAAAAGCATGTCAAAACCGGGCACGGTAACCGACCCACCATATGCCATAGTCTAATACGAGCTACGGAGTATATCGGGCAAGTCCTTACACATGGCAAGTTTCCGCGCTTCGACATACTGACAAAAAAAACGTTTGGACAAGATGAGAAGCAGGCCAGTACCATAGACAAGTTTATGTAGCAGAATGAAACGAAAAATAAACCAAACCTGCAACTTGAGATAAATCAGGTCTGCTGCTGAGTTGCCTGAGAATGTATGATCCATATGAATTGCCAAGTGAGCGGATGAGGTTGTGATGCGTATGTTCATGACCTGCTCTGTCTCTCGCCTTTGCATTAGAAGTAGCACTAATACCTCCTCGTGGTCTGTCTCAAGGACTCCTCGGATAGAGACTTGCCCTGAACATTTTAAAGATTCAAGGACGTTTTTTTTGTGTGTGTTAGCAAGGCCAACACGGGCAAATGCGCAGTGTATCACAAAGTGAAATGAGAGGGAAACTGGATTAGCTGAACCTGTGGAAATTTTCACTTTGCTGAAACTGGGCCGTGTCAAACCTGTCCATGAAACAAAACATTCAAGACACAGGCTTTCGAAAGTGAGATGCTAAAACGAAGATATGACAGAACAATAATTAGTTTCCAAGTAAATATACCAGATAAATTAGGAGTGTGAGCTACCATATCATGAGCCGTGGGGCATAAAACTTCTCGTGCGTGCAGTGATTTTGCAATTAACAGTTGGAGCAGCGTAACAGTTCTGCACAAAGCTGCAATGTTAGGTCATGACCAAAGATCATGTGACTGGTCAAGATCCAGCCAGCTTGGCTCAGTGCTACAATGCAAGCATATCAGTGTTCAGTGCATGGGATCCACCTTGTCTTAACCATGGACATTTTCCTCTCATATGATAGAGATGAGACGATGCATCCAGTGGCGGAGGACCCCTACGGGCAAGGTAGGGCAGCCGCCCGACCTTAAATTTTGCGCAAAACGTTTATATACATATGTATTTGTCGATGTGCGATCGCCCGGCGATCGATCCGTGTGCCTCCATCGCGTTTGGAGAAAAAGAGGAAGGGAAAAGAGGTCTGATCGCTACCTACTAGCTAGGCTTGTTCCATTGGGCCGACTGGGCTTGTGGCCTTGTGCCTTGTGCCGCTTCGTGCTGTGGAAGCCACGACCGTACGAAGGAACGAGCAGAAAAAAGACAGAGCCCTAGCGGCGCTTCGCCGGGCAGGCAGATCGGTGGCAAGCAGCAAGGTTGCAGGATGGCGGCCTCCGACACATATCTAGCCTAGTGTCCAGGTCTCCGTTCTCCTTTTCTCATTTACAGGCTTGATTTCTCATCCGAGTTGCACAATTTTAAGCCTAATAGTGCGTACTTTTGGGTTTGGAGACTTACAACTTGGCACCTATGCGGCTATGCCGGTGTGATTAGGCTTCGATATAAGGTTAGTCCATTTGTTTAGCCCGTATTTGGCCCGCAAACACAGCCATCAACTGGTCCATGCCGCCGATCAGTTTTAAAAATCATCAAGATCGAGTTGAGCAAAAATATGGCTACGAAAGTGATGTTGTTTAGAATTGTATATGTACTAATGTGTTAGGACTATTTTGATTTTTGCATGAAATTTTTTACGCTTTAGACTTCGCCCGACCTTAAATTTTTTCCGTCCTCCGCCACTGGATGCATCAGTGACTCAGTGAGGGTATTCTCACACGCAGTGTAACTTTCTTTTACGAGCATAATTTTTACAATCGAAACCATTGTCATACGAGAACAACTTACATACATCACTTCAAAACAGTGCCCAGCTTCAGGCCCATATTCTGAAGTATTTTACTACATAGAAGAAGAAATATCCGGTCATTAAAATTGAATCAGATTTTAGGTGGATGAGCAAATGCTGTCACTGACCAGAAGAATTCTGGTCCAGCTACACAACTATACTCTTTGTTTTACGAGACCAATGCTGTCGTATTATCATTCTACAATCTCGGCTGCTGTCCTAGGATTACAATTTTTTTAACCATGTGGGCACAGTAGCATGTAGGCTGGACTTTCAAGCATGGGTCGGATGCAGAATACTGGTGCCCCTACAAAGATTACAACCATTCCAAGCAGCCCCTAACTGGAGAAACAAGCTAAACAATTTGTATAAAAAAATAACACTTACAATCTATTGCAATGCAAATCATCATTGTTGTCTGCTCCTATTAAAAAAAATCATTGTTGTCCGAAATAATTTATAAATTTAAATTTAATTTCTACACTGAAGTGTTCACAGATTAATGAAAATGTACATATTTGCAACCAAAGCTCCCAAAGTGCAAGAGACTCCACGTGAGTTACCTACTGTTAAATAACAACTGACACCACCCTGCAACCTTCTTTCAGTAGAACTGGGATTTTTATAAAAGTTTGCTCGTGCAACAAAATTATCTAAAATTCGGTCTGCTAATTTCTTAGGTGGAAGTGTGCATTTTTATCCCATGTATTAGAAAATAATTTGATGTCCAAAACAGCCAGGATAGCATACAACATGGGAAGTTGCACTGCAAGCTTGACCAGCATTCACAAAACTGACAAACATGGCCCATTCAACAGTGTTTTAAATTCAGCAAGATTTTAGCCCAACCTGCAATAAGCTAACTGTACTTTCTTATCCATAACATATGTAAAATCGACAATTGTTTTCCATAACCAGGGAATTATTCACTATGATTTAAGTGGAGATAAATGGATTAGAAGCATAGTACAACATCCAAGAGAGGAAGATACCTTCGTCAATGTCAGCACCATCATCAAAGATAATGAGAGGACTTTTGACACCGAGCTCTACTGAAGAAAATATGCACAGCAGGATCAGATCATCAGAATAATGTGAATATCGATGCATAATTTAAGGACTTTTTGCATCACCAGAAGCATACAAAGATAACAAGTTATTGCAACAAATAGAGAACACACGTTAGCCATTTGAGCAGTAGCTGTCAGCCAGTCATTATATCTCTCTAGTTGATTCCAGATTTAATGTAAATGAGTCAATCCTGTCACTGGTCCGCAGCATCCTGATCAATATTTTCAACCATATCTCTGTTTTGTGCAATACCAAAGCTGTCTCATTAGACACATATTAACTGCGGTCAACTGGTTATATTACACTTCCACAGACCAGGCTGCAGGCTTAGGCACAATTGTTAACTCTTCCCCAAACATCAACCATACTCCAGCCTACACCTTTTTCCACTCCATGATTCTTCATCTCATCTCTTAGCTTTTCTATCTCACCCCATTTTTCAGCACTTCCATATGTATTCGACATTAATATATAGTACCCATCATTTCCTGGGTCAGAAGCAAAAGCCTTCTTTGCCACTCTTAACCCCATCTCGAAGTTGTCATGCATTTTGCAGGCACTAAGCAAAGTTCCCCATACCCCACCGTCAGGTTCTATTGGCATAGCTAAAATCATATCTTCTGCTTCTTGGAGATGCCCAGATTTCCCTAGGAGATCCATCATGCATGCGTAATGCTTCAGGTTAGGCTCAAGGCGGTATCCCCCCATTCTAGTGAACAGCTTCCTGCCCTCATCAACAAGCCCTGCATGGCAACAAGCAGAAAGAATGGCAAGAAAAGTGACACTGTTAGGCTTGATATTTCCTCCCTCCATCTCACAAAATAATTTCAGTGCCTGTTCAGCTTCACCATGCATCCCATAGCCTGATATCATCACGTTCCATGTAACAACATCCCGTTGGAGCATAGAATCAAATACTCCTCTTGCAATTCTAAGTCGCCCACATTTAGTATACATGTCAACAAGTGATGTACTAATAGATACGTCAGGTTCCAATCCCATATCTTTCACATAAGAATGTATCAGTTCTCCACGTTCCAACGCAGCCAAATTTGCACACGCTGAAATGACGGTGATCAAGGTAGCTAAGTTGGGTTTGACACCTTCATTTAACATCTGATCATATAGTGACAAGGCCTCATTTGAGTGGCCCAGATAAGAATAGCTGGATATTAGTGCATTCCAGGTGACAACATCCCTCCTCAATTTGGCCACACCAAATATTTTGCACGCAATGTCAAACTTCCCACATCGTCCATACATGCCAATTAACGCATTTGCAACTGAAATTTCATCAAGCAAACATTTGATTGAATAACAGTGAGCTGATTTACCTAAACGTAGTTTGCCTAACCGTGAACAAGAAGAGACTGTGGAAACCAAGCTGTTGATGTCACACGCAAATTCATTGTGATCTGTGTACTGCATTTCTCGGTACAGCTCCAAGCATTTGACGTCAATTCCAGATTTGCAATATCCTACAACCATCAAACTCCATGATTCTGCATCCCGTTGATGCGAATTCTAAAAACTGTACCTGCAATTTCCAGCAATTCAAATTTCCCATACATTGAGATCAAAGCATTGGTAATCAACGCACTGTCTCCAAGGTTTCTCCTCAATACAACTGCATGAAAAGCCTTTCCTCTACGCACATTACCACTGTTCCCTAACCCTGAAAGTAAACAACTAACAAGAACCTCATCTGACTGCAGACCAGACTCCTCCATCTCGTGGAACAACTCCATGGCCTCACCAGCAAGCCCTCTCCTACAGTATGCTCCAATCAAGCTAGTCCAGGTAACCACGTCTTTCTCTGGCAACTCCGGGAATAGAACGGATGCATCCTCGGTCATGTCGCACTTTGAGTACATTGAGAAAAGCGCGGAGACAACAGACATGGAATCTCCAATCCCTTCCTTCACCGTATACCCGTGCAAGCATCTCCCAGCAGACACCTCATCTAGCACTCCGCAAGCCTCCAACCCACTCTCCATGGTCCGCTCATTTGGCCTTGGCCGCCCATCACCAGCGAACCTAACCATCTGCACCAAGTAACTCATTCCCTTCCAACATTCACCGTTCCGAACGCATCCAGAGACCACCGCGGTCCATGCGACCACGTCCCTCTCTACCATTTCGTCAAACAGCTTCACAGCGTCTACAACGCTGCTGCACCTCGCGTACATGTACACCAGTGACGACGAGACCGCGACGGAACCATCGCCGACCAGGAGGCCGAGCTTGACGGAGTAGGCGTGCACGGAGGAGCCGACCGGGAGGGCGGCGAGCTCGGCGGCCGCGGAGGCGGCGAGGGGCACGGTGAACCTTGAGGGCAGCGCGCCAGAGGCGCGCATGCGGCGGTGGGCGGAGAGCGCGGAGGCGAAGTCGGAGGCGCAATGGTGGGAGCGGAGGAGGGAGTTCCAGAGGAAGGTGTCGGGGCAGGGGGAGGCGGAGAAGGCGAGGGCGGCGAGGCCGGGGCGGCCGGAGGAGGAGTAGGCGGAGACGAGCTTGGCAGCGAAATCGGGGCGGGAGGAGATGCCCGAGGTGGCCGCTAGGGCGTGCAGGCGGAGGAGCGCGGGCAGCGGCGGAGGCGCCGGGGAAGGCGAAGCTAGGAAGCGGTAGAGGAGGCCGAGAGCGTTTGGGGTTGGAGGAGGACGAGAAGGCGGCATTGATTTGCCGTTTGCTTGTTCAAACAGGCTGCTCAGTTCGAGTTTATGGGGGCAGACAGCCTACGCAAAATGGATGAACGATTGAACGGTTTGCAAATCTAAAAAATGTGGCGGAAAAGTGAAAAACGGGGTGCTCCTCGCGACCTCCTCCCACGAAACCCTAGCCGCCGCCGCGCCCGCGCCGCCCCCTCCTCTCCTCCTCTGCCTCTCCAACCGCCCGCGTCCGCGCCATCCCCGTGGCGGCCGGTCGCGGCCCTCGGCCGTCTCCGCTCGGCCAAATCCTCCGCTTCTCCTCTCCCACCGCCGTCGGCGCGAGCCCCCGAGCGAGGCTCGGGCGGTGCCGGCGGCGGCGGTGCTCCTCTACCCGTGTTTGAAGGAAGCCGCACGGGGCGGCGTCTCTCTGGCGGCGGTGTGATCCAGGGCGGCGATGGCCCGGCTTTGGCCGGATGGTGGCTCTCCCGTGGTGCTGCTTGGCCCTGCGGGCAGTGCAGGGAAGGACGGCGGTGTGCTCGGGCGGCGCCGGCAGAGCCTTGCGGCCCAGATCTGGGCCCTCGGGCCCGTCTGGGCCGGGCGGGCCCTACCTGCTGCACACACTGCAGATGACGGCGAGGTGGATGGTGCAGGGGGCAGCGGCGACGGCGACCGGCCTGTTGCAGCACGGCGACGGGCTTTACGGGCCCGATCTGGGCCCGGTTGGATCCTGTTGGGACTGGTGTGCCTCCACAGGGCTTTACGGGTCCGATAGGCCCGGCCGGACCTAACGGGAACTAGTGTGCTCTGCTGCTGCTGAAAGTGCATGTGCCCTCATGTGTGGCTTTGATAATTAATGACAATCTCTATGTACTAATGTTTGCATTGAGATATTTTTATAGATCTTGTCCATGAAGAAGATTGGAATTCATGCGTTGGACTCTAAAAGATTATATGATGACCAAGATTCTATCCAAAGGTTTATATGAAGAATGGTCATCGAGAGTTGAGCTTATTGTAAGCATGGATTGGAAAATAAGATTGAGTGAACATTCATGTTTATCTCCAAGCCATCATCTATCTCAAGAGAAGAAGATAAAACGCAAGTGGATTCATGAAGACGGAGCTTAGCAAGGCTCTCCCATAATGGTGTATGGGGGAGTAAGTATTTGGAAAAGTCTTCATCAAGCATATGCTAACAACCACAATCAAGAAAGGTGTTCCAACTGAAAGTCAAGATCGTCATCATCTAGCTCAAGTGGAATGCGCAAGGAAAAGGTATGATCTTGATAGGGTTTCTAGTTTACCGGTCTCATGGTGTTAGTGGGAGACCGGGTTATAGGATAGACGGCGTACTATCAAGAGGGGCTCTCAAGTGAGTAACTTGATCGCATATTTGTGGAGAGGTCAAACATTTGCATACTTGGCATATCATATTTCTTGGTTCTTATTTGGCTTTTATCCATGTGAGAATTTAGAGCTTGTGTTCATCTCCATACCAAGCTCCAGTTCATCAAAAACGGATTTCATATGCATATCTTGTTGTGTTTTTGTTGTTAGAGATTTTACCGGCTTATCTTTTCTAGAGAGGTCAAACTCTCTCCTTGTGGTTTCCTTCTCACATGATGGACTATGATGTGTATATTCATGATTTTGTTGGGCTTGTGACTATCTTCGAAACAAGTCTAAGATCATAGAAAACGGAGTCTTGATGAAAAACTTGTGGGTTTCTTGGTGGTGGAGGATTTTCCGGTTGTCCTTTAATAGAAAGGTTTTACCTTTCATCATTTGGTTTTATCCTCCCTTATTGATCAATGGTGTCTCTCTGCATGATCTTGTAAAGCTCGTTGTGGTGATTTCAACGAGCCCAAGAACATCGAAAACGGAGTTCATATGCAAAAGTTATGGGTGTTACAATTTCGGGTTCTGGGTGGCCAGCCACCAGGCCGGCCTGGCCGGCTCCCAGGCCAGGCGCCTCTATTGGGTGGCCAGCCTGCAGGCCGGCCTAGCCGGCTCCCAGGCCGGGCTCTCTGTGCCAGGCTAGCCTGGCCGGCTCCCAGGCCGGGCTCTCTGTGCCAGGCCAGCCTAGAGCCGGCCTCCTTGCACTGCCCAACAGGCACATTTTAAGGGGACCTATTTAAGGGGGTTTCTTCCCCAACGGTTCCCTAACCTCTGGAGCACGTTTTTCCCTCTCTCTCCTCCATTGTTGACCTTTGGAAAAGCTTGCCTTCCTCTCAATCCCTCCCATGATTCTTGTATATCTTTGAGGGAAAGTGAGAGGAGATCTAGATCTATATTTCCACCAATCCATTCCTCCTCTAAGTGAGGGGAACCTAGTTGATCTTGATCTTGGAGTTCTTGGTGCATCTCCTCTTTGTTCTTCCTCTCTTATTCCCGCATAAGCATTTGTTGCTTTGTTGGAATTTGAGAGTGAAGGATTTGAGCACTTGTGCTCTTGCCATTTGCATTTGGTGCATCGGTTTGCTCTCCACGAGGATTCGTGGAAGTTGAAAGTTTGTGAACTTGTTACTCTTGGGTCTTTGGACCCTAGACGCCTTTGTGGTGGTTGAGACCTTGAGTGGTCACTTGTAGCTGTTCGGGAGCCCCAATTCGGTTGTGGGTGTGTGCCCCGGATCGTTGTTGTAAAGGCTCCGGTTTCCGCCTAGAAGGATTCCAATAGTGGAAGGTGAACCAATCCTTTGTGTGGTGTGGTTCATCGGAGAATAGGGTGAGCCTCTGTGTCGTTGAGATCGACCTTTGAGGTGCCTCACACCTCTCCAACGAGACGTACTCCCCTAAAAAGGAGGTACTCGAGAATACATCCTCGTCTCCGCGTGACTCGGTTATTTCTATACCCGATCTCTTTACTTATGCACTTTACATTGTGATAGCCTTCGTGCTTGAAGTATTCTATATTGCTATCACTTTGTTGCTTGTCTTGCTTAGCATAAGTTGTTGGCGCACATAGGTGAGCCTAGTATATTTAGGTTGTTGGCTTGTTAATTTAAACACCTAGTTTTATTCCGCAATTATCAAGCCTAAACCGGAAAAGTTTAAATCGCCTATTCACCCCCCTCTAGGCAACATCCTTGTCCTTTCAATTGGTATCAGAGCCATGTTCTCTCTTTTTGGGCTTTACCGCCTAGAGAGTAAAGATGTCGCTTAGAGAATTAGTGCACGATCCCACTCTTATATTCGATAGCACAAATTATGATGTTTGGAAAATTCGCATGCTTAATTTTTTTAGGGCCATGGGTCCAAATTATATTAAGAGAATTGTAGATATGGGTTTTTCTCCTCCAATGGATTCCCAAGAATTATCTATAGAGGATGAGGAAAACTCTTATCTCGATACTCTAGTTTCTAATGGTCTTATTTGTGTTTTGAGCGATGTAGTTCTTGCATCAATCATGCCTTTTTGGAATGCACATGAGTTGTGGACCAAGCTTCAAGATAAATATGAAGTGTCCAACATTTTTGAAGATGATTGTTCTCCCTCCACGTCCGACCGTGACGAGTTCACAACTTCTTCCACTTCACCAACATGTGATTTGTCACAAGGTAATGATATGGTGAGTGGTGATAGAAATTGTTTTGTTGATGGTGAATATTCTATTGACTATACTTCATCTCTATCTCATTGCAATGATCTATCTTTGGACTTAAACACTTCGAGCACTCCAAATGTTTACATGCTAGTGTTGCTAGTCCTTGCATATCATGTAATAGTTGATCAACTAAACCTCATGATGATATGCTTCCTATGTCTTGTTTCCATGAAAATAATTCTTCCATATCCTCTAGTATTTGTGTGGCTAACAATGTAGAGGAATCCCAACATTTGTTGGAACAAGACGTGGGCCTCAATGGTGCTTCAAGTAATTCTCCATCATCAACGTCCATTACCCACTTTTGCCTTATGGCTAGAGATTCAAAGGTATCTCCACCTTTGGAACCCTCTACATCTTGTGATGATGTGGATGAGGATTCTTATGGAGAACATATGGATGTTGAATCCTTAACAAAGAAGGGTGAGATGGTATTTGGTGCTCTCCCCAAAGGTAGCAAAGCTATCCCTCCTCTATGTGAAATCATTGCTTATGTTATTAAGAGTAGGGAATGATCTGCATGATATTTATATGTTTTGCAGCCACTGTTTTAATCATATACATCCCTTTTTACCCTCAAATTCATAGCTAAAACCTTGTTAAATAGCATGTTATGGCCAAAATGAGCATTTCAAGTACTTTCACTGTCAAATTGCAGATCAGTGCGAAAAGGCACTTTAAACAGCTACATTTGATCATCAAACAAAGGACTAAAAGGAGAATAGGCAGTGAAGTCATTTGGACCATCTTGTTGAAGAAGAAAAGAAGCCAAGGTTGTAAAGAAGAAAAGGCAGAAAAGCTAAAAAGTAGGGAACACCAATTTGTAGTTTATTTCATGATTTAGGAACAACAATTTGTAGTTTATTCCCTGAGTTCGAACACGACACTCCACTAAAACCTACTCCATCAGGGAAATCATTGAGGGTTTGGAAATTCAAATTGATGAGAGATATAAAATTGAGAGAGAGGATGTTATTGAAAAGGCTTCCTTAGAAAATGCTCTTGAGGAAGAACAAGAGCTTCGAGTGTCTCTTGAGGAGAAACTTGAATCTCTTGATGAATCAAATGATCTTATTATTGCTAAAATCATTAAGGAAAGAGATCATGCTATTGCAAAATATAAAGTGCTTAAAAAGGAAAAAGTTGAATTTGGTGTTGGCAATGCTAGACTAATTGAGGACATAGAGATACTTGACAAAGCCCACAAGGCTTTAGAAAGTGAACACTCTCTCCTTATCAAGTCTCATGATCAACTCCAAACTCAACTATCTAAAAATGATGAGTTTGCCAAGTTCTCTTCTTCCATTTCTAATATTGATGATGCTTGTGCTACTAACTCCATTTCTTGTGAAGCACCTATTTTGAAGGAGAATATTGAGCTAAGAGCTCAACTTGAGTTGCTAACTAGCAAGTATAGGAAATTGGAAGAAAGTCATGAAAATCTCTCTAGCTCTAATGAGGATCTTCTAGCATCCCATACTAAGCTAAAGTTAGCTCATGAGTGAAAGGGCATGGCGCCCCCATGTGTGGTTTTGGTAATTAATGACAATCCCTATGGACTAATGGTTGCATTGAGTTGTACTTGTAGTGTTTTTCCATAGACCATGATTGAACTCCATATGTTGGATTCAAGGTTGATGCCATGAATACATTGATATAATGAAGTATTTGGCATCAAGATCATCGAGTTGTATGGATATATTTGATATGATCAAGAAGAAGAGTATGTGATGACCAAGTTGTTATTCGAGGAGTTATCCGATGATTGGTCATATGCGAGTTGAGCATATTGCAAGTATGTCTTGAAGAAAAGGATTATATATGTGATCATTCATGGTTATCTTTAAGACATCATCTATTCAAAAGAGAAGTAAAGATACAAGGTTGATCAAGATATTGATCAACACACAAAGCTACAAAATGTACCAAGTGGGATCATGTATCTCTTGGTATGGTAAGCAATTGTCCATATAGCTTTGTGAACTAACCCATGATATGTGTGTAGCATTTCTATGTGTGGTTAGGTATCTTTCTATGGGCTTGCATCAAATGAAGATTTCATATAGCCCATGAACGATGACGTCCAGTGGTGATCGTCATCAATGTTGAGAAGCGCAAGTTCAAGAGGAGCATCTCGAAGAAATCCTAGGCTTGAAGCTTGCCACCCATTTAGAGATAATGTTCATGTGAAGATGTGCCTAAGAGAGGCTCTCCCATAGTGGAGTATGGGGGAGCAATGTTTGAGTCTTCACCAAGCGAAGCGCAATCAAGAAAGGTGGTCCACTTGAAGAGATCAAGATCGACGTCATATAGCTCAAGTGGAATGCGCAAGGCAAAGGTATGATGTTGATAGGGTTTCTATTTTACCGGTCTCATGGTGCTAGTCGGGAGACCGGGTTATAGGATAGATACCGTACTATCAAGAGGGGCTCTCATTTGAGCTTTAGCGTATCAGTTGGAGAGAGCTCAAACCTTTGCATACTTGCCTTCATCATCTTTCTTGGTTCTTATTTGGATTTTGTCTGTGTGGGTTTTTGGTGCTTGTTGTGATCTTCATAACAAGCCCAAGTTCTCCGAAAACGGATTTCGTATGGAAAACTTGTTGCGTTTTCGGGTTGGAAATATTATCGGTTTATCCGTGAGGAAAGTTCCACACCTTCCCATGTGTGTCAACTTAACTCTTTTATGGTTCTTAATATTTCCTAGCAACAAAATTGGTTTCACATGTTTTGGAGTTCGAACGAGAAAGTTATTGCACTTCAGGTTTTGCTGTTTCTGTCTGCTCAAGCAGGGGAATCGGATTATCCGGTCCCAGCTGACTCGGATTATCTGATTCTCAAGTTTGCTCGAAATCTGCTAAGGACTTAAATTGTGGCTGTCTGGAGGTAGTCGGATTATCCGATCCATTTTGTATCGGATTATCCGACTATCGGATTATCCGATACTCACTTGGATCGGATAATCCGATTCCCCTGTCTGCAACGGCTATTTTTCTGGGAGGGGTACCTACCTCCAGCCAGCTCTCTCTCTTACAGCTCGTTTTTCCCCCATTGTTGACCTTCTTGAGCTTTGCTAACACTCTATCCCTTCATGATTCTTGCCTCCATTTAGTGGGAAAAGAGAGAGGAGATCTAGATCTATTGTTCCACCAATCCATCTCTCCTCTAAGTGAGGGGAAGCCTTTGCATCTAGATCT
This sequence comes from Poa pratensis, assembly GCA_947311845.1. Taxonomy (NCBI): domain Eukaryota; kingdom Viridiplantae; phylum Streptophyta; class Magnoliopsida; order Poales; family Poaceae; genus Poa; species Poa pratensis. The sequence goes on along the minus strand of CAMZMU010000107.1, from coordinate 75,010,594 downwards.
TGGAGTTCCATTTGTTGAGTTCTTCCTTGTTCTTCCTCTCTTCCCCTCCCACAAGCATTAGTTGCTTTTGGTGGGATTTGGGAGTGAAGGATTTGACCACCTCTAGTGGTCTTGCCTTCATTGCATCGGTTTGAGTTCTCCATGGTGATACGTGGAAAGTGAAGTTGAGAAGCTTGTTACTCTTGGGTACTTGGGGTGCCCTAGAGCTTGTCCTCTTGGGTACTTGGAGTGCCCTAGACGGTCCTTATTGATCTCGGAGTTTTGGTGGCTCGCGGGATAGTTGGGAGCCTCCAATTAAGTTGTGGAGACGCGCCCCAACCTTGTGTTTCTTGTGGCTTTGGAAGCCGCGGGAATTCGATGAGAGCCTCCAATTAAGTTGTGGAGTGTGCCTCATCCTTGTACGGGTTTGGTGACCACCCTCGAGTGTCCCATAGTGGTTCGTGGCACTCTACATTGGTAGAGGCACGAAGGAGATTACGGTGTGCCATTTGACGGCTATTCGGGGATCACTTTGTGACTCCGCACCGCTCCAACGGAGACGTAGCTTCCATTGGGAAGTGAACTTCGGGATAAATCACCGTCTCCAAGTTCCTCGGTATTTCTATACCCGAGCTTCTTACTTATGCAATTTACTTTGTGATAGCCATCGAGCTTGAAGTAATATATCTTGCTATCACATAGTTGTATATCTTGTTTAGCATAAGTTGTTGGTGCACATAGGTAAACCTAGCTTGTTTAGGTTTTGTGCTTGATAAATTAAACGCTAGTTTTATTCCGCATTTATTCAAGCCTAAACCATAAAGAATTTTAAATCGCCTATTCACCCCCCCTCTAGGCGTCATCCGTATCCTTTCAATGAGGCTATCTCTACAAAGGTAACATCTTGTGAGCCTCATGAGGACAATTGCACAACTTCTACTAGAAATGTTATATTGCCATGTGCTAGTCCTAGTAGTTCTTCATCACATACTATTGCTAAATCTTGTGATGAATTACTTTCCATGCCTTGTTGCTCTAACAATGAAGCCTCTACTTCCTCTAGTGTTTGTGTTGATACTAACCATGTAGAGGAATTAAATGAGCTCAAGGCCCAAGTCACTTCTTTGAAGAAAGACTTGGAGAAGCGTAATGTTGGGAAGTCCACTCTTGACAATATGTTGAGTGTTCAAAGACGCCCCAATGACAAGAGTGGACTTGGATTCAACTCCAACAACAAGAACAAGTCCAAGCCTATCAAGAAGAACAAGGGCCAAGAACAAGTCAAGACTCCAACTAAGAAGAAAGGAGGAAACCGATGTTGCTACATATGCCGTGAGAAGGGCCACTATGCTTCTTCATGCACTAATGGTACCTTATCCAACCCAATTATAATTGATGATGTTTATTCTCTTCGGAAGGATAAGGTTGGCAATGTGTTTGCCAAATATGTTGGTGCTCAAAGTGGTGTCAAGAAAAGCACCATTTGGGTTGCCAAGCCTATTGTGACTAACCTCTTAGGACCCAACTTGGTTGGGGACCAACAAGCTAAAACTTGATCAATAGGTGTTATTGGAGGGCATTGGAGACTTGGCTACATCATGAAGAATTAAGGGATCTTCATCAATTATATTATCTCAAGCCAAGTCATTTGGATTATATTGTTCTATCTCATATCCAATGTTCCTCCTTGCGGTAACTTTTATTTAAATCATATATACATTGAAAGTTGCTTGCACCCTTGCATGTGTTAGGTTTTGTACCTTGCTAGTGTTTGTATGTGTTGTGCTCTCTACTTACTTATCTTGAGTAATCAAGTATGTGTATGTTGGTTTGCACACCATTTACTTGTGTTGAGCCTTATTGCTTTTATTTGATATCTTATCTTGTTGGCTCTCTTTTTGAGAGATTAATGGACTATCCCATTTTGGGAGAGTGATATGCTTCGTGCACTTCACATCCTAAAAATGTGTATACATGAGGAATACCACTTAGTGTTGATATATCAATATTATCTACTCTCTATGTGGTATGTCATTCTCATGAGAAATTCAAATTCTATAATGTCCATTAATTATCTCTAGTTGGTTTTATTTGCCTCTTGTTAAGAATTTGGATTATCACATTATGGGGGAGTAATAAGCTTTGTGCATATTACAAACCTAGAAAATGTGAACATGTGAGGTATTGCCACCTAGAATTGATTTGTTATTATCTTATTCCTATGTGGCATGTTGCTCAAACAAGTTCCATTTGCTTAAAATGCTTTGTTGCTCATTCTTTTGGATCTTGTTTGTGATGGACGTTCTTGGTATGGCTTTCCCAAATATGTTCGCATATATCTTTTTGGGAAACCGATTGCTTCAAGCTACTCTTTGTAGTGGCTTTGCATGATCGCGTGAATACTTGAAGCTATCAAGAATATCTATCTATTTAAGCTTTGGCTTTAAATCTTATCTTTTGCCATATGCTTATTTGTTGTGAAGTTGGTCTTCAATATCATTCCTATATACCACCGAGAAATATCTCATATACTCCTTGTCCATGACAAGTGATACTCATAATTGTGGTGGAATTTGTAGACCATCTTCTTTGGCTCTTGCTTTGAATTGCCTTATTTTATTGCCAAGGATTTGGTTTGATCTAATCCTCTTGTCTTCCTTGTATCTTTTGGATCCTTGTTGCTCTACTCAAAATTTGTTTTATGCTTTCTTGAGTAGGAAAAGCAATGATCCATTCTAGTGCATTTACATTCAAAGTCATACTTCTAGATAATGCACTATTCTTGGGGAAGCTATCCTATATTGAGTAGAACATCATTCTTTAAATTGGTTTTGTATCTTATTGCTTTCCTTGAACATGACTAGTGTTTGAATAATATGTATGGAGAGTGATGATCCATTTGTGTGCATTTTGTATTCAAATGCAAGATCATAAATAATGCACAAATCTTGGGGGAGCAATCCTATATGCTTTTGAACATTAGTTGTCTTCAATTGGTATTTGATCCCGATGACGTGTCTCTTTGGAAGACAAACATTTCTGTCTTGGTACTTTGTGCCATCATGAGAAGTGTAGAGGGTTTGGTTTATTCCTTGATGGATTTTCATCAATTGGTATCTTACTTTCATTTGGCATCTTTTCAAAGTGGTATCTTCAATCATGTGTTGATTTGGGTTTTGATATAATTTGGACAATTCTTTTCTTGTCACACTTGTGTGTGCTTTCTTGGTTTAATTGGTGTTTTGTCCAAATTGTATCTCGTTTGGTTCTTGAAAGTCTTGTGCATGCATATTTACTATATGTATATCTTATGGCATGCTTACTTTCGTTGATCCAATATATAGGATAAACTCCATCAAATCCTAAATGGCTAAGATGTGCATGAAATTCAATTTCATATCAATATGCACATATTTATGTGGAGTTTGTCCTATGTATTGTAGTTGCTCTAACTACTTTGGACCCAATGAGTTTGGGTACCATTTTGTACTTGAATTTGTTTTAGGTACATTGGAGATGCATTGGAAGCTTGTCTCATTTACAAGGAAGGTGTTATCACCATGTGCTTATTGGAGCCAAGCTCGGATGATCGTGAACTCTTATCTTCTACATCACCAATGCTATCTCGGTAACAAGTATCTACCTCATGCATACTTTACTAGCTTTCAACCTTGTGTAGGTTGTATCTTGGCATGAATCCCTTTAGTCGCAATTGATATGTTCTTGCAAAGCTTTATCAAAACATCTTTATTGCAAATGTGAGCAAGCCGGGATGATTACATATCAAGGGGAATATACATAATCATTTTATTGATTCACCAATCCCAAATATGTTAATCTAGCATTTCTTCTCAAAGTCTCTCATATGCAATATTGATGAATTTGCAAATTCATTTGCCCTTTGTGATACTTGTTATCTTTCTCGGAGCATCCCAACTATCTTTTTCCCTTGTGGATATTTTTGATGCTATGATGAGATTGTGTTGGAAGTTCATCTATATCCTTCTAAGATAAAATTGAGCTTTGTGCTATGCTTTTAAGCAATGATCTTATTGGTATATATATATGACTTCCACTTGGATATCATGTTCTTCACCGTAGTATCTATTTTGTGTGTGCATGTTTCTTTGTGGACTTATATCTTCATGATTGATGTCTACTTAGAAACTTATACACATGAGAGTAGTTACATCTTTATTTGGTATTCCATTTTGTTAGTGACCACCTTTTATTGCTTTTGATTCTTTGGTGGTTCCTAAAAGGCACAAGCTTTGTTTTCATTTGATATCCCTTTTTGCATCTTAATAAGCTTGTGGACCTAGTTGCTTTGCTTCAATTTCCATCTATGCTTTCTTGCACTTGTTTGTGTTCAAAGATTGTCTAGGAGGGAGTGAGGATTCCATGTTGTGCACACCATATTGCAATGCAAATCCTACTTTGTGCATGTACCTTGGGGAGCTCTCTCTTGATGTTTAGAACACTTGGTTGATCTTATCATAAAATCTTCTTGTGTCCAATTGGTGTTTCGGATCCTTTGATTGCTTGCCTCTTTTGTTGAGGTATCTTTCCCTTTGCTATTTTGTTGCAATCTTTGGATTCTCTATATAGTTTGATTTCCTCCCATTATTGATCGGTGGAAATGTCCACTTGATTATACTCATTTTTATGAGAAAAGCTAAACTCGTGGAGGAACTCTCACTATGTTGGTCTTCCGAAGCTTTTTGCCCATTTCGGCAATTGTTGCCAATGGGGGAGAAGTTTTGGAGGGTTTATGGAATTCGGCTTTATACTTTGATTGGTTCTTAAGTATTTGCCTTTCTTGCCTTTGCATTCGTTGCTTGGTTTTGTATATAGTGGAAACTCCACCACCGGTAATGGTTGACAATATATGCAATGAATTCATGTTCATACACACGTGCATAGATTGTGGGGAGTTTGCACTATATATGTGGTTGGACTAACATCATATACTTTGTAGTATTTAATGTTAGTGCAACCGCTCTTGTTCGTTAAATTCCATATTATAAACCCTCTCAAAAGAGATTGTCATCAATTACCAAAATGGGGGAGATTGAAAGTGCATGTGCCCTCATGTGTGGTTTTGGTAATTAATGACAATCTCTATGGACTAATGTTTGCATTGAGATATCTTTATAGATCTTGTCCATGAAGAAGATTGGAGTTCATGCGTTGGACTCTAGAAGATTATATGATGACCAAGGTTCTATCCAAAGGTTTATATGAAGAATGGTCATCGAGAGTTGAGCTTATTGCAAGCATGACTTGGAAAAGAAGATTGAGTGAACATTCATGTTTATCTCCAAGCCATCATCTATATCAAGAGAAGAAGATAAAGTGCAAGTGGATTCATGAAGACGGAGCTTAGCAAGGCTCTCCCATAATGGTGTATGGGGGAGTAAGTATTTGGAGAAGTCTTCATCAAGCATGTGCTAGCAAGCACAATCAAGAAAGGTGTTCCAACTTGAGGGAGTCAAGATCGTCATCATCTAGCTCAAGTGGAATGCGCAAGGCAAAGGTATGATCTTGATAGGGTTTCTAATTTACCGGTCTCATGGTGTTAGTGGGAGACCGGGTTATAAGATAGACCGGTTTCTAGTGAGTAACTTGATCGCATCTTTGTGGAGAGCTCAAACCTTTGCATACTTGGCATATCATCTTTCTTGGTTCTTATTTGGCTTTTATCCATGTGAGAATTTAGAGCTTGTGTTCATCTCCATACCAAGCTCTAGTTCATCAAAAACGGATTTCATATGCATATCTTGTTGTGTTTTTGTTGTTGGAGATTTTACTGGCTTATCTTTTCTAGAGAGGTCAAACTCTCTCCTTGTGGTTTCCTTCTCACATGATGGACTATGATGTGTATATGCATGATCTTGTTGGGCTTGTGACTATCTTCGAAACAAGCCTAAGATCATAGAAAACGGAGTCTTGATGAAAAACTTGTGGGTTTCTTGGTGGTGGAGGATTTTCCGGTTGTCCTTTAATAGAAAGGTTTTACCTTTCATCATTTGGTTTTATCCTCCCTTGTTGAACAATGATGTCTCTCTGCATGATCTTGTAAAGCTCGTTGTGGTGATTTCAACGAGTCCAAGAACATCGAAAACGGAGTTCGTATGCAAAAGTTATGGGTGTTACAATTTTGGGTTCTGGGTGGCCAGCCCCTAGGCCGGCCTGGCCGGCTCCCAGGCCGGGCGCCTCTGTTGGGTGACAAGCCTGCAGGCCGGCCTGGCCGGGCTCTCTGTGCCAGGCCAGCCTCCAGGCCAGCCAGGCCGGCTCCCAGGCCGGCCTCCCTACTGCCCAACGGGCACATTTTAAGGGGACCTATTTAAGGGGGTTTCTTCCCCAACGGTTCCCTAACCTCTGGAGCACGTTTTTTCTCTCTCTCCTCCATTGTTGACCTTTGGAAAAGCTTGCCTTCCTCTCAATCCCTCTCATGATTCTTGCATATCTTTGAGGGAAAGTGAGAGGAGATCTAGATCTACATTTCCACCAATCCATTCCTCCTCTAAGTGAGGGGAACCTAGTTGATCTTGATCTTGGAGTTCTTGGTGCATCTCCTCTTTGTTCTTCCTCTCTTATTCCCCCAAAAGCATTTGTTGCTTTGTTGAAATTTGAGAGTGAAGGATTTGAGCACTTGTGCTCTTGCCATTTGCATTTGGTGCATCGGTTTGCTCTCCACGAGGATTCGTGAAAGTTTGTGAACTTGTTACTCTTGGGTCTTTGGACCCTAGACGCCTTTGTGGTGGTTGAGACCTTGAGTGGTCACTTGTAGCTGTTCGGGAGCCCCCAATTCGGTTGTGGGTGTGTGTCCCGGATCGTTGTTGTAAAGGCTCCGGTTTCCACCTAGAAGGATTCCGATAGTGGAAGGTGAACCAATTCTTTGTGTGGTGCGGTTCATCGGAGAATAGGGTGAGCCTTTGTGGCGTTGAGATCGACCTTTGTGGTGCCTCACACCTCTCCAACGAGACGTACTTCCCTAAAAAGGAGGAACTCGGGAATACATCCTCGTCTCCGCGTGCCTCGGTTATTTCTATACCCGAGCTCTTTACTTATGCGCTTTACATTGTGATAGCCTTCGTGCTTGAAGTATTCTATATTGCTATCACTTTGTTGCTTGTCTTGCTTAGCATAAGTTGTTGGCGCACATAGGTGAGCCTAGTATATTTAGGTTGTTGGCTTGTTAATTTAAACACCTAGTTTTATTCCGCAATTATCAAGCCTAAACCGGAAAAGTTTAAATCGCCTATTCACCCCCCTCTAGGCGACATCCTTGTCCTTTCAGCTGCGTCAGGTCGACTACCGCCCTTGGCGGTGGAGGCGTTCCCTCCCGCGCGGTCGTGCTGCTGCTGACCCCGGTTCATCCTACCCCTGCCTCCATCTTGCAGCCTTGGGACGGCGGCTTTGGTGCGACGGCGATGGTGGCTTTGTGACCGTGGTGGCGATTGTTGGTGGGCGGCTAGTTTGATGGTGGCAAGACCTCGTCTTGCGGGCCTCGTCTTATGGATCATTCGAGGGTTGTGGATAGGGTTTTTTGGGAGAAATCCTTGTTGGCTCGGCCGACACCGACGCGATGCCGCTTCTGGGTGGCATCATCCCTTCTTGAAGGGTGTCGTGGCTACCCTTCGTCTGCATCCCTCAGTGTACCGGGGGAAACCCTAGGATCAGCGCGCTGGTCCGAGCAGCAGCGTACGCGTGCCTTCTTGAAGGGGCTGCTTGGTACTTGATCCAGAGCTAGGAGCATGGTGGTACTCTGTCGGAGAGGGCGCAGCGGTTACGAGTCACTGTAGCTTAGTCAATCTGCCTATGTCTCCATTCTTTTCTTTCTTTTCTTTTGTTTGGGTGTATGTTTGCTGCTACCCCAGCATTGCGTAACTGTTGGTTGTATCGGGTTGTTGCTATATTTATATAGCGGGCTACGGCCTATTTCGTCAAAGTGGAAAACACAAGTACCCCTACAATTTGGCCCTACAATTTGGTTGCAAGTATTTACTGAAATTTGATATCGATGTGCAAGAGAGCTGAAAGTGCTCATACAAGTGCAGTTTGTGAAGGCTTCATTTAATAATTTTAATAATATAATAACTCCATTTTTCCGGAATTTACATGGAAGGGCTCATTTTCAAGTGGCCTTCCCGGATTAGAGCAACTCTAGCATATACCAGAAAATTCTGGTACCGGATAAATCGTATCTGGTAAACAGGAAAATGATTTTCTGGTACGAGAAGAGCTAGGGCAGAATAGACCTAGGAAACTCATACGGGATATTCAAACTGAAAAGAAACTAGAGTTCACGCGAGATGTTTATATAGCAGAATGCAAGAACTACAACTAAAAACGGAAATTAAACTAGTGATCTACTTCTTCGGCCGGCGAGCACGTCCACACGATGTAGAAGCCAAGCTCCTCCTTCTCGTAGATCCAACGCACCGCCCACGCGAGCTCATGCTTGTCCACCGCCGCTTGGAGGCGTTCTGCAGCGCCGAGCTCCTGCCTCACTTGCGAGCGTGGCGAGCACGAGCTCGTCGGCGGCGTCGTCGGTCCGCTTGAAGACCAAGATCGCCGAATAGCACGTTCATGCTAGTGCCACCGGAGCCACGCTGGCCGCAGCTGACGACAACCTCTCCCGCCGGCAACGGAGGCAGGACATACTCGTCGTCCTCCTCCTCCACCTCCGGCTTCTTCCTCCTCCGGCCACCGGTAGAGCTTCCCGCCTCCGCGTCGTGCGCCTCGGAGGGACGAGCTGCTCCCATCGGCAGCTTTTGTACGAGACACGCTTATGCGCACCCTCCGAGCAGTGACGTCGGGCCTCCTCGTCCTCACCCGGAGGCCCACGGCCTCCGTCGGAGCCGCGCAGAGAGGAGTCGGCCATGTATCTACACTTGAGGAGGAGAGATTCGCGACGGAGCTCACTTAATCACTCGCCGGAGATGAGAGAGGGTAGCGGCAGAGGGATCAGGATTTCGTACCCTATCCGACCCCCACTACTCGTTATATACCGCCGGAGCCACCGCTTAGCCGGAGCCCAGATGAAAGTTTCCGGGCTGGCCCGATACGCGTATCTGGTCGGGTCAGAAAAATAGCCCACCCCGGGCCGGAAGGAAGGAATTTTCTGGGCCGAGGTGCTTATCCTGTATCTGCTAAAGTTGCTCTTATAGGCATCAGGATTTTTCACAGCTGACACATAAAGCTTCGCTCTGAGGAAAGAGGACTGCGCCACATTCGCAGATGAAATCTCATTATTTTAAAACGTAAATAGGTAAACTGATGTACTGCAACTGCAAGGGGCAAAATATAATGTCGTTTTTTCAGCAATCTTTTCACCATCTGCATCCGTCGCATGACACACTACCTTAACCACATTTGCCATATAATGGCTTATTGCCTGAGCACTATACAGAAGATCCCATCCGTGATCAGGATTGATCTCGTCTTTCAGTGAACGATGATGCTCCGTACTCCTGACTTCAACACCTCATCTTGGTCATCTACAGCTTGGATGGACGGTGGTACCATCCGTACAGTTCATCTGAGCAGTACCTGGTGACTTGCTTCACGCTCAGGTAGTTCTGGAGGCCCCTGGAAACAACAGGCAAGGGCAATTCAGAGGATAATTTTTTATCATCTTGGTAGCGAAAGTACCACCCATGTTCTATCACTAATCAAACATTATCACAGCTAAAATGTCAAAAACGGAAGCAACTCACCATTCTCCTAGCTCACGACCGAAACCGCTCCGCTTGTTCCCTCCCCATGGGGCTTGAACGAAAGTTGGTTGTGAGCAGTTTATCCAAACAATGCCCGAATGAATAAGCTGCAGATGCAGGATTATCAGACCACTCACTACTTCGGTTTCACTGCAAATTTTAAATATATGGGCTTGGCGCGGTTCAACTTGAATCTACCTTTGCAATGCGTTCACACCTCTCTGGATTATCAGAAATCACAGCACCACCCAAGCCATAGCTGAAAAGAAAATGGTAGAGAAAGTCAAGTGAATGACGTAAGCATTAAGGTTATTTTCACGATTGCAAACTCAAGAAACTCACTGGGTATCATTCGCAAGCTCCACAGCTTCACTCTCTGTCTTAAACACTTTAACACAGAGGACTGGTCCAAAGACTTCCTCTCGCCAAATTTGCATTGATGTGCTAACATCTGTTATGATTGTAGGCTCGATAAAGAACCCTTTGCTGAGATGCTGCCAATTCACAAAATATATCTTGGATGAATAACCGAGGGACAAAAACATGTGATGCAATGATCAAAGCTTACCTTTGGCCTGTCACCCCCATACAAAACTGTGGCACCTTCAGCCCTTGCTGTTGAGACGAACTTCTTAATCTTTTCATACTGAAATGAGAAAAAGAAGGGCCGTCTAATAAGATTTACTTACATAATGGTGCTTGCATACTAAAATGAGAACAAAACGGTTCTCAAAAAAGATTTATTGACTGTTACATAGTGGTTCAGCGTTCAGTAAATGAGACGTCACATGCAATTGTGAAAACTGAAACTCCAAGGTGGTGCAAAAGAACGTAAGACGCAAGCTAAATAGTTCGCAAAAAAAGTCAGGATTTACAAATTGTTGCAATTGCAAATCATCACTATTTTCTTCAATAATTATGGACTTAAGTTTATTTTCTACAGAAAAGTGTTAGCAGGTCACAAAACAGTACATATTTACAACCAAACTCCAAAAGTGCAATAGGTCCATTTGAGTTACCTGCCCTTCACTGATAACTGACCCCAGCCTGCAACCTTCTTCCAGTGGATCTGAGATTTTTATATTCTTTGACCATTCAATTAATCTATCTAAAAATTTCTCTGCAATTTTCTCCTGCGAAAATGTGAATCTTCATGTCATGTACTAGAAAATAACTTGATGTCATAACAGCCAGTTGAGCATACGTACATGAAGAAGTAGACGAGAAGTTGCGCTGCAAACTTGACCGCCATTAAAAAAACATCCCATTATGGCCCATTCAACAGCTGTTTCAAATTTAGCAAGAAATTAGCACACCAATCCACAATCAGCTAACACTACTTATCATCGTCGGCATTTGTTCTTCCATAACCCAGAGTAATGTGGACTATGAGTTGAAGGGAAATAATGGATTGGGAGCATAGTGTGACATCCAAGGAAGGGAAATACCTTTGTCAATGTCAGCAACATCATCAAAGATAATAAGAGGACTTTTGCCGCCAAGCTCTAATGATACAGGCTGTCAAAGAAGATAATGCACAACAAATCAGACTAAGGGAACATCAATGCATAATTCACGCATTTCTTGCATCAGCACTTCAGCAGAAGCATAAAAGATCATAATTTTCTTTGTGAACAAAGATTGCACGGTATGGAAATTGAACAATATAGACACACACACCTTGACCAATTGGGCAGCAGCGGTCATTATCCTCTTACCAGTTTCAGTACTTCCAGTAAAAGCAATCTACAGAAAAGAGCCCCAGATAATTTTAGAAGCTTTAGAAACGACGATACACATATACGATTATGTGACTAGCAGAATGCCCGTGCGTTGCAACGGATAAATGTATACCTATTAGAATTATGTTGGATTTCGCATTAATTTTAATCTTTTACATGTTTTACTATACAACAATCCTTTTAAAAGTTTAAGATAAGTACATCAATTACTTTTGTTGTAGCTGGGTCTATTTTGGTACTCGTCTCATTAGACTCGAGTCCCGGCACCAAGTTCCTCTCACACGCGAGCAGATGGTGACTGGCGCTTCTCCACTGCAATGACTCGCACGGTCGACGGTAAAAACCGCAGAGGCAATACACGAGAGAGGGGCTAGGGCTCAAAGGGTCCGAGTGTCATGGACATTGTCCACATAATGCCTCGTCGGTCTGCCCGTCGCGAGTGTTGAGGAGCACGAGGAGAAGCATAAGTAGCCCCCCCCCCCCCCTCCGTATCGGACAATATCCACATAGTGTCGCAAGGCCTTGGTTCATCCGTCGCGCGTGGCGAGTATAGGTCGGCGGCCCTGTCAATATCTGTGTGTGCCAGATCTTTCTTGGCGTGGGCGCGTGTGTGAGTGTAGCTGTGTAGGTGAAGAGATAAAATAAGGATGCCAGGAGACCATGGCACTTTTTTAGGGCTAACATGCATAACGATATGAATGAAAAACATTCCTACATTATATATCAGGTAGAGATAAAAGTATTACATGTGTATTTGTTATGAATTATGAATTACGTGAAAGATCTGTACAAACCCCGAGTTAAACGCAACGATGCAGAGATTATTCTTAGATATGCTTGTGTGCATAAGTGCATTTGATGCTTTGTTTCCTTCAAGCAGCCAAAAGTACATACGTTTATTTTTAGAACGAGTACATACGTGTCTATGTTTTTTTAAGGAACAGCAGTGTTCTGCTGGGATTTTTATTATTCTTTTTTGAATTTTAAACCACTATATTAAGCAAACCGTGCATGTGGTGGATCCATGGGCCATGGCCCAAGCGACGAGGCAATCCGAGTACCGATCATAACTCCTTTTCTTTGTCGCAATCGTTTCCGTGTGCGATATGTTTTTTACCGATCGTTTCCGCTCTGTGTATCTTATATCGATCGATCGTTTTCACGGGGAGTTGGGCGACGTACCAACGTACGGACCCCAACTCCCCTTTAATTGTAAAAGATACATCTTCAGTAACTCAGTATATCCACAGGCATACGAATACACATGTTTGAAGAATAGGTCTGACCTTATCCACATGGGGATGTGAAGCTATTGGAGCACCCGCGTCAGGTCCTAGACCAGTAATTATGTTCAAGACTCCTGAAGGTAGGCCTATTTCTTCACATATCACGCCGAGCTCTAAACACGTTCTATTAAGAAAAAAGTTTAGTCATGGAATAGAATAATAATGTCATGGAATAAAATAATAACGTAAAGAGCTTAAAAGGCATCGGGCCTTACAGAGAAGCCAACTCAGATGGCTTTAACACAGCTGTACACCCAGCAGCAAGAGCAGGTGCAACCTTCCAAGTAGCCATCAACAGAGGATAGTTCCTTCATTTACACAAGGAGAAAACAAAAAATAATTAAAATTACTAACTTCAAAGACATTAAGTTATCAAATATGAAAGGCAAGAAGTGTAGTTTTTTCTTAATTCACTTCTTAAAAAATGACCCTTTTTTCCATAAAAGGGTAAAATAATGACCAATTGTTCAGCATGTACACGTATAAGATTAGTCATCTCTCTGATAGGATTTAGAATTTCAGCTTATTCTTCATCAAACATGAACCAACAATATGATGGAAGACAAAAAAATGTTCTGCTATGAAGTATATTATTAATTTATTATGAAGTTTTCAGAGCAATAGCTTAACAACAGTCTTAAGACGAAAAAAACGAGTGAACCTATTAAAAAATGCTATGAGGTCCACACAGTCAAATTTTACCAGGGAGTGATCATTCCGACAACCCCGATGGGTTCTTTGAGAGCATAGGACTTGAAATTTTCCATGGGCAGAGAGATTGGTTCATGTTGTTTCCCGTCTAAAGCTTCTGCCAGACCAGCATAGTACTCAAAGCATGCAGCGACATCCTCCTAAGATAAGATAAAAAAGCATGGAATAAAAGGAGCATCTTTAGGCACACTAAACATTATAATTTGAATAATCAAAAATACCATGTCGGCAACTGCTTCGTCCTTGGCCTTTCCAGAATCAAGTGTCTCCAGCAATGCCAGATAAGATATCTTTTCTTTAATCTGCAACCCGCATCCAATATTTCTAGAAATTTAATGCCAGTAACAAGCATACTAATGAACAAGACGGACATACTTCATTGAAAGCATAGCCAATAGGAAACTCTCTTGCACTAACAAAAAAAATCAGTTTTCCATCTTCCATTTAAAATGGAGCAAAACAGAGGACTGACATGCCAATATTAAGTTCAATTTTCTGTTGTATATATATGATAAATTGCTGTGACGCTGACTATCTCGTAACATACTTGCAACAAATGTACAAACTCAGTTCACGTGGTTTCTAATCTTAGCAATTGGCCAGCAAGTTGATGTCTTAGCAGGATTCAGTGTATCGTGAGAAAAGGACGGTCCCATCCTTCAACATCACGGTTAGATGCTGAATTTGAATTCCTATTTTGAATAGGAACTGAAGTTGATATATTTGAATATCACAGTGACATATCTCCCAACCACGTGATAGTGCTAATTTATTTCCTTTCCGAACAACCTAAGCCAACCAAGAGGATCCAACAATCTAACGGTCTGAAGTTTCTCTTATTACTCTGTTTCTAGCAGTTCTAGTGCTTCTATTATACTAAAAAAAATCTAGACTTGCTAAAATTTCAAGGACATATGTGCAGCACCCACACTAGGGATATCCATCTCTTCCTTGGCCGCCCAAATTAACAGCAAACTTTTTCAAAGCATGTATACATCTACTAAACTAGAAGAGATTAAGGTGACGTCAGACTCAGGGAGGCACAAGAGGTTGGCACCTTAGCGGTGATCGCGTTCAGATACTTGGCCCGCACCGCCCCGGAAGCGCGCGACCAGCCGCTCCCGCCGTCGCGCGAGAAGGCGTCCCGCGCCGCCGCGACGGCGAGCTCCACGTCCTCAGCCGTGGCCGCCGGGATGTCACCTTCACCGATCATACACACCACACAGCAAACGAAAAGCTAAAGTCAGTACGCTAGTACGAGTAGCAGTAGTAGTGCCAGGGCACATCCAGAAGGATGCGGCGGAAGGGCGCAGCAGGGGAACGGGGGTAGGGACCGGCGAAACGAACCGATGGTGTCCTCGGTGGCCGGGTTGATGACGGGGATGCGGCGGCCCTGGGTGGGCTCCCGCCACCCGCCGCCGATGAAGAGGCCGCGGCGGGGGATCGCTGGTGGCGCGGCCATGGCGAGGTTGGTGGTGGTGCCGTACCGTAGTAGGAGTGTGGGGGGCGGAGTAGTGGTGTGCTGTGCTGTGCTGCGGTGGCTGCTTTTGTTCGGCGAGGCGGAGCACGTTTTCTGGTGATCTGGCGATCTCGATCGAGCCCGCAAAAGCAGTGGCGGATCTAGGATTCGATCGACGGGGTGCCAAGCTTAAAAAAATTTGGTGAAAAAAGCATCACAAATTTAGCACATAAGTTTAAAATTTGGATAAATGACAACATAAGTAACGTAATTTGGTTTAATGTCTACCAAAATAATACCAAATTACATAATTTTTTGATAAGATCTTAGGCCTATAAATGATAACAAAAACATGCACAATTACCAAATTACGTGTAAAGATCTTAGGTCTGTGAATCTATCATTTTCCATGTCATCAATAAAGTTGTCAAGTTGTAAAGCAAGTCTCATCAAATCCGCTTGTAAAACTTTCTATCATAAGAAGCTATTGTGGAATCAATACAACTGCGGAACAATCAGACAATGGTTCAATTTTTTATCTTTCAATCACAATTTCACAAAGAGAAAATTCGGTTTATACCGCTACCTGTCTATGTTGGCCTGTCAAAAAAAGGAAACTGAAGAAGCTGCCTGTCGCGTGGACGAGTGGACACTGGTTGAGCGGTCGCGGATGGTGGAGGGACCGCCGCTCGCCGGCTCGCCGCACACCCAGCCGCGCAGTGGCGTCTCGCCGGCTCGCCGCGCACCTGGTCGCCAGTCGCCGGCTCTCTCCGGTGCGGGCCTGCGGTGCTGCCCTCTGGGCGCTTGATGCCTTGTCCGCCGCCGGCAACTGCAGCATGCCGCCCCCCGTCGTCGATTTAGGTCTGCCTACGGCGTCGAGGTTTGATTTTTCGGGTCAATTTTGGTCAGGTTTGGTGTGGTCGAGTGGATGCGATGCGAGTTCTTTTTTTTTTGAGTCTTGATGCAATGCGAGCTGTGACTGGATGAGAGGAATGGGCTTGTTGGGCTGGAGGAATAAATGGGCTGATGTGCCCTTGTAGTTTTGACCTTACATTATTATTAATTTCGTACTTTTCACCTAGTATACACGTACAATTAGTCTGAATACTACTAGTTAAGAAAATATTTGTATTTTTGGAGGGGGTGCCAGCACCCCCACTGGATCCGCCCCTGCGCAAAAGCCGCGCGATTGTTGGCCGCGCCGTCGCTATCCTCCACGCCTCTCGCTTCCCGAATTAACTAGTGCGCCGCGTCACGATGATCAGGACCCCACGTGATGGAATTGTCGCACGTACGCGTCGTGTACTCGCGTGCCGCGCGGGAGGCCGCACCCGTCTTGTACATGGACTTTTGCTCGTGCCGTCACCTTTACAGCGTGGCTGCCCTATCGTTTCAAGATTCTCAAGTGATTAATTCGCAAAAAAAAAAAGATTCTCAAGTGATTCGAGTTCACGTTGAAACGATTTGCTTGTCCGGAAATCCCCGTTCAATCAAGAGCACATGCACTGATGCACACACGCTTTGTATGTTTCATCGTCTTCTTCCTAGTAAGTTTTAAAATTAGTTTGATTGCTTATTTAGGCCTATACCAATGTAAGTTTCTTAACACGGTTTCATATGTATTTTGCTGATGTGGTATGGTAGTTAATGAAGAAAGAGAGTGACGTTGTATCTTAGCTAACATACAACCCTTGCACGTGGCCATAGGCAAAAAGTATTGATAACCCAATCATATGTATGCATTAGGACTAAATCATTTATTTTAGATACAACCCACAAGAGACAATGCATTGGACTAATTGTCTCTTAAATTTTTAATGCTCCTATGAAAACGTGTTAAGAAACGATGCATTGGCACATGCCTTATACATGTAGAGGCACATGTTTGATGTCACAAGAAATCGAGTCGTCCCAATTCTCGAGGGAGGTGCATTGGAAGAGCATTTGCTGCTGGTTGCTTTGCATGATTGCTTAATTTATTGTATAAACCGTTGTAAAATAGATTGTCATCAATATAAAAATGGGAAGATTGAAATTGCATGGCGCCCCTATGTTTGTTTTGGTAAGTAATGACAATTCGTTTGGACTAATGGTTGTATCGAGTTACTTAGGTTGGCCATAGACAATGCTTGTAGACCATATGTTGGTTTTAAAGATGAAAGAAGATGATTAAGTAATGACCAAGATGTCTAACGTGTGATCTGAAGAATGGTCGTGATAGTGTTGAGTATGTCTTGGAGAAACGGATCATATGATTATTCATATTTATCAGGCATCATCAAAATGAAGTGAGAAGAAAATGTACAAGGTTGATCAAGATACTGATCAACACACAAAGTTAGAATATGTACCAAGTGAGATCATGTGATCTCGTGGTATGGTAAGAAATTGTCATATAGCTTTGTGAACTAACTCTTGATATATGTGTAGGGTTAGGTATCTTTCCATTAAGTTGTATAAAAAAGAATTCATAAAGCCCATGGAGTCTAGTGGTGATCGTAATCAAGGCTGAGAAGTGCATGATTGTCATCATCTAGATCAAGTGGAATGCGCAATCAAAGATATGTTTTTGATCGGGTTTTTATTTTACATGTCTCATGTTGTTAGATGGGAGACCGGGTTATATGATAAATAACTGTACTATCAAGAGGGGCTCTCGAGTGAGTAGTTTTATCGTATCATTCGTATAGAGCTCAAATCTTTGCATACTTGGAATCATCTTCCTTGATTCTTATTTGGCTTTTCTCTGTGTGGGGTTTTGGTGATTGTCATGATCGTCTCAAGTTTACCAAAAACGGATTTCGTATGAAAAACTTGTTGGGTTTAGTATGTTGGAGGTTTCACCGATTGTTCTTTTAGAGAGAGGTCAAACCTTTCATCTTGTGATTTTATACTCCCTTATTGTATTGTGATGTTTCCCTATATGATATTTTAGAGCTCGTTTTTGTGATTCCAACGAGCCCAACTTCATCTAAATCAGAGTCCGGATGCTCAAGATATGTTCATTTTCGTGTTAATGTTTCTGCAGTTTTATGTAGGCCGAAGTCTCCAGTGTGTTTACACCGTAGTCTCCGGTGTCGACCAGAAATCTCAAGCTGGGCCAAGTGGTGTGACTCTTTGTACTCATTCCAGAATTTCCGGCCCCTAGGCCAGAGACTCCGGCCTAACTTCTCATGCACCAGTTTTCCAACGAGTAGATTTTGTTGGGATCTATTTAAGGGGCCTTCTTTTCCAAAGAGTTCCCAACTCTTGAGCACGGTTTTGACCTCCATTTTGACCTCTTAAGTTTTGCTTTCTCTCTATTCCTCCATGAATCTTACCTCTAATTAGAGGGAAAAGAGAGAAGATCTAGATCTACTACTCCACCAATCCATCTCTCGTCTTACTGAGGGGAAGCTTTTGGTCTAAATATTGGAGGGTTTGGTGTTCTCCTTTGTTCTTCCACTCTTGTTGCTCCATAGCATTGGTTACTTTTGGTGGGATTTGAGAGTGATCTGATGGATTTGACCACCTTGTGTGGTCTTACTATTGCACTGGTCTAAGGTCTCCACGGTGACTCGTCGAAGTGGGTGCCCTACAACTTGTTCCTCTTGGGTGCTTGGGTGCACTAGACGGTTGTTTTTATTTCGAAGCTTTGGGAGCTTCAGAATATTGTTCGGAGCCTCCAATTAAGTTGTAGAGATTGCCCCAATATTGTACGGGTATGGTGACTGCCATTAGGGGTCCTGAAAGGATCAGAGAGGTCGACTAGAGGGGGGTGAATAGGCGACTACGAATTTTACTTTTCTTTTGACAATTTAGGGAGTTCCTCAAATATTATTTCTCTAGATTATGCAACTAGGTGAACAACCTATATGATGAGCAAGATACAAGCTAGTAAAAAGATAACTAAGCAAGTTATACTAGCAACAAATAAGTAAAATGGGTTACGAGATAACCACACAATAACTCGGAGATTTATCCTGAAGTTCACTTCCCAATGAAAGCTAGTCTTCATTGGAGCAGTGTGGAGCCACAAGGATCCCAAATAGCCGTCAATGGCACACCGTATCTCCTTTGTGCCCCCACCAATGGGGAATGCCACGAGTCACTATATGTTGCCCTTGAAGGTGATAACAAAACCTTTACAAACAAGTTTGAGGCACACTCCACAACTCAATTGGAGGCTCCCAACATGTTCCGGTGGCTCCGAAAACCACGGAGACGACCACTTCCGTCTAGGGTTCCAATGAACCCAAGAGTAACAAGTTTCGCAATGGAATGGAAGGGAAATAAAATTCATTTGGTGAAAGTGTAGATCTACGTCAACTCTCCCAAGTCCTATAAGGACAAGGTGTTTGAGCGGAAAGGGAGAGATATCTAAGAAACTGGAGCTTGCAACAATGATGGGGAGATAAATTATGGTCGTGTTACCCTCCCCAAAGTATAGTCGTTGCAAAAATTTAACCCCGGAGACTCCGGTATAGAGAGGCCGGAGTCTCTGGGCTATAATGGTCCGGAAATTCTGGATCGGACGGAGACTTCTAGAATTCTACGGACACCGACCATATTCAAAACAAGGCACCAGAGGCGCACACGGTAATATCTCACTTCTGTTGTTAACAAATATCCAAAACCAGTGAGGCGGGAAATGCCCTTTCAATCTCCCCCTGTTTGGTGTTTGATGACAACATAAGGATTTTCATAAAATATACTCCCTCCGCTCCTTGATGGAAGGTGTATAGTTTTTTCAAAAAAATTCCAAAATGTATGGTATAATGAGATGTATGGACAATTTTACCCATCAAAAAATGAATCCTAATTTATAGGGTGTATTGTTTTCAATTTGTGTCTATTAGGAACTCATATCTCCCAATTTTTTCCAAAATAAAATGAGTACACTGTATGCCAAATACCCATATCTTAATATTCGTACACCCTACATTCAGGAATGGAGGGAGTATATGAAAGGGCATGGCACCCCCATGTGTGGTTTTGGTAATTAATGACAATCCCTATGTACTAATGGTTGCATTGAGTTATACTTGTAGTGTTTGTCCATAAGCTAGGCTTGAACTCCATATGTTGGATTCAAGGTTGATGCCATGAAGATAATGATATAATGGAGTATTTGGCATCAAGATCATCAAGTTGTATGGATATATTTGATATGATCAAGAAGAAGAGTATGTGATGACCAAGTTGTGGTTCGAAGAGTTATCCGATGATTGGTCATGAGAGAGTTGAGCATAGTGCAAGTTTGTCTTGAAGAAAAGTGTTAGGTGATCATTCATGGTTATCTTCAAGACATCATCTAATGAAGAAAGAACAAAAGATACAAGGTTGATCAAGATATTGACCAACACGCAAAGCTACAAGATGTACCATGTTGGATCATGTATCTTTTGGTATGGTAAGCAATTGTCCATATAGCTTTGTGAACTAACCCATGAAATATGTGTGTGGTATTTCTATGAGTGGTTAGGTATCTTTCCATGGTGTGACATCAAAAGAAATATTTCATATAGCCCATGGTTGAGGACGTCAAGTGGTGTTCGTCATCAAGATTGAGAAGTGCAAGTTCAAGAGAAGTGCCTTGAAGAAATCCTATGCTTGAAACTTGCCATCCATTTGGAGATAATGGTGAAGTGAAGATGTGCCTATGAGAGGCTCTCCCATAGTGGAGTATGGAGGAGCAATATGTGAGACTTCACCAAGCAAAGCGCAATCAAGAAAGGTGGTGCACTTGATGAGATCAAGATCGACATCATCTAGCTCAAGTGGAATGCGCAAGGCAAAGGTATGATGTTGATAGGGTTTCTATTTTACCTGTCTCATGGTGCTAGTTGGGAGACCGGGTTATAGGATAGATACCGTACTACCAAGAGGGGCTCTCAATTGAGCTTTAGCGTATCAGTTGGAGAGAGCTCAAACCTTTGCATACTTGGCATCATCTTTCTTGGTTCTTATTTGGTTTTTCTCTGTGTGGGGTTTTGGAGCTTGTTGTGATCTTCATAACAAGCTCAAGTTCATCAAAAACGGATTTCACATGAAAAACTTGTTGCGTTTTTTGACGTTGGAGGTTTTACCGGTAGTTCTTTTATAGAAAGATTTTACCTTTCTACATTTGGTTTTACCCTCCCATGTTGCACTATGATGTTTCTCTGCATGATCTTGTAATGCTCGTTGCGGTGATTCCAACAAGCCCAAGAACATCAAAAACGGAGTTCGTATGTAAAAGAGATCACTTTTTTCGTATGTGTGTTTCTGGAAATCCGGGTGACTCGGAATATTCCGAACTCAATCCAAACTGACCCGAACTCATTCCGAACTGATTCCGGACTGATCTTTTCAGTTCTGTACTCAGTTTGGATTCTAGTTGGTAGACATCCGGATTATTCCGAGCCACTCGGAATTCCGAGCCAAATCCGGATTCACTCCGAACGGCATGAATCTGTCCCAAACGGTCGGATTTTTTGGACCTATATAATGAGGCCTTCTTCCCCAACGGTTCCCCAACTCTTGAGTATGGTTTTGACCTCCATTGTTGATCCTTTGAAGCTTTGCTTTCTCTCTATTCCTCCATGATTCTTGCCTACAATCAGAGGGAAAAGAGAGAGGAGATATAGATCTACCATTCCACCAATCAATCTCTCATCTAAGTGAGGGGAAGCTTTCGGATCTAGATCTTGGAGGGATTTTGTGTTCTTCCTTGTTCTTCATCTCTTCTCCCCCCATAATCATTAGTTGCTTTGGTGGGATTTGAGAGAGAAGGATTTGAGCACTTCTTGTGTTCTTGCCCATTGCATCGGTTGCATCGGTTTGAGTTCTCCACGGTGATACGTGATAAGTGAAGTTGAGTAGCTTGTTTCTCTTGGGTACTTGGGGTGCCCTAGAGCTTGTCCTCTTGGGTACTTGGAGTGCCCTAGACGGCCTTGTTGATCACGGAGTTTTGGTGGCTCGCGGGATAGTTGAGAGCCTCCAATTGAGTTGTGGAGTGTGCCTCAACCTTGTGATTCTTGTGGCTTTGGGAGCCGCGGGAATTCGGTGGGAGCCTCCAATTAAGTTGTGGAATGTGCCTCATCCTTGTACGGGTTCGGTGACCACCCTCAACTGTCCCATAGTGGTTCGTGGTACTCTACATTGGTAGAGGCACGAAGGAGATTACGGTGTGCCATTTGACGGCTATTCGGGGATCACTTTGTGACTCCGCACCGCTCCAACAGAGACTAGCTTCCATTGCGAAGTGAACTTCGGGATAAATCATCGTCTCCAAGTGCCTCGGTATTTCTATACCCGAGCTTCTTATTTATGTATTTTACTTTGTGATAGCCATCGAGCTTGAAGTAATATATCTTACTATCACATAGTTGCTTGTCTTGTTCAGCATAAGTTGTTGGTGCACATAGGTAAACCTAGCTTGCTTAGGTTTTGTGCTTGATAAATTAAACGCTAGTTTTATTCCGCATTTATTCAAGCCTAAACCGCAAAGAATTTATATCGCCTATTCACCCCCCCCTCTAGGCGACATCCGTGTCCTTTCAGTATATGATATGATCAATGCAAAGTAGTCCATAAATATTGACGGGCACCCCTAGATGTGTGCACTATTTATATTTGCATTTGAATACATTGTGCAACACCACACTAGGATCAATACTCAACATGTGCAATATTAGGCATGATATATCAAATAAAAGGATACTTGCACACAAATAAGACATTCTTAATTGATATGATAAAGACTATAACACAAGATACATAGATAAGAAACATAGTCTTTAACATCACATAATAGTATCGGGCATCGCATGTCTTCCCACACGAGAAGAACGAATTTCACAACCATAAACCAAATTGTTCAGCTAAGATATATGGAACACAAGCTTATAAGAGGCAAATGAAATCACTTAAGCTTGTGGCTCGACCCATGCAAATCCTCGGTGAACATTCTAAATAGAACTACTCCTTCTCCCCCTTTGGCATCAAGACGCCAAAAAGGGAAAATAGTGATGCTACATGGCCCATGGAGATTACTCGAAGTCCTCATCCTCCTCGGAATCATACTTGGCATCATCATCTTCACCCATTGGATCCTTGCCACGAATATCGGAGGAGGTTGCCATGGAAGTCACATCTTCATACTCGGGCCAATTGAATTGCTCGATGTTCCACTTCTCGTAGGGGATAGTTGAGTCGGTCTTCTCACTAGATGCTTCTCTTCTTGTGGTGGAGGGGCTTCCCAATTCTTCTTATGCATCACCTTGAAATGAAATTTTGGTTTTTCAAGATGATTTTTCTTTCTTTGTAGGCCAAATGATTTTCCTTGTGCACGACAATTTGCATGCACAACATAGCTTCTTCACTTCCTCACGCACGTGCTCTCATGAGGGAGGCGTGGCATTCTTCCTACTAACTCTTAGTGCTTCTTCTGTCTCCTCTTCCTCGTCATTGCTAGATGCATATGCACCACAAGAGACACTTGCTTGCACATAACTTGAGAGAATTTGTAGAGTGCCAACCTTGTGCTTTGTGAATTGAACTTGGTTGATTCCCGGAACATCTTGAAGAATGAGCTTCATCACATATGGAGCATAGAGAGGATTTTTCTTCTCAATCATAGCATGGTACATCTAATGATAGATGAACTTCATCGCATCTATCTCTCTTCCTTCACCTTCTTCTCCAACAAGATAACCCTTGTGAGCATGATGCATGAGGTTGATCAAGCCTCCACGAATAGCATCCAAGTTCCCCACTTGGGGAACAATGTAACACTGGAACATACAGAGCAATATGTTGTAGAGAGGGTGAAGGCCATTGATTGTTAAAATAACACCCTCATTTCCATAGAAGGGAGCAAGCTTTCGCTTCTCATACTCCACTCCCAGAATATGCATCCTCTTTCCAATGGGTGTAGTGGCTCCACGGAGTTCATAGCACAAGGGTTGACAAAATTTGACAAAGCCGGATTTGCAAATGATATGACCCGTCATCCATGTCATTGGGCAAGTTCTCAAGTTCTCCAATAACTAGTGTCACAAAAAAATGGTGCACTAGATTGATGTCATAGTTTTGTTGCACCTTCATGAGATAGCTTATCCAAACCGAGCTTCTTTGCAACCCAAAGAGATTCCTCAAAATATTTCTTCTTCTCCAAATTTGCAAAGTCTAAAACCTTTTGAGAACAAACCAAATGATTCTGCAAGGAGGCATATGCTTCCTTCATGATGAGTTCTTGCTCCCTTCTCCAAAAATCACCATCCGTGGAGTTTCTTTCCATAGCAAAGAAGTTTTGGTTCCGCATAACCCGAAATTCTTCATTGTTCAAGCCCTTCAACGTGGTCAACTCGTCATATCTTGCCTTCTTGTCACTTTCTCATATCAAAAATAATTCTTAATCCCTTACTCTTCTCTCGGTATCCTTCTTGTTTTGCCTCAAAACTGACCGATGAACATTTACATCTCTTTTCTCATCATATATAATCCATGTAGTTACTCGATTGAGCCCTTGAATTTCTTGCTTGGGGTTGTTGGGGGTTGGATGGTGACATCTTGTATCTCTTGTTAGCTGTGAATGAAAGAGCATATGGCCGGATAGCATGGGGATAAGGATACATGTCTAGGAGTGCAAAAGAGGAACAATCAACATGATCAAAATATTTAAAGTTGGATCTACACTAGAGTTTCCGGTATTTAGGGTCGAAGTGTCCGGCCTAGGTCGGAATCTCTGGTCCGGGAGACCGGAGTCAGCCGTACAGAACAGGAAACCCTAGATCTAGGTTCAAATTTTAACATGGAGATCATCTAGATTGTTCACAAGATGTACTTTGCCAGCTAATTGAGTTTTTACCAAGGAAACTACAAGTAATCTTCTCAAACACCACTAGGGAGAAAACCTAGAAGAGGAGGAGAAGAGGTTAACCGTATCCTTCATGGTTTTGTCCAAACTGAGAGGAGGAAGGTTCCCTAAGAAGGAGAGGTGGAGGAGGCGGGCGGCACAGCGGCTCCCGATGGCTGGAGGATAGCCGGGGCGACAGCCTTGAAGAGGAGGCGGTGGTGGTGGAGTTTGGGGTTGTGAAAGTGCATGAGCCCTCATGTGTGGTTTTGGTAATTAATGACAATCTCTATGGACTAATGGTTGCATTGAGCTATCCTTGTAGGGCTTGTCCATTGGCAATGCTTGAACACCATGTGTTGGTATCAAGATTGAAAGAAGAATATAAAGTGATGACCAAAGTAATATTCAAGTCATTATATATATATTAAGAGAAGAAGATGAAGTGCAAGTTCAAGAGAAGCATATCTAAGAAATCCTATGTTTGAAGCTTGTCACTCATTTGGAGATATTGGTCAAGTGAATATGTGCCTTATAGAGGCTCTCCCATATTGGTGTATGGGGGAGCGATATGTGAGTCTTCACCAAGCAAAGCGCAATCAAGAAAGGTGGTCCACTTGAAGAGATCAAGATCGTTATCATCCAGCTCAAGTGGAATGCGCAAGGCAAAGGTATGATCTTGATAGGGTTTCTATTTTACCGGTCGCATGGTGTTAGTGGGAGACCAGGTTATAGGATAGACGGCGTACTATCAAGAGGGGCTCTCAAGTGAGTAACTTGATCGCATCTTTGTGGAGAGCTCAAATCTTTGCATACTTGGCATATCATCTTTCTTGGTTCTTATTTGGTTTTTCTCCTTGTTGGGTTTTGGTGCTTGTAGTTATCTTCATGACAAGCCCAAGTTTACTGAAAACGGATTTCGTATGGAAAACTTGTTGCGTTTTCGGTTTTGGAGTTTCTTCCGATTCGTCGTTTTTAGAGAGGTTTTACCTTTCTACATTTGGTTTCATACTCCTTTGTTGAACTATGATGTTTCTCTGCATGATCTTGTAAAGCTCGTTGTGGTGATTCCAACGAGCCCAAGAACATCGAAAACGGAGTTCCTATGCTCAAGATATGTTCGTTTTCATGTTGGATCTTTCTAAAGTTTTTCTAGGGCAGAGTCTCCGTTGTAAACACAACGGAGTCTCCGGTCTGGGTCAGAAATCTGATTATTTTGAGCTGTGCCTTTTGGGGTGTGCCCACAATGCACCGAAGTCTCCGGACTCAGGGGTACCGGATTTTCCGGCCTGCCGGTTTTGGCACTTATGCCCCCATGGACGGCGCTCTCGGTATAGAGGCCGGAAGTGGGCGAGAAGTGCCCCAGAGACTTCAGCGTCTCTGGTCAGACCGGAGTCTGCGCCCCCAGGACCGGAGTCTCCACCCGGGCCGGAGTCTCTGGCCTCCCGGACCGGAGTCTCCGGTGTTATTTTTCCTGCAACGGCTCTTTTCTTCGTGGGACCTATAAAAGGCCCCCTTCTTCCCCAAAGTGATAAGCTCTTGCAAGCACGAAATTTCTCCCTCTCTCACCTCCATTGTTGACCTTGGAAAGCTTGCCTCTCTCCCAATTCCTCCCATGATTCTTGCATATCTTTGAGGGATTTGAGAGAGGAGATCTAGATCTATATTTTCACCAATCCATATCTCCTCTAAGTGAGGGGAACCTAGTGGATATAGATATTGGAGGTCTTGTGTGGTTCTCTTCTTTGTGCTTCCTCTCTTCTCCCCTCATAAGCATTAGTTGCTTTTGGTGGGATTTGTGAGTGAAGGACTTGAGCACTTTTTGTGTTCTTGCCATTGCTTTTGTGCATCGGTTTGTGCTCTCCACGAGAATTCGTGAAAGTGAAATTTCGTGAGCTTGTTACTCTTGGGTCTTTGGACCATAGACGCATTTTGTGGCGGTTGAGGCCTTTTGTGGCCACTTGGGAGATCCCAATCCTTTTGTGGGTTGTGCCTCAAGATTGTTGTAAGGGACTCGATTTCCGCCCAAAAGGGAAATCAATAGTGGAAGGTGAACCGAGCTTTTGGGCAAGGTTCATCGGAGAATAGGGTGAGGCCATTTGTGGCGTTTGAGTTTGAAACTCACACCACTCCAACGAGACGTACTCCCCTAAAAAGGAGGAACTCGGGAATACATCCTCGTCTCCGCGTGCCTCGGTTATTTCTATACCCGAGCTCTTTACTTATGCACTTTACACTGTGATAGACTTCGTGCTTGAAGTATTATATCTTGCTATCATTTTGTTGCTTGTCTTGCTTAGCATAAGTTGTTGGTGCACATAGGTGAGCCTAGTATATTTAGGTTATTGCCTTGTTAATTTAAACACCTAGTTTTATTCCGCAATTATCAAGCCTAAACCGGAAAAGTTTTAAATCGCTTATTCACCCCCCTCTAGGCGACATCCTTGTCCTTTCAATTGGTATCAGAGCATGGGCTCTCTTTTTGGGATTTACCGCCTAGAGAGTAAAGATGTCGTTTAGAGAATTAGTTGGCCTTTCAGGTTGGGGGAGGAAGAAGCAGCTGTTAAGTTGGCCTCCACCCCGATCCCCTTTAGTAAATTTTGAAACCACTTTAGACCCGAGATTTAGGGGTAAAAGGACTGGAGTCTCCCTACAGGCCAGAGTTTCCGGGTCAGTTACCCCAAGTGTTCGATCAAAACTGCCATATATTTGTAGAGATGTGTATGTTGCAATAGGAGCATGTTTTTAGGGATAGGAAGGGTTTGTGTTGAGAACAATGTCACTGGAGCAAGGGATACTCACTCGAGAATTGCAAGATGCAAATGTGATGAGCCAATTGCTAGTATTTTTCCTAAGAATCAAAATAGATGTCTAAAATATCCAAAGAAATTCAAAATAGAGGTCTAGTCAGCCTGACGTCAGCTACAACAACCTAGCGTATCTTCCGTCCTATCATAGTCTGTACCCAGGCCTATAACACTATCCCGCCAGATCTATAAGGCGGAAGTGAGCCCCTATATAAGGCACACCTCCTCCTTAGAGGAGAAAGATCATTCATTCACACACACACCCACAAACACATACCATGCATACACCTTCTCCACAGGAGAAACCATCATCCATCCACCCGGCTTCATCTTGTACCTTGAGCGCCTCACATGTCGGAATACAGTCGATCCCAACTGGAGTAGGGTCATTACCGGAGGCGATCTCGGGGCCTGAACCTGCATACATTCTTGTGTGCTTCAGGTTATAGCCTATCGACCATGGTCACAAACCTTTACCTACATAGAAATTCACTTGCCGTTTACGAAACACCGACATTATGAAAATCTCTATAACATTCAGCACGTCATATTTAGAACATAGACCCAAGTGGTTATGGTACAATGATACGTCTCAAACGTATCTATAGTTTTTTATGTTCCATGCTTGTTTTATAATAAATGCTACATGTTTTAGTTACATTATATATCATTTTTATGCATTTTCTGGGACTAATCTATTAACAAGATGCCACGGTGCCAGTTCCTGTTTTCTGCTGTCTTTTTGTTTCAGAAAAGCTAGTCGGGAAATATTCTCGGAATTGGACGAAAATTGACGGAGCCTAGTTTTTCACCGACACGAAGACGAAGTCCAAAGGGCAGCTGAGGTGGTGCACAAGGGGGCCCAGACGCCACCCCGACGCGGTAGAAGGTGGGGCCACGCCGGGGGGGGGGGGGTCGTCTGGCGCCCTCCGGTGTCCCCTCGAGCCGCCTCTTCGCCTATATATTATCCGTCTCCCAAAAACCCTAAAGATTCAATCAAAAATCCACGAAAAGTTCCGTCGCCACCGTCGTCGTCAACCCTACTTCGGGAGGGTTCTGAAGCTCTTCCTGACACTCTGCCGGAGGGGAGATCATCACCGGAAGGCTCTACACCGCCCTGCCTGCCTCCGGACTGATGCGTGAGTAGTCCACCACGGGACTACGGGTCCATAGCAGTAGCTAGATGGTAGTCTCTCCACTTTGTGCTATCATGTTTAGATCTTGTGAGCTGCCTAACATGATCAAGTCATCTTTATGTAATGCTACATGTTGTGTTTGCTGGGATCCGATGAATTGTGAATTTATGATCAAGATTGTTCATCTATCTATCTATATGTTTTATTTATGTTCTTGCATGCTCTCCGATGTTAGTGGTTGCTTTGGCCAAGTAGTTGCTAGTGTCTCCAAGAGGGGGTATTTATGCTAGATAGTGGGTTCATGTCTCCGGTTGTCTGGGCTCGAGATGACAGAAACGACTAAGTCTCAGGATGTGCTGTTGCCACTAGGGATTAAACAACGATGCTTTGCTACGTGTCATTTGCATTGTTTACATTACACACTTTGCTTATTGCAATTATCGGTTGCTTGCAACTTAATACCTACGGGAGACACAGATGTTATTTCGCAGGTGGATTATTAGTCATAGATGCAGCTAGCAAGCGGTCTATATATTTTGTTGTAATGCCCAATAAATACTACAGTGAACTTGTTCTTGTCATAATATGCATTGTCATGCTTTTGCTATTTGTCAATTGCCCAGCTGTAATTTGTTTACCCATCATGTTAGTTTATCTGTTTTATGGAGAGACACAACAAGTGAACTGTGGACCCCGGTCCTTTCTTTTACACTGATAAAAACACTGTTTCCTACACTCATTTGCTCGTTGTCCATTTTGGCATTTACATTTATTTTCCACACCATACGTTTAATCCTTTGTATTCAGCAAGCCAAGGAGATTGACAACCTTCCTGTTTCGTTTGGGCAAACTTGTTTGATTGTGTTGTGTGCAGGTCCATATCAACAGCATCTCAAAGGCGCTGTTGTTGACACCGTGTTGCAGCTCTTCCAACTCCTACTGGTTCGATAACCTTGGTTTTGCAATTAAGAGAAAACTATTACTGTGCTGCTTCATACCTTCCTTTTGGGGTTTCCAACGGGCGGTTGTAGCCGCATCATACATCAGGCAATAAACGTGACAAAATAACCGATACCCATTTAAACACACCATTCTACTAGGACCCCACACATCTGAATGGATAGTTTGGAGTGGTACCACTTCTATTGTTTGATGACAAATAAGAACTTCGATCTAGTCTACTTTCCATACTAATAAGCATCACATACTAGTTTCTCCTTGCTGATCTTACAGTAAAGATTGGGATACAACTGACCAAATGTAGAAAGACAAGTGTCCCAGTCGACGATGTTGGAGTATCAACTCTTCTAGTGGTGAGAGAGGTAAAACAGCAACCATAGCAATATATAACATTATCCAAGTAATAGAGTTCATCACGCAGACTCCCCATCCTAAGCTTTCTTCCAGTCCAAAGTTCCCAAAACATGCACCAAGTAGGGAAAAATATGACAACACAGTTGAGATCCCTAGTAATGTCCCGAAACATGCACCAAGTAGGAAAGAATATGACAACATAGTTGTGATCCCTAGTAATCCATCTTATTGACAAGAGATTAACTAGGAATGACGGAACATGTAGTACTGATGAAAGAGCCAAATTATAATTGCAATTAACCGTTCCAGACCGAGCAACCACTTGTGTTGATCCATTGGCTAATTTCACTTTTTCTTTGTTTTGACCAACAACATAATTGATAAACTCTGTAACAGACCCAACCATATGTCTAGACGCACCTGAGTCTATAAGCATTAAGCAATGGGGAACTTTTATAATTATCATTACACTTCTCAGTTTTGAGGTTATTACCCGAACAATTGGCCGAACTAGCCGAATGTAGATGCCTTTGAGGACTTCCTCTCTCACATGCTAAGTTATTTAAATTGGCGCCATTTCTCTAGATCATCAACCGCCATCTCCACACTTTACGGTCTGGGAAGACTCTTCACTAGCTGCAGAGGTATTGGCCTGGCTCTCCCTACATGCCGCATACTTCTACCACGGCCTCCATGGTCCTCAAACCTACGCCCACGGCTTCTGCCACGCCAGCCTCGTTCTCTACCTCCTCCTAACAATTGTGGGCAGGCTACACTCAAATGCCCAGGTTGACTACATTCAAAGCACGTTTTATCAGACATGTTTGTTCATGGCCCTTGAAAAATACCACCCTCTGTAGCAAGTAAGGTTGACCATCTCTATGAAATGACATGTACACAATGTCCATTATCCTCCAGTTTTAACCGAGTATCTTCACTTGATATTGCAGAGATTGCTTGTTCCAGATTAGGTAGTGTGCCACTACCATAGAGAGTTGCCCTTCTATTCTCAAACTTAGAATACAGTCCATTAAGAATGCACATTGGAGAGCTCATTCTGTCTGATATGCCTATTGATCCTGCGTGATCTACTTTTGCTCTCCATCTATTCTCAAAAAAAAAAAGAATGCAGTCCATTAAGGAAATCCATGCCACGTCTCTTCTCGGTCCATTTGTGAAATTTTTCAACACACTTGCCAGATTACATCTCAAGGGGATCGTAATAGTCAAGATCGCTCCACAACCTCTTTAGTTCAGACACATAGTCCATCGCCGATTTCTCTCCTTGGCTTAACTCTTGCAATTACCTTTGTATCCTGGAAGCAAGCATCTCATTGCCAACTCCTAAAAAAGTACCCTTTAAAAGTCTCCAAATTTTAGACGCCTCCTTAATCCTCTCTACTTGCTTAGCAATCTGAGGTGACAAAGAACTCAACAACCATCCTCTCTACTTGATTTGAGATTAATCACTAGCGGAGAATCGCCAGAGAGGAAGAGCAGATATTTCTGGAAGAGAGAGTACTCCTTTTCTTTCATCTACACACAGTATATACAATGTTTAGTTTACAGTTTGGACCCTGCCTACGTCCACTATTACACATAAGGCCTACCAACAATCAACGACTCAAAAACCTTGATAGGAGAGTGCTGGTCATCCTTTTAATAGCTCGTACTCTCTTTTTGATCCCGTTATTTGGAATTCAATGTGCTAAGTATTAGTTTGAGTCCTCGGTTTACTCTTAATCAAGTCGCATGCCATACTTTCCAAATCAAATCACTCGATAGGGTCCAGAGTGGAGGGAAAACTTCATCTCGGTCAACCACGCCACACAACTTGTTTCGCGGCTAACCCGACATTTACCCTTTCAACTAACCAGTTCCTACCATGTAATTCCTGATCTGAACTAAGGATGCAACCATTCTGCCTTTTCACAGTAAAAGTCGTCAAGAAAAACATGGCAAGAGTGGGAGGATAAACTCAGCGTCACATGAAAGCTGAACCAGTATGCAGCAGCTCTGTTGCCTTAGTTTCAGATAACAGTCATTTTAGCCCTGCTTAAAATTAAATAAGCCAGAGCAGCAGCATGTCAATTGCCGAATGGTCTCACAGAAAATAAAGATAAAGCGTATGTTGCCTAACTGATTTCCCATTCTTTAACATAAAAAGGTCTGCTGCCTAACTAAATCTAACCCCACATATATCTTCAGTAAAAGCATTGCCGTGGCCGCTCCTTTGCGACCTGCACTCGCAGGCGACGTCCCTCCATCATCTGCAGAATTCGCTTCATTCGGTTACCATGGCAATGCAAATGAGTGCCAACACGTTCCAGGTGTATTCTAGAAAAAAATGCAAATAACTGCCAACCAGAACTAACCAAGTAACCAACTCTAGTATACTGACCTGTTTGTCGAGGGCCTCAATGGCGACGTACGATTGCTCCATGGTCGCCATTTGACGAAACCGAATCCCCGCGAGCGCCAGGTCCATCCACTATGCTCCTCGACAACTCTAGCTTCAACCACTTGGCCGTGCTCGCTGAACAGGTCCTCCAACCAAGCGTCACTCGCTTGCGGCGGCAGATTGCCCACATAGATTTGAACGGTGACTCGGACCGACGCGGGGAGCTTCCACCTTCTGCACAGTTAGACGCCTCCCGTGCATTTTCTGTGCATATTTAAGGTCACTGATCAGATAAGCATGAGGTTTCTTCATTCTTTACCACAAGCTTATATAGCATATGAATTACTCATGATTCATGACACTGACCTCCACAAGTAAGAACAGCTACAGTAATTGCATTAGATTCATGAACACCCTCATGTGCATAGTATTCGAATGAATAAACTGGTAAACAGAATGAAGAGGCCGAGGACTAGGTTGCTTCAGATTAAGGTTCTCCTAAAATAAGGAAGTAGTGTACATCCCTGAGATATCGGAAGGATAAACTAATACCATGTTACCATAACAACTTATTTCACGACACTATATGCCTTACTGGGAGCAGCCCATTTGATGCGTATTTTCAAGCATATAAATCACTAGCCCAAACTATGAGCACACGAGCTGTAGGCAAGATGGAACACGTTACCGATAACTTATTTGGTGTGTAGGGTCCAGTTAGCCCGGGCACCAAATGAATCATTTTCAAAATTACAGTAAGTTACGGGCAAAATAGTGAAATACACCTGTGAACAGCTATTATATGTGGGTGAGTACAGTTTCCTGTAAATAAATTTATACATTTCACCAAGCTGTTGATAGAAACAAATAGATGTATATACATTTGTAATTTTGACCCCTCTTTCTTGTTTCATTTGTGCAGGACACAAAATAAAAACAAAATTTTCTGTGTCAATTTTTCCACGTTTTATAATCTACTAACAGAGGGCTCATTGGAGCTCATGCTCCAAAACTGAACTCTAAAAAGGCTCTTTTACATTTAATTAAATACAGAAAGTATAAAGGAACTAGGCCCATCAAATTATAATTTGTAAAATGTACTCACAAAGCCATCCAACAACCCCACAGCCAGCTCAGCCTCTTTAAGAGTACTCATGGTGACAATCCCAAATCCGCGGCTCTGGCCTGTTGGTCGGTTGTACATAACCTATGCATTCAAAAAGTAGAAACTGTGTTTCAGACCAAAGAGAAAACCAGACATAAGAATGAATAGACATAACACAACACATGGATACCATAAAGAAGGTGGATAAACAACATATTTTTTTATAGAAAAGTATTCAAATCATTTCACGGTTTCTTAAGAAGAAGCATGGCACGCCTAACAAAACAATGAGTAATGACCGATTCGAGTGACAAAACATAGATCCGACAGAGCCTGTAATCGACAGCATCTCCAGACTACAGAATCATCCTGTGAAAAATAAAACAGTATCACAAAGCAATTGATTCTAACCTAAACATATCGCAAGAAGCTAACAAAGCAGTAAACTAGATTCAAGTAAATCCACCATGCGAGCTTCAACAGCGCATGTCACACAACCCAAAACTGTTATATATTGCACAGTTTTTCACAAATAGCTCGATTTTACCGGGTCAATTTTACTTGTGTATACATTATTAAGAACTCAAGGACTTAAACGCACTTTTTCACATAGTGGTGAGCAGACAAACATAATGAAAAGCTAAGTGGCTTACCTCTGCAAACTCAACAAAACCAACTTGCCCAAATAGCTCGGCGAGGTCCTTGCTGACAATGTCATAGTGTAGGTTCCACACATACACCTTGGTCTTCTCAGACGTGTACTCGCCGTCCTCCTGAGATGTGTACTCTTCGTCCTCTTCCTGCTGGTATGACTCTTGTCGACAGGGGTGAGGGGGCGAGTAGCTCGAGCGTTGTGAGCATTGTCTCTACCTCTTCCATCTCTTGTCAAAGGGGGTGCTCTTGGTGCACTGACAGTCTGCCCTGCATTAGGTAAGACTCCCGAAGAATCTCTCTGTTGGCTTTGGTGCGCAGCATTCAAAAGAGTGCTTCTATTAGTAAGAGCAAAGTGACTAAAACCTGACAAGAAAGATGGATCTGACTGTGGGGCTGAGACTTGATGTTGTATATCTTGCTGTCTGTGTGGCTCCATTGCTGGGTACACGACATTCTGGTGTGTTTCTGAATAAGATGCTTGCAGATGTTCGCACTTGAATGCCTGCCTCAGTGTTGTCCACCTCATTTCCTTATCAGTGCCATGACAATGATCATCAGTCGAGAGACCTTTACCCCAATGATTGCATGGAGCTGGAGCATCGCATACAAAACAGTAGCACTGCATTTGAAAAAACAAAAATGAAGTCGCATTGAAAAAACTATTGTCTACTCATGACTTCGCTACTATATTTGTTGTGTCATCATATTGGAGTGACAATGCTTGCTACTTACCATGCTACAATGCTTGACGTGAGAAGTGGTGCTGAAGGGAAATTTAGAACATAAATGGCGTGAGTGAGGAAAGTCCCTGCACGCGACCTACAGAATCATAGCCAACTATTAATGCCAATGTCAAAGGAATATTGTACTGCCTAGGTAAACTGCAATAGTATAGTTTTTGATAAAATATGACATGAACTAAAAGCACAGATAAGTAGATAACCATAGACAATACAAAAAGGTGGACATGGAATGTACAGGTATAAATGTAGTAAACAACTTCGATGTCATAGGTTGAATAATTCATTTTTAACCACATTCATACTATTTGAATAAAACTTGTGTCTTGCAGCAGCGAACATGCGATACACTGATATGTATACTCCTTATTTAAGGGGTATATATACTCCATAAATCACCGTTGTTACTCGACTCTAAAATCAGAATGTGTGTACTTCCTCTGAACTCAGCACAAACACTCACACAATAGAGAACATTACATTTCTACATATAGCCTCTAATATAGTAGCAACGTAGAGGTTGTACGCCATGGACAAATTAGTGCAGTGATAAAGATCATAAATTCATAATGCAAGGAACAAATACCTGACCTTTCTCTGCAACCATCTGCAATTCAGATGACCATAGACAAGACAAACAGGCAAACATGGAATATATACGTACTTAAGCAAAGAATAATGCATGTTTAACCACTTGCGTTGTAGTATTTGAATAAAATGTTACTTTCTGCAGCAGTGAACACAGGACACACTCTTAAATTAACATATGCTATATAAATCACCTTTGCTATATCTACTCACCCAAGCCTAATGAAATTAGCACAAGATAGTCACGCACACACTCAGTACAACACATTTAATCTCTATAGATAGCCTCCAATGTAGGAAGGTACCAACTTGTACGGCATGCACAAATTTGTAAATCTAGAACGGAAGGTGCGAATACCTGGCCTTTCTCTGCAACTATCTGCAATTCATCCAAGCTGCAATCAATCCCGCACTCCCCTTCTCTTCCCCGACGGCAACCGCCCCATCAGGGTCGCTTTCTAGAACCACGCAATCGTCGTCCTCCTCGCGGACACCAACGCCGCAGGACTTGCTCTTCTTCTCCACAACAAGATCGCAGCCCCCGGTGGCCTCTTCATCAAAACGCAATTTCCGGGCCACGGGGGCAGATCCGTCGTCCTCCTCTTCGTCGGAGCTGATCTCCACAATCTCCCGCGGCGGCCCCTTCTTCCCGCTACCCGGATTTTTGGCAAGAGGAGCTCGATCGGACAGGGAGCCCCCACGGACCAAGAAACCCTTTGCGAAGCCGCATAAGGCCGAGCCGTCGCCGCGCGCCATGGATCCGGACCGAAACCCCAGAGGCTGCTGCCAGGAAATGCCTCTAGGGCGTCGGAAAAATGCAGCGAATGCTGGTTCGATCGGCGTGGGATTCGGCGGCGATTGGGGGCGAGAAGAGAGAGGAAAGAAAGCGGAAAACCGAGTAGCTCTGCTCCTGTACTGTATTCGTTGCGGCTGCAAATGCCACCCCTCTCCAATTTTCGAAATTTGAACTCATGTGCGCAAAGCCCGCCGTGTCTGGTAAAGGCAGAATGGGCCGGGCCGATGGGAAATGTTGCCGTGGCCCTATGGAAGCCGGCCTGCTTCCTCCGCCTATGTGGAATATTGAATGTTTGGTTGATTGATTGCTCTACAATTTGCCACGTCGGTGCACCACAGGTCAACAGTTTTGGTTGTGGCCCACTTTTGACCTTTGTCTGGTACTTAAGTCCGGCCAACATTATTCTGCTGAGAGGCACGTATTGCGGCGATATAGAATTTTCTATCCAGAAGTATACACTGACAGTGATCAGTCAAAGTGATCAACGGCTGTAGAGAGACAGTAGTTACCGAGTCACTTTGGTGAAAATGGACGACCTGGTGTTATCAATTCAGATGTTCGAACACGGTACTGAAGAGTCGTCGATCAGCACTCAGTAGTCGCCGACTCACTTTGGTGAAAATGGAGCACGGCTTAGCGGTCAAAAAGCTAAATTAAAGCACATGTGCCGAAACAATAGACTTGGTGACTATGGACTACTCCTTACTTACCGGCACAAAGCTATATGCCAGAATGTCAACGTACAAAAGGAAATAAAAAAGAAACTGTAAACGGGTCCGCCGGACTCCATGTTGAAAAACAAAAAGGAAAACGTACTTTGGAGTATCAAAAACATCCTGAGTTTTCATGTCAAAAACAAAAACCTGAACTTCTTTCACATGTACATGATCGCTAGACCTGTAAATTAAAGTTCATGAAAAATAATTCCATTTGTTAGCTACCGAAAACAACAATATTTGGATCTATAATCCATGTGCTACTCCGGTTAGAGTATTTGCTAGTGTTGTAGATTCACGTATCTGAGATTGACCAGTGACATCAAAAAGCACCCTATTGATGATACACTCAAAGGGAAGCAGCCTCTGGTTAGCGCGAGCACTAGTACGATTCGTCAGAAGGTTAAAGAGTCGGACAAGCAAGCCTCCATTGATTGCTCATTCCATGGTAGCGATCCGTCAGCCGGCTTGGGAATGGTTTTGCCTGATGATCTAGTCAATCCTATCTCCTCTTCCTGTTGGTTCTTGCAGAACTGTGTGAGTGCATTGGAAGCAGAGCTACGTGCTTGTTCTGATGGTTTGGACTTGCATCGATGCTAAGGCCCGATCATGGTGGAAACAGACTGTTTGTTGCTGCAGTCAATTCGTCTGAGAGAGATAGATCGCCGTTGCTCCATTTAGTTTCGGAGATAATATTTACTGTAGCTTGCAACGTAGAGCTTGTGTTTTTTTATTAAAGTGGAACGATGAGGTTAGGGTAAGCCACTATATATCTAGCAAACCTTACTAGAGTAGAACGCCGATATGTAACTTGGTTAGGCTCTGGATCGAAGAAGTTCCCGTTTTACCCGCCAAAAAAATCTGAATAGTTTCTCTGTAAAGCAAAGATAAAAAATATTTATTACTGGGAATTGATCCTTTCTCCGGCGATAGCGGAATTCCTTACTTACTTCGGAGTAGTCACGATCGAGCTGTTCTCATGCCACTATGCCAGTGACAATCGATTACTGGAAATTGACCAGATGTCAGACGGCCGAATGTTTGAGCAGGTTGGAGGCCCGGGATAACGCCGGGATGCCAACACCGTTGTGTACTTGTGTGGAATTGGTTTTCGGCAGTCACAACAATGCTTGCCTCACTACCTGACTTGAATCGTCGACGTCCTACATACGTTCCTACCTACTCACTCTGTTCTAAAAAGGATGACTTCCATACACAAATGGAAGTCATCCTTTTTATAACGGAGGGAGTACCTCGCTCAACATGCCCATTCCCATGCACGTATATATATAGCTGATCACCACACAGAGAGGCCTCACACACTAGCAGACAAGAACCGGCTAGGCAAGATTGTTGTCTGAGAATGGCCATGCCGGCGATATCGGTGCGTCGGAGCACGCCGGAGTTGGTGGTGCCAGCGAGGCCGACGCCATACGAGTTCAAACCCCTCTCCGACATAGACGACCAGGAGGGCCTCCGGTTCTACCGCTCCGGGATTTACCTCTACAGAAGGAGCGATGCCAGGCCTAGCGACGACCCGGTCGCCGTGCTCCGGGCAGCCCTGGCTGAGGCGCTGGTGCACTACTACCCTCTCGCGGGCCGCATCCGGGAGGCCAGCCCTGGGAGGAAGCTCCTTGTGGAGTGCACGGGCGAGGGCTCTGTGTTCGTCGCGGCCGACGCGGATGCAGCACTGGAGGACCTCGGGGACGTGATGGGCCCGCCGGTGCCGTACCACGGGGAGCTTCTCTGCGAGCCGGACGGCGCGTACACCGGGGCTTCCGTAGTTGGACGGCCGTTGCTATTTTTCTAGGTGACGCGCATGCGGTGCGGCGGATTCGTGTGGGGGTTCCAGATATGCCACTGCTTGGCGGACGCCGCCGGCCTGATGCAGTTCCTCACAGCGATCAGCGAGTTCGCGCGCGGGGTGCCCGGCGCGCCAACGGTACCGCCGGTGTGGGCGCGGGAGATCCTTTCCGCGCGCAGGCCGCCACGGGCTATCGCGCGCCAGCACCCGGAGTACGAGCCCGTGCCGGACCCCGGGAGGGACAAGGTCTCCCCTGGGGACGCGCTCGTGCACCGATCATTCTTCTTCGGACGCCGCGAGGTTGCCGCGCTGCGGGCGCTCGCGCCTCCGGAGCTGCGATCCCAAAGCTCGCGGTTCGACCTCATCGCGGCGTTCATGTGGCGGTGTCGCGCCAACGCCCTCGGGTACGACGACGGGGACCTCGTGCGCGTGCAGTTCGTGGTGAACGCGCGCGGCCGCAAGGGGAGGAACCCGGCCGTGCCGGAGGGCTTCTATGGCAACGCTTTCGCGTTCGCGGTGGCGGAGTCGGCGGCAGGGGAACTGCGCCGACGGCCGTTCGGCCACGCGCTGCTACTGCTGGTCTCCGCCAAGGCGCACTCCATGGAAGAGGGACATCTGCAGTCGGTAGCCGACTTGATGGCGGCGCGCGGGCGGCCGCGGTTCGCGGTGGCGCGCACATACGTCGTGTCGGACATCGCGCGGTCCGGGCTATCGGACGTGGACGTGGGCTGGGGCCGCGCGGTGTACGGAGGCCCGGCAACGGCCACGCTGGCCACTTTCCACTTGGCGGGGAGAAACGAGGCCGGCGAGGAAGGTGTGATAGTCCCTATGCGGCTGCCGGCGCCGGCCATGGAGACGCTGAAGCTGGAGGTTGCCAGAGAGCTCGGAGTCACCGCGGCCGGTGCACCGTCAGGTCGCTCGTTGGCTGAAATAGGCTTTGCGAAACTTTAGACGTAGCGTGTTCAATGATGGATGGATCAGTTAATCTCTCTGTTGCCTGAAATCGCAAATTTCATTCACCTCGAATTTGCAAACTAAGTCTAGATTTGAATGTTATCATATATTTCCACTGTTCATTTTTTTTTTCACCAGTTCATCCTCAACATTAAATTTGCCAAAATCTGTCTCACATGAATTCATTCTAGATGGACCCTTTTTTTCTTGAAATGGATGTATCAAAATGATGCACACATCGTTTTTATTATATTTGGCAAAGAACAAGGACTTTGGCGCATTCGATACTGAGTTGCTCACGGTACTTAAAAATGCACGTATGAGGCTGGGTCTATGTACGCATCGTTTTGGAGCTCGGGTTTCATGGAGATCTTAAAAAAAAAGGACAAAATGGCATTTGTAAGATTCAAAAAAAATTATAAAAATGTGTTAGATATAGTTAATGATGAACTCTACTAGTGTATAAGAAAGAACAATAAAAAATAATTTATATTCTAACCTGAGAAAAATGACAAAAGTATTTGGGTGCGGTGAACATTGCACATTTTGAAATTTTGTTTTGTTAGATTTGTTATTTTTGTGTAGTCCAAAATACAAATTATTATGTACTGGTTTTTTGCACACCGATGGAGTTTCAAATTGTCTACATCTAGGGTTTTTATTCAGAATTTGTTGAAACTTTGAAACAGAGATTTTGATTTTTTTTTTTAAATACCAGGCTCCATGGAGTGTGAGATCTCTTTGGACTTTTCGCTGGTGAAAGGGAATTTCCCTCCCTAAGTGAATTTTGGTGTGAATTATAACATGATTAGTGTTATAATCATGTGTCAAGTGTTTCTAGGACGACGAACCATGAAAAGTGAAAAGAGTGAAGACAATTTTCCTTGTTTTTACCATATTTTGTAAGTAGGAAAACAATGCTATCAAGAGGGGTTGCATGATGTAAAGTGTGGTGGAATCAGATTTTGCACGTTCACAAACGTACCCATTTTGCACACACCAATCTTCCTATCTTTTTATGGAGTGAGATTGCCCTCAAAATGTGGGTGTTCCTGTAGACTGGACTTAGACCGGAATTTGCGCTGTGTCTAGGTCGGGAACTTCTAGTGGTTAAACACCGGAACTTCCGGACCATGGAAACCGGGTATATTCGGTCTAGGTTTCTCCTATCCATCAAGGAGTTGTGCCCGAGTGGTTCTCCTCTCTGGACAGGGGCCGGATATAACACCGGATGTAGGTTGGAACTTTCGGACTTAACTCTAGAACATCTGGTCCCTCGACTGTAGCAACGACTACATTTGATGGAACCTATATAAAGCATTATCCTACCTTGGGAGAGGCTACTTGTCCCTCACCTTATCTCCAACCACCCAAACTTAATACCCTTCTAGGGATTGAGTGAGAAGACCTAGATCTACACTTTTACCAAATGAAAATTTGATTTCCCTCCATTCCCTTGTGGTGGAACCCTAGGCAGGAGATTCCTTCCTTGTATTGTGATGTTCGTGGTGTTGCTGGGAGGCTCCAATAGAATTTAGCCCCAATCTTGTTGTAAATATTTGGTCAACGCCAGTAGTAAGAACTCGTACTGGATTGAGCCCTTCCTTTATGGAAGAGGCTCAAGCAGACTAAAGTGAGCATTCGTTGCACTGGTAACCCTATGTGGCACCACACTCCTCCAACGAAGACGTACTTCCTCTCGTGGAAGAAACTTCGGAAATTACCTCCTCGTCCCACTTACGGTAATCTCGTGCCTTTACTCTTACTGATTTTGTCAGTGTTGTAATTTATTTATTTATATCTTATCACATAGGTTTCTCACCTATTTGCACATCTAGATATCGTTGTGATTACATTGTATTCTTAATCTTAAAATAAACTAATAAATATTTGCTTATTCATTCCCCCATCTAGTCGACCATAGCAATCCTTTCAGTTGGGTCTATAGTTTGACACTAGGGAAGGTGGTGTTTATGGGTCCATTTTGTACCCATCATTTATCAAAGTTTAATAATGACATTACTGAGTTTATCTCAAGTTGTCCCATTAATTGCAAAGTTTTATTTTATTTGTTTTGTATATATTGTACGGTTATTGGTGGAATTAACTCATGATTACCATCGCAATGTCCTGTAATTTTATTGTAATTTGAGTTTCCTATATGAGAGGTTGTTTGAGGATTTTTTTTGAACCTTGTGACCGTAGGAGAGAACTCCTACGGTATATTTTCCATTAATATGAATTTATATCTACAGGGGTACAATTCGAGAAAATAAAGTCCACATGCTCAAGGTGTAAAGTAGTGGGCCCAAATCACTGAAAAGGCATGAGCAGCTAAGTGAATTCTTCGCCCTATTTTGCGTAGGGATAAATCGTGCTGAAACCTGATCCTCCAGCGTGCCACCGAAGTTCGAGGGTTTTGTTATGAATTATCAACGACAACCTCATGTTTAAGTTTAAACACCTGTAGATTGTGGGTCTCGTTCGAATCGAGCGAGCCCAAGATCACCTCAACCGGAAATCTAATTATTGCTCACAAGACAGAACAAAAGATAGCCACAGACATGACCACTGATACTCGCGCAGCCCAATCTAAGTCATGAAATATGTAAACTTATGTTTTCGATGTTGATTTATCAAGGTTTGTTTGCACTGATTGCTCAAAGAATAAGTAATAGGTGAGTACTGAATAAATTTTAACCCTTGGATCAAGTGGAGTGGAGGAGATCGATGA
This sequence comes from Poa pratensis, assembly GCA_947311845.1. Classification (NCBI taxonomy): domain Eukaryota; kingdom Viridiplantae; phylum Streptophyta; class Magnoliopsida; order Poales; family Poaceae; genus Poa; species Poa pratensis. The sequence goes on along the minus strand of CAMZMU010000107.1, from coordinate 74,968,126 downwards.
AGGAGGCTACTTGGAAAGAGCTTTATATTTTTCACCAAGGGGAGTTGTCCCTTGCAATCATTCATAAATCATGCACGCAACATCCACCCATCCATTGGATAGGGGAAGCCTTGAACTCCATAATCTCCAAGATTCAATCAACCAACATTGAGGAGATGGCAAGGCGAACAAGGAGGGCAGCACCATCTCATACGATACGAGGTGCCCGACCTTCATGACTTGAACGTGGGGATGAAAACATGGGAAACAATGTGAAGATCGTGAGGACAACGATGGAAACACACACAAGTGGAGATAAATAGTGAAGCCTACGAGAGAGAATAACCCGAGAAAAAATAATCAACAACGAAGCCTCCAGATTTCAAGTCCCAAGTTAACAACACTGTAATTGAAACCGATTACTCTTACCGGTCGGTCCGCTGATTCAATAGACACAATTGTGGAAATATTGGAAAAGGTGTACTACAATTCCATAGGGAAAGAGTAGCTACTTTGAAAAAGTCTTGTTCATCTCCACTAGGGGATGCCTTGGTTTCCACACATGGGGAAGTTGGGGAACAAAAATCAACTCTCAAGTCTATCATCATCTCTAACCCTTGATCTAAGCATGTAGAGGGTATTGATACTCTAAGGGCGAAATGGTAGGTAGATAGATAAGTAACAAGGACGACAAACAATTTTTGGATGCATGCACATGCACTTGAAAACATAGTGGTTTTTGTACTGGTAAGTTGGACGGTTACTCGGGTTGAGACAGAGGCGAGCCAGACATGTTTCTCGCGTCTCCAATTCCTCTCGGGTTGGCACCTAGAGATAGGCAGGTTGGAAAGGTTGATCCTTAGAGCATCTCACCGGGGGCCTCCAAATGACCCCCCAAAGGCCCATTGGGGATCCGGACGGCCAAAAACGCCACCAGCGGCACCCCCAAAGGGTCGCCCCGAGCAAAAACATGTCCGGCACCCCCGAAGAGGCCTCCAAATTTGGAGGCCCTCTCGGGGGTGCCGGACACGGGGGCGGACATGCGTCTAACAGGGGAGGCCCGCCCGTCATAGAGACAGCCCCGGCGTGACCTGAATCATTCGCTCCCCACACCCTCCTTCTCTTTTCCTCTCGCCGGCGATTCCCACCATCGCTGCCACTCTCGTCGCCGCCTGCTTGCTTCGCACCTCGGTCACCTAGCCGGAGCGGCAAAGCAGACACACATGCCGCCGTTCCCCGCCTGTCTGCGACCAGTCCAGTGCCGGCGTAGTTAGGGTACGCCTCTTCTATCCTCCCACCCCGCCCGCAACCTGTTCGACCATTCGTTCGTAGGCTCATATGGTTGATTCTTCATTTGTGGCTTTGTTCCATTGCTTTCTTTCGTCCAATAAGCCATGGACAGCGACGACGAGGTCATGTTTTTTTGAAATGATGAATGAGGATGCCGCCCGTGCGGCCGACATCGAGGAGAATGAGATGGTCATGGCCGCACTTGTACAGGCCGCGATCGAGGAAGACGTGGCGCCGAAGTTTGGAGGATCAGAGAAGGGGCGGAGGGCCAACAAGGAACGCAACAGAGCAAATGGGCACATGCTCTTGTACCAAGATTACTTTGCCGACAATCCGACGAACTTGCCTCATGAATTTCGCCGGCGCTTTAGGACGAGCAGGTCATTGTTCAGGACGATTGTGCATGGCGTTCGGGAATATGACAAGTACTTCGAGCTGAAGAGAGACTGCACCGGCCTCCTTGGGTTTTCATCACTTCAGAAATGCACGGCGGCCATACGGTGCCTTGCTTACGGGCTTCCCGCCGATGCGTTGAATGACTATCTCCGCATGTCCGAGTCCACCGCTGTCGAAGCCACCTACAGATTCTGTAAGGCAGTTGTGAAGGTGTTCGGAGAGCGATATCTGAGGACACCAAATGAGGCAGACACGGCTCGTCTCTTGGCACAAGGCGAAGCAAGAGGATTTCCAGGGATGCTTGGAAGCATCGATTGCATGCATTGGAACTGGAAGAACTGTCCGTTTTCTTGGCAAGGGATGTACAAGTCAGGGCACCACGGAAAGTGCGGTTTTATACTTGAGGCCGTGGCAGATTATGATCTTTGGATATGGCATGCATATTTCGGCACCGCCGGTGCCGCCAATGACATCAACGTGCTCCACAAATCCAATGTGTTCAAAAAACTTTGTGATGGCATAACTCCACCATGCAACTATGTGATCAATGGCCATGAGTACAATAGGGTACTATCTTGCTGACGGCATCTATCCCACTTGGTCTACATTTGTGAAGACCATCCGCAACCCTCACGACGAGGCAGATTGTCATTTTTCAAAGAGACAAGAGTCAGTTCGCAAAGATGTGGAGCGGGCTTTTGGTGTGCTCCAGGGCAGGTTTGCCATTGTTCGTTACCCTTGTCTTTCATGGTCACTAGATGAAATGTGTGGGATCATGAATGCTTGTGTTATCATGCACAACATGATCATTGAAGACGAGTGTGATACGAGGAAGCAACTGGTCGGCGAAGTGTTTGATTTCCAGGGGCCTATGGCCCATCCACATCCGGGCGTGCCGACGCAGTATGCAGAATTCCATGCCATACATCGGGAAATTCGTGATGGAACAATGCATAAGCAGCTGCACGATGATCTCATGCACCACCTGTGGACCATCAAAGCGACTCAGCCGGCGGCTGTTTGATAGGTCATGGTTTAAACTTGAATTCGTATTTAAACTTTGTATTTCGAATTTGAACTTGTGTTGTAATATTTATTACATCAATTCGTATTGAAATGCTAAAACCGCCCGTAAGGTGTTCGATGATTTGCTCGCGTTTGGGGGGCGGACGTTTGGGGTGCGCCGCTGTGGGCGCGGTCGAAAACATGGGCCGACACATGTACGGCACCCCCCCAATTGGGACTCGATTGGGGGGTGTCGGACACAAATTTGGAGGCCCCCGGTGGAGATGCTCTTAGGTCCTTACGTTCATAGGTTCAGTATAAATGAAAATCCTTCCGTGAAAGACAATGCAATGAACCATATGCTTGTGGTCATTATTGTTGTAGATATTCCCTAAATGCAATAATAATTGTTATTATTAATATCGGTTTCATAATTAATGTCTATGTTCTATGCTAAAAATGTTGTGGTTTATGAAGGATGTTTCAGAAGGAAAACACATATGCACATGTAGAATAATAAACACCAAATAATGTCCTAGTCTTGCCTCTAAAGACTTAACTCATTGGTTGTATGATGGACATGTCTTCCTCCTCATGGGTGTGATTTATACCGACAACAATGGGAGCACATTCTTGGCGGAACAATGTTGGCAGGACAGACCAAACCATTTGATATACTATGATATCTTATCGTCACAGTGTTGTTAGTATAATATCACAGATTAGTATCATGCACATATATCTTTGACCATGAGGGTATTAGGTTCATGCATGTTTGAAAGGTTACTTTGGTTCTGTCTAACGTCACACCGTAACAGGGTGATCATAACGGCAGCTTCTGGGTAACTCGTAGAATGTGTATTGGACTTTATGATCTAAGATTGGGAAGTGCTCCTCCATCGATGGAGATATACATCCAGGGCCCACTCGGTATGACGGTATCCATCGTCGTCTGCGGAGACATAGCATGTTGTAAATCATGGGGATACCGAAATACGGGAACGAGAAAAAGGAAACAAACCGGTAATGAGGATAACAAGATATAGTGATCAGGAGTTGCTTAACACGTATATCGGAATATCTCACCTCGGGTATGTTTAATTAGTATCGCGAAGCAATGAGAACTATGTAAGGGAACTAACATGTTCACTTGAACTCATTCATATAACAGTGGGAATCAATATGGGTATCCACGGCTCCGCTATTGGTTATTGTTCGGAAAGTGTTCCAGATCATGTCCACTTGTTATCGAACATGTAGAGTCACGCGCTTAAGTCTATTTCAGTTAGTTGAACAAGTTGATGGATTGGAAACATGAGAAAGAGTCACCGGAATATATAGTGTTTCTGAGTGATCAAAATATTTTTGGAAAGATTTAGGAAGAGTTCTGAGAATTAAATAGGCAGACAAAAGATATCCTGGAGTCATAGAAATAGTTTCTATCACTGACGGATTAATTCTGAGATTTATATAGAAGAAAAATATTCATCCAGAGGTTTTTGGACAAACACCGGAAGAGGGGAAAAGTGTCGGGAGGGGGCAATGGTATGCCCAGGGCTGCATCCCCAGAAAGGGGCAGCCGCATGGGCCCTATGGACCCACCAAGGCCGGCGCAAGACCCTTCTCGGACTGCCTCCCCACTTGCCTTGAAGGTCAAGGAAGGGGTGGCCGAATTGGGCCAAAAAGGCCCATGTGGGGAGCCACACCCCTTTGCTTCGGGGGCAAGGCACCCCACCGGCCGACCTACCTTGCCCTCCTCCCCTAAAGCGGATTGGCGTCTAGTCAAAAAATGGAGCTTCACAATTCCACAAGGCTTGATGAAGTGGCGCCACACTCTGGCAGAGGCAGCAACTTGGGAAGATCTTACCGCCCTCTAGAAGCGGTTTCCCATGTTGAAAATCTTTGCTCGAGGACAAGTACAAGCTCTAGAGGAGGAAAGTGTTACATCCGATCAGGTGCACACTGTTTTCACAATAGACTTGTTGTAATTGTGGGGCGTTTTCGGTGACGGAACACACATTAAGAAAGTGTGTGTGTGTGTGTGGTTTTTGGGTGTAGGCCTGGTGAAATGTGTGCTGGCGCTGACTATATGTATTGTGGATAATGAACAAACAATATGAAACAGATGAATGGACTGAACTCTCTCTATACTCTCCATGTTCCTCTCTGTTGTATTTGAATTCCCTCGCGTTAGGGTTCTAGATCTCACACGCCGATTAGGCGTTGTTTGGTTAATCCACTACCCAAGTGGATTGGAGTGGATTGAGGCCTTGTTCAGTTAATCCACTCCCCAAGTGGATTGAAGGGTGACTGAGGAGAATTTGACTTAAAACGATATAATCCCTCTCAATCCATGTCAACCCCATTCATTCCTAACGAAATCGAACAATGTGGCAAGGGGGTGTTACACCCTTCTACTCCCTTCTCCAATTTTGAAATTTGAACTCATGTGCGCAAAGCCCGCCGTTTCTGATCAAGGCAGACTGGCCGGGCCGACGGGAGCGCTCTTCTAAGTCTCACTGAAAATGTTGACGCGCCTTAAGTGGACCCCAGCCTGCTTCCTCCGCCTCAATGGCATATTGGGCGATTCCTATATAACTCTCGTTAGCGTCGCTTAAGGCGCGTCGCCTGAAGGACCTCCTTCGCGGAGCGTTACTGGGCCGACCCACTTTATCCGCGAAGCGGCACCTTTACTATTTCGATTCGCTATTCGTTTTTCTTTTTTCTTTTTCTTTTCTCTTTTGTTTTCATTTTCTTTTTCTTATTATTTTCGTCCTTTCAATTTTTTATACTTCTTTTTTATTACCATTTTCAAAGTATGAAAATTTTCAAAAATGATTTTTTTTAAATCTGAACCATTTTCACAATTGGAACATTTTCAAATTTAGAACCATTTTCAAATTTGGAACTATTTTTTAAATTTGGAACCATTTAAAATGAACAACTTTTAAAATCTGAACCATTTTTAAAATAAACCATTTTCAAATTTGGAACATTTTCAAATTTAGAACCATTTTCAAAATTGGAAACATTTCCAAATTTGGAATCATTTTCAATTTTAGAACCATTTTCAAAATTTTGGAACCATTTTCGTTTTCTTTTTTCTCTTTTCTTTTTTAAAATGTACAAATTTTGAAAATGGTTCATATTATGAAAATATTCAGATTTAAAAAATATTCATGTTTAAAAAAAATAGGTTTGAATACTTTTTGGATTTTCTTTCAGATTTTGGAAAACGCTAAGGAAAGAGGAGACACGTACAGTCGAAGGAGCAAAACGTTTTTTCGCGCGCGCATAAAACATTGGGCCACAGCCCACGTAAGGAATCTGTAGGCGGCGCTGTGCTAAACTGCCGCTAACGAGCTACATAAAGGACCTCCCGGCATATTGGACGGACACTTCCCGCGGAAACCCTATATATCGCCCATTGCGAATCGTGACTCTGACTCGCCCGGGTAAGATTTCTTAGCGGGCCGGCCCAACTGCTCTTCTTCGTACCCACTCGTTCGCTTCCCTTTTCCTTCTTCTTCATTCGTTTTTTCTGATTCTATTTTCCTGTTTATTTTCTTTATTTTTCGTTTTTTATTTTTCTCGGTTTTCGTTATCTTTCATTTTCCCCTTTTCCAAATTCTGAATCATTTTTAAAAAGAGACATTTTTTAATTGGAACCATTTAAAAAATAAACATTTTCTAAATTGGAATCAATTTAAAAAATGGTTCCGATTTTTCATTTCTGATAATGGTTCGACTTTTTTGAAAATGGTCATTTTTAAAAATGAATCAATTTTAACCATTTTAAAAATCAGAACCATTTTAAAAAATCAAAACTATTTTCCAAAAATCAAAACCATTTTTACAAATATCGGAACCATTCTAAAAAAAAAGGAACATTTTCAAAAAATGAAACCATTTTTAAAACCGAAACCATTTTTAAAACTCGGAAGCATTTTAAAAAATCAAAACATTTTTTTAAAATCAGATTCATTTTAAAAATGGTTTTGATTTTTTTAAAATGTTTTTTAAAATGGTTCCGCTTATGAAAATTGAAGCCATTAAAAAAATCAGACCATTTTTAAAATGAACAATTTTCAAAATTGGAACCATTTTCAAATTTGGGAACCATTTTCAAAATTGAAACCATTTTCAAAAACAAACTCTATACTCATATGTTCAAATATTTCTAAAAATAGAGAAAAAAGGACGTGCATGCATGCGCTGGGCGTGCATGCTCGTTGTTGGCCCGTTAAATATAAAGAAGCAACCATTGCGCTAATGGGCCTTCGCGCTGTGATGGGACTTCGTGGCGAACAGGTATACGCGGACGAGTCGTACATAGGACTCGCAAGGAGCGATAGGTAGGGGATCCGCACTTCACATGACCATATTTTTTTAGGTTAGCATATGTATTTATGCATTTATGCATGACCGAGAAAACTTAGAAATATATCTAAATCCACCAACAAAACTTTATGCATTTGAATCCGCCACCACTTATTTGGTCGTCGTCGCATCTCCGGAGGAGAGAAGGAAGACTGACACAATGGTAACTGAGTCGTCCACACATATCTGTAGAGAGATATTCCTCGTTGAAATTGCCGATATGAGGGGCTCTGAGGGAGAAGCTGAATCGGCGGGGGACGCGCCCCAATCTGGGGTTGACAGTCGGACTAGATTCGCCAGTGGGAGAGCCGACGACTTAGTCCGCATATGCCCGCTGGTGGGAACAACCTCCATAGTGTGCACATAAGAAGAAAACACTACCAACAAGATCAACAAGCCGGCGATCAAACCAACCTGACACAAAACCAGGGCATAAACCCGGCGAGATAGTCCCACTGGCTTCTCGACGCTGTCAACCACGCCGCCAAGATGGGGTTGAAGCCGGGCTACCTGAAAGAACATGGTTGCCCCATGTGTGGTTTTGGTAATTAATGACAATCCTTATGGACTAATATGTATATTGAGATATCCATGTAGGTTTGTCCATAGGCAACACTTGAACTCCATGTGTTGGATTCAAGGTTGAATGCCTTGAAGGTCATTGGATATAATGAACATATTTGAGATGATCAAGAAAGAAGAAAAGATATAATGTTGATCAAGGCAAAGTTGAAAAGAATGTGGATTCAAGTGATCAACACACAAAGCTAAATGTTGCACCATGTGGGATCATGTGATCCAATGGTATGTTCCCATGGGTTCGCATCAAAAGGAAGATTTCATACAACCTATGGAGGATGACGTCAAGTGGAGGGCATCATCAAGATAATGGTCGAAGTGAAGACGTGCCTTAGAGAGACTCTCCCATAATGGTGTATGGGGGAGCGACATGTGAGTCTTCATCAAGCAAAGCGCAATCAAGAAAGGTGGTCCACTTGAAGAGATCAAGATTGTCATCATCTAGCTCAAATGGAATGCGCAAGGAAAAGGTATGATCTTGATAGGGTTTCTATTTTACCGGTCTCATGGTGTTAGTTGGGAGACCGGGTTATAGGATAGTTTTCGTTTCATCAAGAGGGTCTCTCAAATGAGTAACTTGATCGTATCATCGTAGAGAGCTCAAACCTTTGCATCTCTAGCATCATCTTTCTTGGTTCTTCTTTGGGCTTTATCTTTGTTGGGTTTTGGTGTTTGTCGTGGTCTTCATGACAAGCTCATGACAACCTTCCTATGTGTGGTGACTTTACTCTATTTATGGTTATTGAGGAAAGTTTTGTAAGGAAGCTCTTGTCCTTATCTTTCCAACCTCGTTGGTCTCATCTCGTTTGGAGTTTCCTTGCGAAAGTTATTGCAGTTCTGGTACCAGGCTAACTTTCACCTGACGGTAGTACCGCTAGGCGCAGCGGTAGTACCGCTCCTCCTGGAGCGGAACTGCTGCAGTGCCTAGTAGGACTTCCTATGGCGGTAGTACCGCGGTCGGTACCGCTGCCCATCAGGCAGCGGTACTACCGCTGGAGCTACCGCCAGAGGTACCGCTAGGAGGGATTTTGCCTCTGTACTCCTAACGGTACTCGGGCGGTAGCAACCTCGTAGTACCGCTGGAATTTATTCGAGGCTTGCCCAGCGGTAGTACCGACCACTCACCGGTAGTACCGCTCCCTGGTGGCAGCGGTTCTATCGCGAGGTACCGCTGCGCCTGGGAGCAGTACTCACCTGAGTACCGCCAGGAGCCCAGTTGGCGGTAGTATCACTGGTTCCCAGCGGTAGTACCGCCGGGCACGAAACTGCACATAACGGTCAGTTTTTCGGGGGACCTATTCAAGGGGTCTTCTTCCCCAATGGTTCCCCAACTCTAGAGCTCATGTTTTGCCCCCATTGCTGACCCTCGTTGAGCTTGCTATCTCTCTATCCCTCCAATGATTCTTGCTCCTTCTTGAGAGAAAAGAGAGAGGAGATCTAGATCTATTATTCCACCAATCAATCTCTCCTCTTAGTGAGGGGTAGTCTTTGGATCTAGATCATGGGATTCATTTGGTTGTTTCCTTGCTCTTCCTCCCATCTTCCTCCATAGCATTAGTTGCTTTGGTGGGATTTGAGAGTGAAGGGCTTTGAGCACTTCTTGTGTTCTTGCCATTGCATTAGGTGCATCGGTTTGAGTTCTCCGTGGTTATACGTGGAAGTAAAGTTTGAGAAGCTTATTACTCTTTGTGGATTGCCTCTTGGGTTGCTTGTAACCCTAGGAGGCCTTTGTGGGTTTCGAAAGGCTCAACTTGTTGAGAGGTGCTCCGGGACATTGTTGGGAGGCTCCAACTCATTGTGGAGTTCCCCGACCTTTGTGTACGGCTTGGTCAACGCCTCGAAGGTGACCTCATAGTGGAAGAGCTACGCCTTCACCGACAAAGCTCACGGAGAATAGAGTGAGCACATCCGTGCTATTGGAGCGCCTAGGTGGCTCCACACTCCTCCAACGTAGACGTACTTCCCTTGGGAAGGAACTACGGGAAACATCTCCTCGTGTCCACTTTGTGGTTATCTCTATACCCGAACTCTTACTTATGCATTTACCTTTGTGATAGCCATCGAACTTGAAGTTATCTATCTTGCTATCACTTAGTGGTTGTTCTTGTCTAGCATAAGTCGTTGGAGCACATAGGTGAACCTAGCTTGGTTAGGTTTTGTGCTTGATAAATTAAACGTTAGTTTTATTCCGCACTTATTCAAGATTAAACCGTAATTATTTCAAAGCGCCTATTCACCCCCCCCTCTAGGCGACATCCTTTGCACTTTCAATTGGTATCAGAGCCAAGGCTCTCTTTTTAGGCTTCACCGCCTAGAGAGTAAAGATGTCGTTTAGAGATTTAGTGCACGATCCGACCTTTATATTCGATGGCACAAATTATGTTGTTTGGAGAATTCGCATGCTTAATCTTTTGAAGGACATGGGTCCAAATATGAAGAGAATTGTAGATATGGGTTTTCCTCCTCCAAAGGACTCTCGAAATCTATCCCTAGAGGTTGAGGAAAATTCTTATCTCAATTCTCTAGCATCTCATGCCATTATCTATGTTTTGAGCGATGCAGTTCTTGGGTCAATCATGCCTTTTGGGAATGCTCATGAGTTGTGGACAAAGCTTCAAGATAAATATGATGTGTACAACATTATTGAGGATGGTTGTTCTCCCTCCATGTCATGGTGTGGAACAACATATGCCTAGGGATAGGCTTAAGTTTGGGGCCGATGGACGCTAGAGGATTCGGGGAGGGATAGCGCGCTAAGGAGCGCACACGGAAGGCACAAAAGCACACACGATCTACCCAGGTTCAGGGCCCTCGTGAGGAGGTAAAGCCCTTACTCCTGCATGTCTGACTATACGGAGCTGCATATGAGAGCTACAATGGTGCTCCTTGAGCTGTGTATCTCTTTCCAGTATTTGGCTATCTCTATGAGCTGAAGAACTAGTGCTAGTGCTAGAGGAAGAAAGGAGTCAGGGGGGAAATGAGCCCGCGTCCGGCTGGCCAGAACATTCCCCCTGGTGCTCCTTATATAGGGAGCCCAGGGGACAAAGGGTGGCCCACAAAACACTGTACACGCACTGTAGCTGAGTTGAGTGATGGGGTCTTGTCAGCACTGTTGGTGCGTCATGCGGGTACTGTCCTTGGCACTGCAGGCGTGCTAAGTCACGTCCAGGATGGGCATGGCCTGTCTTATCTCTGTCCTTGGTTTTGTCTTCTTGCGCCTGTCTTCTGGATCTCTGGCCACCATCTTATCTTCTCCTGGGGGTGGTTGGCATCTGGTAGCGCTGGTTGATGGACCGTGCGCCGGTCTGAGCAAGGGGCGTCCCAAGGCCGGCACAAGGGAGCGATATGTAGCAGGGGGACGACTTGGCCTGGGTATGTCGGATGGTGCATGCCGGATGGCATATGTCGGATGGACAGTGCGCCAGGACATGGATATGTCGGATGGACAGTGTCGCCAGGACATGGATATGTCGGATGGACAGTGTCGCCAGGACATGGATATGTCGGATGGCAGTGCCGCCAGGACATGGATATGTCGGATGGACAGTGTCGTCAGGACATGGATATGTCGATAAAGGCCTATTTCGGCCTAGCATACGATATTCCGGCCTGGGCACAGCCAATCTCGGCCCAGGCTGGTCTCTTTTGCTTTTCCTTTATCCTTTACTCATATATTTCCAGTTTCTCTCTTTTATTAACTCCGTAAAACCATTAACTTTGGGGTACCCGGGGTTACATCCCCGACACTAGTCCCCGAGGCTGTGGGGGACTCGCAGAGTCGCGCACAGACTTTCAAAATCAAATAGCAATATTAAAATCTCCATGTAAATAATATCCTACCTGCATGGGCACCATCATTTTTTTAATTGCCACTACGTGCATGCTCGACATATTGCCTGCATGGGCACGGTCATATAATAATGTCCTTACCGACATTGGCAAGTTTGACATATTGCCTGCTTGGGCACTGTTATATGTCGGTTTTTAGCCACTTTGGGCGTTTACCGAAGTCGTATGTCAACAGCATGAGCTGGATTGACATATTGCCTGCTTGGGCATATCTCATATGTCGGTTTTTAGCCACTTTGGGCGTTACCGAAGTCGTATGTCAACAACATGAGCTGGATTGACATATTGCCTGCTTGGGCATATCTCATATGTCGGTTTTTAGCCACTTTGAACGTTACCGAAGTTATATTGGCAGCCTTAGCTGAACCAATAAATTGCCTGCATGGGCTAAAATGACACTTTGCCTTTGTGGGCATTTGTCAAATGACGAGTTGAGATATTTCTCAATACGTAATACTCAGTGAGATCAGATACCTTTCGACTCATTGAGCCGAGATAACGATGTTACGATACTCTGGTAAGATTGGATAATGGAAGAACCATGGTAATTGGTAAAGTCGGTAAAGACAGCAATTATGAGATATTTGATGATACGAGATAAATGCCGTGATATTTGGCAAACTGAAAGAACCGATGATTTGGTAACACTGGTGATACTCTGATACTTTGGCAAGCCGTAATGAGCGGCGTTCCGAGATATGAGATGATACTGTAATATTCTGGAGAACCGAAATAAACGGCAATTTGAGAATACCGATAATGCCATGATATTTTGGGTAATCCGAGGTAACCGATATAACCACGATCTTGGTGATGAATATTCTCTCGGTAAAACCGATACCACCTTTCAACGTTAGTTCAAGCATATATATAATGAATTTTTAACGGGAACAACAATTCTACTAACAGATGAAAATTACTCTGGCATATGACGGAAATTAAATCTAGCAGCAAGACTATGCACGAGGATGCAGACTCGAACTCAACCGAGTCCCCGAGTCACCTTTCTTATCTAGGCGAAAAAGCTAAACTGACTGGCTGTCCAGTCACCGAGTCACGATATCTCGTTCCCAGGGAAAAGCAACTAAGCATGCTAGAGGGTAGCAGTCCCCGAGTGTTGTTCGGGGTTAACCACATGCGCGCGGCACGGAATGGAATACTGTAAACACTTACATTGCATTGTTGGTGCAGAGTGGACATATACGTACCAGTGGGCTCAGGCTAGCTACCCAAACCGCCGCGGTGCTAGACCCAGATAGCCTGAATGCAATTAATTCGGGTGCGGTCGGTCCAGCTGACCAAACAATGCAGGCGGCGGAGGAAACCATTTTTTTCTTTCTTTTACTCAGCTGCCGACATAGGCATATGCCGGTCCCTCTCTCCATCTCTTTTTCCTTTTCTTCTTTTTTCTCCGGACCAGGTCAGCCGACATAGGCTATATGTCGGTCCTTCCCTCTTCTTTTTCCTCTATCTCTCCTTTTCTCTTTTCCTTCGACTGGACCCGCCGGGGATGCGGGCAGCCGGAGCACGGCTTGCCGGTGCCGACCTTGGGCTGAGGAGGCGCGGCCGGAGCTCGGCATGCCGGGACTGCCGCAGGCGAGGGAGCCGGCGAGGCGCGGGAGGCCGGGCCACCGGGCAGCCGGGCGACGGCGAAACGGGAGGAGCGGGCCAGGCGCGGCCAGCCGGGAGGCGCAGGAGGCCGGGCGCGGGATGCCGGCGCCGGCTGGCTTCAGGCGGAGGATGCTCGGGCGGAGCACGGGGGGCCGGCGTCGGTCGGGATGCCGACGTGGATGGGCGCGGCCAGCCGGGCGCTTCTGAGGCAGGGCCGAGGCGAGGCCGGGCAGGGCGCGCTGGGCGCAGGGACGAGGTCGAGCGCGAGGTCGAGAAGCTGACAGGCGGAGGCGGAGCGCGGTCAGCCGGGGCTGACGGAGTTTGGCCAGCCGGCACCGACCATGGGCGGACTGAGGCGCGGGCGTACGCGAACGCGAGCACGGAGATGAACGAGCTCGAGGACGAGGTCGCACGGGCGCAGGTTGATGAAGGTGACGCGGACGCGCGGGAGGAGACGACGACGCGCGTGGGCGTGAAACCGGGGTCTCAGGCGCCGGGGAGTCCAGCGAGGAAACGCTTGAGGCAGGCGCTTGTTAATTCGGCCCGGAACCCGGTTCAAGCATCCGGATGCCGGTCTGGGGTTGCTTTATGCCGGCGATGAGCTAAAACGCGGGGACAACTTTGATGTCGAGTCCCCGAGTTAACGAAGAAAGTCCCGTCCGAATTTAATCCAGCAAGCGCCACTACCAGCCCCACGGTGGGCGCCAACTGTCGTGGTGTGGAACAACAGATGCCTATGGATAGGCTTAAGTTTGGGGCCGATGGACGCTAGAGGATTCGGGGAGGGATAGCGCGCTAAGGAGTGCACACGGAAGACACAAAAGCACACACGATCTACCCAGGTTCAGGGCCCTTGTGAGGAGGTAAAGCCCTTACTCCTGCATGTCTGACTATACGGAGCTGCATATGAGAGCTACAATGGTGCTCCTTGAGCTGTGTATCTCCTTCCAGTATTTGGCTATCTCTATGAGCTGAAGAACTAGTGCTAGTGCTAGAGGAAGAAAGGAGTCAGGGGGAAATGAGCCCGCGTCCGGCTGGCCAGAACGTTCCCCCTGGTGCTCCTTATATAGGGAGCCCAGGGGACAAAGGGTGGCCCACAAAACACTGTACACGCACTGTAGCTGAGTTGACTGATGGGGTCTTGTCAGCACTGTTGGTGCGTCATGCGGGTACTGTCCTTGGCACTGCAGGCATGCTAAGTCACGTCCAGGATGGGCATGGCCTGTCTTATCTCTGTCCTTGGTTTTGTCTTCTTGCGCATGTCTTCTGGATCTTCTGGCCACCATCTTATCTTCTCCTGGGGGTGGTTGGCATCTGGTAGCGCTGGTTGATGGACCGTGCGCCGGTCTGAGCAAGGGGCGTCCCAAGGCCGGCACAAGGGAGCGATATATAGCAGGGGGACGACTTGGCCTAGGTATGTCGGATGGAATATGTCGGATGGTGCATGCCGGATGGCATATGTCGGATGGACAGTGCCGCCAGGACATGGATATGTCGGATGGACAGTGTTGCCAGGACATGGATATGTCGGATGGGCAGTGCCACCAGGACATGGATATGTCGGATGGGCAGTGCCGCCAGGACATGGATATGTCAGTAAAGGCCTATTTCGGCCTAGCATACGATATTCCGGCCTGGGCACAGCCAATCTCGGCCCAGGTTGGTCTCTTTTGGTTTTCCTTTATCCTTTACTCATATATTTCCAGTTTCTCTCTTTTATTAATTCCGTAAAACCATTAACTTTGGGGTACCCGGGGTTACATCCTCGACACTCCACCTCCGGGCACGATGAGGTCTCAACTTCTCCTACGTCACCAACATGTTGTAAGCCACAAACGAATGAGATGGTGAGTAGTGATAGGCTTCGCAATGATGGAAGTGAACTTACTATTGATGATTCTTTACCCCTACATCATTGTAATGCTCTATACTTGGACTTAAACACTTCTAGCACCATTAATGCTTTACATGCTTGTGTTGATAGTCCTTGCACATCTCGTCAAAATTGCTTATCTATATGTCATGATGATATGCTTACTTTTTCTTGTTGCCACGATACAAATGCTTGTGTTTCCTCTAGTTCTATTGTGACTAACAATGTAGAGGAAACCCGTCACTCTATGGAACAAGATGTGGACTTGAGTGGTGCCTCAAGTAGTGTTCCATCATCACCGACCATTATTCCCCTATTTTGCCTCGTGGCTAAGGCTTCAAAGGTATCTCCTACTTTGAACCCCAATATATCTCATGATGATGATGATGATAGTATTCCCTCCTTGAATAAGAAAGGAGAAATTGTCTTTCATGCTCTAAGCAAAAATAAAAATGCTCGCTCTACTTTCATTGAAATCTTGACTATTGATATTGAAAGCAAGAAACTTATTGATGAGCATGAGGACACCATTGAGGAAATGGAGAGTTGTAGGCATGAGGACACCATTGAGGAAATGGAAAGTCGTGAGTGTGAGTATGCCAATGAGATTGCGGACCTCTCTATTGCTCTTGAGAAAGAGCAAACTCGTAGGGCGACTCTTGAAGAGTCCCTATATAATCTTGAGGAATCCCATGCTATTGATATTGCTAAACTTAATAAGGATCTTCAACATGCTCTTGCTCTTTCTAAAGTCCTCAAAGCTAAAAATAATGATGCTTGTGCTACTAACTCTATTTCTTGTGAAGCATCCATGTTGAAGGAGAACGTTGAGCTAAGGGCTCAACTTGAGTTGCTAACTAGCAATTATGGGAAGTTGGAAGAAAGTCATGAAAAGCTATCGAGCTCTCATAATGACCTTCTAGTCTCCCATGATTTGCTAAAGTTAGCTCATGAGGCTATTGTGACTAAGGTAACATCTTATGAGCCTCATGTGGACATTAGCACATCTTCTACTCAAAATGCTAGATTGTCATGTGCTAGTCCTAGTATTTCATCTACCCATGATATTGCTACATCTTGTGATGAATTACTTTCTATGCCTTGTTGCTCTAACAATGAAGCCTCTACTTCCTCTGGTACTCGTGTTGTTACTAACCATGTAGAGGAAATAAAAGAGCTCAAGGCTCAAGTCACTTCTTTGAAGAAAGACTTGGAAAAGCGTCATGTTGGGAAGTCCGCACTTGACAATATGTTGACTGTGCAAAAATCCCCCAATGACAAGAGTGGACTTGGATTCAACTCCAACAACAAGAACAAGTCCAAGGACAACAAGAAGAAGGGCCAAGAACAAGTCAAGAAGTCGGCCAAGATTGTTTGCTTCAAGTGCAAGGTTGAAGGGCACCATGTTAGATCTTACCCAATGAAGAAGAATCCTCTGAGTGAGAAGCAACAAGGGAAGCGGCCTCAAGTTCAATCTCAAGATCACAATGATGAAGAAAGGCCTCTTCTTAAGAAGAATCAAGCCAAATCTTCTCACGTTGAGAAATCAACTAAGAAGAAAGGTAGAAGTAGATGTTGCTACATATGCCGTGAAAAGGATCACCTTGCTTCTTCATGCACTAACGGTACCTTATCCAACCCCATAATAATTGATGATGTTTACTCTCTTAGGAAGGATAAGGTTGGCAATGTGTTTGCCAAATTTATTGGTACTCAAAGTGGTGTCAAGAAAAGAACCATTTGGGTTGCCAAGCCTATTGTGACTAACCTCTTAGGACCCAACTTGGTTGGGGACCAACAAGGTAAAACTTGATCAATAGGTGTTGTTGGAGGTCGTTGGAGACTTGGCTATATCATGAAGAATTAAGGGATCTTCATCAATCATATTTCCCAAGCCAAGTCATTTGGATTATCATGTCACTATCTCATATCCAATGTTCCTCCTTGCGGTAACTTGCACTTAAATTACTTATTCATTGAAAGTTGCTTGCCCCTAGCATGTGTTTGGTTTTGTTCCTTGCACATGTTTGTATATGTTGTGCTCACTACTTACATATCTTGAGTAATCTAGAATATGTATGTTGGTTTGCACACCATGTACATGTGAGTGTGTGTTGAGCTTTTATTGCATCTTGTTGTATCTTTGTTGGCTCTTTTGAGATATTAATGGACCACCCCATTTTGGAGAGTGATATGCTTTAGACACGTCACAATCCTAAAAATGTGTGTACATGAGGAATACCATCTAGTATTGATATTTCAAGATTATCTAGCCTCTAGGTGGTATGTCATTCTCATGAGAAATTCAAATTCTAATGTCCATTAATTATCTCTAGTTGGTTTTGTTTGCCTCTTGTTTTAAAAGAAACTAGCTGGGTGGCCCGCGCAATTGCGCGGCTAGCACATACATATTTCGAGTTTTCATAACTAATGTAACTTGTTTATTATTGGTACCAATTTTTGAGCAATGTAAGATAAATAAGAGATCAATTCATATGGGAATTACGCTATTCAAATTGAGAGATTTCCTATACTTCCACGTTTCAGGAAATAAATCTTTTGCACATGTAGACATGCAAATCCCGAGTAACGTCTTTGTTTAATTAGGATTGCAAATTCTATTATTTATGGTAGTGGTCATACTCAATAATTTTGCCATGTTTAATAACACAAACAAAGATCGCTTGCTCATTATTGATCTTTCTTGTAAACTATATGATATCTTTAGAACAATTTATTGCTCTCACTAATATCACTAATATTAATGATGTAGGAGGCGATTGGGCGATTGGCGTCATTTGGACATTGGCATTAAACACGAAACTACTACGTGTACGACGATTAGGCAAAATTATACTTGTTACGGAATCTAGTGACATCATTAGTGGAATGATTTTAGAATAACAAAAGATGAGAATGTACACCATGCATGAAGCGTTCAGTTTTGCACCTCAGGAACATAATTTAGTAGAAAAACCTACGAAATAAATAATTAGTATTTGCCTCTATTTACCAATTTGCTTGCACACGGGATTATATTCATATTCAACCATTCATGAAAAAGAGAGAAAAATGTGTTTCTTTATATTGATTCCATTTAAAGTCTTTGCAAATTTTCTACTTACTCTGTTTGATAATATAAGATGCTTTATCATTTGTCTTGCTTTTCCTGTACAACACAGATGGAGGCATCGGTCAGTCGAGGAAACAACAACCTTCTAATGTGGGAGGTTGCTATAGAGTATTTACGTTACACGATCAGTCAAGGCAAAAGCTTACTAATTGAAGGTCATGGAAAACATGCTTCGATCGTGACTCAGTCTGCAGTGGCGTGAACATATATCCAGGACAGAGGGCATCTACATAATGTTCAGATTGACGTCCACCCAAAGCAGCCACTGGACGGCTGGACCGACGTTACTCTACATCCACTTCAGCCATACTACTTCATCCATACAGATCACGACTTCAAATCGTCAACCGGCTTGAGCAGTTCTCAACTCCAAAGAAGTGCATATTAATCGATCATGTCCGTATGTGGAGTTGAAACTTGAGAGCATGGGAATTAGGTACTGACAGGCTGAGCTCGTATACTTGGAGTCGTCGGTGTCCAGTTTCACCAGCAGCGCGAACTTCCTGGACGCCCGGCGGTGGCGAGCAAGCATAGTGCAATCACGTTCGCCATGCATGCCACATAGAATTTAAAACTGCAATCGGAAGCTACATGCTCTAGGAGGAGAGATTCTAGCGAGGGGTGTGCTCCATCTATGTCGGTCAGAACGGCATCAAGCTCGTTTTCCTTCCTAGTCCAAATTGCTGGAGTTCATCGATCGCGGACGACGACATATGCCGCTTGCTGTAGAACGATGATTTTAGGCGTTCATTCGCGCACATATGCCGCTGAAATCGGCCGCCCCCACTGCCATTACAGATATCGCATAATTGATTTTGCCACCCTGCGATTCTTTTAGCCAAAGGTTCTTTAGAACTTCATGAGCGCTCAACATCAGAAACGATCGACCACAACCTGGACACCAGTAGACTTCTTCATGGCCTTAGCTGGTACCTGATTTGGCGATGCGAGGCCGCCGGCCGAGGTAGGCGCAGCAGTGCTAGAGTATTCCGATGACCAGCATAACGATTATCCTCTGGACCCGATCAATCTAACAATCTACGTACGGCCAGTTGAGGGTACATTGTTTCTTGCATCCATCCGCGCCGGGATACGATCCTTGAACATGCTTGTGATAATACCTGGGTGCATGATGCCGACGGGGATTGTGCCGTGGAGCTGGCCCAATAGTGTCTCACTCGTAGCCTTGGTGATTGATCCTTCTAGGACGGCCGACGGCGATCGATCAATCTAAAAAAACTCCAAGCGATCAATGGAACATCGTGGACCACCCGAAAGTGCCGGAAGCCTGGAACCCTCTGAAGGCCAAGCTCCTTCATGTTTGTGCGCTTCGTCTTGTGGTCGCCGGAGATAATGGGTTCGCCGGCGGGCGTCGTCCTGCAGTTCCTTCTTGACGTAGCCTGCCAGCCGCACCTCAGATTCGATTGCTAGGTGGGCGTGGCCTCGCGTCCATGAATCGATTTGCCGACGACCTACACGTCGCGTCCATGCTTTATATTGAAGTCCGCATTGGGCCCTAGGTTAGTGTCCGTTTGAATCTATATATTCACGTACGTGGTCAGGCCAAACACCTATTCGCGTATAGGTACGATATAACTTCCTAATCTTGGCCTTTTTACTTTCCAAAATCTTGACGTGTTGAGGCCGGACATCCATCCGCACTTCTTAGCTTCCATATGGATTCACGTCGATCCATATCTTGTCCTGATTAATCTCCACCGTTTGTACATCGTGGTTATATGTTGACAAATCTCTACCGTCGATTGTCTTGTGTTTTAATTATATAATAGATGGATTATCACATTATGGGGGAGTAATAAGCTTTGTGCATATTACAAGCTTAGAAAATGTGAACATTTGAGGTTTTGCCACTTAGAATTGATACTATAAATTATCTTGTTCCTATGTGGCATGTTGCTCAAACAAAGTTCCATTTTGCTTAAAAGTGTTTTGTTGCCTTGGATCCTCTTTGCTCTACTCAAATCTATGGTAGGTTTTCTTGGCAATAGGAAAAGCCGTGATCCCATTCTTGTGCATTTACTTTCAAAGTCAAACTTGTAGATAATGCACTTCTCTTGGGGGAGCTATCCTAAAATGAGTAGAACATCGTATTTTAAATTGGTATTGGATCTTATTGCTTTTCTTTAACATGACTAGTGTTCAAATATGATATATGGAAAGTGATGATCCCATTTGTGTGCATTTTGCATTCAAATGCAAGATCATAAATAATGCACAAATCTTGGGGGAGCTATCCTATATTATTTAGAACATTATTTGTTTTCAATTGGTATTTGATTTTTATCCCGATGATGTGTCTTTGTGTAAGACAAATCTTTTCGTCTTGGTACTTTGTGCCATCATGAAGAGTGTAAAGGGATTAGCTTATTCTTTGGAATCTTTCTCTCTTTTGGGAGTTGTTTATCTCATTCGTTGAGATATATTTCACTTGGTATCTCTTCCGGGATGTTGTCTTTAAATCTCTTGATCTACTCTTTCTTTTGATATCTTATCAATCATCTGTTGATTTGGCTCTTGGATATAATTTGAACAATTATCTTTATTGTCACACTCTTGTGTGCATTCTTGGTTTTCTTGGTGTTTTGTCCAAATTGTGTCTCCATTTGGTTCTTAAAGGTCTTGAGCATGCATACTTACTACATGTGTACTTTATGGCATGTTTTCCTCCTTTGTTCCAATATATAGGGTAAACTCCACCGAATCCTAAATCGGCTAAGATGTGCATGAAATTCAATTTCATATCTATATGCACATATTTATGTGGAGCTTGTCCTATGTATTATAGTTCCTCTAACTACTTTGGGCCCAATTAGTTTGGGAACCATTTTGTACTTGAATTTTATTTTAGGTACATGGAAGATACATTGGATGCTTGTCTCATTTCGAAGGAAGATGTCTTCACCAAATGACTTTTGGAGACAAGCTATGACGGTTGATGAACTCTTGTCTACTACATCAACCCAAAGCCATCTCGGTAACAAGTATCTACCCTCGTGCATACTTTTCTACGTTGCAACCTTGTGTAGGTTCATTCTTGGCATGAGCTTCTTTATTTGCAATTGTAGTGGTTTTTGCAATCTTGTTTTCATAACATCTTTATTGCAAACATGAGTGAGCTATGATGATTGCATATTAAGGGAATATATATAATCATGCCCATGATTCACCCATCCCATATATGTCAATCTAGCATTTTACTTTTTGTCAAATATTCTCATGTGCAATATTGATGAGTTTTTCAAGATCTCTTTCTTCAATTGGCATTTCTTTGGTTTGTTATACTTGTATCTTCTCTCAAAGCATCTCAAATATCTCTTGTTACCTTGATGATATTTGTAATATCTTTGTATGTTGGAAGTTTTATTTACATCCAATAAGATAAAATTGAGCTATGTGCTATGCTTTTAAAGCAAAGATCTCATTGGTGTATTTACTACTTCCTCTTAGATATCATGCGTTTCTTTAGTAACAAATCTATGTGTACATGCTTCTTCGTGGACGTATATCATCATGATTGTTGTCTACTTAGAAACTTATATACACTTGACAAGTTACATCTCTTTTTGATATCCTATCTCTTTGGTGCCACATTCTTATTTCATTTTATCTCTTTTGTGGCTCCTTAATTAAATATTTGCCTTGTGAGTGCTTGTCTCTTTTTATTTGTTTCTCGATGCACTCATTATTGGCAAAGTTTTTCTAAAGTGCAAGTGCATGCTTTGCTTCATATCTTATGCACTCTTGCACATGTTTTATGTTTCAAACGATTATGTGGGAGTGATGATTCCATCTTTTGTGAACTTTGTATTCAAATGCAAAATTCTAATAGTGCACAAATATTGGGGAGCTCCTCTATTTATTTTGAAGCATCATTTTTTTGCTCTTATCATAACATCTCTTATTAAATTGGTTCTTCGGATTCTTGATTTCTTGGTTTTCCCTATCATTCTTTATTGCAATCTTTGAATCCGCAATATAGTTTGATTTCCCTCCAAATATTCGTCAATGGATATGTGCATTTGATTTCACTCATACTATGAGAAATGCACACGCTATGGGGGAGCTCTTACTATATTGACCTTCTAAGATTTTCCTCCCATTTCGGCAATGGATGCCAATGGGGGAGAAGTTTAGAGGGTTCAAGGGAATTTGGTTTTATGCTTTTGGTTCGTTCTTAAGCATTTGCCTTTCTTTCTCATGCATCCTTTGCATGGTTGCATGGTTGTTTAATATTAATTATATAAACCCTCGTAAAAGGGATTGTCATCAATTACCAAAATGGGGGAGATTGAAAGAACATGGTTGCCCCATGTGTGGTTTTGGTAATTAATGACAATCCTTATGGACTAATGTGTATATTGAGATATCCTTGTAGGTTTGTCCATAGGCAACACTTGAACTCCATGTGTTGGATTCAAGGTTGAATGCCTTGAAGGTCATTGGATATAATGAACATATTTGAGATGATCAAGAAAGAAGAAAAGATATAATGTTGATCAAGGCGAAATTGAAAAGAATGTGGATTCAAGTGATCAACACACAAAGCTAAATGTTGCACCATGTGGGATCATATGATCCAATGGTATCTTCCCATGGGTTCGCATCAAAAGGAAGATTTCATATAACCTATGGAGGATGACGTCAAGTGGTGGGCGTCATCAAGATAACGGTCGAAGTGAAGACGTGCCTTAGAGAGACTCTCCCATAATGGTGTATGGGGGAGCGACATGTGAGTCTTCATCAAGCAAAGCGCAATCAAGAAAGGTGGTCCACTTGAAGAGATCAAGATTGTCATCATCTAGCTCAAGTGGAATGCCCATGGCAAAGGTATGATCTTGATAGGGTTTCTATTTTACCGGTCTCATGGTGTTAGTTGGGAGACCGGGTTATAAGATAGTTTCCGTTCCATCAAGAGGGGCTCTCAAATGAGTAACTTGATCGTATCATCGTAGAGAGCTCAAACCTTTGCATCTCTAGCATCATCTTTCTTGGTTCTTCTTTGGGGTTTATCTTTGTTGGGTTTTGGTGATTGTCGTGATCTTCATGACAAGCTCATGTTCTTCGAAAACGGATTTCGCATGGAAAACTTGTTGCGTTTTCGGTGTTGGAAATATCAACGGTTTATCCTTGAGGAAAGTTTCACACCTTCCTATTTGTGGTGAATTTACTCTATTTATGGTTATTGAGGAAAGTTTTGTAAGGAAGCTCTTGTCCTTATCTTTCCAACCTCGTTGGAATATCTCGAATTTATTCGAGGCTTGCCCAGCGGTAGTGAGGAAAGTCTATGCTTGTCGTGAGGAAAGTTTTGTAAGGAAGCTCTTGTCCTTATCTTTCCAACCTCGTTGGTCTCATCTCGTTTGGAGTTTCCTTGCGAAAGTTATTGCAGTTCTGGTACCAGGCTAACTTTCACCTGACGGTAGTACCGCTAGGCGCATCGGTAGTACCGGTCCTCCTGGAGCGGAACTGCTGCAGTGCCTAGTAGGACTTCCTATGGCGGTAGTACCGCGGTCGGTACCGCTGCCCATCAGGCAGCGGTACTACCGCTGGAGCTACCGCCAGAGGTACCGCTAGGAGGGATTTTGCCTCTGTACTCCTAACGGTACTCGGCGGTAGCAACCTCGTAGTACCGCTGGAATTTATTCGAGGCTTGCCCAGCGGTAGTACCGGCCGCTCACCGGTAGTACCGCTCCCTGGTGGCAGCGGTTGTACCGCGAGGTACTGCTGCGCCTGGGAGCAGTACTCACCTGAGTACCGCCAGGAGCCCAGTTGGCGGTAGTACCGCTGGTTCCCAGCGGTAGTACCGCCGGGCACGAAACTGCACATAACGGTCAGTTTTTCGGGGGACCTATTTAAGGGGTTTTCTTCCCCAACGGTTCCCCAACTCTAGAGCTCATGTTTTGCCCCCATTGCTGACCCTCCTTGAGCTTGCTATCTCTCTATCCCTCCAATGATTCTTGCTCCTTCTTGAGGGAAAAAAGAGAGGAGATCTAGATCTATTATTCCACCAAGCAATCTCTCCTCTTAGTGAGGGGTAGTCTTTGGATCTAGATATTGGGATTCATTTGGTTGTTTCCTTACTCTTCCTCCCATCTTCCTCCATAGCATTAGTTGCTTTGGTGGGATTTGAGAGTGAAGGGCTTTGAGCACTTCTTGTGTTCTTGCCATTGCATTAGGTGCATCGGTTTGAGTTCTCCACGTTATACGTGGAAGTAAAGTTTGAGAAGCTTATTACTCTTTGTGGATTGCCTCTTGGGTTGCTTGTAACCCTAGGTGGCCTTTGTGGGTTTCGAAAGTCTCAACTTGTTGCGAGGTGCTCCAGGACATTGTTGGGAGGCTCCAACTCATTGTGGAGTTCCCCGACCTTTGTGTATGGCTTGGTCAACGCCTCAAAGGTGACCTCATAGTGAAAGAGCTACGCCTTCACCGACAAAGCTCACGGAGAATAGAGTGAGCACATCCGTGCCATTGGAGCGCCTAGGTGGCTCCACACTCCTCCAACGTAGACGTACTTCCCTTGGGAAGGAACTACGGGAAACATCTCCTCGTGTCCACTTTGCGGTTATCTCAGTACCCGAACTCTTGCTTATGCATTTACCTTTGTGATATCCATCGAGCTTGAAGTTATCTATCTTGTTATCACTTAGTGGTTGTTCTTGTCTAGCATAAGTCGTTGGAGCACATAGGTGAACCTAGCTTGGTTAGGTTTTGTACTTGATAAATTAAACGTTAGTTTTATTCCGTATTTATTTAAGCCTAAACCGTAATTATTTCAAAACGCCTATTCACCCCATCTAGATGACATCCTTTGCACTTTCACTACCTTTGTTCGATATCAGCCACCACCTCCTGCCAGCCCGCCAGGGAAGAAGGATGGACCTATCACCTATGTTTTTCGGCTGAACAACCAAAAACTAGTCCTGGTAGAGACTTTCTGAAAACTAGTCCTGGTAGAGACTTCTTGTAAACAAGTTTTTTTTTTGAAAGGATCTTGTAAACAAGTTGATCTCCTGCTGTATGCCATTGGTAAAATCGATGTGTTCTGACATGGTTTGTCGTATCCCATCTGTACATAGGAAGTTGCCGATGATGAGCCGTTTGGTTGAATTTGGCTCCACAATTTGCCACGTCGGTGCACCACAGGTCAACGGCTTTGGTGATAACTTTGTTTAAACGGGCACTTTCGTGATAATGGAGTACGGGCTTACCTGTCTAAAGCTAAAGCACATCTGCCGAAACATTAGACTTGCCGAAGCACATGTGTTGAAAAAGTTAGCAAAAATCTACTCTCTCCGTCCCAAAATAACTGTCTTAGATTTGTCAAAAAGTAGATGTATCTAGACATGAAACAAGTATAGATACATTTACTTTTATACAATTTTGAGACACTTATTTTGGGACGGAGGGAGTAATTTGGAGTATAAAATAATCCTGAGCTTTCATGTCAAAATAAGATAACATCTGAACTTCTTGCACATGTACACTAGACCTTGCAGAGGCTGGGGCGTTTGCTCCTTTTCAAAAAAAAAAAAAACATGATCACTAGACCTGCAAAGTACCATGAATACATTTCCATTTGTTAGCGCTAGCTACAGAAAACAACAATATTTGGATCTGTAATCCATGTACTACTCCGGTTAGAGTATTTGTCATTTGGATTATTTGTTAGTGTTGCTGTTGTAGATTCACATATTTATCATGTTTTTTCTGTAGAGCGCAGATATAAAAAATACTTATTACTGGAAATTGACACTTCCTCCGTTGAGAGCGGAATTCCTTGGTTACTTCGGAATAGTCACGAGCCGTTTTCATGCCAGTCACAAACTCACAATCAATTTCCTTTTGCATGTCAAACACGCAAACTTTGGAGCAGGTTGGTCTCCCGACTCCCGGGATAAGCCCGGGACAGGCCAATTGACCGTTCTGTGGAAAGAATTGGTTTTTCAACGTCCCAATACCTGGCCTGACTTTTTTTTTTGAACAGGGATAGGCCTCGAAGGGTCTGGATACTGCTTTTATAAATTCAGCGGTGCGGTACAATTTACGCAGAGGACCTTACAATAAACCAAAATAAGAAAAAAGTCCTCAACTTTTGCAATACAAACCCTAGACAAAGAAAGAGGAACGCAATCGGCTCCATCGTCTTCTTCGCCAGCACCGATGAACTGCGAGCTCAAGCAACAGCCCCCCGCACAAGAATCGGGGACAAAACCACTTGATTCAGGATGGGAGAGAAGCGCCACCGCAAGAACTCGAGAGGGCCTCCGAAGGAGGTTGAAACGAACCTGACGCAACGCCGGCATCCAGGCATGGAGTTGCTGCCCGCCAGCATCTTGAGTCGATGGCCAAGCATGAGCCACCGAGGATCTTCTCCAAGACGCAGTACCACAAGAATCCCGACCCCCTCCAGCTCCAAGATCCACCACTCTGTACTGCCCCTCATCCTTGCCACCACGGCCGGCCAGGAGGGGAAACAGAGGAGTAAGAATCAAATAACCAAAGAGGGCATATGGGCGCTTATTGAACCGAGCCGTCGCCCAGCATCTCCACTCCATCTTCCTCCTCGGAAGCTTTGTCGAGAAGCAGGACCACCACCATCCAGTACCGCACCGAAGCACTGGAATAGCACTCGCATAGTAGGGGAAGACGGCCTTATTTGCGGAGATCTCTCGCCTCAGCACCACCGCTTGCGACAGCTCCTGCCACCGGAGAAGCACAGCGATGATCACCATGGCGAGAATGCACCAGATCCGGCCGATGGGATCTGGCCCTCTACTCCAAGTCGCCACATGGGACAAGCAGCAAGGAAAGCAAAACCTACATCTAATATTTACAGCCCGCGCTGCGCATCCTCGTCCACGCCGGCCGGCGACGCTGCCGGAAAGGAGAGGGGAGCGAGCCGGGAAAGAGGCGGAAGCAAAGGTCGACTCTCAAAGCGGTGGGCGGAGCGAGTGTGTGTATTGTTCCGGATTACCTGGCCTGACCTAGATCGTCCCCTTCCTACGTCCCTGCCTACCTCACCTCGCTCAACATGGCCATACCCATGCACATACATATATAGCTGATCACCACATAGAGAGGCCTCAGACACTAAGAGAGACAAGAACTACCCGGCTAAGGAAGATTGTTGTGTGAGAACAGCCATGCCGGCAATATCGGTGCGTCGGAGCACGCTGGAGCTGGTGGCGCCGGCCCGGCCGACGCCGTACGAGTTCAAACCGCTCTCCGACATAGACGACCAGGAGGGCCTCCGGTTCTACCGCTCTGGGGTTTACCTCTACCGACGGAGCGATGCCAGGGCTGGCAACGACCCGGCCGCCGTGCTCCGGGCGGCCCTTCGTGAGGCGTTGGTGTACTACTACCCTCTTGCGGGCCGCATCCGGGAGGCCAGCCCTGGGAGGAAGCTCCTCGTGGAGTGCACGGGCGAGGGCGCTGTGTTCGTCGCGGCCGACGCGGATGCAGCGCTGGAGGAGCTCGGGGACGTGATGGGCCCGCCCGTGCCGTGCCACGAGCAGCTTCTGTGCGAGCCAGACGGCGCGTACACCGGGGCTTCCGTAGTTGGACGGCCGTTGCTATTTTTCCAGGTGACGCGCATGCGGTGCGGCGGATTCGTGTGGGGGGTCCAGATATGCCTGTCGGGGGGTTGCCCCCGGGTAGGGCAAAGAAGTAGTATTGGGAGCTGTGAAGTGGAAAGGAAAGTCAATCCGGGTCTCACAAACCGGATCACTCAGACCGGATCATGTTTAAATGAAGGAAGAGACCAAGAGACATCAGGCAAAGTCTAGCCGGATCAGAGGAAGAGATCCGGCTCGACTAGCCGGGTTGCCCAGAAAGAGATCCGGCTCAGCTAGCCGGGTGGCCTGGGTAGGACCCGGCTTACCAGCAATGTCGGACAGTGCACGAAGGCCGAGTAATGTCAGTAAGTTCACGAGTCTCCTGCCCGGGGCTCAGAAGACACGGGATTCCTGGGAGCGCAGCAACCTAGGAGCTGACTCGGCCAATTCGGGAAAGGGCTATGGCCTAGACCCGGTGGGCTACGCCTGCCATTGCCTGAAGGGCAAGATAGGCCTGCTAGGCTTGACAGCCAGGTCAAGCCACGGGATTCCTGGGAGCGCAGCAACCTAGGAGCTGACTCGGCCAATTCGGGAAAGAGATGTGACCTAGACCCGGTGGGCTACAGCTGCCATTGCCCGAAGGGGCAAGATAGGCCTGCTGAGTCCGGCCGTTGGATTGACAGGCAGGGCTTGTCCTTTTCCTCTTGGCAATGCCATTATCATCTCCGGCCAGGGGCAAAAAGGTAAACCGGTTAGTGTATAAGTAGACCACTACATCCTCCAGTGCGAGGGACGACGGAGGAGAGGCCTCATTTCCCCCTGTTCCATCTTCCTCTTAGAGCTCTCACCATTGTTGCTTCATACAGCTCGAGGAGCACTTTGTACTTGTTCCCTTTGAGATATAAGAGAGTAGGCTAGTGCTGCAGTAGGGGTGTTACCTCCTCAAGAGGGCCCCGAAGCAGGGTACATCTTGGTGTGCTTTGGTTGTTCTTGGTTTGGCTTGTTCTTGCTTGTTCTTGTGAGTTCTTGGTTGTTCTTCATGCGTGCTTCTTGAGCGCGCACACCCTCCCCGGATCCCCCAACGTCCCAGCGAGCCCCCAACTTAAGCCATCCTATGGCATCTGCCGTGACACCACCACGACAGTTGGCGCCCACCGTGGGGCAAGCAGTGGCGTTGGTTGGGGTTTCCATCCGGACGGGTTCCGTCACCAGCTCCGGCGTGCGAGTGCGGTCAGGGCTCGTCTGCAACTACGGCGGGTTCACCTTCATCAGCGACAACGCCGGCTGCTTCGCGGGAGGACCACTCCCTGTGGATGGACACTTCATCCAGTTCGGCAGCTTCCTCACCTACGTCACCACCGAGCTTGTCCGCGAGTACCCGGCGCAGGTGCTCGTGGCCGAGGATCCTCCGTCTTTCCGCGCAGCTCTCGGACGGCGTAGCGCTCGCCCCGGGAGTAGCGTGGAAGTGATGATGACCGGGCAAGTGCTGGAGCAGGCAAAGGAGATGCCGGCAACAGCATACCCGAGGAGCTGATCACGCCAACCGATCCGGTTGACAAGCCGACTCGGACGGCGAAATTCCCAAAGGAGAAACCAGATCCGGTTGGCCCACTTGGCATGTCAAGTATGGAGGCTCCCTTAGAGGATGTCCTCGAAAAGTTGGCTCGGCCAGTGGCGCCCGGGGCAAATGTAGAGCTTACTATAGCTCAGTTAGAGGCAGAGCGCCTGAGGTTGCAAAGAGAAGCCCGGTTGGTGGTAGAGTCTAGGCAAGCATTTGATAGAGACATGAGAGAGTACAATGCTGCCAATGGTATCACCGATGGTTTCACTCCAGTAGCGCCTCACCCACGCAAGAGAGTTGACTTGCGCAACAGGGGTAAGGACCTCAATGACGAGTTAGCTAGAGCCGCAAGATCGAGCTCGAGTAAGGCTACTAGTCATAGATCGGGTACAGGCAAGCCGGTGTATAGCTCCCCGGCCAAGAATCTTAGGGCTGCAGCGGCAGCGCGAGCCGAGTTGACCACTTTAACCGGGGATGCTTGGCGCAAGCAGGCAGAAAGAGTCAATGAGCTGGTTGATGTGTGTAACCGGCAGAATGAGGCTTTTCGGAAAGCTAATCCGGACGCTGGTGGTTCTCGAGTGGTAGTGTCGGCTAAGGCTGTTAGCCAGAGATCCAAGGGGCAAGCATCATCTCCACATGTCGGAGTTGACCGGGCTCAGAGC
Source organism: Poa pratensis (assembly GCA_947311845.1). NCBI lineage: Eukaryota > Viridiplantae > Streptophyta > Magnoliopsida > Poales > Poaceae > Poa > Poa pratensis. The sequence goes on along the minus strand of CAMZMU010000107.1, from coordinate 74,938,236 downwards.
GTGAATTCGGGCAAGAGCAAGCAGCTGCAGGCCTATGATGCCGAGTATGCCGGCAAGCAACTAGCGGCACAAGGAAGAGGTGGCCAGAGCAGAAACAATGGCGGTCAAGGCAATCCGGGAGCCGGAAGGGGCAATTCGGCTGGCCGAGGTCAACCACCTCGTCCTCCTGGGCAGAATCAACCCCGGCAGGAGCAGCAAGTGATGGTGCAAGCGCAGCAACAAGGTGGGGCCAGGCGGGCTACCACTATGATGATGGTAATTCGGCTATGGCGCGAGCCGGATACCAAACGTATGATAATGCACTTGCGTCCAGGCTGGGACCTCGGACATTGGATCCGGATGATCAGCGTCTCAGGTTGGATAGGATTTATCAGTCCGAGAGGCTGGAAGAGCAAGGCCCACCAGGTCCTCCTGCTTTGGACCTCGGATAATGAACGAGCCAAATGTGCCATTGTTTCAGCTTGGCCGAATCACAAAGCCGTATAACGGCAGCACCAAGCCGCAGGATTGGCTGATAGACTATGTATCCTCGGTGCACATTGCGGGGGGCAATCGCCGATGGGCGGTCCGGTATCTCCCGCATATGTTGGAAGGGCCAGCCCGGATTTGGCTGAACAATTTGCCAGAGGGCAGTATCAATTCTTGGATGGACTTGGAACAGGCTTTTTACAGCAATTTCTCCAGCACGTACAAGAGGCCAAACCGACCTCAGCTCTTGTCTGCATGCAGCAGGAAGAGCGGGAGACAGACCGAGAATTTTTGACTCGGTGGAGCAACATTCGCAATTCTTGTGAAGGTGTTGTGGAGGAGCAGGCCATTTCTTGGTTTGCGCAGGGTTGCCGACATGGCACCCCGCTCTGGCAGAAGCTCCAGAGAGATATGCCAAAGACCCTGGCGGAAATGATCCGGATAGCAGATACATATGCTCTTGGCGATCCGACGCAGCCAGCGTTGGATGCGGTGGGAACAGCAGGAGGCAACCGGTCAACAACCGAACTGGACCATTGAGGCCCAGTGACCGACATGAGTTCGGTTATAAAAGGAGAGATCCGGATTACAGATACGGCTCAGACCAGGTTGCTGCAGTAAATATGGATCATCCTGATAGCCAGAGACCAAAAAATGAGGGTCCAGCTTGGAGGCCGAATCAAGGTGCTGGGCAAAGAAAGTGTGGGATGGACCGAGTCCACCTTTAACTTTTGAGGCAATGATAGATGGGCCTTGCCGTTATCACACAACAGACCCACGCAAGCCGGCCAATCATTCAACTCGGAATTGTAGCTGGCATCATCGCATCCAGGCGGAAGGTCAGAGAGGGCCACCTCAGAGAGGTGCTCCTAGACCGAATTTCAGGCCAAATACGCCTTTATCCGGAGCCAATGCAACCCCGGTGAACGAAGGAGCTCCAAGGCCGGCAGCCACAAAGCCGGTTAACCTGGTAAATATGGGAGGCAACAACAATGCAGGTCCAAGTCGGCAAGGTGGATACCCCGGAAATGATTACAAGGAAGCTCATCAAAGCTATGTGGTTTTTGTGACCGAGCCAACTGACAAAAAAGTCAGCTACGAAGGGCGAAGGAGGTGAATGCAGTCACACCAGCAGTACCAAAATACCTGAACTGGTCCGAGCAGGAGATCACTTGGAGTAGGGCTGATAATCCCAGGGTTATGCCAAGCCCAGGAAACTACGCACTGGTGGTGGATCCGACTTTGGTTGGACCAAAGATTAATGTGAAATTCACTCGAGTCTTGGTTGACAATGGCAGTGCTATAAACATCATGTATCGGGACACAATGGTCAAGTTGGGTTATTCGCCGAATCAGCTGCAGCAGAGCAGTTGCACCTTCCATGGTATAGTACCCGGGGTGTCTTGTTCCCCAATGGGAAAGATCTGGGTGGATGTGCTGTTTGGTACCAAGGACAATCACAGACTGGAGAGTCTCGAATTCGAGGTGGTAGACTTGGAGAGCCCATACCATGCTCTGCTCGGCAGGCCGGCATTAGCCAAGTTCATGATATCCACTCATGTTGCCTACCTCAAGATGAAGATGCCTGGCCCAAATGGTATCATCACCGTTGTGGGAGATTACAAGAAGGCCATACAGTGTGCCACGGTTGGTTCCACCTTAGCCGAGTCGTTGGTGATCCAGGAGAAGAGCAAGATGCATGAAGTAGTGGCAATGGCAAAGTCAGCTCAGCTCGGTGCTGGCCATGACCAATCCGGATGCAGGTGCAACATTTGAGGTGCCCAAGGAGACAAAGAAGATCCCCATTGACCCGGAGAATCCGGAGCGCATGGCCATCATTGGTGCCGGGTTGGGCGAGAAATAGGAAAGCGCGCTCTGTCACTTCCTCCGTGAGAATCGGGATATCTTCGCATGGTCGGCTAAGGACCTGCCTGGTGTTCCGAGGGAGTTGGCAGAGCACTCTTTATTTGTCAGGCCGGAGGTGAAGCCGGTGAGGCAACCGACTCGTCGTCTTTCAGACGATCGAAGAAAAGTGGTGCTTGATGAGCTGGCTAAGCTACTTGCAGCCGGATTCATTATGGAGGTGTTGCATCCAGACTGGATATCCAATCCGGTTCTGGTAGAGAAGAAGAAGGATGAACCAGCGGTGGTCAAGGTGTGGCGTATGTGCATCGACTTCACCAACCTGAACAAGGCGTGCCCGAAGGATCCGTTTCCTTTACCTCGGATTGATCAAGTGATCGATTCTACTGCTGGGTGTGAGTTGTTGTCTTTTATTGATGCGTACTCTGGTTTTCACCAGATACCACTGAACCCCAAAGATCAAATAAAGACTGCTTTTATTACCCCGTATGGGGCGTATTGCTATCGTGTCATGTGTTTCGGTTTGAGAAATGCCGGTGCAACTTATCAGAGATGTATGCAGAAATGCTTACATCTCAAATGGGCAAAAATGTGCAGTGTATGTCGATGATATTGTCATCAAAACTAAAGAAAAACGCACTCTCCTCGAGGATCTCGAGGAAACATTTGTGAACTTGAGAAAGTATCGGTTAAAATTGAATCCGGATAAATGCACCTTTGGTGTCCCGCTGGAAAGTTGCTCGGTTTCCTTGTATCGAGCCGAGGTATTGAAGTGAATCCGGCTAAGATCCGAGCCATAGAAAAATGAAATTGCCTAAATGTCTAAAAGATGTACAAAAGTTCACCGGGTGTCTAGCCTCGCTGAGTCGGTTTGTGAGTCGGCTAGGAGAAAAAGCCTTGCCCTTATATCAATTGATGAAAAAGAGCACCGGGTTCACATGGACCCCGCAGCAGATTCGGCTTTCAATGAATTAAAAAAGATGTTGTCCACTGCACCAATTTGGCATCACCTTTGCCGAATGAGCCAATGCTACTTTACATTGCGGCCACTAACCGGTCGTAAGTGTGGTGGTAGTGGTAGAGCGAGAAGAGGAGGGTAAATCCGTGCAAGACCGGTGTACTATTTAAGCGAGGTGATCTCAACCTCAAAGCAAAATTATCCTCACTACCAAAATGACATATGGTGTATACCTGGCGGCCAAGAAGTTGAAACATTACTTCCAGGAGCATCCGATCACCGTTGTATGCGAAGCTCCAATCTCGGAGATCATTGGGTGCAAAGATGCGACTGGCCGAGTTGCCAAATGGGCAATAGAAGTGTCTCCTTACACCCCGCATTATGAGAGAAGAGATGCTATCAAGTCTCAGCTTTACCGGATTTCCTTTGTGACTGGGCCGAGATGCAATATGAACCACCCAAGCCGGATTACAATTACTGGAAGTTGCACTTTGATGGCTCCAAAACCAAAATCGGACTGGGTGCTGGGATAGTACTCACATCACCAAGCAAGATCAGTTGCGATATGTATTGCAGATTCATTTTTCAGCATCAAACAATGTGGCCGAATATGAGGCACTGATCCATGGGCTTAATGTGGCTAAGGACATCGGCATCCGCCGGATAGAATGTTTTGGTGATTCAGATTTAGTGGTGCAGCAGTCTTCTGGAAATTGGGATGCCCTTGATGCCAATATGGCACTATATCGATTTCATGTCCAGAAAATTTCAGGGTTTTTTGAAGGTTGCGAGTACAAGCACATACCTCGGCTGGAGAACGAAGCTGCTGATATCTTGTCAAAACTCGGGTCGTCTAGGGATGCAATCCCACCCGGGATATCCTTGAATCACCTAAGGATCCCTTCAATCAAACCTTCACCTGATTCCGAGTCGATTTTTATCCCGAAGCAAGAATCTGAAGCTGTTCCTATGAATGTTGATGTCGGGTACATTTGGGAGGACCCGGGGACTGCATGGCGAGACTCGGGGACTGCGAACCGAGACTCGGGTAATGCTACTCTAATCTTAGGAAAAAGGGGAAGAGAGGAAGATGGTGCTAACCGAATCTTAGGGAATGGACAAAGGCTGATAGAAGAGATAATGGCGGCCGAACCAGTGGAAATAGATGAACACTTATTCCCTTTACATCCAGTACCGGAATGGGCTGAAGAAATCATGAAGTTCATGTCGGAGGGGAGTTTGCCAAATGATGAAACCGAAGCTAGGCGAGTGCAGAGGAGGTCCAAGGGTTACACCATCATAAATAAGGAGTTATACAAAAGGAGTGCAACCGAGGTGCTACAACGTTGCGTGGAGCCAGCCGAGGGCAAGGAGATGCTCCTGGAGATACATCAAGGAGAATGTGGGCATCATTGCAGTACAAGAGCCCTGGTGGCTAAAGTATTCGGCATGGGTTTTACTGGCCCACTGCTCATGCAGATGCAGAGGACATAGTCCGAAAATGTGAAGGATGCCAAAGGTTTGCCAAGCAGACACACCTACCCGCATCGGCGCTCAAAACAATACCTATCACTTGGCCGTTTGCTGTATGGTGTTTGGATATGGTGGGAGAATTCAAGCCGGCTAGGGGCAACATGACACATATGCTGGTGATGGTGGATAAGTTCACCAAGTGGATAGAGGTAAAACCGATCCGGAAAGTGGATGGTCATTCGGCTGTAACTTTCCTGAAAGAAATCATTTTGAGATACGGTTACCCCCACAGCATCATCTCGGATAATGGCACGAACTTTGCTGTGGGAGAGTTTGCCCGATTCTGCATGAATAAGGGGATCCGGTTAGATATAGCCTCAGTGGCACACCCAGAGTCCAATGGACAGGTGGAAAGATCAAATGCGTTGGTATTAGCTGGGATAAAAGCCCGGTTAATAGAACCCCTGGTAAAGACTCCGGGGTGCTGGATAGATGAAATACCATCAGTACTATGGGGTCTAAGGACCACGCCGAATAGGTCAACTGGCTATACGCCATTTTTTCTGGTATATGGGGCAGAAGCAGTGCTACCCACTGACATAGAATATGATGCACCAAGGGTGACAATGTATACGGAAACCGAGGCAAAAGAGGCTCGGGAAGATGCAGTGGATCTGCTAGAGGAAGCAAGGGAATTGGCCCTGTCTCGGACAGCAGTATATCAGCAGGGTCTCCGACGTTATCATAGTCGGAAGATCAGCCCTCGTGTATTTCATGAAGGAGATCTAGTACTAAGGCTGGTGCAGCGTAGCAAGGGTCGACATAAGTTATCACCTCCATGGGAGGGACCATTCATTGTGAGCAAGGCTATGCACAATGACTCGTACTACCTTGTAGATGCACAGGAACAAAGGAAGGATGGCCTGGACAGACCCGGAGAGGAAACCAAGCGACCCTGGAATGTAGCTCTGCTTCGACCCTTTTACTCTTAAGGGCGCAATGTATGTATCTCAGTTTATCATGAATGAAATTTCGGCAATCCGAGTCTGGACTCGGGGACTGCCTTGTTCTTATGCATGTGTTTTTTACTACTGTTTTGTCCATACCGTTCATGTGTCGAATTGTTTTGAACTTCGTCCCAAAAATTCAAGTAATGTATGCTGTGTTGTTGATCTCGTGACTCGACTGACAAACACCAAAATGGTAGTCAAGAGCAGAGGTGGAGAATATGGGAAACATGAAAATGGACTCGGGGACTCGGTCCGAAACCGATTCGGCACATGTCGTTTACTAACCCCTGTTATTTCTTTTTGTTTATGTTAGATGATTCTAAACCAAAACTCGAATGTTCAAGTATTGTATGCTATGTTTCCTATCTTGTGACTCGACTGTCAAACACCTAAAAGGTAGACAAGAGCAAAGATCCGGTAAAAATAGTAAACAAGAAAACACACTCGGGGACTCGGTTTAAAATGATCCAACATAAACCTGGTCCGGATCACATTAAGCAAAATAGAAATAGTCTCGAAGGAACTTAAATTGTATATTACATCTGCTCCCGGCATACCGGGGATTTAACGTTTTTCATTAAGATAAATCAGGAAGAAGCCTAGGCTGCAGGCGTCTCGGTTGCAGGGATGGACTCGGATGATGGAGGAACCTCGGTTGAGATAGGGTCCTCACTTGCAGGAATGACTTTGGACGGAGAGCTTGAGGGCTTGGCAGATTCGGAAGCATCCGGATCAACTGACGTCTTGGCGGTGATTTGCTCTGTGGCCTTAGCCGAATCAGTGGATGGCGTCTTGGAAGTTTGGATTACAGCTTGTTCGGCAGTGTCAGCCGAATCACTGGCTGGCATCTTGGAGGTCTTGGCCGAGTCGCAAGCTGCAGGTTGTTCGGCGAAGTCAGCCGAATCACCAGAGTCGGCCTCAGACTCGGCGTAGTCGTCAAGTGAGGCATCATCTGATTCCTCCTCTTCAGATCTTCCCCATCCGAGTAGATCGGAGCTTGCAGATCAAGATGCTTGGTGTTGGCGAATTCGGCCATAAAGTTAGCAGCTTCCTCACGGATCTTGATCCGGTCTGGATCTGAAGCCCATGAAGAACCCTGGCGAAGGGAGCGCACTTTGGCAAGATCAATGAGCTCATACCAAGACATGATAAATAAAACCTGCGTCAGCACCAGCGCGGGCGGACGAAGATCTCCACTGCTTTAGCCGGGTCTCTGCCTGATCCAGGTCTTTGATTAGCTCGTCCGCAGACTGGGCTTGCCGAACTTCAGGAAACAAGACTTGGTGGCTTTGAGACTAGCATTGAACAGAGTAGTGTGGGACTCCTTTAAAGGAGCAATCCGAGCTTTCAGTGCAGTAATGTGGTCTTCAATATCCCACGTCTCTGGCAGAGGAGCCCCAGCAATCTTAGCCCTCTCAGCTCGGGCATCTCTCACAGCTTTGGCGGCTTGAAACCGGATGCTGGTAAACTCTCCTACATATAGATGAGCTAACACTGAGTTAGACGAGAAGGAATAAAAAATTATGAGGCGGATAAGAGCAGAAGGGAAAGAAGAGATTCGGCAAGCTTACGATCCATGTCTTCATTGAGGATAGCGAGATCAGCAAGCCATTTCGCGCTGATCGCCTGTGAGCAGCCAGATCATCTTTCGCCGCTTGAGCTTCGGCCTCAGCGGCTGCAACGTGCGTTTGGATTTTCTTGTCCAATTCAGCCCGCTTCTCAATCCCGGCTTTGAAAGTGTCTCGCTCCTTCTGGATCGAGTCTTTCTCCCTCTGCAGCGTATCCCGGTCTTTCTTGAGCTTGTCCTTCACTTTTCCAACTCGGTCAAGCTCCCGCAGGAGCCGAGTCACTTCTGACTTTCCTCCGATAAAGCGCGCTTGTGCTCCTGATCTTTCTTTTTCATCTCCTCACTTTGCGCATCAAAGGAAGCTTGGAGGGCCTGGTGCTGCAGGACTAGCTGTTTAAAGATCCGGCTGCGAGCAGTCGTGGTTTCCTGAAAGAAAAGGAGTTAATGGCGTAAAAAGAGTCTCGGGGACTGGCACCCGAGACTAGCAGCATGAAGCCAAAACGAATCTCGGGGACTGGAGGCCCGAGATTAATAAAAAAGAAAGTGGACTCGGGGACTGGGAGTCCCACGATTTTTGTTCAGCTAGACAAAGTTATGATCAAGTTAGAGATTCAAGCCGATGACTTTCTTACTCGAGGAGTATCAGTCATTCGACCCGAATCTCGGGGACTGGGGATAGTGTAGATGATCATGATGAAATAAGTAAGATTCGGCTTTGTTACCTCGAAGACCCGGTTAGCTTCAGTGACCGAGGCCTGCACAGAGTGTAGAGATTGAAACATCCGGCTAGGCCCAGCCGGATGTGGCGATGCTGTTGTAGAAGAGCCTTCGGCAAGGTCCGCAGCGTTCCAAGCCTTAACAAATTCCTCTGCGGAGCCGAGTTTGTCGCCGCCCGGAGTGCGGAGATTCGGCAAGACCTGGCCGCTAAGTCGGGCACGAGTAATCGCCTCAGAGAGTTGATCATGCGCCCGAGTCGCTGATGGAGCAAAGGAAATCTGCTTGCTAGCAACCACCTGCTTATCCAAGGTGGTTGGGGTGTTGTTAGCGGCGGCCGGGATCTTGACCGGATCTGGTTGTTTTGGTTGATTCTGGGTTTGATCCTGGACGGTTTTCTTCTCTGGGAGGGTCGTTTGTTGTGTCTCCTGTTGCTGCTTCTGCTGCTTCTCCAAGGACTGCTGCTTCTGTCTCTTCTTTTTCTGCTGCTCTTGATTCAGCAGAGCTTGAGCCTTGGGAGTAGGGCGAGGATCCGGCTTAGTCAAAGACTTAGCCGAAGTCTTAGCTTTTTCCTTCTCCAACTCCTTCAGAGGACGTGGCCAGGTTGAATCTCGGGTAGGGCCCGAGATCTCCTCATTCTCCAAGTCAATAACCGACTCTGGGACGAGATCCGGCGGGGGAGTTTTGGCAGTTCTGGCACGCGCGGGAGAGGTGGCAGCCTTTTTAGGAGACTGGTGCTCCATAGCCATATCCAGTGGAGGAATGGGAGAAAGGATGGATGAATGGGTTTGTTCGGTGACAAGGACGTCACTGCATAGAGCAAAATAAAACAGTTAACTCGGATAAAGATGACTCGGGTAATAAAAGAAGAAAGCAAATAAAATTGGCATTACCCCTTGGTAGTAGGCATGGCCTTCAGCTGATTCGGTTTGGAGACAGTTTTCTTCATTCTCTTGGCTGGAGGGGCATCTGATCCGGACACGTCAGGGTGTTTCCGAGATGTCCCTTGAGCATCCGGTTTGGCTGGAACACAAGGTGGTGACCATGAAATCGGAATGGGACCAATAGGATCCAGGATCCAGCAATCATCATCTTCGTCCTCGGAAAGGTTGTAAATAGACGGTTGCTTACCCTTGCGGATAGGCTTGGCGCGCGGAATCGGCAAATAATCGTTCGTATCCGCATCCTCTTCGCCTTCGCGCAGCGGGCTGCGGTCCCGTGCCCACGCCTTGGTGGAAAGATCTCCATCTTCGGCGATCTGGCGGTCGAACAGCTGCAGTAGAATCAAGGCAGATCCGGATTAGTCCAATGGCATTTTGGTGGAGTATGGGTTAATCCGGGGGATGATGAACTAACCTGTGGTGGAAATGCGTCTCGGTGGAATGGCTCCACGCCCCATTTCCACTTATCCGACATCTCGGTGAAGGCAATAGCGTTTACCCGTCTCTTGACGGAAGCTCTGGTGAGGTCATGTTTGCTGATCCGGGTAGGATCTAGCAGACCGCTCATATGGAAAATCTTGTGCTGACGTTGTTGTAAAGGACTGACACGGCGAGAGACGAAGGCTCGGAGGAGATCGTCCGAGAGCAGGCCCTTCTCCAGAAAATCCTCTAGAGTTTTGTGTACGACTTGAAGCTCCGCAAGAGCGTCAGCCGGATCATATCTGAAGTTCAGTTCGGCGGTGGGGGGCTCGATCCTGAACTCGGGCAAGTTGAGAGCATCATGGCCTTCAACGCTCTTCACGTAGAAGAAGGACCTTTGCCATTTCTTGCAAGTGTCCAGGCCAGTAATCCGGGGAAAGATGGAGCCCGACCTCGGGGTGATGCTGGACGCACCGCAGGCGGTCATCACCTTCGGGTCACTACCCGGGATCGTATGTTTCCGGAGATGAAAGTACTTCGCCCAGGTTTCGATAGTCGGCCAGAGACCGAGATATCCCTCCATAAAGGAGGTAAAAGCCGACAAGGAGACAAAGGAGTTAGCCGGAAGGTGGTGAGGCTGCAAGCCGAAGAAATCTAGGAATCTCCGGAAGAAGTCACTCGCTGGGAGTCCGAATCCGCACTCGAAGTGCGCTAGAAATACGACGCGCTCACCCGGTTGGGTGACCGGTTTGAGTTCTTTCCCCGGTTTTCGGCATATAACTTTAGGTGTTATACGCGGGTACTCAGTAGCCACTCCAGGTCATCGTTTGTAACATCGGAACCCTCCCAACTGCCGGGGGGCAACTTCGGCATATCCGAATCAGTCCTGCAAGAAATCGGAGATAGCCGAGTTAGAAGATGTGGAATCTCAAATCCAGAGCAAGTCGGATGATGGTCTAGCCGAGTCAGCTGTTAAGGGATTCGGTAAAGGATATCCCGGATAGAGTTGCCCGATTACTGCGGAGAAGTGATTCGGCTAGTAACTAAAAACACCTTTTTGTAAGGATCTAGGGTTACGAAAGATCTACCACAGCAGTAAAATAGAGATGAAATCCCGAGTAAAAATAAGGTGGAACTGTTCATGAAGTGGCAAGCCGATCTGGGGCAATCTAGCACAAAACCTAGAAAGGAGATCTAGGCAATGCACTAAGGTGCGGCAATGGACTCGTTTGCTAGTGAATCTAGGGAGAGCAAGTGCAAGTTCACGGCGAAAGAAGAACTCGCTCGAGGTCGCCATGGCCGGAAGAAGAGGAACTCACGGTTGTGGTGCGGCGAAGAAGAAGCGCGGTGGAGAAACGGCGGTGTGCGGCGCGGTGCGCGGCTCCGGCGAGTTTTCTCCGGCGTTGTGGGTGTCTCCGGCGTTGCAAGGTCGCAAGGGCCAGGTCGCGCCGGCGGTAATGGTGCGGATGGAGATTTCGAAGTGGAGGTGAGGGAAGAAGAAGAGGAACCCCGCACCCCTATATATAGCCCCTAGATGGTAACGGGCGCACTACCGCACGGTTTCCGGGGTGTCGCTGGATCAGGTGTGAACCAAAACTCTGCGGTCGCAGCTGTGGCCGTGTATTTCAAGCACACGGTGGATCATAGAATTGGAAGCGGTCCCGTGGATCGGGTGTGCTAGTTAGTGAAGAAATCGAGGAGACGCGGTAATTTAGTCAAATGTACTCAAGTACCTGATGGATCCGGATAAGGTGCTGTCAGTGACATGTCAAATCAGAGACCCGGATTATGAGGCTTTGCGCAGAGAATCCCTGCCAAGTGTCCCGGGAAATCCTGAGTCAAGATTCGGTGATATGAATTCGGTTAAAGGCGTTGGTTTCTAACCTGCTACGGCCCTTCATCCGAGGCTGCAGGACCGCACCAGATTCGGGGACTACTGTCGGGGGTTGCCCCCGGGTAGGGCAAAGAAGTAGTATTGGGAGCTGTGAAGTGGAAAGGAAAGTCAATCCGGGTCTCACAAACCGGATCACTCAGACCGGATCATGTTTAAATGAAGGAAGAGACCAAGAGACATCAGGCAAAGTCTAGCCGGATCAGAGGAAGAGATCCGGCTCGACTAGCCGGGTTGCCTAGAAAGAGATCCGGCTCAGCTAGCCGGGTGGCCTGGGTAGGACCCGGCTTACCAGCAATGTCGGACAGTGCACGAAGACCGAGTAATGTCAGTAAGTTCAGGAGTCTCCTGCCCGGGGCTCAGAAGACACGGGATTCCTGGGAGCGCAGCAACCTAGGAGCTGACTCGACCAATTCAGGAAAGGGCTATGGCCTAGACCCGGTGGGGCTACGCCTGCCATTGCCCGAAGGGGCAAGATAGGCCTGCTAGGGCTTGACAGCCAGGTCAAGACACGGGATTCCGGGGAGCGCAGCAACCTAGGAGTGGACTCGGCCATTTCGGGAAAGGAGATGTGACCTAAACCCGGTGGGCTACAGCTGCCATTACCCGAAGGGGCAAGATAGGCCTGCTAGGACTGACAATCCGGCCGTTGGATTGACAGAAGCCAGGGCTTGTCTGTTTCCTCTTGTCTATGCCATTATCATCTCCGGCCAGGGGCAAAAAGGTAAACCGGTTAGTGTATAAGTAGACCACTACATCCTCCAGTGCGAGGGACGACGGAGGAGAGGCCTCGTTTCCCCCTGTTCCATCTTCCTCTTAGATCTCTCACCATTATTGCTTCATACAGCTCGAGGAGCACTTTGTACTTGTTCCCTTTGAGATATAAGAGAGTAGGCTAGTGCTGCAGTAGGGGTGTTACCTCCTCAAGAGGGCCCCGAAGCAGGGTACATCTTGGTGTGCTTTGGTTGTTCTTGGTTTGGCTTGTTCTTGCTTGTTCTTGTGAGTTCTTGGTTGTTCTTCATGCGTGCTTCTTGAGCGTGCACACCCTCCCCGGATCCCCCAACGTCCCAGCGAGCCCCCAACTTAAGCCATCCTATGGCATCTGCCGTGACACCACCACGACAATGCCACTGCTTGGCGGACGCCGCCGGCGTGTTGCAGTTCCTGACAGCGGTCAGCGAGTTCGCGCGCGGGGTGCCCGGCGCGCCCACGGTGCAGCCAGTGTGGGCGCGGGAGATCCTCTCCGCGCGCAGGCCGCCACGAGCCATCGCGCGCCACCACCCGGAGTACGAGCCGGTGCCGGACGCCGGGAGGGACAAGGTCTCCCCCGGGGATGCGCTCGTGCACCGGGAATTCTTCTTCGGGGGCCGCGAGGTCGCCGCGCTGCGGGCGCTCGCGCCTCCGGAGCTGCGCTCCCAAAGCTCGCGGTTCGACCTCATCGCAGCGTTCATGTGGCGGTGTCGCGCCAACGCCCTCGGGTACGACGATGGGGACCTCGTGCGCGTGCAGTTCGTGGTGAACGCGCGCGGCCGCAAGGGGAGGAACCCGGCTGTGCCGGAGGGCTTCTACGGCAACGCTTTCGCTTTCGCGGTGGCCGAGTCGGCGGCACGGGAGCTGCGCCGACTGCATTCGGCCACGCGCTGCTGCTGCTGGTGTCAGCCAAAGCGCGCGCCATGGAAGAGGGACACCTGCAGTCGGTGGCCGACCTGATGGCGGCGCGCGGGCGGCCGCGGTTCACGGTGGCGCACACGTACGTCGTGTCAGACATCACGCGTTCCAAGCTTCAGGACGTGGACGTCGGCTGGGGCCGCGCGGTGTACGGAGGCCCGGCAACGGCCACGCTGGCCACTTTCCACTTGGCGGGGAGTAACGAGGCCGGCGAGGAAGGCGTGCTAGTCCCTATGCGGCTGCCGGCGCTGGCCATGGAGAGGCTAAAGCTGGAGGTGGCCAGAGGGCTCGGAGTCACTGCGACCGGTGCACCGTCAGGTTGCTCGTTGCCTAAAATAGGCTTTGAGAAACTTTAGACGTAGCGTGTTCAATGATCGATGGATTAGCTAATCTCTGTTGCCTGAAATCGCAGATCTCATTCACCTCGAATTTGCAAAATAAGTCTAGATTTGCAGTTGAAAAAAATGTATATTTGTAACAAAAAAACGTTATGATATATTTCCAGTGTTCATTTTTCTTCCCCAGTTCATCCTCAATAGTAAATTTGTCAAAACCTGTCTCACATGAACTAATTCTAAGAGCATCTTCAGTCGCAGCGTCCAAATGACTGCCCAAAGGCGCTCCGGACAGGTCATTTGGGCGCCGTCTGGACTAGTCGTTGGATTTGGGCGCCGGTGCCCCCCACTCGCGGCGCCCAAATATTATTCAAATACGAAATTTTGATACGATAGTGCATACATTTCATTGAAAATTCATTGAAAACTAACATAATTCATTCAAATAAAATCTAGACCTAGATCTAGTACGTAGGGTGGCACGCCGGGCACCGGCAGTTGGGACAGGAGCCGGCCCTTGCGGTGGCGGACCCCGGCGGCAGGCGGAGCAGAGGCGGTAGAGGTAGCCGGTGGTCACGGATGGCGGCGCAGGAGGCTGGGCGGCGGTGGAGGCTATGTCTGCCTCAATGGCGAGCTGCATGTGGCCGGGATCCCACTCCGGCGTTGGCGGCCAGTCCTCGAAGCCGTCATCATCACCATCAACCTTCTCCGCCTCTTGTTGAGGCTGCGGCGGAGGAGGTTGCACGCGGTCTTGTTCTGATCTTGCGCGACGAGCCTGCTCCGCCGCCTCGTAGCGAACCCTCTCCCTTTCCATGCCGGCCGCGAAGTCCTCGTCAGAGGTGTTCGTGAGGACGTCGTCGTCGGAGTCGAACCAGCTCGTAGGCGGCTCGCGGGCGATGAAGGAGTTGCGGCGGTAGGCGTGCTCTACCTCGATTTGCTCGTCCTAGTACGTCGAGTTTGGCTCGTACCTCACGTCGTTGTACAGCTCCGACAGCATGGTCTGCTGGCACATGGCGATGTAGTCGAGGCGCGCTTGGTCGGTCAGCCTTGGTGCAACCGGGACGTGCACTGGGTTCGTCTCCCATCCCTCGGGGAGGCGGCAGTTCGCCGGCACCGGCGTGTTGGTGCGGACGAGCTCCCGCGCCTCGGCTTTTGTGAGCAGGTCCGCCGGTGGCGGAGGAGGTGGCGGAACGCTGACAGACGAGCCCGCCTCGTGGTCGTTCCGCAATGGCCGGGTTGTGCGGAGGCGAGCGTCACGCAGTGCGTTCTGCATAGCTTGATTGTCACGGCGGACCCTGCGGGCCGCCGGCTCCGCCCGGAGCTCTTCCTTCGTGGAGCGCGGGGGAGGGGCCATGGCTAGGTAGTGGAGATGTGGAGATGTTGTGGTGGAGACGGCGAGGAACCCGTTCTATATAGCGGCCGGGGAGGTGAACGGATGAGCTCGCCTTAACTCCGGCCATCCAACGGCCCGCCTGCCACACCATTTACGGCGACGCTTCAAAAGGCGCGCTCGCCTGCATTGATGCCGCTGTGGCGCAGACGCTTCCTCGCCGCAGAGAGGTGAAGCGACGCATCGCTGCGCCCGGCTAGGAAACCGAGACGCCGCCCGACATTAATTAAGCTGACCAGGCCACACTCAGCCTCGTGTCTCAATGACAGGCATGGCCCGTGAGTCGGAGGCATACGTGGCGGCGCGCTTCGTTCTGTCCGGGGCCTCCCAAGGACTCCCCAAGATGAGGGTGTGGGCTGGGCGTGTCGGACAGAAAACTGGGCCACGCCGGACCGTAATCGTGTTTGAGCGGCGCGAGTGGGAGCGAAATTCTGTCCGACACGCCCTAAAGGCGTTTGGGCGGCCATTTGGACGCCCCGAGTGGAGATGCTCTAAATGGGCCTATATTTTGCAAAGGACAAGGAATCTGACATGTTCTCGATGCCGAGTTGCTGACGGTACTTAAAAATGCCTGGATGAGGCTGGGTCTATGAGTCTATGACTCTATCTATGTGCACGTCTTGGAGCTGGGTTCAATGGAGACCCTTTTTTTTTGAAAATTATAAAAATGGTATTTGTATTTTCAAAAAAATTAGGAAAAATTGCTAAATGTAGACAATGATGAACTCTACTAGTGTGTAGAAAACAATCCGAAATAATTTATATTCTAACCTGAGCTAGACAAAAGTGTGGATAGTGTAGTGAACAGTGCACATTTTGAAATTAGTCATATTTTTTATTTTGTGTAGACTGGAACACAAATTATTTGTATTGGTTTTTATACACCAATGGAGTTCGACATTATCTACATTTAGAAAAATTGTTCAGAATATTTTGAAACTTTGAAATCGAGATTTTAAATATTTCAAAATATCAAGCTCCACGGAGCCCAAGCTCTCTTTGGACTTTTCGCTGGTAAATGGGGATTTCCCTCCCTATGTGGAATATGGTGTTAACGACAATATAATTGGTGTTCTAACCATGTGTCAAGTGTTTTACAATGATTCGATGATTTCACAAGACGATTTTTGAACCCTTAAGAGTGAAAAGAGGAAGATGGTCTTCCTTGTTTTTACCATATTTTGTAAGTAGGAAAACCATACTATTAAGAGAGGCTGCAGGATGAAAGGTGTGGGGGAATAAAAATTTGCGCGTCCACAAACCCATTTTGCACACAAAAGCCTTCCTAATTTTCATGTAGTGAGATCGCCCTCAACAACTACATTCTGGGGAACTTTATAAAGCTTTCTCCTACCTTGGGACAGGTTGCTCATCCATCATCTTGCCTAGTTCTCTCACTCCAACCGTCCAAACTTGATGCCCATCTTGGGATTCAGTGAGAAACTGATCTAGATCTACACATCCACCAGAACTAGTTATTCTTTGGTTCTTGAAACCCTAGATAGAACTCATGCTTGGTGTTGTGATGTTCGTGGTGGCGTTGGGAGACTCCAATTGAGTTGTGCAAATAGCCCCAAACTTGTTGTAAAGGTTTGTTAAATGCCTTCAATAATAAGACCTCATAGTGCATTGAGATCTTCCTTTGTGGAAGAGGCTCAATAATAATAGGTGAGCATTTGTTGCGTTGGTGAACCTTTGTGGCACCACATGCCTCAAACCGAAGACGTACTTCCTCTTGTCGAAGGAACTTCAGAAATTACATTCTCGTCTCCACTTGCGGTTATCTCGTGCATTTACTCGGGTTTATTTCGTTATTGTTGTGATTTTGCTCACCTAGTTGCATATTTAGACAATCTTGTGATTGTATTGTATCCCTTAATTTGAAAAGAAACTATTGTTAGTCGCCTATTCACCCCCCCCCCCCCCCTAGTTTACCATACCGATCCTTTTAGTCGGGTCTATAGGTTGGTACTTGGAAGGTGGGGTTGATGGGTCCATATTGTACCCATCATTTCACAGTTTAATCATAATATTATTGAGTTTATCTCAAGTTGTGTCATTAATTGTAATTTTTTTCTCTGCTTTGTTTTTTGTACGGTTATTAGGTGGAATTTAACTCCTGTGGATTATCGCAATGGCTGCAGCCAATTTGGTGTAATCTATTATATAATTAAAACACAAGACAATCGACGGTAGAGATTTGTCAACATATAACCACGATGTACAAACGGTGGAGATTAATCAGGACAAGATATGGATCGACGTGAATCCATATGGAAGCTAAGAAGTGCGGATGGATGTCCGGCCTCAACACGTCAAGATTTTGGAAAGTAAAAAGGCCAAGATTAGGAAGTTATATCGTACCTATACGCGAATAGGTGTTTGGCCTGACCACGTACGTGAATATATAGATTCAAACGGACACTAACCTAGGGCCCAATGCGGACTTCAATATAAAGCATGGACGCGACGTGTAGGTCGTCGGCAAATCGATTCATGGACGCGAGGCCACGCCCACCTAGCAATCGAATCTGAGGTGCGGCTGGCAGGCTACGTCAAGAAGGAACTGCAGGACGACGCCCGCCGGCGAACCCATTATCTCCGGCGACCACAAGACGAAGCGCACAAACATGAAGGAGCTTGGCCTTCAGAGGGTTCCAGGCTTCCGGCACTTTCGGGTGGTCCACGATGTTCCATTGATCGCTTGGAGTTTTTTTAGATTGATCGATCGCCGTCGGCCGTCCTAGAAGGATCAATCACCAAGGCTACGAGTGAGACACTATTGGGCCAGCTCCACGGCACAATCCCCGTCGGCATCATGCACCCAAGTATTATCACAAGCATGTTCAAGGATCGTATCCCGGCGCGGATGGATGCAAGAAACAATGTACCCTCAACTGGCCGTACGTAGATTGTTAGATTGATCGGGTCCAGAGGATAATCGTTATGCTGGTCATCGGAATACTCTAGCACTGCTGCGCCTACCTCGGCCGGCGGCCTCGCATCGCCAAATCAGGTACCAGCTAAGGCCATGAAGAAGTCTACTGGTGTCCAGGTTGTGGTCGATCGTTTCTGATGTTGAGCGCTCATGAAGTTCTAAAGAACCTTTGGCTAAAAGAATCGCAGGGTGGCAAAATCAATTATGCGATATCTGTAATGGCAGTGGGGGCGGCCGATTTCAGCGGCATATGTGCGCGAATGAACGCCTAAAATCATCGTTCTACAGCAAGCGGCATATGTCGTCGTCCGCGATCGATGAACTCCAGCAATTTGGACTAGGAAGGAAAACGAGCTTGATGCCGTTCTGACCGACATAGATGGAGCACACCCCTCGCTAGAATCTCTCCTCCTAGAGCATGTAGCTTCCGATTGCAGTTTTAAATTCTATGTGGCATGCATGGCGAACGTGATTGCACTATGCTTGCTCGCCACCGCCGGGCGTCCAGGAAGTTCGCGCTGCTGGTGAAACTGGACACCGACGACTCCAAGTATACGAGCTCAGCCTGTCAGTACCTAATTCCCATGCTCTCAAGTTTCAACTCCACATACGGACATGATCGATTTTTTTTTTTTTAGATAAGAGGGTGCGGGTCCCCGGCCTCTGCATCAAAATGATGCACACAGCCATCCGCAATTATTCAACAAAGCCTTACAAAGTACAACATCGATCAGACCGAAGTCCGTCCAGAAACGCTACCACTATGATGGTGGTGACAAAGATCAAAGCCGCTTGCCTTGACCTCCCACCCACACACATCATCCAAAACCGGAACACCGGTCCAGCAAACACTGCACGCGCACCGCATGCGCGCGCTACAGCAGTCACTCCCGCCGTCTTCCACGAACCCTTCTTCAGAACAAGATCAACGCAGACACCTTGCAAGTCCAGCCGTCGACATCACCATGAAGCCAGACAGCACCGCCGCCCTGCCCTCGTCCATTCGCACGCATCCACTCCGAGACTCCACTGCACCATGCTGCCGAGCCACCATCGTCGACGCGGAGAACAGCACGCCGCTCCACCAGTAGACCCTCCAGGCAGCACCTGTTCCAAAACGACGCCCTCAACAGGGAGAACGACACAAAAAGTGCCGCCATCGTCCGATCTGGTATAACCAGATCTAGGGTTTCCCCCGGAACATCCTGACTGAAGGCAGAAGAATCACCGCGACGACACCTTCAACAAGGTAACGACGAACACGGACGCCGCCATCGTCGGCCCCGACCGCATCGGAGCCCGGCTCTCACCGGCCGTCATCTTCACCTTCAGATCTTCTCCGAGAGGCGGCTGGATGTCGAGAGTAGCACCCACCAGGAGGTGAGCAGCCAGCCGAGATCCACTCCGTGCCCGACCCAGAAGGGCCGCGCCGCCGTCGCCGATGTGCGCCTGAGGGGCCGGGGGCCCTCGCTGTCTGCCACGCCGTCGCAGATGACGACGCCATGACGCCCAGCGCAGCGCCGTGCCCGAGCTCGGAGGAGCCAACCCGCGCCGGCCCCATCTCGCGCGAGGACGAAGGAGACCCCCCCCGCCGCCGGGAGCGCCGAGGCTTAGCCTGGCCGCACCCACGGTGGCAGCGGGGGAGGGAGGAGGGAGGGGCGGCGGGGGACTAGGCGGCGGCGGCTAGGGTTTCCCCCCCTGCCGCCGCGCGGGGGCGAGAGGAGGGGAGAGGAGAGGAGAGGAGGGGGACATGATCGATTAATATGCACTTCTTTGGAGTTGAGAACTGCTCAAGCCGGTTGACGATTTGAAGTCGTGATCTGTATGGATGAAGTAGTATGGCTGAAGTGGATGTAGAGTAACGTCGGTCCAGCCGTCCAGTGGCTGCTTTGGGTGGACGTCAATCTGAACATTATGTAGATGCCCTCTGTCCTGGATATATGTTCACGCCACTGCAGACTGAGTCACGATCGAAGCATGTTTTCCATGACCTTCAATTAGTAAGCTTTTGCCTTGACTGATCGTGTAACGTAAATACTCTATAGCAACCTCCCACATTAGAAGGTTGTTGTTTCCTCGACTGACCGATGCCCAGCGGCGTCTCCATCTGTGTTGTACAGGAAAAGCAAGACAAATGATAAAGCATCTTATATTATCAAACAGAGTAAGTAGAAAATTTGCAAAGACTTTAAATGGAATCAATATAAAGAAACACATTTTTCTCTCTTTTTCATGAATGGTTGAATATGAATATAATCCCGTGTGCAAGCAAATTGGTAAATAGAGGCAAATACTAATTATTTATTTCGTAGGTTTTTCTACTAAATTATGTTCCTGAGGTGCAAAACTGAACGCTTCATGCATGGTGTACATTCTCATCTTTTGTTATTCTAAAATCATTCCACTAATGATGTCACTAGATTCCGTAACAAGTATAATTTTGCCTAATCGTCGTACACGTAGTAGTTTCGTGTTTAATGCCAATGTCCAAATGACGCCAATCGCCCAATCGCCTCCTACATCATTAATATTAGTGATATTAGTGAGAGCAATAAATTGTTCTAAAGATATCATATAGTTTACAAGAAAGATCAATAATGAGCAAGCGATCTTTGTTTGTGTTATTAAACATGGCAAAATTATTGAGTATGACCACTACCATAAATAATAGAATTTGCAATCCTAATTAAACAAAGACGTTACTCGGGATTTGCATGTCTACATGTGCAAAAGATTTATTTCCTGAAACGTGGAAGTATAGGAAATCTCTCAATTTGAATAGCGTAATTCCCATATGAATTGATCTCTTATTTATCTTACATTGCTCAAAAATTGGTACCAATAATAAACAAGTTACATTAGTTATGAAAACTCGAAATATGTATGTGCTAGCCGCGCAATTGCGCGGGCCACCCAGCTAGTTTATTGTAATTTTGAGTTTCCTATACGAGGTTCTTTGAGGGTTTTGTCTATGAATGATCAATGACATCCTCAAATTTAGGATTAAACACCTGTAAATTGTGGGTCGCATTGATAAGAATTGCGCGAGCCCAAGATCACCTCAACCAGAGTTCTAATCGAGCGAGCCCAAGACAGAACAAAAACCGACCACGGACATGACCACCGACATTTGTGCAGCCCAATCTAAGCCATGAAGTATGTAAAATTATATTTCAATGTCGATTGATCGAGGTTTGTTTCCTTTCTGATTGCTCGAAGAATAAGTAAATGGGAGAGTATTGACTACCTTTTAACCCTTGGATCAAGTGGAGCGAAGGAGATTGATGGAGGAGGCTACTGGAAAGAGTTTTATGTTTTACACCAAGGGGATCTATCCCTATCAATCATTCATCAATCCAATCAACCAACATGAGGAGATGGCAAGGCGAAGAAGGAGTACACCACCATCTCCACACCAGCACCATCTGATATGATACGGGCCTGACCTTCACGATCCGACCATGGGGATGGATACGAGGGAAACAATGTGAAGAACATGAGGCAAATTGCAAACACACACAACTGGAGATAAAATAGCGAATACTATGAGCGAGAAGAGCCCCACAACAAACAATCAATGATGAAGCCTCCGGATCTCAGATCTCAAGTTAACAACATTCTAGTTGAAACTGAGTACTCTTACCGGTCGGTCCACTGATTCAATAGAAACCAATTGTTGAAAGATTGGAAAAGGTCTACTAGAATTTCAAAAGGAAAGAGTAACTACTTCCAGAAAGTCTTGTTCATCTCCACTAGAGGATGCCTTGGTTTCCACACATGAGGGAAATTGGGGAACAAAACTCAACTCTCAAGTCTATTATTATCTCTAACCCTTGATCTGATCAAATAGGGGGTATTGATAGTCTAAGGGCGAAAGGGTAGGTAGATGGATAAGATACAAGGGAGGCCAATGCACTAGACAGTATAGTTTTTTTATGCGCTGGACATCTTCGTATGTCCGACGACTCTCGAGTTGGCATCCAGATAAAGGCGGGCTGGAAAGGTTGATCCTTAGGTCCTTAGGTTTTAAGGTTCAATATATACATGAAAATCCATCCATGAAAGACAGTACGGTGATCCGTGTGCTTGTGGTCATTAGATTTCAAGCCTACAATTCTGGAGCAAGGAAAAGAATCTACTCTGCAAGAAAGGGATGCAATGATCAAATTTTTTTCTCATAAAGTTGTGTGGAGGGCGCAAAAAATAAAGTTTATTTTGCGAACAAAAAGTTAAGAAGTCTATCAATGATTATGGGGTGTGCTCTATTTGTCTTAATTGGTCCTATATTTGTCAAATTTTGTCTCACGTGAATTAATTCTAACCGGTCCTCTATTTGGCAAAAGGAAAAGGACTCTGTCATGTTCGCCAAATGGTAATTGCAAACGTTGGGCAAGCTCTGTAGGAATGACTAACCCTATCAATGGCCAATGTTTTCGTTACTCAAGCCGACATTCTCGCTTCCGCTTCGTCGGCATTCATTTCTGCAAGCAGGCGGGATCCAGAGCTAAGCCGCCCTCCTATTCGGGCTCCTCCCGTCCCGCAAACAACTAGCATGGGCAACTAGTGGGTGCACCAATTTTATCCACAAGTCACCATTTTCATATTGCAACAACTTAGTCCGTCGGCAAAGCATCGAGAAATACAAGGATGCTTCCGGCTTTGAAAATATCTATGTTGCAGATTTGGCGAGTTCCTGCTAGAGTGCTACCGGGATTAATGAATATGTCAAATTGAAACTATTGAAGGGGGAAGCGACTCTTAGAATGCTTGTGATCCAATGGCATTGGTACATGCCCATTTTCAGTAGTGAAAGGGGAGGATGAAAATGTACTAGAGTTGCAGGCATTGATTTTGGCACATGGGAGCATACATTTCTGATTAGTTCTTGTTGCAGCTTTTTTCGAAATTGAGGAGGCCAGGGTCCCGATTTCAATAAAATAAAACCGATGAAACAAGTTTTAGGTTATTACAACGCTAAACACTCCAACTACCACATGACCATCTAAACCTGCGCATAAGCTTTGACCTCTACCTTTTTACATTACCCAGTAAGCAGACAACACAAGTCTTTGTAGCCAGCGACCTTTTTTTTTTTGCGAAACACAATACAAACACAGACGCTCACAAATACATGCACACACTCACCCCTATGAACGCACACATGCACTTCAGTAATGGAAAGTATTTCTAGTTTCAAAATAAAGAAAAAGACAACACAATCTACCTAAAAAAAACCCGAAGCCCAAACTCAACCCGACAAACTCCAAACTACATTAGGAGAACAACACACACTATAAATAAGCTACTCACCTGATTCTACAAAATTGTCGTGAGGTTAGCGTTTGAAACGTTCATACGCAGTTATTTTTCTACGACACTCAAACTGGATCAGAGGGAATATCTGCAATCTACAGCTCAGACACAATCTGGGACAACATTGTTGACTTCTTTATCAAACTTCAGTTCTCCATCGTGTCGGCGGCCATCCGTGACTAGCAGTGAATATCTCAGTAGTTACTCGAGACAATGGTTGCATCACGGAACTTGTAGCTGACAAACACTTGATTCGTACTTCAGCTTCATAGGAGAATTTGTTCTGGCTCAGCCACAACTAGTAGAGCGTAGAGCGTGTCGAGAACTTGCCTGTGGCAAGATGGTTAGGAGGGTGGTTGTATCTCCAACCCACCAGAGTTCAAACCCCAGGTTTGACACTGGTGTTTCTCATTTAGGCAGAATATTCTTCAGTTGGAGGCGACGTTCCCGCTGACAGCGAGGTGCCTGTGGTGAGTTCGTCAATCTCAAGACTCGACCCGTCGGCTCAGTCTATCGGAGGTGCTCATAGGGGTAGGGTGTGCGTGCATGTGTTCATAGGGGTGAGTGTGTTCATGTGTATGTGAGCGTCTGCGTTTGTACTGTGTTTCGCAAAAACAAGTAGAGCGTGTCTAGCGTTAGGGTGGGTCTAAGAAAGAAAACAAACTCGTTGCTAAAAAATACGCTTCAGCGTTTGGTCTTACCTAATGGGACCCACTGAACAGATGCTTTCTGCGCTATTATTGTTGGGGATCGCAGACAGAAAACAAAAAAATTCCTACCGACGATAACCATAAACTAGCCAGGATCTATACTATGTAGATATACTAATACGGAGGAGATCAGAATACATACCCTTGTAGACCGGAAGCAGGATTACGTTCCCGCACAAACGTTGTCGGTGGAGACGACGGCGCCGACCTCAGGGTCGTGTAGTGGAAGAAGACAGCTCCCAACACCAAACAAAACAATGGTGCCTCGCGGTTCCACACACGTACGGTGTGGATGACGACCTCCGGGCTCCAGATCCAGCAGAGCAGCGGAAGTGGAAGAGTGGATCCAGCAGCACGGCGGTGTGCGTATAGTAGAGAGACTTCCCTCCTCGTACGTAGCTCCAGAAACGGAACCACGCTCAAGGTAGGAGAGAAGAAGAGGGAGAATTGGTGTGAATTTCCAAGGCATGGGGTCCCCTATTTAAAGGAGGAGGACGGAGGCCATCTCCCTTGGCTAGGCCATGTGGGACTAAACCCCACATGGCCACCCGTCGGCCAAGGAGTCAGCCGGCCACCTAGGTGGGCCCCATTCGGCCCACCTAGGGCGGCTGGCCCTCGTCTCTCTTTTTTTCCTTTTTCCTTTTTGGAATTTTCCCCTAATGGGCCTCTAAGGCCCATTTATGATTTAATGCCTTTAAAAATTCGAAAAAAATATATATTTAATCACTAATAACACTTATTAATATTAAATACATATTATTTAATTCATCCGGGCTCCGAAACATATTTCGTTGCCTCCGATCAACATCGGACAAGTTCCGGAACACTTCCGGAGTTCCCGGTTTCTTTTTTCTCTCTAAATCCAATCTAATCGTCACCCACCGTTAAGTGTGTTACCCCACGGTTCGGGATCACTCCAGACATGATCGAGACACGCTCTCTGATCAATGACTAACAGCGGGATCTGGATACCCATGATAGCCCCTGTGCGTCCACGAATGTCTTTTATCGTTTGAACCTTTAGACGTCCAGTCTCATCTTCTTGCCTAGCGATACTTAGATTGTCCGAGCGTCGTTCTCCGGTATCACGATTACCAAGCATGACCTCGTCATCGACAAATCTATCTTTACTGGTCTGTGATATTACATCCCCGTGACCTAGTCACATGCTTACAAGCTCATTGATGTAATCTCACCGAGTGGGCCCAGAGTATCTATCCGGCTATGTGGATTGGCAAATCATTCACCTAATGATATGACTCCGTTGTTAACCGACGCCATTGTCCATGATCAGGAAACCTTGATCATCTGTTACCCAACGAACTAGTTAAATAGAGGCTACTAGGGATCTGGTTGTTTTCATACCACACGTGTATTAATGTTTTCGTGTAATACAGTTATAGCATGATATTAAAACGTATTATGAACAATAGAGATATGACAAATAAAATCACTTTATTAATTGCCTCTAGGGCATATCTCGTTCAGTCTCCCACTTGCACTAGAGTACAATTCAATCTAGTTTACAACTTGGTAAAAGCTTAACACCTATAGCAATATTGGTGCACGCTTGTCTCGTGGAAGAGGAAGCAAGTCAACAGATCTAGATCTGTATGTGCTTTGCAACACTTCTATGTCACCTAGTTTGACATCATCCCGTATCATATGACAACGGTAAAATATATGCTTTGTCGATGGAGTGAGACTCAAAATTTCACATAGCATGAGCCTTAAAAGTCTAAGAGATCTATTAAGGGAAACCAGTCATGCTTGGGAAAACAGCACAGTCCAATCACACTTGCTACTTCCGAAATAGCCATATATTTCTATACCTATGTAGATCATGCGACAGTGCATTCATATGCTATTTCGCAAGCTAACCCTTCTACGATAGTGCATTCATATGCAACTTCGCAATCTAACCCTTTCTTCAAAACAAAGTACTTCTCCTGTATGAGATTTCTAGTCATATGGGTCAGTGTCATAACTTGCATCATCGTAACTCTTTTACGACAAGTTGTCTTTACACTCTTACCCTACACCAGAAAACATCTCTTCAATTCTCTTTTAGACACTGAAGGATATACTTAACGTTCTTAATATTTTACCCAGTCATACAAGTGAGAACTTTTCTTCGCTTGTTCTATTCTGAAACATTTCAGAATCTTAACCTAGGAAAATATTCCGACCTAATGTTATTAAGCCCCTTATGATCTATACGAATTATAGATTTAAAGCTTAAATATTTATTTATACTTTACTAGAGGATCTGTATCATTCTCAATATGTCATTACATATAAACTTTGAAATGACACCTAGCTCCAACTCAAATATGCCTTCCGCATATAAGACAAGGGAAATTCCTTTTAGCTCCCACTCAAATATGCCATTCACATATAAGATCACGAAAAGCTACTTAGCTCCCACTCACTTCTTTATAAATGCAGGTTTCTTCAATTATTTTGGATGACTCCAAAATCCTTTGATCACATTATCAAAGTGAAGATTCCAGCTCTGATATGCTTGCTTCAGCCCATGAATGGACAACTGAAGTTTGCATACATGTCTAGCATCCTTAGGATAAACAAACCATCTCATTGTACTAGTTACAACTCTTTTCTTAATGCTACCATTAAGAAACATGGTTTCTTTATCCATCTATCAATTTCTCAATTCGAAATTATAGTAATTGCTAAAACAATCCTAAATAGACTTAATTAGGCATCGCCACTTGAGACAAATTCTCGTTGTGGTCAACTTTTGAATTTGTTGAAACTATTTTACGACAAATCAATCCTAATAACGGTTGCCTTTCCGTCAGTGTCTATTTTGTCATAAAATTCCATTCACTCTCAATGGCTTGGAGCTCATCAAGAAGATTTACCCAAGTCTTTACTTGGTAATCGTGCATGGATTTTATCTCGGATTATATATGGCTTATAGCCATTTCTCGGACTTAGGTTTACCATCACTTCTTCGTAGTTCGCAGGTTTGTCATGTTCCATTAACATGACGTTCATAACAAGATTATCGTACCACACAGTGCGGAACACATTATCAGACCCTACGACCTTAGTATGAGCTCAGAGCATCATGATCACTTATCATCAGCTTCCTTCCAGTTGTGGAGGACGGTACCGGAACGGTTTCCGTTGCGCCACTCTGATGTCTGGAGAGGAAGTTCATTAACTTCGTCTTGCTCTACTTTCTTTCCCACTTATTCCTTTGGACAAGAAACTATTTCTTGATCAAGGTATGTTCCGGCAGCAAATTTGCCTTTGTCATGAGAAATGTATCCAACTGATTTCTTAGATACACTACAAAGATGAATTTATCCGTTTTAGGTTTGATGTTATCAAAAACTAAAATATCAAAACGACAATCTAGGCTAAAAGCCATGCCATAACTCATATGGTATTGTCTCCATGGATTTAGATGGTTTCCCTATTATCTAAAGTGAATGTTTTGTTCCTACCATACGACTCTAATGATCACAAAAATTCGATAAGAGATTTTATTGATCACACACAATCCAATAGCGTGTGATTACGTTCTAACACACCATAACACTGTGGTGTTCCATACGGCGTAATTTGTGGAACTCTTTTCACAAGTCTTCCAATGATATGCCAAACTCATAACTCAAATCCTTGTTTCCTTGATCTGTATCGCGGAATTTGATTTTCTTGTTAAGTTTATTTCTCTTACTTCACTCCGAACTTGTTTGATCTTATCAAACTTTTCATACCAGCATTTCATTAAGTATATGCCCATATCTACTCAAATCATTGGTGAAGTTTATAAAACAATGATTTCCACTACACGTTGAAGTACTTCATTGATTCACACACATCGATATGTATGATTCTCAACAAGTTAGATGCCCGTTTTCAGAGAACGGTGTCTCAGTTATTTTGCAAGTGTCATAAGATCGAAATCTAAAGACTTGGAGATCCATCTGAATGGAGCTTCTTAATGCACATAACATTGACATGACTTAAAACGTTAGTGCCATAATAATATGGTGTCATTATTAAGTTTGTATCTTTGGCATTAATGTTATAAATGTGAGAGCTACTACCATCTAGATTCAAATAACAACATTCCATTCATAATCGGTGTATGATCATTAAAGATATCACTCATAAATGTAGGACAACGATTTGTCACTAACAAATATGAATAATTGTCTCGCTAGAGGCAAGACACACTTATAATGATCATGCTAACAAGCGATCTAATGGAATTTGTTCAAATCAAATTTAATCTAAATGGTAGATGCAGAGAGAGTGTCTATGGCCATCACAACATATTCACAACATATTGCCTGCATCATCAACACACTCATTGTCTCTTCATCCTTCCAAGCTACTCAAGCAGAAAATCTTGTTTTCATAAAACATGACTAGTATCAAAACTTAGTCACTGCTGCAAGTACTTGTTTAGGTAAAACATTCATAACGTATATCATATATACACCATCATCATTGATGACTTCCGGCGATCTGTTTCATCTTCTTGATTCTTCAACTAATCAAGAATTCATGAAGGTGGATGATTCCCCTTGCATGACATAGTCTATGACAAAACATTTGCACTGGCAACGTTGTCTGTCATCCAGTGATCGAGTTGAGCGAGGCGTCTCAATGTCATCAAGTATGACCAATGTCATCAAGTATGACCAACGTCATCAAGTATGACTGCCACGTGCTCCTTTAATGCGAGTGTTCTCTTCCATCTTGGTTGAGAAGAAAACCTGATTTACGGTGGATACAGATCATCAATCTCAGCGACCATTCCAAATGTTCGCGATCTGTCAACACGCACCCACAGTTCATTCTCTATGGCAGAGATCATAGCATACACTGGACTATGATGAATTATCCGCACAAAACTTGATAATCTAAATTATCCTTTTGTAGCGGAATCTCCGGTTATCTCCTATCGGGTTTTGTATCAAATAGAGCTAATGGTTTAAACAAGGAGTATCCTCAAGCTACGGTATAAAAATATGAAGTTTGGACCCAACCTTTTAAGTTTCTCAATCGCAGGAAAGCACCTAAGTTTAAAAGGTCTATCAAACAGGTTATTATCTACAAAGGTTTTGCAAAACATAAAGACTTTGTTCATAATAAAATATGGGTTCAAGTTTTCAAAATAAAACTAAGTTTTCAAAGTAAAACTACTAGAACTCCCACTCAAGACGAGTATCCCTCGCATCGTCTTAGTGATTACACAACCCCCATCCATTACACTACCCCCATCGATCAGGCAGATAGCATAACTTCAAAGGTAGACATCGTATATCGATCACATCACCGCATGTGACTCGTGCTTAACCTTTCGGTACTTGTGTTCCGAGGCCATGTCTGTACATGCTAGGCTCGCCATAACACCCTCTGACGTATTCGCGCGTGCAACGTGGCTTACACCCACTGTATGCGAACGAAGAGACGAGTGTAACCGCAATGCGGCGTACCCCGTAACGTAGAACTTTATTGGTGGTGCACGACAGAGGGAGAACACTATTATCGGAATTTTGGGAGGGATCATCTTATATTACTACCGCCGTGTAACTAATATATAGACATATATATACACAATATAAGATGCACACAATCTACATAACATCTAAAATGAAATGTAATGCGACATGATATGGTCTCCTCCGCGCCGATGGTCTCCTTCGCGCCGACAGTTTATAACAATTTAATAAACCTACCTTGACCATATCACATTGCCCCTGCAAAATAAAGTTAGACGCTTTCTACTTTATCTTTTGCATGTTTTACGTGGCTGCTAGGGCTTCCGCACAAGAACCGTTTCTTACCTACGAAAACAACCACAACAGCGATAAGACAATTGTCTCTATTACACCCCTTTCGGGGCCCTCCATTGCAAATGATATATCAACTATTGTAGGAGATACAGACACCCGCCAGCCACATATACGGTACAAGCCGTATGTCAAGTGTGGAACCAGTCTCGCGTAAGAGTACGCGTAAAGTCGGTCCGGGCCGCTTCATCCGACAATACCGCGATATAAACAAGTACACGCGAGAGGGTAACAAATGTAGAATCGATGCCCACATTCAACATGTGTTCTAACCGTACAGATATATCTACGCATAGATCGGCTCTGATACCACTGTTGGGGATCGTAGACAGAAAACAAAAAATTTCCTACCGACGATAACCATAAACTAGCCAGGATCTATACTATGCAGATATACTAATACGGAGGAGATCAGAATACATACCCTTGTAGACCGAAGCGGGATTACGTTCCCGCACAAACGTTGTCGTGGAGATGACGGCGCCTACCTCAGGTCGTGTAGTGGAAGAAGACAGCTCCCAGCACCAAACAATGGTGCCTCGCGGTTCCACACACGTACGGTGTGGATGACGACCTCCGGGCTCCAGATCAGCAGAGAAGCGGAAGTGGAAGAGTGGATCTAGCAGCACGGCGGTGTGCGTATAGTAGAGAGACTTCCCTCCTCGTACGCAGCTCCAGAAACGGAACCACGCTCAAGGTAGGAGAGAAGAAGAGGGAGAATTGGTGTGAATTTCCAAGGCATGGGGTCCCCTATTTAAAGGAGGAGGAGGGAGGCCATCTCCCTTGGCTAGGCCATGTGGGACTAAACCCCACATGGCCACCCGCCGGCCAAGGAGGCAGCCGGCCACCTAGGTGGGCCCCATTCGGCCCACCTAGGGCGGCTGGCCCTCCTCTTTTTTTTTTCCTTTTTCCTTTTTGGAATTTTCCCCTAATGGGCCTCTAAGGCCCATTTATGATTTAATGCCTTTAAAAATTCGAAATAAATTAAATAAAAAATATATTTAATCACTAATAACACTTATTAATATTAAATACATATTATTTAATTCATCCGGGCTCCGAAACATATTTCGTTGCCTCCGATCAACATCGGACAAGTTCCGGAACACTTCCGGAGTTCCCGGTTTCTTTTTCTCTCTAAATCCAATCAAATCGTCACCCACCCTTAAGTGTGTTACCCCACGGTTCGGGATCACTCCAGACAAGATCGAGACACGCTCTCCGATGGAGTTCCCGGTTTCTTTTTTCTCTCTAAATCCAATCTAATCGTCACCCACCCTTAAGTGTGTTACCCCACGGTTCGGGATCACTCCATACATGATCAAGACACACTCTCCGATCAATGACTAACAGCGGGATCTGGATACCCATGATAGCCCCTGTGCGTCCACGAATGTCTTTTATCGTTTGAACCTTTAGACGTCCATTCTCATCCTCTTGCCTAGCGATACTTAGATTGTCCGAGCATCGTTCTCCGGTATCACGATTATCGATCATGACCTCGCCATCGACAAATCTATCTTTACTCGTCTGTGATATTACATCCCCGTGACCTAGTCACATGCTTGCAAGCTCATTGATGTAATCTCACCGAGTGGGCCCAGAGTATCTATCCTGCTATGTGGATTGGCAATTCTCGCTCTTGATCACTCGCTTCTACTGCTTCCTTCTGATACCCGAAAGTGTCACCTTTATTGTCACGCTATATAAGTCATGCCGTTTGATGCGATCAACCGTATCTTTCAGAAGCAGAGATTTGATATGATCTCACGGTCGAAGGTATGAACACTACGTTTCTATATTTTGTGTATGTCCATCAAATCATTCACCAAATATATGACTCCGTTGTTAACCGACGCCATTGTCCATGATCAGGAAACCTTGATCATCTGTTACCCAACAAACTAGTTAAATAGAGGCTACTAGGGACCTGGTTGTTTTCATACCACACGTGTATTAATGTTTCCGTGTAATACAGTTATAGCATGGTATTAAAATGTATTATGAACAATAGAGATATGACAAATAAAATCACTTTATTAATTGCCCTAGGGCATATCTCCTTCAATTCTCACCGAATTGCTCCTCCTCCTCATCTGAGAGCATCTCCACCGGCACCCCCAATTGACCCCCCAAAGACCAATGGGGTCCGGACGCAAAACACTCACAACGGCACCCCCAAGTGTATAGACCGAGCCATTTTCTGTCTGGCACCCCCGAGAGGCCCGCCAAACTTTGGGGCCTCTTCGGGGTGTCGGACATTACCTGGACATGCCCTACGACTGGCGTGAACCACTCAACATACACACAACACCGTGCCCATGTTAATTAGGTTGTGCAGGAGGCCGTTCTGCTCGAATAATGGCGAGGTGACGAGACGACGTCACGCCTGCCAACACGCGTGCAATAATGCTGCGCCCGTTCCACTGGAAGGCGTAGAACGAAGCCACGCGTCGAGCCGTGTCATTCACGTGTTAACATCACAGTGGATCCCCCCGGCGGCGCCTGAACACGCGTCGTCGGCGTCCATGCGAGGTAGGGGAACCGGTGCTCGGCGTTAATGCACGCCACCCAACCCCTGTCCTCCGGCCGTCCTTAAAACGCCGCGTGGAGGGCCTCTTCTCTCCCCACACAACCTGTCTCTTCTTTTCCCTCTCCCAAGCCAGCAGATCCACCGCGCAACATGGTGGGCAGTTGCGAGGAGCCAGAGGAACGAGAGCTTCGCCTTCGCTGCAATTACCTCTTCGCGGAACGTGCGCATCGCCACAAAAACCGCCGCAGTGAGCAACACCGCGAGCAACTGAAGCAATGCCGCCAAATGCACAAGGATAAGCAGATGGCCACGACGCGAAGAGGCAGCTAATGCGCCTCCACATATGCTGACTTCCGAGAATGCGCAACTTTACGTCCGCCACAACATTCCGTTGCTAGACGGCGTTCACCTACTGGAGGGGTGGGTGATGAACGTCGTCAACGTGTCGGTGGCGCCGCGGCTCAGCGGGCAGGAGCGCGTTGATTACATCAGCGGCGGTGGAGGGAGATGCTGTGAGAGCAGGCGGTCGACCCCAAGTACTCCATCTTTGTGCCGTACTGGCACGCTGTGGTGGACGCGGTGTACAAGGCACGCCATGGTGGACGCAGAGTACGAGGTGCGCCGCAACAGGTTCTTCCTCTCTGCCGGCGTGCAGGAGCGACCACCGGAGTAGTTCACGTCGGACGATGAGCGGGCCTGCTCTGACGACAAAGATGACGAGCTGCCCGATCTTCCCTTACCACCGGCGCTGGCAATAACAGATGAAATTGTCCCAGCAGTGTCACCGGCACCGGAAAAGGGGGCGCAGTATGAAGCAGAAGAGGGCATGCAGACTCTTCAAGGCCATCGAGGCTAGATTAAACCCCTACCACACGCGCCGGCATCGAAACCAGAAGCCTCGGCCGAGGCTATGCAGGTTCCTCAACGCCGCCGCCGGCAATAGCAGATGACACTTCCGACGGCAGATCATTGAGGCATGCAAGTTTCTTGATGGTGCCGCCGTCACTACACCACGGACCAAATTTGGGGGCACATTTTCAGCCGACAAAGGTCGCTTTGCAGGGCAGTAAAACTGCCTACAAAGGTTTATTCCCGGCCGGCAAAGCTCTTTGCCGGCAGTTTTTCTGGTGCCGGCTATAACCCTGCCGGCAAAGCTCTTTGCCACCAGTTTTTCTGGTGCCGGCAGTTTTCCTGACCTCTCATCTCAATTTTTTGCCGACAGTCTCGTTTTTCCCTGGCAGATAGATTTGTCTGCCAACAAGTACTTGTGCCGGCTATTTAGAGTATTGCCGGCAGTTAGATTGCCTTAAAATGTAATTAGTTTCGCCGGCAGTCTCATTTGCTCTTGCCGGCTGTTGAACTGCCCCCACTACTATCTTGTAATGCCGGCAGTTTCTTAGTACTGGCGGCAGTTACAACATTTATGATTCAAACAAAATACAGTATACAACATTGTAGCACAAACAATGCAACCAGCTCGTCCAGAAGTGAACATCAACTCAGGATTCATTCAGTTCTTCCACAATTGATCATGGACACAATACATGGTTGATATCGATCCAAGATACAAATATCAGGTCAAGTGAACAAAAGAGCATATTTAAGCATACATATCCTAGTCTGCAGCTTAAATATGTTTCTAAGTCTAAGGTAGTAGTTTGCAGCTTAAATATATTTGTAAAGCTGTAGTCTACATCAAAGTGAGCAAAAAGAGCACATATATCTAGCAAGTGCTCATTCTGGAGGTTAAACGACCTCGCATCCCTAGTACGCAGAGGTCCACGATCTTCAGCATCCCCGCTAGTTTCATCCAGCAAAGACCGTCCTCACCATGTAGTAATGTCCCTGAGTGGAAAAAGAACAAATAACAAATTCCGACACTTGAGCTATATTTGAAATTTGAAAAATAGCTAACAGCTAGCTATTCAGACAACAAGTGGAAATTCGAAAATAGCTAACAGCTAGCTATTCAGACAGCAAGTAGAAATTCGAAAATAGCTAACAGCTAGCTATATTTAACAAGTATGGATCAGTGAGTTATTTATGGAACTGGTGTAAGCTAACAACTAACTATGGATCAGTGTGACGAAAAATTGCTAATAGATCGCTATATTTAAGACTACAAGTGGAAATGCACGCACAGGCTAGCAAACAAGCCCACGCATGCATGCATGAGGAGTTCATAGGGCTTATCATCAAAAAATAATTATATTCAGTCTAGCATTGATCCAAAAGAGAACATTAGGTACCTCTCATTCTGCTTGTGGAGGTGAGGCTTCTTTTCTCATTGGTTTCTGAAACTCCAGCTGCACATCAATGAAATATTGGTAAGGAACTTGACTTAACCATTTCAGCAAAAAAAACGAACTAAAGGAATATAGGCCTACATGCTTATACAGCCAGGCGATAGCTCTTCCTTGAGCTTGTCCCATGGTGGTAACGTTCCCCACAGGACGAAACAATATGGCGTCTTTTTTCATTATATAGTCAACCACCACTTCACAACATTCAGTGCCAAGCTCCCCCCTACTATCTTCTTTTGATCGATTGACAAAATCATACCTTTTGCAACAGGGGAACGATGGTCCCTGATAACATTGTACAATATCACCTCCTTCCCTTGCTGAAATAAAGTATGAAAAAGGCAGGAGTAAGAAATAAGTAACAGAATTTGCACTCATACAAAAACGTCAGAAACTAAAGTAGGAATTAAAACAAGACCTGATGATTCTTTTGTGTTACTGCTGCTCCTGACTTCTTTTGAGGCTGCTGGACATGTGCCTTGTTTTGCAGTTGTTCCGCTTCCTTCTTCTTTCTAAGTTCTTCAGCATCCTTCCTTTGAAGTTCTTCAGCCTTGCTCTTTCTCTCAAGGATTTCTGCTTCTCTCTTCTGATTCTGGGTTGCTTCCCTCTTCTTACGTAATATTGCTGCTTCTGCTTTCATTTTTTCTAATTGCTCAGTTGCTTCCCTACACTCCCGCTCTAGACGTTCTTCCGCCTCATCACAAATTAAATTGTGTTCTTCCTGTTGCAATGTAGCAGATTCTCCCATACTATCAACAGGCTCACTGTTGAGCACGCTATTGTTGTGTCCACCATTGGACTGTGACACCATCGTCCTCAGTTGCTGACTTCTTCCATAAGTGCATCAATCTGGGCTTTTGTATCATTTCTAATTTCATCTACATGCTCTTTTAGAAGTTCATTAGCCCTCCAAGCTTTATCAGCCTCTAGCTCAGCCATCTGCAGCCTTGTGGATTTCAGCCCTCGAGCTCCAGGCATACCTAGAGCAGCAGCCTTTGCGCCTAGGCCTAAGCCCCGGACGTAGCCATTCTTCTCTTTCCCAAGTACATGTGCAAGGATATCACCTTGTTGAATGGATTTTTCCAAAAGTTCAGGATGTTCATCCATTGTTCTCTCAATTTTTTCCTACAATAAAAGGGATACAATGATGAACAAATTGTACCACATGAACTTTCAGACAGAAAAAATTATTGTGTTCTAGAGAACTTACTATTACGTCGATTGTTTCCTTAGTTAGGGGTTTTTTCTTGCTTTCGTGTGTTTTCACAAACAATTCATCTCTGCGTGGAGCATATCCATTCTCCTCTTCCTACAATAAGAGTGTACAATAGTGAATTAGTCACCATTAGTATGCAGGCTATGCTTTAGTATGCTAAAGAAGTGAACAAATGCTACCATTTCAACTGCAACGGGCATGGCTCTTGCTTCCCGATGTATGCAACACCTTCTGCCTTTCTCGGTTTTTCTTTCCTTGTTCACTCCGTCTCTATGAACAAAAGCTAAAAGTAAACAATTTGTACCTAGTTTGTACACATGAACAGACTGCAACAAGTGTAATATGACTTAGAATTGTACCTTGCATTCTTCACTTCTCCAAAAATTGATAAGCCATACAGAATCAGTAGGAGTTACTCTCTTATCCTTTTTGATAAGAGCACTGAGTTCCTCATCGGTTCTTTCTTCTTTGTAAATTCTCTCTCTCAAATCTGCCTTGAAGTCTTTCCATTTCTTGTGAGCACTTCCCATCACAAAGTCCTTCAGTTTGTCATCCACAACATAGTATTTCTGGTTGCAGAAAAGGATGTATTTGAATAAGTATGCTACTTATAACAAGGAAGCAAGACACATATTATACAAGAAACGACACCATGCATACCCTTAAGGTTATCATAACTCATTCTTTTTTTCAACATCTACTTGTCTCCAATCAGCATGTCCAAGTGGGATATGACTTTTAACATGTGTTGCTATGAAGTTGTTAAATTCAGAGGCATTGTTGCCAATCGGCTGTCCTTTTTCATTAAATGAAACAGGAACAGGTGGCTGTCCTTTCTATCATACACACTGTGCATTTTAGTGCGCTTTCGACCCTCTCTCTTGTCTTGTTGATGATCCAAACCATGCCCTAACACATGAAAAAAGATAAGGCAGTGTTAAACACTTAAGTGAAAGGCTAAATGAAAATGTACAAATCTGAAGTGTTGTCAAGACATATACCTTCATCCACTGGTCAACAACCATATTTTCACCATTGCCTTCATCATCTAACTCATGTCTAACACTTGTGTGAGATCTCAGCTTGATTCTGGAATAGTTTCACCTTGGGATCTCTACAAAATGACAACCACATAATGTAACTGATCAACAAATTTAACCAACGACATAAGAGGCAAAATTCCTTTCTAATAGTTTTGTAGATCACCTTTCTCCTTTGTTTTTGTACAGGCATGGCCTGGTTCTTTGCAGCATATCACCAGCAAGAGCAGGAACCCCAAGGATCTTCAGTCTCTCACTGTTTTTTTTTATTTCTTGTTCACGTACATCATTGTATGCAGCAGCCCTATCTTCACTTTCCATTATTTTTCCTGAAACATACAAGACCAGAACATTAGTACAATTATATTCAGTTTGAAGCAGGTAAAGAAATAATAAAACAAAACATCACACACTTTGGTTTCTCCTTTGCAGAAACAAGAACTCCATCTACATCAATCCTAGTTTGGGGTATATCTCTCAAGTTAATGTTGAGGCATACATTAGCATCAAGATTATGCACTGCAGATTCATCCCCTTCCTGAACATTTTCCAAACCAAACATATCATACAGGTCTCGCTGGTTTGGTGATTGTCTAACAGCCCACCAATCTGTAGCAACAGGGTCTTCAACATAGTACACTTGTTTTGCTTGGGAGGCCAAAATAAATGGTTCATCGCTCAACTTCTCCCCTGTGTGGATCAGATGCTTGTGGTTCACATCTGTGATGCCAAATTGATCAACCTTTACCCACCTGTCTTCTACACGGTTGTCAAACCAGTCACACTTAAATACAACCATGTTTCCTTTGTGATTGTAATCTAACTCTAAAATTTGATTTATCACACCGTAGTATTTTCTTTTTTCATTTTCAGATACTTCTGAAACCAAAGCCACCCCGCTGCTTTGGGTAGGCCTACCCTCATCATAAACTTTGTATGGAAATTGTAGCCATTAATAGTATAACTACCATACGACCTTGCAACCACTGAGGGTCCCTCGGCTAAAGTTTGGATCTCTTCAGAAACTTCTTCACCATTATCAACAAGTTGTGCCACATACAACTTAAACCACTCATGGAAAGTGTCATGATGAAGTTTGGCGATTTGTAAGGCATTTCGATTACCACTTGAGGACAAATACTCTTTATGCTTCTGTAGAAGTGAATAAGGGATATTTATTATTCAAAAACACATGCATACTCGCAGCTAGACTTGTAAAAATGAAACGTAAGGCATACCTCAAGTATGGGGATATGTGATCATAATTGAACAATACATATCTATGTGCTTGCAGCCAAGCTTTGTGATCTAATGTCACAACACGCTTGCCAGCCAAAAACCGACCCTTGTTGTTGAAGAAAGGCTTAGCACTACACTCCGGCTCAATAACAGGATTTTGTCCTTTTCTTTTAAATTTAGTTTCACATCCTTCTAAGTACCGAGAGCAGAAAGTAAGACACTCATGGAAAATATAACCCTCTGCAATTGACCCCTCAGGATGGCTCATGGTACGAACAAATCCCTTTAGGGTGCTCAAATACCTATACCGAGAGAAGAACGGCTTAGTTTACTATTTATATAAAACTAAATGGTGTACATGTTTAAGGTTTAGAAATGACCTTTCTATTGGGTACATGTTGCTGTACTTCACTGGGCCACCAAGCCTCACTTGGAGTGGAAGATGAACCATCAAGTGAACCATCATATCAAAAAATGATGGTAGAAAAATGACCTCAAGAATGCTCAGCGTCTCAGCTATTTCTTGCTCTAGCTTCTCCATATCACTTATGGAAACAACGGGAGAATAAATTTTCTTGAAAAAGTCACTAACACGCATCAATGCAGCACTGACTCCCTCAGGCAAGGTTTTTTAACAGCTAGTGGAAGCAACTGTTGCAAGAGAATGTGACAGTCATGGCTTTTAAGCCCAATAATCTTTTTCTCCTTAACATGCACATTCTTTCGAATATCAGACGCAAGACCATCTGGGAACCTGATATTTTTTAGAATTTGGCAAAACAATCTCTTCAGCTCAGGACTCAATGAGTATGGGGCAGAAGGCAAATGCAGTGTTTCATTTCCTACTGGAACAGGATGGAGAGCTCCTCTTATTTTAAGTTCCTCAAGGTCTCGACGAGAGTTTATATTATCTTTGGTTTTTCGGTCAATACCTAGAAGTGTGTGAATGATGCTTTCTAACACGTTCTTTTCAATGTGCATGGCATCTAGATTATGAGGTTGCAGCAAGTCTTTCCAATATCTCAGCCTAAACCATATGGATCTCCTTTTGAAAATTTGTGGGGGATCACCACGCTTTCGTTTGTTGTGGGTGGTTTTCCGGAAGGGTCCTTTCCAAATTCAGTCTGCATATTTTCTGTAAGAGCATCCACTTCCTCTCCGGTAAGTGGTACAGGAGCAGTCCTAGTTTCCTCCTTGCCATCAAAGAAGTCCTTATCTACTGTTCTAAATCGGTGATCTTCATCTAGGAACCTTCGGTGACTCATGTAGCAGGTTTTCTTGCCTTGTTCAACCAAATGGAGCAAGTGAGAGAATGACACTTTGGACAGCCATACTCACCCGAGGTGACACAACCAGCTATAGTAGCCATACCCGGAAGATCACTAATAGTGGAATGAACAGCAGCACGCAAATCGAAGTACTCAGATTTGGAGGCATCATAAGTTCTAATTCCCTCCTCAAAAAGTGAATGAAGGTCATCAATAAGTGGCTCAAGGAAAACATCTATATCTCTCCCAGGTGACTTTGGGCCAGGAATTAATAAGGAGAGGATGAAGTTGGGTTGCTTCATGCACACCAAGGAGGCAGATTCAATGGAATAGCAATAACAGGCCAAATGCTATAGGCACAATTCATTGATCTAAAAGGATTAAAGCCATCTGTCGCTATAATTAACCTAATGTTGCGAGAATCTGCTGCAAAATCTATATGTTCATTGTCAAAATGCTTCCAAGACGAAGAATCTGCAGGATGCCTTAACAGTCCATCTTTTGTACGCCCTTCATCATGCCACCTACAGTCTGTTGCACTCTTTGGTGTTATGAACAGCCGCTGTAGCCTCTTTGCTATGGGGAAATACCTAAGAACTTTTCTAGGGACTTTGTGTTCATGTCTCCCATCTTGTTTCTTCTTTTCAGATTTCCAACGAGAGGTTTTGCATTTCGGACAGCTATTAGCATTTGCATACTGCTTCCAATACAGAATGCAGTCATTGAAACATGCATGGATGCAAACATAATTAAGACTAAGACATTTTATCATTTTCTTAGCTTCATGAAAGTTTTTAGGTAATTTTGCTTCAGGGAACGCCTCTTTTAGCAACCCTAGGTGCATATCAAAACTCTTATCAGTCCAATGTCCAAGAGCTTTGTTCTGGAGCATCCTAACAACAAATCGCAGCTTTGAAAAAGATGTGCTCCCTGGATAGAGTTCTTCAGCTGCAGCACCTAATAACTGCTTAAAAGGGTTATTTGCATCGTCCTTGTCACTAGGATCGGCCTCATCATCACTACCACTCAAATCGGCAAACTCATGTCTCATATCTCTAATCAGTTCGGCTATCTCATCTAACTCTTCTAACTCATCCACCTCCTCCACCTCATCACTTTCCACATCAGC
The DNA here is from genome assembly GCA_947311845.1 of Poa pratensis. Taxonomy (NCBI): domain Eukaryota; kingdom Viridiplantae; phylum Streptophyta; class Magnoliopsida; order Poales; family Poaceae; genus Poa; species Poa pratensis. The sequence goes on along the minus strand of CAMZMU010000107.1, from coordinate 74,898,012 downwards.
ATCACTATTTGGTGGATACGAGTATGATGCCTCCCCATGATATTCCCATCTTGTATAGTCAGTGGCAAACCCTTCACAAACTAAGTGCTCCTGGACCTCACTAGCTTCAAGCCAAGAACAATTCACACAATTTCTACAAGGGCATAAGATAGTGTTCCCTTTTGCCGAATGGATAAAGGCAAATTGAATAAATCCTTTAACCCCATTAATGAATGTTTCGGTGTGCCTATCTTCATCCATCCAGCTCTTATCCATTTCTATAACAGTTTTTAAAAACCCTAGGACAATTAATTACTTGAAGTAAACACACACAACAATCAGAAAATACTAAAGTGCATGCAACCAAGCTAGTACAATTGCTATAAGACACAACAATTTGCACATGAACAAATAGAAGTGCATAGAACCAAGCAACCAGAGAGCTACCATCACAAGTTACTTACTTGTCTCAGTAGAACAGGCCAACAATGTACAGTCCAATTAGATCCCCTCTCCACTAAGTGCCCTTGGTGTTCAACAATTAACCTATGAAGTGAATCAATTAGCACGACAATTAACCTAGAACAGGTTTATGGTGCTCGAACACACATGACTGAAACAAATTATGTTTTTGACAAAGTCGTTCATCTTAGAAGTGTGAGGTGTTGTTGACTCTGCTCAGCCTCGCCGGATTCCTCGAGCACTTGCGGACGGAGCTGGGGAAGAAGGGGCAGTCTTTGATTTTGGGTAGCCTTGCCGGATTCCTAACATGGCACAGGGACGAAAAAGGTCAAGCAGGCTCGCTGGATTCTATAGACAGCATCAGAAAGAAGAGACAGAGAGGGGGACAGAGGTGGCGGACGCGGCCATGGAACTGGTCACCACCGACGGCCAGGTTGGAGAGGGCGAAGGGGGGAAGGAGTGAACGGGAAGAATAAGGGGAGGAAAGAGCAGACGCGGCGGGCCCATACTCACCGAGGGTGTGGGTCGACGGCGTTGGTTCGGCCGACCCTTGTCCGGCGGCGCGCTTCGGTGCGGAGAGGGTCCTCGGCGGCGCGGAGCTCGAGTGCGGCGAGGCGGAGCTCAGGTGGGCGTCGCGGAGCGGGCGGCGGAGTGCGTCGGCGCCGTGCAGGAGCTTCTCCTGCGACGGCGCGGGGCTGGAGAGATGGTGGGGAATTTTCGATTTGGTATCTAGGGCTGGAGATATGGTGTGTTAGGCGCCGCGCGAGCCACGCGCCAAAGTCTTGAAATTTTCGCTCCCCCCGCCAAAAAATTAGCTCACTAGTGCCGGCAGTTTTAGCTGCCGGGACAGATTTGAGCCGGCAGTTTCACTGCCTCCGTATACTCATACTAGTGCCGGCTGTTGCCAGCCGGGACAGATAGATTTTTGCCGGCTGCAAAGCTGCCCGGCCTCTCCTATTTGTCCCGGCAGATAACTTTTCCCGACAGTTAAACTGCCTTCTAAAACCGATTTTTGCCGACTGTTCTTTGCCCCCAATTTTGGTCCGTGGTGTAGTGCGTTGGGATAGGCATCTTCCTTACGGCGTGTAGTGGTTGGCGAGACGCTGTAGAGTCACGCCGGCGTCGGGATAGGCCTCCTTCTCTTGCCGTAGGTTAAGTTTAGTTTGTTAAATTTCATTTAGGTTTTGAAATGTAAGTTTGTTAAATTTTGTTTAAATTTGCTAGATTTGTTAAATTGTGAAGAAATGTATTATCAAAACCTGGTCATTTTTTTTGCTATGGCCGTTTGGGGGCGCCGCTGGGCAGCACCCCTATTAGGCATACACATGTCCGGCACCCCAAATAGGTCCCAGTTGGACGGTGCCAGACATATATTTGACGGCTCCCGGTGGAGATGCTCTCAGTTTGTACTAGATTCAAGTCTAGAAATCTTTTTCTTAGGGTCCAAGTTTTCTTAGACACCAGTTTTTTACCAGGCTGCACATACCCGTATTGCGCTGTGGGCCTGTGGTTTACTCCAATGTCGACGAATTATGCCACAACGAATGTAACCATATTGTTTGATTAACATATATGTTTAGTTCCCGGTAAATAAAAAGAAACGAAAAGGAACACCAAGTCACAAACAATAGTACGGACACAGCGGCGGCACACGCTTCCAGCAATTCCACCCTACACGCCGATCCCTTTCACCATCACGGCCTCCTCCGGCCGCCGATCCGCCACTCGCAGCTCCACAGTCGCTGCGGCTGCCGCGGCGTCCGGCCCCCGATCCGCCGCTCGCAGCTCCACAGTCGCTGCGGCTGCCGCGGCGTCCGGCCCCGTGTACTTGTACTGGTGCCGGCTGGCGAACAGCAAGAACACCACGAAGTTAGCCACACCGAGCAGCGCGAGCATCCAGTAGAAGAGGTCCAGCCGGCCGTCGTCGAGGTGCCCCCGTATCCACGTGCCTCGCGTGGCGGAGTCGACCGTGAGCACGAGGATGCTGCTGAGGAAGAAACCCATGGCCAGCGTCGCCAGGAATAGGCCCGTGCTCATGGACTTCATTCGCTCGGGAGCCTCCCGGATGAAGAACTCCAGCTGCCCGACGTACGCGAACGCCTCGCCGGCGCCCACCAGGAAGTATTGGAGCACCAGCCAGAACGCGCTGACAGTGACCCCGCCGTTGGACGCGTCCCTGCGCTTCTTCTCGACGATCGCCGATACGGCCATGGCGAGCGTGGCGAGGACGAGCCCCGCGGCCACGCGCTGGAGGGAGGTCAGGCCATGCGGGCGCCGCGTCAGGCGGCCTGCGAGCGGCACTAGGAGTCGCTCGTTGAGCGAGGTGAATAGGAGGATGGAGAGGAAGAGGAACACGGAGAGGGACCCAGCCGGGACGACGAAGCCACGGCTGCCGATGCCACGGTCCATCTGCTCGGCCTGCTGGATGGAGAAGGTCGTCATCTGGAATAGATGGTCCAAAAGAGTATGCACGTGGACCAAATGGGGAGAAGCTGCACCACCATCTTCACCTCCTCCACTTCCGTCACCGTCAGCCCGGGTGACGACGAAGCCGCCGACGCCAGGTCGACCTGCACGATGGCCGCTTTGTCCAGACACCTGTGCAGATAAAAATGAACGGTTAAAGGTCAAGCTATAATGGTGTATCGTGCATTCTAGACTCTTGTTACGGACTTTGCGATTCACAGTTTGTCAAACTTGAAACCAGATCATATTTTTTTATGAAACTTTGTGAGTGCACAAGATACAACATAACTTATATCCATGATTTATTTCACATTTTTTGAAAACACCAAAATAGAGCATTCGGCAATCAGTTACGGGCGCAACTAGTTGCAAATTATAGTTTCCCAATGTTGACTCTCTGTTTCCACGATCTGCAAGACATGGACAGTGTTCATGCATTGTACTACCACACAAGCAATGTTCAGTGCGTGTGCTGCAAAGTAATGCACAGTGCTCTGAAAATGCATCCGAGATTGGCCCCCAAAATGTCACCAACACATGCACCGGTATCGGCGTTGCTTGTTTGGACGTGGGTTTGCATGGCATGTTGGCCTAGGTCCTTCGGCGTCCAACTCCAAGTGCCTAGCTGCAAGCAACAATTCTGCATGGGCTTTGATGCGTTTGCGTAGCACGCATCCTGACTTTAGGACGCCATCATCCAAGATATATTACTAACCATCACCTCACGCGATCGATCTAGTGCTTGATCTGGCATTTGGACAACGGTGTGTCACACTAAGGTGCGATGTGTCTGTTCGTAGGTAGTTCTCCATGGTTTCAAATAAAAATGCGTCAAGAAGAAAGATAGTTCTCGTAAAAGATCGGAAATCCACTTTGGCTCCCGGGTGCATATGCTCCTGTTACTTTTTTCAAAATTAAAAAAAATACGAAACCATTTCGAAAAAATCTGAAAACAATTGGGCAAAAACATATACAAGTTTTCAAGTTTAGTGCAAAATTTCGGAAAGAAATAACATTTTCTGTGATCTGTGCAAAAAAGAAAAAATCTGTCCGCGTTTTAATTTTTTAAATTTTGAAAAACATTGCACCGGGAGCCAAAACGCCTTGTTCAAGATAGATCCACTAGTTTCTTGGATTGATTCATGATACATCCTATGTTAGTTTCCGTTTCCAGGCAAAGGTTTTACGTGCTGCATTGGCAAGAACTCGACTTGTCATCTTTCGCTTCTCTTGATCTACATCAACTCCGGCTGCTTTCTTAGCCATTCATTGGCACTCGCTTAGTTCTATTTTAAGAGCCTTTCATGAACAGATACGTGCATCAAACATCTCTATCTACATTTGATCCGATGGAACCCAATAGCCGAGCACGTCTCATGCATATATACAAGTGTAGTACGTGACTACTTGTCTTTGTGAATTTTCAGTGTGGTGATCTGCTAACACTCTGCTACTACTCTTGTTAGTTACGGCACTTCAGGGTCGACTTGGCAGTAACCAAATACTACAATGGTCGATCTTGTCCGCAATTAAGCCAAATTTTCTTTAAAATTTTCTAAAGCTAAGTTTTTCTAGGGATTCCTAAAGCTAAGTTTTCTAGGGATTCCTAAAGCTAAATTAGGACCATCGAAATCGGATTAACAGAAGTATGCTAACAAACTTTGAAGGAAACATAATGACGTGTGAATTTTACTACTCACTTTGAGCGGATAGTACTAGCACTTAACTAGCTAACGCAAATGCACGAAGAAGAACCAGGCCAAAGAAGGAGCAATACCTAAGCCTGTCCGTGTGTGGCACCTTGGCCTTGTGGAAGCCGTGGAGGGCGCTGGCATCCGCCGGGCACGGCAGCCTCCGGTTCCGCCACGCCGCCCACAGCACGCGGCCGATCACCGTCAGCGGGCTCCCCTGTGGCCTCCTGTACCGGTACCACGGCGTGCCGGCTGCGAGCACAGCCACGGCGACGACCATGGCCGCCGCTGACACGCCGTACCCCCAGCCCCGGCCGACGTTGTCCTGGACGTACACCAGCACGGTGACCGCGAACAGCGAGCCGAGGCTGATGCAGAAGTAGAAGCGGTTGAAGAAGAACATCATGGCCCGCTCCTCCCGCGGGTCGCGCCCGTCGAACTGGTCCGACCCGAACCCGGACACGTTCGCCTTCAGCCCGCCCGCGCCGGCCGCGGTCGTGTACAGCGCCGCGTACAGCATCGCGAGCTGTCCGCCGCTCGCCGCCACGCACCCGGTGCTAGTCCCGGCCTCCGTCGCTGCACAACGCGTAGGACGCATCCCCGGCACCGCCGTGCTCGCCGACAGCAGGCTCACGCCCTGTACAATCGATTGCATTGCAGTCACAGACATATCTGCGCAGTGATGAACAAGAAGAACTGACGTGTGCTACTTACGACGGCGGTGATGGTTGCAGAAACGGCGATGGTGACGTAGCGGCCGAGCCTGGCGTCTGCGAGGAAGCCGCCGAGGAGGGCGAGGAGGTTGAGCGTGCCCATGAAATTGGTGACGATGTTGGCCGACTCGGCGCTGGAGAGGTGCATCTCGCCGGTGAGGTACGTCACCAGGTTCATCGAGATGCCCACCACGCACATCCGCTCCGCCATCTCCGCGCCTAGGCCGACGAAAACCACATAATTAAGAGACCATGAGAAAAACGTTGTCGCATTGCGACTTCACCAGCGTGATCTCTGAAAACTCTGTAATCTGTATTACGCATCCTGCGAGTATACGTACCCAGGATGAGGCCGGCTCCGAGCCATCCACCGACGCGGGACTTGTCTACCGGCTTGCCCTTGAAATCCACCACCAAGCCGTCGTCGCCGCCGTTGTCGTCGTAGCCGCCGGCAGAAACCTGCGCACGGCCGCGTACAAGCATTATTACCGTTACAGGAATATCGAAATTAACCGACCCGGGCGATCACTGCATCGCGATCCACGAACAGCCGTACTTACCATGTTGCCTTCTCGCGGAGAGGGCGAGGAGACGATCGAATCTAGCACAGAGAGGAGCGGCGTTGTGTCGCGAGGTTGGAGAGAGGGGTTTTATAGCGGGAGGGAAGAGAAGCGTCTGGGAAGATTTCCGTTTGTGTTTCTTTCTTTTTCTAACCTTGTTCTCTTTTTTTCCCTCTATACTTTACTCTCACCGTTTTTCGGTGGAGTGATTAAGCACAATGAAAGAATCCTGAATTGGTTACTGCAAGAGTGTGAGAAAGTTTTAAATTAACTTCTACATGTACACTGCGCGCGCGGTGGTCTGGCTAGTTAACGGGTGGCAATCATTTTGCAGTTTTGCTTCGGTAGAAGAGTTAACCGCCAATTTAAATTTCCCTAAAAAAAACGCCAGTTTAAATTTATTCCCATTTATTTGTCTCGTGATAGACTCGATCGGTTGCTTTGATTAGCAACCGTTCTCTTGTTCTTGGGTTATCAGAAATATGTCTGAAAATATCTAGTTCATGGATATTGGGCGAATCAAACTCGAAAGAATAGAACTACACCGCCAATGTCAGACCTAGAACTTTTCGAAGCCTAAACAAATTACAAGTCAGCGTGTTTAGGATGTTGTTTGTCGTTTAAAACAAGCAAAAAAAAATTAGTCGATATAGAACTGTTAACGCCGACGAGGCTGGCATTGGTACGTTGATTAGACCATAACTCTAACTTCGATGGCTTCCGACATTACATGTTGGGCACCGGTCACCCGACGTCGTTCAAACCGCCTTTTTTTTTGACTTTTTCATCATTCTTCTCCACCTCCTACCCTTCTCCCCCTTCCTCTATTCGAATTGCATCATACCATTGAGAACATGTATTTAGCTCGACATGATTTCATATGCACTTACAAAAACTAGGAGAAAACTTTCACTTTGGAACCATGTTGTCATGTTCCGATGACAATGTCCAAGTCAATGTAAGTTGGGAGGGCAACCAGGCCGTGCGTGTGAGCATGTCCATCTTATTGTTGCCACGACTGATGTGGTTTAGGTGGTGTGCTAACCCTAGTTTAGCGGGGGTGGTAAGCATGTCATATTGTTTATATGTTTATCATCTAATTAATTGATACCCCCCATGTGTATAAGGATAGTTTGAATCACAATGAACTCGAAGTAGCATAACCCATTTATACATATTGAACCAAGGGAGACAAATTTTGAGAGCATCGTTGCTTTCCACAATTAACTCGAAGACATTTATATTAATGCTAAAAGATCAATTAAATAATTATTTATACAACAATTTGATTACTCAATCAACTAATAATATCCATAAAGTCCACTCCTCCCCATACTACTAGTAGAAGAGAGAATGTAAAGACTGTCATTAAAGCAGCCCAAGCGAGAATTACTGTATCCATCTAAAATTATGTCTCATATTTCTATGAAGAAATTTTTGTACTATTGATCAATAATCAATTAATCATAGTGGAATCAAGGGTCCAGAGTCAAAAATTGACTCTCATCTGAGCTATAGATCCATCAGTTCAAGGAATAAGAACACACATGCACATGAAAAGCTTCCGCTTTTGAATTGCATAGTTACGTCCGGCGTTGAACATTCTTGTTGTTATCGTGTAAGAGTCCTGCATTAAACCAGGTCTCGGCTTCAGCTGTAACTCTCCGAAGTATAGCCACCGAAGATGGCCGAGCACCATCGAAAACCACTGCGTTCCATGCTTCCAAGTTTCCCAGAGCACCAATTCGATCCAAGTATGGAGATCACGCCTTCGCTAAATGTACGCAGCCTCCCTTCTTTCCATGACCAGCCCGTTGGTTCAAGATGACTGTTCGTTGACAATGGCAATCGTCGAGATAGAGACGCAGAGGAAATGGTTGAGATGACTTCGTTGAACCAAAATCTCAAAAAAAAAAAAAAGACTTCGTTGAACCATCCACCATGGTCTGACGCGAGCGAGAGGACGGGGGAGGCAAGGAGCCTGCAAGTATGGGCTTTTATGGGCCCATACGTGCGAGCGGGCCGTCGGGTCACGCACGGGCTCCGCAGAGCCTTACACATTCCTTATTTTTTTCTGCCTATTTTATAGCGAGATACCCCGCAAGTCCGCAACCGCAGCTCCGCATACCCAAACCAACCCCGTGCGCGACTCGCGAGCAGAGCACACACGACTCCACACGCGACCCGACCCGACCCGCGAGGCCAAACCCTACCGCACCGACGTCGGCGATGAGCTCCTCCAACGGCAACGCCGGGAAGAAGCCGGCGGCGTCCGGCGGCCGCGGGGGTCCCACCATCCGCACCCTCGCCGACCTCAACCGCGGCCCCTCCGGGTTCCCGGGCGCCGGCGGCAGCGGCAGCGACTCCGACGAGCCCCAGGAGTACTACACCGGCGGCGAGAAGAGGTATCTCCATCTCTCTCTCCGTTGCCCCTCCTACCAGCCTTCGTATTACCCGTCTGGGATTTCGCGGCGATCGATTGCGGGCATCGGGATCCCCGCCCGCTGGTCCAGCGATTAGATTGGGGAGCGGCCTCCGCATGAATCGTCGGATTTGGATTTGTTCGTCGGCTGATCTGTTCCTAGTTGCGTTGGTTGGATACTTGGATTCGTCTCGCTTGCGAACTGTGGTAGTGCTGACCATCGAGTATTGCGCGGTAGCTATGGTGTTCGATGCTGATCGGATTAGATCGCCACGAACTTTTGGGGGTGGTACTTTTTGCGCGGAATTTATACTTTGGTCGAGCTGTTGAAGTATACGGGTTTGCTTGTAGATTCAGATTTGGGGGAAGTATCTGCTACCGCTGTGATTTATGGGGTCGTAAATGTGAAACATCCACTCAGAGAAATAATGCAGAAGATCCAGTTCATTTTGATATGCTTATGATATAACATTTCAATCTGATTTTTATTTTCTAGTAGCGTGCTCTGAATCAATCTAAGTAGTGTTCTCAAATCTGTCAGAGAGAGGACAGATCATCTGATCACCTACTTTTTTCGCTTGATAAATACTCATTACCATGAATATCGAGTCTAGAAACATGAGTTAGTTGCCATCCCTCCCAAATAATAGGATGATCATGATACCATGATGACCTGTCCTACGATGAGATGGCTCCTCAAACCAAACACCCTCTTTTGGCTTTTGGCACATGGGAAACTCCACTCCTAGCAAACAAGGGGATGGCAGGAAATGCATTGCAGTGAAAGATTTGATGGTTGCCTGGTTTTCCTCTACTTCCAAACCATTTTATGTAGAATTCCAATGCTATCATTGGTTTGCTTTTGGCTTGGTTCAGCTTCTGGCAATATGGATTCATATGATCTTGTGATCTGTATAATGGCATCCACATGTGTATTAGGCTTTTAATACTAGCATTTTAACTCTATGAAAACTCTGCTGTTACCAGCAACAATAAAATACGACCATCTGCTTCAGCTGCTCTATGTAATACTGTCACTTTATATGGTTTCCATAATTCTACTGATGTATCAAGCATCTCTTTGCAATCATCAGGTTCACAAACTTCTGATATCGCATCATGACTCCAGCACTCCTCTATAATCAATGAAAACTTATATTGTTCTACCTTGAATTTTGTGAAAGATTCTATTTCAGATCGCTTGCTTCATATTTATGTTAGCCATCTAATTTTGCACCCATGTTACCACTATAAGAAAACCCTGTGGAAGGATCCTAGAATATATTCATGTAATTCCCCGACTTTAGTATGTGTTATGCTGCACGCGTTGCCAACGGTTTGATATTACATTTCTTCAGTATGGGATATTTGCACCATAGTGTTAATCTTGCCCTCCTTTTTCATCCATCTGGACCTCTTTTACTCTACTGGGTCAGTAGGTCCAGTGCATCTAATCATGCACCGTGACTAAAACACCTGAGCTTAACACTTGATGAAATGTTTGGATATGTCTACAGATTACAGAATGAGCTGAGTTCATAAGAAAAGAATGGCTATTGCCAGCAAGGTCCAATTAGAAGCCGTCATTGTACTTTTACTTGGGCTAAAAGATAATGTATTGCAGTATTTTTGCCCCCCTCCCCCTCTACTAGAATTAATGCAGAGCACCGAGTAGTTCTCTGTAATCTTGAGGAAATGTTTTTTTAATCGTTTTCGGCCGTACTTGAATTATTAATTTCTATCTTTGTGTATGTGCAGTGGGATGATTGTTCAAGATCCAACGAAGAGAAACAATGTGGACTCGATCTTTGACCAAGCTAAACTGATGGGTGCTCAGCAAGTTCCAGTGCCTTCTTTAGATGGCCAATCTTCCAGCTCAGGAAGCTTTACAGGAACCGGTCGACTGCTTTCAGGGGATGCACAGACAGCACCATCTGTTCCTCAACCACCGCAGGAAGTACTTCACAATATCAATTTCTGGGACAATGGATTCACAATAGATGATGGTCCACTAAGAGGCTATGATGACCCTGAAAATGCAGAATTTATCGAGGTTACTTTGACTCTTCTCGACATAATATTTCTGTGCAATTTAAGTTTGTCGTGTACCAAGTAGCTATTTTCTTCTTTTCCTCACTTCCCTATGTTGCTGTGTGCTGCCTTCGTATTTTTGCATGACTGTTGATGCCTTAATTATATCGCGTTTATATTTAATGACGTCTATTATGCTTAGACTGCTTATGTCCCTTGCTGCCATCTGCAAAAAATTCTAGAAAATTGCACCATGCTGCATCAGATGGTATACCAAGTTGCACACTTACCCACCATGACGAAATGGCAAATACATTAGTGGCATCATTGTTAACTAGAGTGTCTTGGACTCGATTTGTGGTATAACACTAGTACCACATCCAGCCTGTTACTGACAGAGCAGGGTATAACACTCCAGCTGCAAGACTGGAAGGTCACATTGGGAGGAAACTTAAGATGGATACTTAGTCACTCCTATGTTAGCGCATTGTAACTTGAAACTATCACTGTGCCAAATGCTATCTGTTGCCAGAAAATGACCATGAAGTTGTTTTTAACGCACCATTTCTTGTCACTGACCTTTTCCTCTTAATTTATTCATGTTGCTTGTGAGGTGTGGAGTTTTTTTAATCTTATTTTTTTTTCAAGATCCAAGTGTTTTGAGTTTGTTGCTCATCTAGAGATCATCTCGATACTTACTGTTTTCCACCTCATAGGCCATAGTCAGTTTTGCATTTCTTTAATATGATGGTAACGGGGGAAACTTCTGATCCCTCAACAGAAAATGTGAACATGAATAAGTGAACACTGAATTGTTCATGGTTTAATGGATTTGTACACTAATTTTACCTTGTCCTCTATTTTCAGAGCATCAAGCTGTCGCAGTGCCCCCGAGAGCTGGAGCCTGCTGATCGAAGGACATCTGTTCATGTGAACGTTATAAAACGATATGCAGATTACGAGGTAGGCCATCCATAAGCCTATTCCGTTTGCAGCAAACCAGTAAATATTTTAACCTTGTTTTTGGTTTTGCTCATCTAGGAACCTGCAAGACCTCGATCATCTTTCCAGGGTGTTGGGAGAACCCTTGGCGGTGGATCTTCAACTGATGATAGTCCAGCACCAGCTCCTGTCACGCAAGAGCCCAACAGTGCTCCCAGGTCAATTAGCTTTGTTGTGGACGACACACAGCCGTTTACATCCATACAGCTAAGGTTGGCGGATGGTACTCGCATGGTGGCCCGGTTTAACCTTCACCACACCGTGGGCGACATCAGGTCTTTCATTGATGCATCCCGGCCAGGAGCTGCTCGGCCGTATCAGCTGCAGACTGGCTTCCCGCCCAAGCAGCTGACCGACTATACGCAGACTGTTGAGCAAGCCGGTCTTAAAAACTCTGTTATCATGCAGAAGATGTAGTGCTCTCACCAAGCTGGGACTCCTCGCACAGAATGTCTTTCCGAGACACAAACTCCGTACGGTTGAACGGTTTATCATGTCGCCAGATACTGCACTTGCATGCAACCTGTAATTTGCCAGGGTAAACATACCGTCTTTTGCAGTCGTCCAAGGAATCTATTGGTACTCGTATCTACTACGAATATGAAGTGCTATCAAGATTATGCATATCCGGTTATTGACCATCACTTACTTGCATAACTGTTCTACTTTCTTATTTCGAAATATTGTGCAAAAGTGGCTGTCAGTTGAAAATCTTTATGATCCTAATCCTACAAATCAAACATAGGCTAGCAACTTTAAGAACTAAAAATTATTTTTTCTGTTAAATATCTTTAAAATAAAGAGGTTTTAACTTTTTCCCTGCCATTTTGCCCACGACAAACAAGCCGCCTGATGTGGCCTGAAATTGATTCCGTGCTCCATCCTTGTGTAAGCAACCGCTTGGCACTTGCTGCGCCGCAGCTGAACCCACTTCTCCCCTATGCAATCTTTGGTGACGCCTATTGCAAGAATCTGAGGAGATTTTTAATATGGAACTACTAGTAGTAGAGAAGATGTTGACCATTTCTTCGCAATTTAAAGTGAATGGTAAATGGCGCAAATTGATAATACAAGGGTTGGACTTACTGCCCTACGCGAACCGTCTACTTTTCTGAAGTGATTCACGGTATGTTTCATTGCTCACTTAGGATGGTTCCTGAACTTTGAGAGCCAAAGGAGGCATTCCCTAGCCTATACGCGATTCGTGTTTACAATGAAAATAGGGACATGTGTATATTTCAGTTAAAAGTGCTCCAAACTGTAATCATTTTGATCCCTGTGAAACTGTCCGATCTCTCATGAATAACTGAGTCATGCATTGATAAGGTAAGTGTGACACCATTACACCTGTGACATTCTAATTTGCGAACTTTCAAACTGCGCAGAACTTTTATGTCAGTGAACATCACTATTGTGTGTTTTTGTTTGGCGTAACATGCTAGGGTATGCACGCGCATCGCTGTACAAGACTGTAAGACTACATACTGTATCTTTTTGTTTGCATTTTGAACTACATTGTAGATTCTGATCGTCACATGAATTGCCAGAAATTAATATTCTCAATTGCAAAGGAGATACATTCCATGCGACCGCGAGGGATCAAGATCAGTTTTATCTTACATACGATCCAGCTCGTGCATAGCCTAGCATGATATCATCACGACCTCTTACAAGACCATCAGGCTGAATCAAAGATCTTTCATGGAATTACTCCTCGTGCGTGCAAAAAGGACTACTTTCAAAGATCTTTATGGCACCACGTCCCTCTGTCGCAAGATCCACACTTCGTCTGATCTCTGAAGAAACTCAACTCTCAAGCAGCAGATGAACAAGCACTTGTGTGCAAAATCACCACACAGCTCAATCGCCAACGCACGAGTCCTCGCCATCCGACTCCAACTTCCACCATGGCTTCCCCTTCACACTTCCTGCCAACTCCTCTGACCCATCTCCGTCGCCGTCCTCCTCAAACACCACATCTTCCTCGTCGTCACCTTCATACCTCCACTCCAGCCCTTTAAGCACGTCCCTGTCCCGCCATTTCCCGGACATGGACGGCGCTGTCTTCCTGGCCTTCCCGGCGATCACCTCCGACCAGGTGAAGCCCACGTCGGCCCACCTCGCCAGCCCGGATTCCCCGCTGACCACCACCGAGCGCACGCCCTTCTCCCTCGCAAGCCGCAGCAGAGGGGCGAGCACGTCCTGCCCCGAGACCAGCATCAGGCACCCCACAGACCCTTCGTCGAGCACCTCCTGGGCACGCTCCCGTAGGGAAGCTGACGGGTACCGGGAGAGCTCAGGGCTGACTCCAGCTCGGCGGAGCTCGTCGGCGGGGGATCCGGGGTCTATGCCGGCGGTGAGCTCGCGGGCGGCCTTGGCGTACTTGGAGAGCTTGAGGGAGAGGGACGCGGCGAGGCGCACGCGGCGGTCTCCACGGGAGGATTCGATGCGTTCGAGGCGCTTGGCGTGCTCGCGGGTGTGGATGGTGTCGAAGTGGCGGAGCAGCGCGTCACGGGCGCGGAAGCGGCCGCCGCAGACGCGGCAGAGGTGGGTGGTGTCGGCGGACGGGTCAAGGGCGGGGAGGCGGTGGCAGGGGTGGAGGAACGCGGCGGAGAGACGAAGGCGGCCGAAGGAGGAGGCGGCGAGGTGGAGGCGGACGGCCGAGTCGTAGAGGGGAAGTTTGGAGGGCGGGCGGGAGGCGGCGAGGTCCCAGAGGACGGCCACGGGGGTGTTAGGGGCGCGGGCTGCCGGTGGGGAGGTGGTGTAGCGGTGGTGCAGGGGTGGTGGGAAGAGTCCAGTGATTGAGGCGAGGAGGCGTCGCCGGAGATTGCAGAGCGGCGGGAACATGGGAAGGGAAATCGCACCGGCAAGATGGGGGCTTCAGCGGCGGCGCAGGGAGTGGTGATCGGTTTTTTTTTGTTGTTGTTGAGAACAATGGTGATCGGTTGCTTACACAAGGATGGAACGCAGATTCTACTGTAAAAAAAAAAGATGGAACACAAATTCAACGAAAATGCGACCCAGGGCACTAGCACCCAGAGCATATTTTTAGACAATAAATGCTCCCTTGCAAGAATTTCAGAAAATTCATCCCCGATAAGAATCGAACTCAGGTCGTTGGGCCGCCACACCGCGACCCCAACCATTGGGCACCTGCCCCGTTCTCGATGGATCACAGATTCAATTCCCGGCTACATCAGGAGGCTTCTTTGTCATGGGCTGAATTGGTGAAAAAATAGAGCCTCTTTGGGAGTACTAAATCATCATGGTGAAACTTACGGTGCTCATTGCAAAATGTAGAGCTATTTCACTAAGCAATAGGAATCGGAAAGCTGTAGGAATCGGAAATGCTCTGTAATGGGTACTGTAGAGCTGTTTGGAACGCATGATTCACTCGTAAAAAATTTACAGGAAAAATTCCTTTGCATATGACTCATAGGAAAAGTACATGAAAGAAAACATTGGCTCTCTTGTAAATGGCGAGAGGTTACTGTATAGAACTGAAACCTAGTCAGTGTATCTGATGGAGAAATTCCCCATCTTGATCTACTACATTCTCTGAGTTCTTGTTGATTTGCGTGAATCTAAGATGCGGGACTACGTCGATCCCTAGTGTATGTGACGATTGTTATCCGAGCTCATGAATCTACATGGCGAATTGAGTCGGTTGATTGGGAGGTTTGGTTCTCTTGTAAAACCCCTCCTTCCTCACCCTTCTCGTGGCGATGGTGTGGATTTTGTTGGTGGAGGTGACACACATTTGAGTACAGATCGAGGGTGTGTTGATGTTCCGGGGAGTATTTTCTTGGTGGGTAACAAACTTGATCCGTTCACTACTGGAGGCAGGTTTCTTTGTTTGCCGGTAAAGGGAATCTGAGTTGACCATGGAGATGAAGTAGCGCATGCTCCAAAATGGCATGAGTTGGTGGAGCCTAGTTAGTCGACTAGATAAACCATCGAACCCATCAAACCTGGAGTCCATGACGAGTAAAGGGAATCTGAGTTGACCATGCCGATGAAGTAGCGCATGCTCCTAAATGGCATGAGCATGCCCGAACACTGCACGACAGTTGCGAGATGCCATGCCTTATTGTCGATGACGAAGTCCAATGAGCCAAAGCACATGAGCTCTAGAAATGAGCTGACCATCAAGCGTCGGAAAGGATCCTGCTCGGATCACAATCACGACAGATGGTTTCCCCACAGCGGGCGCCAACTGTCGTGTACTCACATGGCAATATCCACAATTGGATGGACAAAGAAGAGGAAATGTGGAGCAAGGCACATGTAGGAATGCAGGAATTGGATGGCACACAATGTACCAGGTTTAGGCCATATGGAGTGGAGGTAAACAGTCTACTCTTGCTTTGACGTTGTTTAACATGATGTATGTAATTACAAGTATGCGTGTGAACATGAAGATTGGGACCCCCTATATAGGCCTGCCATGCATTATCCTTGTCTTGGGATCACAGGGGGATGGTCATCTCGTTGTCAATGTACAAGCTCTCTCTCGCGCCTATAATACAAATGCTGACCCGGGGCTTGTCGACGCATAGATTTGCTTCATACCCAACATTGTACTCCATAAGAGCCTGCAAGGTGGGTCCATATAATCCAAGTCAAAGATCATCTAGAGGCCTCCTACCACCCTTTTCACAAGACATATCGCCGGTTTAAATGGAATGAGTTGATAGTGAAGACAAAGATCTCAACAAATCTTCATGCATGATACGAGGGCATATCATGCATAGATGGAAGATGTCACCATGGTTCTAAATTTCAGTTTCGGAAAAATTTCGGGCACTACTGAAATTACTGAAATTCAGTGAATTTCAGTGATTTTGGTTTTTGTTTCGGCCAAAAGACCGAAATTTTCTCGTCAAATTCATTTAAATATTTTAAAATTTACAAAATATTTTAGATAGTTTTTAAATTCCCGTGTAGTACTGAAACTGGTGAAATATTTTGACCGAAAGGTGATTATTTCGGTGTATGCTGAAATCACTGAAATTCAGTGAATTTCGTTGAAATCTCACTAAATTTTAAAACCATGGATGTCACCCACAACGATGACATATATAAATGAAGACCGGAGCTCTCCAAAAGTCAACACAATCCAAGGCCCACGCGAGCGCTGTCGCCATCGCCATCTACATCTTCTCCCAACAGCTTAACCAGTCTGGGGATCCATTCATAAACCCTAAATCCTTCACCATATCCTCGTAGAGATCACCTCCGATTTATACGTACATTGTAATCTGTTAGAATTGTTTTCTTCACTAATTAGTCATGTACAAGGACTTAAAATGTCTCCTTTAGAAATTTCGTGTTCATTAATAAATGTCCATGTACAAGGAACTAAAGATGTCAACAGTACTACCTCCGATCCATAATAAGTGTCGCAGTTTTGAACTAACCCCAGTTCAAAACTGCGACACTTATTTTGGATCGGAGGGAGTAAAAATTAATAGGCACCGAATGAAAATAGAAAGCCTAGTTAACGAAAAGGTGGCTGGCATTTATAGAAAATGTGACAATAGGGATTTACAACTCAACTACTTCTGCTCCACATGCAGTAGGTAGTAGCAATCTATAGGTGTAGTGGTTCAAATGTCTATGCCTCTTTCTGGGAGATCGGCTCAGTGAGTTTCAGCCCCCAAGCCATGTCTTCGCAAGCTTTGACATGGGGCACCATATTATCAGTGTGGAACACTTCGCTGTATTCTTTCTTCGTGCACTCGAAGTATGCTGGCCCTTGAGCGCATGGCTCCATAGACATGGCCTGTTTGCACCGTTGGTCCGGCACTTTCAGGTGCACAGGCCTCATCATGATGT
This sequence comes from Poa pratensis, assembly GCA_947311845.1. Classification (NCBI taxonomy): domain Eukaryota; kingdom Viridiplantae; phylum Streptophyta; class Magnoliopsida; order Poales; family Poaceae; genus Poa; species Poa pratensis. The sequence continues at coordinate 74,880,848 of CAMZMU010000107.1, read as the reverse complement.
ATGGCCTGAGCCCGCCGAGCGCGCTGCCAACGTACCCGAACGTCGACCAGCCGCTGGTGACGATCTTATCGGTCATGCTCAGCAGGTACATCTCGGACAACGCCTTCATGTCGTGCATCGCCCGGAAGTAATGCTGGACCTCCTCGTGGCTTGGCTGGTGCACGCTCACCACCTCGCCGTTGGCGCTCGCCGACTGCCAGTACATCTCCCGGATACGGTCGTGGTACCACCCGCTCAGGCCCGTCATCAGTACGGCCTTGGATCGCGGCAGGGCACCTGCCGGCGGCGGCGGCGGTGCTCCTCCCACGCTCACCGCCAACCCCGGCAGCAGATGCTCCTGCGACGTGCACGCCAGGATCTGATCCAAGACATTCTGGGGCGGCGTGTCGCCATCGAAGACCCTGATCTGAATGCCCAGCGTCTCGTCGGCATTCTTGAGGTAAGAGTTGTAGAACCGCGTTACCATGCCCCAGACGTCGTTCGTCGGGTGCAGGAGGTACCGCGAGAGGATGTAGAACACGGAGTCCTTCCTGGGGAACAGCCGGTCGAGCTCCTCCTGGTATACCGGGTTGAGGAAGATGCTGGGCGCGATGTAGCAGTCCGTCCTCAAGACCACCCACTGCACCCGGTGGAGGAACTGCCGGTGGTCGTCGCAGTACACGAGCCTGTTCGCCGGAGTCGCGGCGTGGTCGAGGTTGATGTACACGAAGCGGTGCTCGGACGCCGGCCCGGTGTTGTTGCCCAGCGTCACGTTCTCGTAGCTCTCCGCCGCGCTCTCCGAAAGGTCCTTGTAGCCCTCGAGCGGGAAGTCCAGTGGCAGCAGCCACGTCGTCCCCGGGAACGGCTCGCAGAAGAGGTCGCCCATGGTCTTTCCCCGATCAAGGAGCAGCACGCGGTCGGTGAGCATGGCGTAGAGGAAGGCCGACACCGCGGCGAGCATACGGTTGCCAAGGCCCCGGTACGAGAGCAGCACAAGGTAGCTGCAGCCGTCGACGGTGTCGACGTTTTTCTGCCCGGATTTCAGCCGCTCCGAAGCTCTCATGTATGGTTCGGTGCCCGGGCCGCACCGCCGCTGCAGCGCCTCCTGCAGCCGCAGCCGCTTGATGAGATACGGCGTCGGCGAGCGCGTCATGTTCTTGCGGTAGTACACGGATTGGTACCGGCTAGCGCAAGACTGCTCGTCCAATCCTGCCAGTAGCAGGCCACCCAAAAGCACGTCCTCCTTGGATTCTGCAGGTGCAAGCATGGAGCAGAGTTTTAACAAATTAGTAACATAGAAAGCTACATGCAAGTGCAACGACGTACGTTAACACGAAACGCCGGCCCGTACCAGCCACGGCACCTTTCCAATGTCGCTTGTATATATGCAAACAATGGGCACAAATGGCAAATTACCTCCTTGTGCTCCTAAGCCGGCCACGGTGTACTTGATCCATACCGCCGGCGCGTCGAAGCCGCCACTGAGGATGAGGAGGATAGGCGGGATCGTCATGATCAGGGCCACCAGCAGGCCGTTCACCACCGAGCTCCATCGCCTGCCGTCTACGACGGACGGCGCCTTCTTAATCTTCTTCCCCGTGAACGGCGATGCCTCTTCGATCCCTAGCCAGCTCGGCTCCTGAGTGCTGCCTCTGGTGTCCATCTTGGGCTAGCTACGTGAGGTGATAATTCACTTGTGATTGCTCCTAGCAAGCTATGCAACTCCGGTTGGTTGTTCTTGTAGAAATGCAAGTGAACTCTTCTCTTTGCTAATAGAGCAGCGTTTGCACTCTTAACAAACTTGTTAGACTTGACATCACAACGTAAACACGTGTACCCAGTTAATGCAAGTCCCCATGTCGGCCCAGTGGTTAATTGCGCTGTGCCAGTTGACTTGAAATGCAAATTAACACTCTCTCTTTGCCAATAAACTAATCTGTTTGCAGTCTATAGTCTAGAATGAATAAATTTCTTCCTCTAGACTACCAAAAGTGTTTTTGCCTCTCGAGGACTGGTGATCCTGCTATTTTCAAAAAATTGAAATAAATATTTACGAGTTGCAAAAGATATTGAAAATATCTTGGATGTAGCCATTGTGTATCCCTAAAACATGCAAAATATGAGTTCAAATGCTTTGTATTTCGAGCTACACAAAAATGTAAAATCTGATAAATTTGGAGATTTGAAAATATGAATACTTAGATCCACACTTTTATCATTTTGTGTAGCCCACAATACAAAGTGCTTGAATTTGATTTTTTTTGCACGTTTGTGGAATACACCATTGACTATATCCGGGACTTTTTTCAATTTTTTCTAAAACTCGTAAATAGTTTTTTTTCTCCATTTTCTCCTAAAATATCAGGAACACCCGAACTCGGGAGCACGAAATCTCCACCGGACTAGACTAGTTATATATAGTCGATCGAGCTATTGTAGACTTCCTTCTAAGAAGATCTGTACGTACTTGAATACTCGGAACGATGCTGTACGTTTGACCTTATAATGACCTTCGAAAGGTTATCAAGCCATTTCTTTTCTAGATTTGGCATCACGAGTACAAAGTTAATTGCAAGTTGCCGTGGTTAACTGTGCAGTGACCATGGAATTCGTCAACTGCACTCTGCGCTAGGTGTTTTATATTTTTTTTGCTCAACTCGTTGCGGGAAATCAGATGTTGAATGCGCCGACGGGCTGGAAGGGTTTTTTTGAAATGGTACTCGTGTTGCAATATTGGTCAAAGATACAACACACGCAGGAATCTCACGTGAAAAAGGCAAACGGAATCACCAGTAGTTCTCAGTCTGCGTAAAGAATTGTATGATCCTGAGCAAAGTTTCTTGCAGTTTTTGTTTTTTAAACTATACGGAGTATTTAGTAAGTGCTTTTCGTAAACTATTCGTGCAGTTTGTACACGAAGATAAAAAAACGTGAGAGGCCGATTGGCCTTTAATATGGCTGAAATCAAATTGGCACGCAACTTTATTACTACCTCCGATCCATATTAGTGGGCACAACTTTGTCTAGATACACATGTATCTAGTCTAAATACTTAACTAGATACATATGAATTTAGACAAATCTATGCCCACTAATATGGATCGGAGGGAGTACTATTAACGGGAATGGTGTTGAATATCTGGTATCTGAATTCTACAAAACTACCGAAAATACCATTGCACGCTTTGTAATCGTCTCCTCCCCAGGAAAAAAATTTAGCGTACTACTACAAATAGTGGTAACCCTCAAAATCTATTAATTGTATATGCAAATAACGGTACTTTTCTCAAAACTATATATATAGCGTGGTATTTTTTTCCATGCTCCCTCCTCTCTATGCTTACCGAATATGCAATGTTCACAGAATTGCATCTTACCCAAACTGCAAGCACACAGAAGGTCTCTCTTAATCAATTCTGCCATACCAAGTTCACTCATGTGTCCAAGATGCATATGCCAAAGTTTAGTTTTACTTGGATCATCATTAGAAACAGCAGAAACAACAGTACCAGTTAAGGTATACCTATAAGAACATATAACTTGGCAGAATTTAAATCACCAATCATGTAAACGAGAGAACCTTTTGATACCTTGAGCACACCACATGAACCGGTGTGCTTATATGAAGGAGATATGCCCTAGAGGCAATTAATAAAGATATTTTATTTGTCATATCTCGATTGTTCATAATATGTTTTATACCATGCTATAAATGTATTGAGCGGAAACATTAATACACGTGTGGTATGTAAACAACCAGGTCCCTAGTAGCCTCTTTACTAGTCCATTGATATCAACAGATGATCAAGATTTCCTGATCATGGACATGGATGTCAATTGATAATGGAGTCATATTATCAAGAGAATGATGTGATGGACGCACACCCAATATATAGGAGAACGTAGTACTCAAATCTTTGACCGTGAGATCATATTTAATCACTATCTCTGGAAGGTGGCTTGATTACATCAAACGTCATACCTTAAATAGGGTGGCAATAAAGGTGTCGCTTTCAGGTATCCGAAGGAATAGGTTGAGGCGTATGATCAAGAGCTGGATTTGCCAATCCACATAGCAGGATAGATACTCTGGACCCACTCGGTGAGATTGCATCAATGAGCTTGCAAGCATGTGACTAGGTCACGAGGATGTAATATCACAGACGAGTAAAGATAGTATTGTCGGCAACGAGATCAAGCTAGGTATCGTGATACTGGAGATCGAGTTTCAGACAAACTAATTATCTCCAGGCAAAAGGTATGGGACTTGACGTTTAAGGTTCAGACGATAAAAGATATTCGTGGACGCACAGGGGCTATCATGGGTTTCCAGATCCCGCAGTTAGTCATTGATCGGAGAGATGTCTCGATCATATCTGGAGTGATCCCGAACCGTAGGGTGGCACACTTAAGGGTAGACTATGGTTTAAATTAGACTGGACTCCGAAGAGAAAAAATAGAGAACACCTGAAGTGTTTCGGGATCTATCCGATGTAGTTTGGAGGGCAACGAAATAAGTTTCGGAGTTAGAATAAATATATTAATTATTAATTAAAGTAACTAATTGATAAATATATTTTAATTTTTAAAGGCGTGCATGTCATCCCATCATGGTTCTTGATCTGAACGGAGCCTTTGCCCACAATATCATGTGGGTTATTATCTCCCATAAGCACGACATCTCCACTTTGCACAAACTCATAAGAACTGAACCAATCTCGATTAGCACAAATATGAAACGAACATGCTGATGCATGTAAAATGCATACATGAACTTTGCATTATTTTACTTATATTCCAGTCATATTGGCATCATATAAGGGTTATATCACTGTTTTATAATGATTTTTGGAATATTTCATGATTTTCCTATTTTTATGGAATTAACCCTGCGCAGGCAGAAAACCCTATTTCTATATTTTAATGTTTCAGGGACCCAAACGACGTCCAAATGACCTGGAAATTTACGAGCATCAGTTTTTGGAAGGAACAAAGCGTGGGAGCGAAGGAAGCAAACAAGCGGAGGCCCGAGGGCCCAGATGAGTGGGCCCACGCGGCCCATGTACCTGGCCGCGTGGGACCCCCCTTTTGGTCCTCGGAGCTCCGCTGTCATCGATCTTTCCTCCACCGACTCCGTTTTGACCTAAAACCGCCTATAAAAATAGTCCCCCGACATTCTCTGGAAGGAGAGCCGCAGAAACACAGAAACCACGAAACAGAGACCTGGAGTTGCAGATTGGAGGGGGAAAACTCCGGCGGGGCGCTGCCGGCGTGGTCTCCATCTTCTCCAACGACTTCTCCACCGTCTCCATGATGAAGAGGGAGTAGTCCACCTCTGGACTATGGGTTTGTGGAAGTAACTTATGTATCTCTCTCTCTTGAGCTTCACTAATTAGTACCGTATGAGCTGCTGAACATGATTACGGTCATCTATGTAATACCTTTGTGGTGGATCTTTTATGAGTTAATATATGTTTGAGATTGCAATGGTTTTGTTTCAGTTATGAAAGTAGATGCATATTATGTACCCCGTTCTTGTTTACTTGTTTTGATCAAGCATGTTTATGAGAGCGTGTGAGGGGGAACGTGTGCATTAGTTGGAGTAACGGGGGGTGGCTAGTGCAGTGAACGTGAGAGAAAGTTCTGCGTCCACTTGGGTGTTTTACCTTACTTTGTTGCCTCACTAGGGATAAAAAGAAATACCATGCTACCAGAGATGTGGGTGTGACCATTGCCACTTCCTCCATGACTAGATCTAACATGTTCTTATTTTAACTTCATGTCATGATACTTATTGCTATACTCTGAGTTATCTTAATTACTGAGGTGTTATGATTTAGTTCGCATCTTGGTGGAGTATAATAAAGACTAATAACCAAAAGGTCTCTATGTTAGGACGTGATGCCCATATAATTATAACTTGTTATTAAACTGTTGTGTTGCAATCTCATATGTCAACTCTAGTGTTCCATTGTCTACCACTTTATTAAAGAGAGAGTGCATTTGTGAAACCATAAACCCCGGTCCATTTTTAATCATAAGAAACACCTTTCCAACCACTTTTACCACTTTTCCATTTTCTGTCATTAAAAATCCGAAAATACAAAAACACTTTTACATCTTGCATTCATCATATAAAACCCAAAAATATCATTTATCATTGTTACCACCATCCTTGCATATTTATTTACCACCATTGCATATTTATTTATTGTTTGCATTGCATATTATCTTGATATCATTCTCACACCTTGTGCTTGACAACCACTAGGTGAGGTTGAGGACAAAACATTTACTTTGTTTTATAGGTAACCAAAAGAAGGATAGGAAAGATAAATCTTCACTACTGATTCCCCGAGAGTTCGATATTAAACTCGAGTCACCCCTCGTGGGGAAAACACGTCTTCCACTTACTACACACTCTGCACTTGGAGTCTCAACCTAACCCATTTACTTTTCACGCAGGTAACTACGTGAAGGGCCATCAAGACTGTTTTCTGGCGCCGTTGCCGGGGAATCATTGCTGAAAGGTTTATCCAATGTCCCCTGCACTAGCTCTGTTTTCTGGTGCCGGATTTATCCAAGGATATCTCACCAAGTCAACTCATCACCAACTTGTGCTAACACCTAAGCTTGGGGAGGTTGCACCTACGTGAGCATCATCTTATCCATCTTTACCTTCAAAGCAATTTATCTTGTTTTGTCATTGTCTTGCATATTTATTTTCAGTTTTGCATAAAAAATTAAAAAACACATAAAAACTTGCAATCATGGTTCTGGGAAACAAACAAGGAGTGAGTCTCCATTGAATTCGGTTTCTAATTTTAAACAATATCATGGAGAAACATTAAAAGATGCTTGGGTAAGAATTAATAGGATGCACTATGAAGATCCTACACCTTGTGAAGATGAAAAGCTAAACCTTTACTTCTATTATGGAATAGACCCTTGGTACCAAAATGCTTTAGATGGGGCTACAGGGGAAGTTTTGTGTTGTCAACACCACCTTGTGCAGCCATGACACTTAGAAGAATCTTTGGTAGCTTTGTGGGTAGCAAGAAAAAGTTGGAGGACACCGCGGTAGCACTTGCATTATCCAAAGATAAATTTGAAACTAAGTTAGAGAAGCTACCAAGTAAAGAGGATTTTGAACAACTAGTATCTTATTCTGAAAACATTATTCCCAAGATAAACAATGAATTAGTTAATGTCATGCATAAACTAAGATTATGTGAGAAGGAATTTCTTGAAAAAGATGTTTACCTCAATAGAATTGAGGAAAAGCTGGTTTGTGTTAGTGATTCAATAAGAAAAGACTCATCATTTAAACATGTGAAAGAAGTTCCTGTTAAGCAACAAGTTTGGGTTAAAAAGGAAAAGAAGTTGAGGAAGTTAAAATGCTTAGTGAAGTCAAGGAACCATTGCTTGACTTAGAGAATTGTAGCTTGCATGAATTAATATCTATCTTACAAAAATTTGCAAGTGATCCTTCCATCAACTCTAACCAAGCTGGTTTTGGTTCTTATATTGCTAATCATGTCTTGAAAGAAAAGATTGCTAGGTACAACCAAGAGGCTATGATACCACCTAAGCTTGGGGATATATGGATTCCCAAAGTCCTAGTAACCATTGGAAAAGAGACACACCATGCTATACTTGATCTAGGATCTAGTGTCTCTGTTTTATCTAAAGAACTATATGAAGTACTTGAATTGAAAAATCTTGAAAAATGCTCTATTGAACTTGCACTTGCTGATGATTCCATTAAACATGCTTTAGGAAAGTAAGTGATGTTATGGTAGAGTTACATATGACATTTGTGCCTGTTGATTTTCTAATCATGGATATGGGGAATAAAACCTCTAGTCCAATTATTCTTGGAAGACCTTTTCTTCGTACTACAGGTGCTATCATTGATTCAAAAGAAGGGAATGTGAAGTTTCAGTTTCCACACAAGAAGTGCATGGAACACTTCCCAAGGAAGAGGGCACATCATTCAAGCTCCCTCATGAGCTTCGTCCACAATAAACATCAAGTAAGAAGCCTAGCTATATGGCTATAAAGAAAGCGCTTTACGGGAGGCAACCCGGTTGTTTTTATTTGTGATTTTCTTTGTGTCCTCTTGCTGTAACAAGAGACTTATGTAGTTTAGTTTCTGGAATTTTTAATAAAGTGCCAAGTTTTACTCATTTTGGTTGAAGAAGTTGCTTATAGCGTTCGGAGATTTTATTCCTGCACGAATCTGTGCACGGTATGATTTTTAATTCTTATTCTGTAACTCCGAATGAGCTCATATTTGAACTGTAGTTGCAACTTTTCATCCTCTGTATGCATGAATTTTTTCGGAATTTTCGACAAAGTTAAGTAGGGTAGAAAAATACGTTTTGCTGCTGCTGTTTTTCTGGACAGATTCTGTCCCATTTTGTTTGATGCATGCTTAGAACTTTTAACTTGAATCTTTTTATCCAATTGAGTTTATGAGTAGGCATACAACATTATACACTTTCTGGACATTCATATGAATTTTTGTCTAAGGATTATATGCAGCAAGAAATCTATTTGTTTATCACTACTAATGCACCCCACAGAAAAAGAAATGGGAGAAACGGTGTTTTGAAGTTTTTTCACAGGGATTAGAGGAGATGCACCAAGAGCTATCCAAGGATGGTGAAGACCATAAGCTTGGGGATGTGAAGACAACCCCACTGGACCTACACACTCTCGGTTTGCACACGTCTAACTTCTGTTTTTCGATCGAAACACTTTATCGCATAAACTTGGAGCGTCTTTTTGTTTGTTTTGGTTTGATTTTTATTTTGTGAGACCACCACACTATCATTTATATATGAGAGAGCTACTGGAAATTTGGGTTGAATTATGTTGGATGCTATTATAGATTGGGAAAAGGGATGTTGGAGTTGATTTTAAAAGATACATATAGTTGCATGATTCATGAGCTTGTTAATGAGTAATAATTTGCAAGTATTTTATCAAGAGCTATCTTTTATTCATGTTTTGATGCTGAATGTTATTTTACTTGTTTAACATGGATTAGTTAGTTCTATGGACACTCATGCATGCATTTAGATGGTCAACTTTCTCCCTCTTGCTAGCCCAAAAATTCCAACAAGCAAAAACTTGTTTCCAACACCTTCAACCAAAGTTTTTCCAGTGAGTCCACCATATCTACCTATTAGCTTTATGCTATTCCGAGTATGTTTATCATGATATTTGTGTTATCTATACCTCTGAATGAAAATGCTTATGTTGTTATTGTTATGGGAAAAGTTGGTTATAGAGCTCTCTCGAACTTGATGCACACTTTACTTTCATTGCATAAATAAAATATGACCCATTGTGATTAAAATTATGATGTTGTGGCTTGACAAATGTCTTTGGTTGAGAGTTAGCTCATATGTGCTGTCACATGGCAAGCTTTCAACATGCACTTCATTCATTTAGTTGATATCATGTACTTTTGTTTATGGATGCTTACCATGGGTGAAATAAATGTGGAAATGAAGTGAGTTTAAATGAGTTTGTATAAATGGTTAGAGAGACGCCTGGGCCGCTAATCTAAGCCATGCATCATTCATGGTGGAAATTTACTTACATGCTATGGTGAACCTTCTGTGATACACCTTACAATAAAAAGCTATCTAATGGTAAATAAAAAGGGTGTTGAGATTGTTCATTGTGTTTGTTTGTCTTGTCATTTTGATATGGGCTTGTTCCATATCCTGGGACAAGAGGTACCCCAGTTGACGCTCTTAATGATACTATTATTACTTACAATGATATTTAACTTGAACTTGCTTTGTTTCCCAAGTTGAGTAACACATGGAGTAGGTACTTGTATTCAAGGGGCATGAGACTTTCAACCTGTACTTTGTCAAGCACACTACTCATATTTGCTTTCACTTTAAACTTAATCATTCAAGATGCTATGATAGGGGAATGAGAGCTTGACACCAAGGATTACCACATTACAATCATTAACTTAAGTAGAGAAGTTCAGAAGTTAGATGAAATTTATTCATGCTTTACCTCTACTCTATATATATATATATATCTTTCCAAAGTGTCCACCTTTTATATTCAGATTTTCATCAATACTCTATGACCATTGTAGGATGTTCTTACTTATCATTATGCATACATGTGGTCCATAGTACTTTTTTCTATGTTACACTTTGTGAATTATCATTGAACATCCTTGCATTGAATACTTGATATCACTTCATAAACTATCTTGCATATTGCTACTCCTTTTAAGAATGAACATTTGACTCTATGTAGCAATAGTAATCATCTTTGATATCCATTGATAGTATTAAATTGCAAAGTCCATGTTAGTTTTATCACCTTCATACTCGAGGACGAGTATAGGTTAAGCTTGGGGATGTTGATGCATGTAAAATGCATACATGAACTTTGCATTATTTTACTTATATTCCAGTCATATTTGCATCATATAAGGGTTATATCACTGTTTTATAATGATTTTGGGAATATTTATGATTTTCCTATTTTTATGGAATTAACCCTGCGCAGGCAGAAAACCCTATTTCTATATTTTAATGTTTCAGGGACCCAAACGACGTCCAAATGACCTGGAAATTTACGAGCATCAGTTTTTGGAAGGAACAAAGCGTGGGAGCGAAGGAAGCAAACAAGCGGAGGCCCGAGGGCCCAGATGAGTGGGCCCACGCGCCCATGTACCTGGCCGCGTGGGACCCCCCTTTTGGCCTCGGAGCTCCGTTGCCGTCGATCTTTCCTCCACCGACTCCGTTTTGACCTAAAACCGCCTATAAAAATAGTCCCCCGACGTTCTCTGGAAGGAGCGCCGCAGAAACACAGAAACACGAAACAGAGACCTGGAGTTGCAGATTGGAGGGGGAAAACTCCGGCGGGGCGCTGCCGGCGTGGTCTCCATCTTCTCCAACGACTTCTCCACCGTCTCCATGATGAAGAGGGAGTAGTCCACCTCTGGACTATGGGTTTGTGGAAGTAACTTATGTATCTCTCTCTCTTGAGCTTCACTAATTAGTACCGTATGAGCTGCTGAACATGATTACGGTCATCTATGTAATACCTTTGTGGTGGATCTTTTTATGAGTTAATATATGTTTGAGATTGCAATGGTTTTGTTTCAGTTATGAAAGTAGATGCATATTATGTACCCCGTTCTTATTTACTTGTTGATCAAGCATGTTTATGAGAGCGTGTGAGGGGGAACGTGTGCATTAGTTGGAGTAACGGGGGGTGGCTAGTGCAGTGAACGTGAGAGAAAGTTCTGCGATCCACTTGGGTGTTTTACCTTACTTTGTTGCCTCACTAGGGATAAAAAGAAATACCATGCTACCGGAGATGTGGGTGTGACCATTGCCACTTCCTCCATGACTAGATCTAGCATGTTCTTATTTTAACTTCATGTCATGATACTTATTGCTATACTCTGAGTTATCTTAATTACTGAGGTGTTATGATTTAGTTCGCATCTTGGTGGAGTATAAGAGAGACTAATAACCAAAAGGTCTCTATGTTAGGACGTGATGCCCATATAATTATAACTTGTCATTAAACTGTTGTGTTGCAATCTCATATGTCAACTCTAGTGTTCCATTGTCTACCACTTTATTAAAGAGAGAGTGCATTTGTGAAACCATGAACCCCGGTCCATTTTTAATCATAAGAAACACCTTTCCAACCACTTTTACCACTTTTCCATTTTCTGCCATTTAAAAATCCGAAAATACAAAAACACTTTTACATCTTGCATTCATCATATAAAACCCAAAAATATCATTTATCATTGCTACCACCATCCTTGCATATTTATTTACCACCATTGCATATTTATTTCTTGTTTGCATTGCATATTATCTTGATATCATTCTCACACCTTGTGCTTGACAACCACTAGGTGAGGTTGAGGACCAAAACATTTACTTTGTTTTGTAGGTAACCAAAAGAAGGATAGGAAAGATAAATCTTCACTACTGATTCCCCGAGAGTTCGATATTAAACCCTCGAGTCACCCCTCGTGGGGAAAACACGTCTTCCACTTACTACACACTCTGCACTTGGAGTCTCAACCTAACCCATTTACTTTTCACGCAGGTAACTACGTGAAGGGCCATCACATGCAGAATCAAGAATCCATTCATCATGACCCGCAACACAACCAACAAACACAACAAGAGCATCACCAGAATCTGAACTATCAGCGGATGCAACAACGGCCTTACCATCACCATCGGATCTATTTTTTGGTTGGTAAGTACCGTTCTTTTTCTCGTTATTCTGCAACTTCCAGCAGTCATCAATGACATGTTTAGATTTCTTACAATACCTGCAGAAATTATCTTTTCCTCTGGACCTCGAACGATCTCTGCCGTTCTTACTCTTATCTCTATTGTTGTGGTTGTAGCTCTTCTGCTCAGGCCTTCCATGGACCTGCAATGCTTCGCCCTTGGAGGACGACTCCTCTTTTTGTACCATACCTTTCATCTTTTCCCTACTAAGTAGGGTCTCATAAACTTCCGTAGTGGTTAGTTCATCACGACTAAATAGTATGGTATCATGAAAATTCGCAAAAGAATTTGGTAGCGAACACATAAGTAAAAGAGCTAGATCTTCATCATCATATTTTACCTCCATCGACACTAGGTCGGAAACGAACTCCTTAAAAAATGATAAGTGGTTCATCACCGAACCACCTTCATGTAACTTGTGCATAAACAACTTCATCTTCACGTGCATCTTGCTGGTTAGATCGATCCTTAAACGTGCAGATCGCTTCCAGCTTTCCCCATAGGGATTTTGCAGTTTTCTCCTGCATCACTTCTTGCAAATTATCATTGGACAGATGAAGTTGAATCAGAGACAAAGCCTTACGGTCTTTCCGCTTCTCGGCTCGGTCCATGTCTTCTGATCCTTCTCACTGAATCCATCTAGCGCTTCATCAAGATCATTGGATTGTGCGAGTATCGCACGCATCTTGACTTTCCATAGTGAGAATCTCGTCTTATAGCCCAACAACGGTAGATCAAACTTCATTGTTGTCATCACGAACCCTAATCTGAAACCAGGGTTCTGATACCACTTGTTATAAACGATAGGAAAATAAACGATGAACGAAAGAGATCAAACCAAACGGGGACACGAGATTTTTAACGTGGAAAACCCTTCCAAGGAGGAAGAGTAAAAACCACAGGCGCCAGCCAACAAATCTTCACTATGATTGGGTGAGGTTACAAACATCGGGGATTTACAACAACGAACTTATCCCAACCGGTGACTTAGAAGAGGTATATATAGGTGGTAAACCCTAAGTCGGCTGTAGTCCAAATCGGAAACGATGTGTACCGTACCGCGGGGTGATGCCGCCCCCCCCCCCCCTCCCGCACCCCCCGACGTACACAGGAACATGCAGGATAACGTGATGGGCCTCCCTCGCTACAGCAAAAGTTAGACTTTATCTTCATATGAATGTCGATCGCATCAAAACAACACATCCGTACAGTCTTCAGTTACCAGTCAGGATGTGATAATTGATTTGTTGAAGCGGCATCCGTACGGTCTTCTTTTACTCCTTCCAATTCGTCCGTATAAATGTCCTTGACTGGGTACTCCCTCCGCTCCTGTCGTGCTACTCAGATCATATTCAGCGTCTATTCTTTCCCGGGCTTCTCCCTTCGAGGTTTACCCTAATTTCCTTGGTTATTACAATGGTTTTTTATTTCTGTGCCCTACTTTGCTTAGTTTTACTCGTTTGTGCCCTACACCCTTAACTTTGCTCGGTTTTGCCCTACTTCGTTTTTTATAGGCCCGCACATGGCAAAACGGACCGTTTTCGTATGGTGAACCCCTTTGATCGTTACATGGATGAGTTCATGACGAGTGGGACCAGTAAAAAATGCTGACATGTGGGCCCGCTTAAAATGTTGACATGTCAACAAGCCATGCTCTTGTAAAAAACAGGCGAAATTTGAAGCGAGCAAGGATGCTGGCGGTGGCGTCACTCCCTCCATCTGCCCCGGCCATAGCCGCATCATGTCACCGGAGGTTCTCTCCGACCCCGGCATCTCTGCGTGATACGTCTCAAACGTATCTATAATTTTTGGTTCTTCCATGCATGTTATATATCATTGCCACATGTTTTTATAATGTTTTTATATCATTTTGGCACATTTTATAGAACTAACCTATTAACAAGATGTCCAGTGTCAGTTCATGTTTTCTGCTGTCTTTTTGTTTCAGAAAAGCTAGTCAGGGAACTTTCTCGGAATAAGCTGCAAATTTATGGGAATTATTTTTACATGGAAACAAAGACTGCGCTAGGAGGAGACCTGCAAGGGGCCCACAAGGGCCAGACGACCCCCAGGCATGACCAAGGCCTTGGCCGTGCATGGGCCCCACCTGGGCGACTCCGAGACCTCCTCGAGTTGCCCTTTCGCCAATAAATTGCCTTCGTCCCGAAAACCCTCGGAACCCGATCATATTTTCTAGAAAACGTCTGAGGCCGCCGCCGTCGCCAATCCTAGCTCGGAAGGGTTCTGCTGCTCTTCCCGGCACCCTGCCGGAGGGGGAGATCGTCACCGGAGGCATCTACACCACCATGCCTGCCTCCGGAGTGATGTGTGAGTAGTCCACCACGGGACTATGGGTCCATGGCAGTAATTAGCTAGATGGTTGTCTCTTCTCCTTGTACTCCATTGTTTAGATCTTGTGAGCTGCCTAACATGATCAAGATAATCTATTTGTAATGCGACATTTTGTGTTTGCAGGGATCCGATGAATTATGGAGTCATTAACATTATTGTTCAGTTTATCTATGATATGTTTTATTTATGATCTTGCATGCTCTCTGATGCTTGTGTATGCTTTGGTCGAAATAATTACTTGTGTCAGTAGAGTGAGTATTTATGCTAGATAGTGGGTTCATGTCTCTCTTGTCTGAGCTCGAGTTGACAGAAACGATTAAGGCTTGAGATGTGCTATTACTACTAGGGATAAAACAGCGGTCTTTATTGCTATATGTTGTAACCATTGCTTACATTACGCACCATGCTTATTGCAATTATCTGTTGCTTGCAACTTAACACTTTTGGGTGACATGCTGGATAGATGCAGTTGGATAACGATCTATGTATTTTGACGTAATGCCCGTATTAAATGAAACGGTGAACTTTGTGTCATGATAGTATTGTGTTGCGCCCATGTTTGTCAATTGCCCTGCTGTAATTTGTTCACCCAACATGTTTATCTTTTGGAGAGACACCACTAGTGAACTGTGGACCCCGGTCCTATTTTCCTATATTGCTTACAACTGTTTTCATAGTTTTTTCCTAGTCATTTGCTCGCTGGTCATTTTGCTCTCATATTATTTTCCACCATACGTTTAATCCTTTGTGTTCAGCAAGCTAGAGAGATTGACAACCTCTCTGTTTCGTTGGGGCAAAGTAGTTTGTTCGTGTGTGCGCAGGTCCACGTCAATAATCGTAAACGGCGCCGTTGACACCTTGTTAGAGCCTTCTCCAAATCCTACTAGAGTTATATGTTTGGGCGTCAAATTGGATTTAATATAACTTTGTAGTTATATATTTTCGCTCGTTTGGAACTTGCTCTATTGAGTTTTTGTGAAAAACATGTCTGATCCAAATGGCATTGCCAAGTTAGAGTTGGTAAATGAATTTTTCAGAAGGTGAAACCTTTTCAACTAGGTAGAGGCTTTTAAAACATGTCATTTGTAGATGGTTTCCCTTTTTTTTTATTAGTTGTGACTCACCCTAGACCTAAACCCAGACCCTAACCCCAAACCTAAACCTAACAAAAAGTGGGTTTTGGTTACAAGAATAAGAAAAATCCCTTGTTCAACACTATTCTACATCCAAGATATGGCCTCATTTAGACAAACTATGTCATGGTTACGGCCATGACCTAGCTCATTTGAGTCGAAAGTCATACATCTTTATACCTCGTAGGTCATTTCTGAGAAGGGTTTTCCACAAGAACTTTCATAACCCATGTTTATTATTTTTTTCTAGGTGATAGGACACATAAAAGGATGTCACGCGAAGGTTTCCCATTTTTTTGAATTAGTTGTGCCTTACCCTAACCCTAAACCGTGATCGTCAACCCTAACCCCAAACCTAAACCTAACCGTACCCCCGTTCCAACAAAAAAGCGACTAAGATCTCTAAAGAAAGTACATATAGTGGATCTAAAAGTGATTTTTCAAAAAATCACGAGCAAAATTTGCGACACTCGTAGTTCAAATCAGACCCACTTCCAGCGAAATCGGTGGGAACTGTGAAATACGAGAAATACCTACGACTGTTTTTATATCCAAACCCAGGGTCATATGTACTTATAAAGTGGTCTGTTATTTTTTATACCTTGGGGTATTCTGCTTTTGGGGAACCGTTTTTGTAGCTGCTTTACAAAAAAGGCAGTTTCGACACTAAAAAAGATGAAAAATGTATTTTTGGTGCAAAAAAACCCATCTTTTTACCTATGTCAATATTGAGCGCAACGGCATTGTACACGCGTGTGCAATATTTTGGATCATTTCAACAAGGGATGCAAAATTTAGGCCATACCCTAGCATAACCCTAATAACCCCGTTGACCATATAACCCAGTTGACTCTCATAGCCCCGTCGAGGGAAAAACTGAGAAAACCCAGCGCATTTCTGAAACTTCAGGGGTTTTCTGTAAAATCACCCCTTCGAGAGCAAAATTGAGAAACCCCACCCTGTTTCTGAAAGTCCAGGGGGTTTTCTATAAAACCACCCTTTTCCTCTTCCCCGCCGGCCAAACCCTAACCCGACCTACGGCCACGACGGAGCGCCGCCATTCCCGACCATCTGAAGCCCAGACGTACCGCCGTGGAGCTCGGGATCGACGCCAGCTTCCTCCTCGACGAATTGTCCTTTCTGGGAAGGCTCAAGTCGACGAAATCAAGCCGGCTACTTCAACTCCGGCCGCCATGCGGTGGATGATTTCGTCACCGTCCGAGCTTCCCCGAGCTCAATGACCACCTCTATGTTCTCCTGTTGACCTAAGGATTCTCCAGGACCCCTTTTCTCACTCCTCTCTATGGTTTGTTCTGCCGCCGTGTGCCATCTTCGGCCACCGCGCGAGCTGGTCGCCGGACTATCTCCGGTGACCAATAGCTAGCGGCGCCGGCGCCGGCCGCCTCGCCCAGATCAGGAGTGATTTGCCCCTAGCACCCGATCAGATCTTGGACGCCGGCAGCTTGGCACGCCGCGAGATTTTCTGCACGCCGACTGGCGCAACGCCGAGGTCTTCGCCGGCCGCTGCGTCCCACGACCATTAGTATGGTTTTTAACTATTTGTGTAGTAATTTATGCAACTTTCCTGCCTAATCTTTCAGTTACACATTATTTTTGCTTTTATACCGCATTTACAATTATTTATTGAATGGTTATGTAAAATTTTATCAAAATGGCCAGTAAATTTCTGGTGTGGCATACCCAATACAAAAATCCTAGATCCGCCACTGCTTGAAAGAGCGAAGTAGGACAAAACCGAGAAAAGTTAAGCGAATAGGACACAAACAAAAAAACCAAGCGAAGCAGGGCACGGAAATAAATGACCCTATTACAATCTCCATATTTCCAACATGTTTGCAGAGCCATTGGGATGTGATGAGAAGTACTTTCCTGGACTGTTTCGCACGAAGTAGAGACAAGGGCAGAAGGCCTCATGGACAGGTTGATTCTTATTTGTTCTTGCTTTTGCTTACCTTCTTGCTTTCCCGTAGCGTGTATGGCTTTTTTTTTGTGCTTCCCTGGTTCAACCGTCCAGGTTTCTGAGGATAATAATGATTCAAGTGGAGAATGTGTTGGTGCTTACGTAAACAAACTAATGATCCGAGTCAACAAAGTACAGATAAAGTGTGCACCATTTACTAATTTAATCAATTTATTTTGATCTTGTCTCTACTTTTAATCATAAATTTTCCCGCATTTTTGGCACCAGGAGCTTCGGCCTCTGAAGCTTCAAATCACCTACCTAATTAAGCTTCAGATGCTCTATCTGTCCGACCTTATATACTAATTGATCTGGAAGCTAAAACTGGCTTAATGTCTTTCTTTTTTTGTAGGAACGCTTCTTAGTCTGCAACATCTAGGAAAAGACCCTATGTTCACTTCTGTTGTATTTGTTTCCATTGCCTAATTCGTATGTCAGCCTTGAGGAACCCCACCAAGCATTACAAACTACTATCAGCCTCTTTTTTTGTAATAAGAACTACGTACCACCAAACTCTACAACTGTTGCAAATTAATCTTCATTTACTTCTCACTATGCAGTACGTACACTTCATATAATTCCAAGTGCTGACAGTTTTATACGTAACAGATTCAGTTTTAGACGTAAAATTACCTAAAACTGAATCTGCTGGCAAGAAATTGTTCAGACATTCTTGTTCTGCTTTCTGCTCCTTCTACCTTCGAATGCATCAACCAATTGCATCTAGCAATGCCGATACAACATCTCATCTTCATCATCGGGAAGTGCATCATCGTCTGCATCTGCCACACTGGTCTGACTATCACTACAAATAGGTTTAGATGGACCGGACCTCCGAGTAGCGTGTGGACGTTCAGTACTAGCAGAATTATTTGATTTCTAAACATCCTTTCCTTTACCCATTTTTTGCTTGCTGAAACATTTCGATTTGAATTTTATCAAAGCGGGTTCCAACATTCTCGACAAAAAAGGTAACCTAGATGCTCGTCAAAAGTTAGTGAGATAAATCTTTACTCACTAGTGTCGGAGTATCTCACATTAACAACATCGGCTTAGCTTCAAGAATAATCAGCACATAGTTAAATTAACATTTTTTAACGATATACTCGTTTCTACCACCTTTTAATAGTAAAAGCGGAAATCACATGCGGTTATGCTAGTTTCCAGTTTGAATGCCAAACGAAAAGCGTCTTTGCATCGATCTTGTTCGATGAAAAATAACGCACTATGATCGGATCATATCTATATTTACTTGTTAGATCATACTATCGATAGATCATCACCTACCGAGGTGGAGTCCAAGAATTCTCTAGTTATGGATCAACCCAGTCCTCACCACGATCAATGTGGGGGGGGGGGGGGGGGGGGGGGGCACGATGTTGCTAGCCATTGATGTATCATCGCAACAACCCCTCATGCTGACGCAACTCCCCTAAAGCGGAGGTGAAACGCCGCATTTCTTTGTCGACGATCGTAGTCAGGGCAGCAAGGTCCGTGACGGGCATGGCAGGCACCATGACGCTGGTGACTGTGCGTGAGGGCCAGATCGCGGCCAAGATGGTACGGAATGAGGCATAAAACTGGCCCCACCTGTCAGCTTTTTACGTGATCTCACTCGTCACGACTTAGCCAAATAACAGTCAACAAGTTTGACCCGACAGAAATGTCCCGCTAGGGCAATTGTGAGGTTCGGGTGGAGCGAGGAGCGGAAAAGTGAGAAAAACTAACAACATGGGACAAAACTGAGTTACACTAAGTGAAGTGAGCCACTAAATTAGAAAACGATATTATTAAGATTGTCGTACCAGATGTTTAACTTGTACCTCTCATGTAATGTGGGGTATATACAGCCCCGTACAACATCATTAGTGGGAGCTTCACAATCTACCTAATACGGGAAAGCCACCTACCCCACCAGATCGTCGAGTTATCCTCGGCCTAAGGGCGTGTGTTGCCGTGTCAATTTTAGCTGTTTTCGTTTAATTTGTTTGTTCCTTATTTTTGCTCTGTTGTTGTGGTTTTGAGTGAGGCGCTTTAACTTTTTTTTGGTATTCTTCGGTTTGACAGATAGACATAGTATGTTATTTCTCTTATTTATAACAAACTTGTGAGTGTTATAAGGCTTATGTTCGGCACAAAGTTTATGACAAAAGTGATTTCAAACCCATAAGTCATAATGCAAAACAATAATTGCTCAAAAAATGGTAGGACGATATCATGAAATGTTTACAGTTTCATCTGCAATAACTTTTTCAAGAATAACAAACTGAAAAATATTCTAATATTTGCATGAAACTATGGATTCATCGTGCTAATAATAATAAGACCAATGATTTTTTTCATAACAACAAGTGTCTTCTACGTCGTCATGTCCATAAATCGCTCGTCTTATTTTACTTGGATAGTATCGAAGCAGACGATGGTGCAGATTATTTTGTAACATGTCCAAAATCTAGTACACGTGAATGGTTGGGGACGTAATCAGAAGGATCTGAAGCAGAAATCTAAAATACACGGGACAACAACCAAACAAGTAAAACATTTTAAAAGGATAGTCTATTAATTAGTATTTATTTTCGTGATAACTCCTACTATCATTTAAAGGGATTAACTATTCAACCGAGATGTAATGCATTTCTAGCATAAAACTAATCTCTACTATATATAGAAAGCTAATCTCTATTAATATCTACTATCATTTGAAGGGGCTAACTATTAACAATTGATTGCAACTAACATAAATCGCTTGAGAAATCATGATCCTGCAGTGAAAGAAAGCAACTCATGTGTGCGGTGAATGAAAGCAACTCATGTGCGCGATTAAAGGGAAATCTATTCAAAATTTATCATCTAACCAACCATGTAGAACTGGTACTTTATAATCATCATCATTTTTATCATGTCCCTTACCATATCATCGGTGTATCGAAAGCAACAACTTTAAAACATCTCTTATATATAGTTGCCAGCTAAAATATGCAGTTTTAACATGTTTCATTATAACAAATCTCACCAATCTATACGTAGGATTTTTTTGCAAAACTCTATACTTACGAGTTACCAAAATCATTACTGCAAGTCTGCAAATACGAGACAACCAAACGCATCCAAGGAAGTGTTTGGTTACTCGTAGGTATTGCATTTGTGTCTCACCAGAGGCTGGCTATAGAGAAACGTGGTGCCGGCCATATTCTGCACTAAGTTTGCTTGGTTGTATTGATTTTTGCATGTATTTAGAGAGACACAAACATATGCGTTTGGATGTATACTATGTTTCCTATACTCTCGCCAGTTGGCTAAGTGACACTTGAATAAATTCGTCTATCTGACAGCCACATGAGGAGCGGCGAAGGAATAACGGTGCAGCGGCCGAGGTAGCGGCTGGAGCTGAACGGGAGGTGAAATTTGGGGTGGGAGCGCACATACCCGTGCGTACATAGATTATAAAAAAATTTACGTATATGTTCGTCGAAATGAAAATGCTATATCATGAAAGTTGTGGGGAACAACGAGATGGATCTACTCATCGAAGGAAATTTCAAACTGTTGAACGAGTGCGACAAATTGACAAAATTTGTCTAAAAAATAGTACAAATTTTGGTCCAAAATTAATAAGTTACAATTGACGAAATTGATTTGTGCATGTATGTGGAGAGACGCAAACATGGGCCTTTGGTTGTATATTGTGTTTCCCCTACTCTCGCCACTTGGCTAAGTGACACTTGAACAAATTCGTCTACCTGATAGTCACATGAGGAGCGGCAAACTGAATAAGGACGCGGCATGACGACAGTGTGGCGACGAAGGTAACGGATAGAACTGCGCGGGCGGTGAAGTTTGCAGCGGGAGCGGACATACACTTACATACCTATAGTATAAAATCCATACAAAATCTACACATATGTCCACCAAAAGGAAAAAGTTACAACATGAAAGTTGCGGGGAACAAAAAGAGGATGTATGAATTGAAAGAAATTTCAAATTGTTGAACGAGTATAGCGAATTTGATAAAATTTGTCTAAAAATAATACAAACGTCGGTCCAACATTAACTAGTTACAATTGCCAAATTAATAACCGATCACGGGGATATAATCTACTCGTCGATGACGCTCATATGTTTATTATATATTTATCTTTGAATCCCAGTCGTGTATTCGTCCAGGACCAGGGGTGGGCGTTTGGTTCCCCCGAACCGAAAGGTTCGGTACTTCGGTATTTTAAGATTTCTCGGTTCCTAGAAAACGGAGAACCAACCTGTGGTTGGATGGTTATGAGGGTGGTGGTACCCTAGCCCACCAGAGTTTAAACTCTAGGTTTGACGCTGGTGTTTCTCATTTGGACGGAATATTCTTCAGTGGGAGGTGACTTCGTCAATCTCAAGACGCGATCCGTCACTTCGGTTGCTAAGAACCGCTAACCGAGTTTAGTACCGAATTAATCGGTTCCAGTCACTTCGGGTTCGGTCCAGGTTAACTCGGTTCGGTTGTTTGGTTTCCGGGTTCTCTATGTCAGCCGAGACCACATGGATCTGACCTAGACCCACACGAAATCCATCTAGGTGTCCCTGGCAGGCTGGCCACCTAGCAAGTGCTAGGAGGAGGTGGACGCATCAGGAGCGTGAAAATACAGGCGAATGACTTACTTCATCTAAAAAACAAAACAAAAAAGGGGAGATGGCAGGCGACGAGGCTGGCCTACCCCGACCTTGATCGGATCATATCAGGTCACCCCTGGACCCAAGTTCATGATGACCATAGGTCATGCTCTTTTCACATAGAAATTAGACGCTACACCATGATCCGTCACTTGCTATTAGTAACAATACTGGATAACTCCTGGAATTTGAGATCCACAGACGCATAAGCACTGGCTTAAATAGAGAATAAAATCGACCACATAGGCATATCTTCCATGCACGGCAAAATGTATGCATAAGACCATCTCCAGCGGCACCCTGGTAACTTTGTCCGGCACCTAGGGATGCAGGCGACGCGTCGCTGGAAGAAGCGGACCGTCCGCTGTTAGGTTGATCTCGTTGTTAATGAGATTGATCCCGTATTGATTAGCCCAACGGCTAAATCAATCCCCTTGACTGCGCCCTGATCGGGGGCGTCCGTTTCCATTATGGACGGTGGGCCCCTGTGACCTGCGCTATAAATAAAGGGTGGGGGCTGGGGCACACGGTACGAGGTTCACCGTGCTGCCAGTCACCCCACCGACATCCCCTCTCCGATCTAGGGTTAGCGCAGTGCTCACGGGAAGCACCACTGCCCCGCAGTCGCCACCGTCGATCACCATGGCCTCGGTCTCGAGCTCGTCCACTCACGGCGAAGGTATCGCCCCAATCCCTCTTTCTCTCTCTCTGTTTTCACACACACACATGATGAACACATCGATCTACCTAAAGGAGTTAATCTAGGATGCCAACAATGGTATCAGAGCATTGGTTCCTAGTTTAATTTCGGTGGAAAGAAAAGAAAAAAGCAAAAGACCCCATCTCGTATGAACCCTAACCCTAAGGAAAGGGAAAAGAAAACTTACCTGCGGGCCACGGGCTCGCCGGCGAAGTTGCGCCGCTCCAAGCCGCGCCATTCCTCTCGATCCGACGCGCATCGGCATGCCGAGGCGTCGGAAGAAGAACATACCCCTCACGGGGCAAAGAAAGTTACCCCGCAAGGGGCAAAGGGCACGGCGTGGCCTCGGGCCGTCGCCGCCGTCTTCGGGCACAACCGCCACGGGTGGCGGCGCATACGCCATGTTCGACGGAGAAGCGCGCTGGACCTCATCCGTTGCACGCTCCTCCGGCGAGCGCAGCGCAGCGCCACCGTGGGCGGGTCGCCGAACGCCGGGAGTGGACGGGCTTCGGCCGTCCTGGCGCGTTCTCCGGCGGCCGCCGAGCCGGCGGCGCGGCCCAACCCCAGCCGTCGTCGCGCGCAGCAGAGGCGAGAGAGCGACGAAGGGGAGAAAGGGAATGCGGCGCTGCGCGTGGTCGCTGGGTCGACTTGATCGACCGGGGAGCGCGGACGACCGTCGGATGCCAGGAACCGAACCCT
The DNA here is from genome assembly GCA_947311845.1 of Poa pratensis. Lineage (NCBI taxonomy): Eukaryota > Viridiplantae > Streptophyta > Magnoliopsida > Poales > Poaceae > Poa > Poa pratensis. Next base: position 74,857,031 of record CAMZMU010000107.1, on the reverse strand, counting down.
AGCTCTCAGCTGGGCCAATTGGGCCGAAAGAAGGGGCCATGGGCCACAGCGGGCCCATTACCGCGTCGCCGCGAGCGGCTGATAGCGCGGACGCGCACGGGCCGTGGGCCGCTGTTATGCGTCGCCCCGCGCGACAGATAGCCGCGGGCTGCATTTTTACAGTTTTTTTTTCTGTTAGCACGTTTTTTGGCAAATTTTTGTCCAATTTCGTGCTGATTTTTGCATAGTTTTTCCTACTCAAATTATTCCAACGAAAATTTGTTTAGGAAATATAAAAGTACAAAGAAATGTTTCTGAAAAGTATAAAGTTTTGTGAATTTTATTTAAAGTTTCCGCTGCAAATAGTTAAAAGAAATTGCATAAAAGCAATAAAGTGAAAATTAAAAGCATGATTAAAATGATATTAATGCTGATTATGATTCTGCTATTATTTGACCAACGTTATTAATAGCATTATTATGATTTAAAGTGAGAATTGAAAGCATGATAAAGTGATTTAATGATGATTATGATTTTGTTGTTAAATGACCAACGTTGTTAATAACATGATTATGATCTGTCTTAAAGGTGCATTTATTTCTTTTATTGCCCAACGGTAATATAGTTTTAATTGCACAAACGGTTGTATGTTTTAATTTATACCAACGTTGGATTATTACATGCAATTGTTTTTGTTATCTTATATCCTTGTGGTTTCAGGAAGTTTTCACCTGATGAGTTGCCTCAAGGACGTTCCGACGCTCAGGGGTGACAACTACGCTGAGTGGTGGAAGAAAGTGAGCTGGCTTTTGTCTGCGCTGAGGTCGACTGGGTTGTGACTACTCCACAGCCAGTCAAGCCAGCAGAGCCAGTGAGAGCATCTGATGATGATGATTCTGCTTGGCAGAAAAAGCAGCTGGACTATGGTCCAGTAGAGATGGGTTACACCCTAGAGAACCAAAAGTGGGTGAACGCCAACAAAAAGTGCATGGCATTCATAAAGAACACAGTTGAGAACGCTATTGTGGGCTCAATTGAAGAGTGTACCTCTGTGGGAGAGTATCTCCAAAAGATAAAGAGCCAGTTTACTGGTTCTTCAAAGACTTATGCTACCCAGCTGCTCAAACAGCTGGTGACAGAAAAGTATCATGGAGGTTCACATGGAATAAGGGAGCACATTCTCAGAATGAGCAACATGGCTGCTAAGCTTAAGTCCATGGAGGCTGATCTGGAGCTCAAGCCTGCACTCATAGTTCACTTGGTGATGGCTTCACTGCCACCACAATTTGAAAATTTCATCATCAACTACAATGTGTCGCCTGAAAAATGGGACATTGAAAAGACCATTGCCATGCTGTCGCAAGAAGAGGAAAGGCTGAAGTCCCAGAATGGGGGCTCCTTGAACTTTGTGAAGGACAACAAGAACAGGAACTACAACGGTTCCCCTTCTAAGCCATATGGCAAAGGTCCTCATCAGTATAAGCCACATGGCAAAGGTCCCAGCAGTTTCAGCAAGTGGACAAAGATACATGCCACCACTGCAAGAAGAAAGGGCATTTCAAGCAAGATTGCCCAGATTGGCTCAAGATGATAATGGCCAAGAAAGGTAAGACACAGTTTCTTTTGTAAATGAATCCCTGTATACACAGTTTTCAAAATCTACTTGGTGGATTGACTCAGGTGCAACGTTCATGTTGCAAATTCTTTACAGGGATTCCATTCGACAAGGAGTTGCAAAGAAGCGAAAGACACATTGAAGTCGCAAATGGAGTTCAAGCAGAAGTTGAAGCTGTTGGCGACGTCTCCTTGGAGCTAGCTGATGGTTTCAATATTATGCTTAGAGATGTTTTATTTGTTCCTTCGATTCACAGAAACTTAATAAGTGTATCGTGTTTGGATAAAGACAGTTATGAATGTTATTTCGGTCATGGCAAGTGTGCCATATGGTTTAAAGATGCTTGTGTGGGTATTGCTTTACTTCATGATAAGCTTTATTTGTTATCCTTGCGTGAAAAAGTGCATTCTGTGAGTAATGTGAATGAACAAATTCCCTTGTCGACAAAGAACAAAAGAAAAGAAAGCGAACTCATGACTCTTCGAAGTTATGGCACTGTCGATTAGGCCATATTTCGAGGGGAAGAATAGAAAGCCTCGTTAAAAATGAATTCTTCCTCCGTTAGAGTTCTCAGATATTGAACAATGCATAGATTGCATAAAAGGAAAATACGTAAAACAAATTAAAAAGGGTGCAAACCGAAGCACCGCGACACTAGAAATTATTCACACTGATATATGTGGACCATTTCCGGTGAAAAGTGTGGATGGTTATGACTCGTTCATAACGTTCACAGATGATTACTCCCGATATGGTTATATTTATCCAATTAAAGAAAGATCTGAAGCATTGGATAAATTTAAAATATTCAAAGCTGAAGTTGAAAATCAACATGATAAAAGAATTAAAATAGTCAGGTCCGACCGTGGGGGGGAGTACTATGGTCGGCACACTCCATATGGTCAAGTACCTGGACCTTTTGCAAGGTTTTTACAGGAAAATGGAATAGTCGCCCAGTATTCTATGCCGGGCGAACCACAGCAAAATGGAGTAGCTGAAAGGCGTAACCGTACTCTTATGGATATGGTGCGCAGTATGATGAGTTATTCCACACTGCCATTGGGATTATGGATGGAGGCGTTAAAAACCGCCATTCACATTCTCAACAGAGTACCAAGTAAGTCGGTGCCCAAAACACCGTACGAGTTGTGGACAGGGAAAGTTCCTTCTCTACGCCACTTGAAAGTCTGGGGGAGCCCAGCTGAGGCAAAAGTTTTTAATCCCACATTGCAAAGTTAGACCCCAAAACAGTAACTTGCCATTTCATTGGCTATCCTGATAGATCAAAAGGTTATCGTTTCTACTGTGCAGACAGATACACAAAGTTTGTAGAAACGAGACACGCGGTCTTCTTGGAGGACGAAATGATGAGGGGGAGCATGGTAGGCCGGAAAATTGATCTTGAGGAGAAGAGGGTGTGTGCACCTTTTCCGATGATCCATGAGCCATTTTTCGCCCTACCTGTTGTACCTGCACCGATAATCCCAGAGGTTGTGGTGCAAGCACCTGTTGTAACTCCACCCGTGACCACAACGAGGCAAGATTCGGAACCTGTCCGTCAGGAGCCGACTCAACCCGTTGTTGAGCATGAAAGGGAGACGACAGCCACATTTAGAAGAAGAGTCGCACGTTGAGACACATGATGTGCCAGAGAATGAGACTCTCAGAAGGTCTAAAAGAGCTAGGAAATCAGCTATTTCTAGTGATTATAGAGTTTATAATACAGAAACAGTTCATATGGAAGAAGATCCCACTTCATATGAAGAAGCCATGAGAAGCGTTCACTCTTCGAAGTGGCTGGAAGCCATGGAAGACGAGATGAAATCGATGAGTTCTAACAATGTTTGGGACTTAGAGGAAATTCCTAAAGGAGCCAAAACAGTAGGCTGCAAATGGGTCTACAAAACTAAGTATGACTCCAATGGAACGTTGAAAAGTATAAAGCGCGACTTGTGGCAAAAGGCTTTACGCAAAGAGAAGGGGTAGATTACAATGAGACATTTTCTCCGGTCTCATGTAAGGATTCTTTCAGAATCATCATGGCACTAGTTGCGCATTTTGATTTAGAGTTGCATCAAATGGATGTAAAGACGGCATTTCTAAATGGAGATTTAGAAGAAATGTTTACATGAAACAACCCACGGGTTTTTTCATGGAGGGGAAGGAACATATGGGATGCCGCCTAAAGAAATCCATTTATGGGTTAAAGCAAGCCTCTAGACAGTGGTATTTAAAGTTCAATAATACAATTAAAAGTTTTGGATTTAAAGAGAATGTTGAGGACAACTGCATTTATGCAAAGTTTAAAAGTGGGAAATATATTTTCCTAATTCTGTACGTGGATGATATCTTGCTTGCAAGCAATGATGTCAGTCTACTGCTAGAAACAAAGAAATACTTGTCCTCAAATTTTGATATGAAAGATCTTGGTGAAGCTTCATATGTTTTGGGCATAGAAATTCACCGGGATAGAAAGAATGGAGTGCTAGGACTATCACAAAAGGCATATTTAGAAAAGGTTCTAAAGAAATATAATATGCATAAAAGTAGCGCATCACCTGCTCCGATAGTCAAGGGCGATAGTTTTGGGAAATTTCAATGTCCCAAAAGTCAATATGAGATCGATCGAATGAAAGCAGTACCATATGCTTCGGCTGTTGGAAGCTTACAGTATGCACAAGTGTGCACTCGCCCTGACTTAGCTTTTATCACCGGGGTACTCGGTAGATATCAAGAAAATCCAGGCCATGAACACTGGAACATGGTAAAGAAAGCATTGCGTTATGTGCAAGGCGCAAAAGACCTCATGCTAACATATAGAAGATCTGATTCCCTAGAGCTAAGAGGGTATTCAGACGCAGATTTTGCGGGAGACAAAGATGATAGAAAGTCCACGTCAGGGTACGTGTTCACTCTCGCAGGAGGGGCTATTTCGTGGAAAAGCTCCAAACAGTCATTAGTTGCTGCATCCACGATGTATGCAGAATTTATAGCATGTTATGAGGCCACGGGACAGGCGATATGGTTAAAGAAATTTATACCCGACTTGAAAGTGGTAGATTGTATTGACAAACCACTAAAGATGTACTGTGACAACCAGCCCGCAGTATTCTATGCTCACAACAACAAGTCGAGTAATGCTACAAAGGCAATAGATATAAAGTATTATGTTGTGAAAGATAAGATCCAGGATCAAACTATAAGTCTCGAGCTAACGAAAGGCTTACCACCCGATGTGTTCCAGAAACACATAGCCGGCATGGGATTAATGGAAAGCCTATGATCACTGGATCACAGAGGCCCAAAAGTAATAGTTTATTGTTTCAAAACTGAAAAGTATATGGTGGCTGTCTGATTCTATCGGCAATTGAGCTGTGACGATGAAACATGCTCTATGTACTAATCGGTGATGAAACGAGTAAAGTAAAAGGTAAAAGTTAAAAGTAAAAGTTGAGATCAAGGGGAGAATGTTAAGTTGATCTCGTTGTTAATGAGATTGATCCCGTATTGATTAGCCCAACGGCTAAATCAATCCCCTTGACTGCGCCCTGATCGGGGGCGTCCGTTTCCATTATGGACGGTGGGCTCCTGTGACCTGCGCTATAAATAAAGGGTGGGGGCTGGAGCACACGGTACGAGGTTCACCGTGCTGCCAGTCACCCCACCGACATCCCCTCTCCGATCTAGGGTTAGCGCAGTGCTCACGGGAAGCACCACTGCCCCGCAGTCGCCACCGTCGATCACCATGGCCTCGGTCTCGAGCTCGTCCACTCACGGCGAAGGTATCGCCCCAATCCCTCTTTCTCTCTCTCTGTTTTCACACACACATGATGAACACATCGATCTACCTAAAGGAGTTAATCTAGGATGCCAACATCCGCGTCCGCCAGCACCCATATATCCACAGCTGAATCGGAGTGTATGGCCGTCCTTGCATACGTATTCAGTTGTATATGTGACCGGATCCATTCAGGTTGAGCCGACCCGGGCGGATGTCCGGCAACATGTGTACCGACACCCCCAAGTTGTGTCCGCACTGGGGGTGCCAGACACTTGTCTGGTCCAATCGGTGGTGATGCGCACACCCACACCCAAACCAAATGAAAAGGAAAGAATAAAATGTTTAAATTTTCATTCAAAATTTATTATATTTTTAAACAGAAGACCGGCCTTGCCGGAGTCCCTAACCCTACTCATCTTCCTCGTCCCTGAGGGCGTCCCAGTCGACGCTCTCATTGCCATCATCATCGTTGTCGAGGTAGACGACGGTGGAGGAGCAAGCAACACGGGATGTGGGGGCGCCGTCCCGAGGCGCACGTGAGGTGGAAACGCCACCGGAGGAGGAGGCCAACTGTGCCAAGGCCTCGAGCGCCTCCATGAAGCCGGGGGGAATCCTTCTCGATCTCGGTGACCGACGCCACCATAACCCAGCTGAAGCCGGGAGAGTCGCCATCGTGCACCTCGTCCCATAGTGGCGATGACTCGTGGTAACCCCCAGCACCACCTCATGCGGCTCCTCCGTCACTTGCAGCGTTGGACGGTGTTGGCGGAGATAGAGGCGGCCGCGTGATGGGGCCGCGCCAAAAATCACGGATCACCGGACCACGTCGTGGCGCGGGTCGATCCAATTACCGGTGAGCGCGGACGTCACAGATGACGATGCCTCCATTCTCGGGAGGGCTCGCTCCTCCCGCGTTATCCAGCTCGGGTGCCGGGCGATGGCGCGTTGGATCTTTCTTCGGAGATTTGGGAACTGCCGGCACGCGGAGACCACCACTGGAGATAGTCCACCCTTCAGGCAGGCGGAGATCCGGACGGACGAGGAGCCCGTACCGGCAGAAGTCTCACGCCTCGTGTTGAGGATGCGCCCGCCGTGGTATGCCGAGTTGCCCGCTTCATCGGTGTTCGCCATTGGGGCGAGCAGGCGACGTTGGATGCGAGGTGGAATGCGCGGTGAGATTGCGGTCGAGGAGCCGCGCTGGGATGTGAGGTGGGATGCGCGGCGAGCGCTTTATATTGTCTGTGATGGGCGGTGCGCCGGCCTTAATGCAATGTGTGGGAACACCGCAACGCCGGTGCGTCGATCGGCGCCGACATTAATGTGACGTGTGGTGCAGAAGCACCGCCTTCGTGTCCCGTCCCGCCGTGCCGCCTGGGAAACTCGGCGAAGTGCGCACCATTAAGTAACCGAACGGCCTCCTGCACGACACATTAATCACGGTTGGCCGAGCGCATGAGTATGGCATGCGGACCCACCCTGTCGAAGGCATTGTCCGGCAGGCCCGAGGTCACCCCCAAGTTTGGAGACACGCTCAGGGGTGTCGGATAGAAACTGGGTCAGCCCGGACAGATGGAGGTGCCACCGTTTTTTATGTCCGGCCCTTAATGGGCTTGGGGGTGCTTTGGTGTGCAGGTGGAGATGATCTAAGTTCCAAAAAAACTTGCGCTCGTGTAGTAGGGAAACTATGAATAATTATATTTTCATGAAAAAAATACTGCATCACGCGCGTGCACAAAAGAAAAAGGTTTGGCTCCTGTTTAGAAATTTGAGGCGCCAAGTTTTTGTTTCGTTGTGCAGTTCACAAATGAATATTTTATTTTCACGATACTTTGCAGCTACATTCTAAGAGTGCAAGATAGAATTAATTTGAGAGTTTTTATGCTCAGAAAATAATTATTTTCATTTTATCATAATATAGATTGCTTGAGCTCCGGAGCCAAAAGGTACTTTTTTTTTGTGAAACACAGTACAACGCAAGCGCTCATATACACGCGCACACACTCACCCCTATGAACGCACGCACGCACACACTACCCCTATGAGCACCTCCGAGAGACTGAGTCGGCGGGTTGAGTCTTGAGATTGACGAAGTCACCACAGGCGTCTCGCTATCGACGGGAACGTCGCCTCCCACTGAAGAATATTCCGCCTTAAATGAGAAACACCAGCGTCCAACCTAGGGTTTGAACTCTGGTGGGCTGGGGGTACAACCACCCTCCTATCCATCTTGCCACAGGCAAGTTCTCGAGCCAAAAAGTACTTGAGAAGAAATACATGCACTGAATGTATGTACCCTGATTTAAGCAGATCAAAAGGTGTTAAACCTAAGGAGGTACTCTCTCCATTATTAAATATTAACTCTCAATCCTTTCTATGTCTTGATTTGTTCTTAAATGAGTGAATCAACACTAAACGTATGAACCAAGATAAAGTCAGAAAAATTAAGAAGTCTTATATTTTGGAACGGAGAAGGTAAAAGAGTAGTTAAGGTTCTAATCGATATGTCGGTAATCATGTATTACATTAGCAGTTTGTTTGGAACAAAAGGGATTTTGAACGAACAACGAAAGATTGCAATCCCAAGGATACAATTTAGCGCTACCCTACCCTTTCGACTTGGCGCACACAGAAATCAATGGATAATGATCTTCTACAAAGATTTTGGAGTAGAAAAAACATTAGAGGCGTTATGTATTTTTTTCGTTGGCGTATTCATGTTACCACTTTGAGCGACCCATGATTTGTAAATTTGATACCTAAAACAGTTGTGTGCATCGCTTTGATACAGAGGCTGGGTCTGAGATCCCCATTTCGGAAAAAAAAATCCTCTAACCTTGTAAAAAAAATAGATCGATATCCTTTGAAGGCCTCAACGCATATTAGCTCTATTTCTCTACAAAGATTTTGCAACAAATCTAGAAGTTAAGTAGTGCACACATATATGTACATAAAGAGTAAAAAACGCCATTCTGGAATAAATTTTGCTCATCTAATGCAAATAAAATTAGTATTACCTCGGTCAACTAAGAAAATCTTACTTCTCACACGATTTTACATGTTTATTCAGAAAAAATCAAGTTCAGAAAATTCACTTTGGCTCCCATGTGCATATGCTCCTTATACCAAAAACACATTTTTTGAATGTTAAAATCCAGAAAAATAATTCGGAGCATGCATCCCCACATTTTTTATGTGTGCACGTAAAGTTTCAGGAGGAACCAATTTTTTTTACTTCCGTACAAAAGACAAAAAGATGTCTTTTGAAAAGAAATATTTTAACACCTTTTTTTCTTTTTACATAGTTCACAATAAAAGTCATTTTTTGTGAAACAATTTTATGAACACATATGATGTGAATATGTATTTGTGAGCATTTTTTAATCTGTTTTTGCTATTTCAAAATAAATTTAAATGTGTTTTAAATAAAGGTTGCATATGCACCCGAGAGCCAAAACGCTGCTCCCAACATGTTGTAATAACTTGTTCATCTGATGCAAAAAAAAAAAAATATAGTGCATGTTTACCACTGTTAAAAAAGTATAAATCTCATCAAATCTTAGTATCTCAAAATTTCTTGGCCTAGACCAAAAACTAATAAATTCTCAGAAAGCTCATAAAGCAAAAACATATATAAAATACAACTCCACTATAGCAGATTTGCAAACCATACATGAGAAGTACAAAACTATACAATTAGGTATAACCAAGTTTATAACCTCGACAAAAATTACAGAAGTTGTTTGAAAATATATGCATGTCATTTAAGTGAACTCATGAGTGATATCTCTTGAATGGAGGAGGAATGTGGATACACAAATACTTGGTGCTTTCATCCACGAGATTCTTAAAACGTTGTGAAAATAATACATGATTTAAGTGCACCATCATCTTAAATCATATAGGATAAGAAAGCTATAGAAATTGGATCAAATAATGTTTGAAACAAGGAAATTGTAGCAAGAGATTTGACTAGATGAAAATAATACTCGAAAGTAGGGCGCAAAACTATAAATCTTAGGAAAAACCCTAAGGATTACAATCTTGCGAACCAAACGACCAACCTGCGAAGATTTTTTAAGGACCCAAAACCTCAAAAAAAAACATATGAAATTCCTTTTAATCAGAGGATCCCCCTGGACCCTAGCTTATTGTACACTCATGTACTCTATGTGAATTACTAGTGCTCCATAGAACATCCATATGTTTACTCAACATTTTATACTGACTCTATATAGTAATTTTATTTTGACGTTTGCTGCTTTAATCCTCACATAGATATAGGAAGTTGTTGCAACTCTTAGGCTGGCCACAATGTTAGTACCTTCATAGTGCAAAATAACATAAATGTAGTAGTATAGATGGTCTCATTTATTAGGTTGTAGACTCATTTTATTTTAATCACTATGTGATAGTAACTAACTATGTTACTAATCTATTTGTCTCTCTCTTCATTAATTTGCTGCCACGTCATTTCTTTTAATTAGGTGACATACATGTTACTACCTATATTACTCCCACCATGGATAACATTACAAAGAGATTAGTACATAGGAGTAGCATTCATGTGAAGCTACACAGACCACCTCAGCTACGAGCCAACAAGCTATCATGACACATTAGTTGGCACGCAGCGCGCTAGCTAGCTAGCATGCTGGTTTATCTTTTTACTCGGCGGACAGGAGATTTGAGGAAGCCAAGGATCTTGCTTGACAGTGCCAGATCTTGGTCTTCGTCGTGTATGCTTGCAGCCTTGATCTTTAATGCGCTTATGCATGTATAAAATGATATTCCCCTTTTTAGATAAGCGTACAAAATATTTGCATTTTCAGGTGCATATATTTCATGTTGTTCCTCTATATGAGCAACCCAAACTTTGAAAACAAAAGCAACGAACAACGACTGATGCAATGATATATATCCTGGATCAAGAAGCTACCGATCAACCGTAGATCTCGAAACATCTCAAGAAGGAGATCCACAATAAAAATTAAGATCCATCCACATACGCACATGCATCGGAACTCTAAAGAGTGGATCAAAACACAGGCAGTGATAAACTTGTGGTTTTTGCATACGCAATTCAAAGTAATGGAATACAAAGATATGATCAGAAATATAAAGGATCAATATAGCACATAACATAACGTGGCATGACAACATACTTTAGCAAGCAGCAGTAGCTATCGTCTTGACTCTCATATAAATAGATCACACACTAGAAGAACACACGGACGTCGATTCGGACCAAGTTGCTTGATTCCCCATGGCCATGGCAGCGTACGAAGAAGAGGCGAGCTCTGGAGAAGAAGAAGGAGGAGGAGGATAGGAAGGGATCAGGTGCACCGATCTGATGATGGCTTCTTGACTCACATGACGAGTACTAGAAGAACCATCATCATGCACCATCTCTCTCTCTCTAACAACTCACCCTCTGGCCTCTTCTATCTTCTCGCTCCCCCGCTTTATCCCCTCGTACACCAGCACAGACCCTCTCTCTCTCCCTCCTCATGAACTATAGCTCCCTCGTCCTCTCCTTGGAAGTAGGTACTGGAGAAGAGAGGTGGTGGTGGTGGTGATGATGGCGAAGGGCCCAAGAAGTTCGAGGCAGCATGATTGCTTCTTGGAAGTAGGGGGAGGAGGAGGACGAGAGGCTCCTCGCATCACATGGTGTGGAATGATGAAGGCCATCGACACAAGCCACACACGTCCTTTCTTGGTTTCTTGGGCTTTTGATCTTCTTCTTTCCAGGGGTCTCCCTCCCCTTCTCTCTCCACTCTTCTCCCCTGATGTGATTGTGACGGTAGTGGATATCGGATGGTGGTGATCGAGTCTGGCTATAGTCCATAAGATTTTAGGGCATTTTAAGGCATGGCTTTAGCTTGGCCTTCCCTTGGGAGTTGGGGCCAGATAAAAGCAAAACAAAAAGGCCTAAAAGATATAGTACAAGCTCAGGTATTCTGGGTCACTCTATTATTTTATTTTGAAACTTACATTGCTAAGATGTATTTTGATTACAACTGAAAAAGCTTGAAGGAAAACGTACAAAGGTATGGCCGTACCAATTTGAATTTTTCAAATGTATGACGATAAAAAAATAGAAAATAGAAAGGAAAAGTAACCATTTTCATTATCTATGGAATCAACAACACTGGTTTAGGGGTAATGGGGAGAGAAAGAAGGGGTAGGTGAGAGTTTCGGTTGGTGGGTGGCTCGCATTTCTCACATGCGTCTAATTAGGGTTTTTTGTTCGGAACATGGATGTTTTGCTCCCCGATCGCCCCTTTGGATATTGCAAGAACGAGTAGGAAAAAGTCGTGATTCAACAAAAATACAAAACTGCAAGTCATAGAATTACAGAACATAGGAAAACTCCAAAGGAAAATGTCAGTTCGGTGAAACACTAGAAAAATATCTTGATCTTACTCAAATGATCGAGTGTTAAGAAGAGGTTGGAGTTGGAGTTAAAGTTCCTACAAAACTGAGGCATATGAAATAATCCCATAGAAATTTAGGTTGCACCATTCGTTTGATCCCAAGGGCATCTATAGGAAAAATCCTTACGACTACAATCCTCAAAATCATCTTTGAAACAAAACTCCTACGGTCTTGAGAGGGTCATATGCTTTATTGAAGACAAGTTGTGTTGGGTATATGTAATATTTGATGAGTATGGATGTAGAATCAAAGTTTTGATCATGTTATTTCACGATATAAGATCACACCATAATAAAGAAAACAAATATCGCAAAACCACAAATATTGGGACGAGAGTTTTACAAACCACAACCTAAGAAACAAAATCAGATTAGCACAACTATTTGGGTGAGTTGTTCGAAAGAACCAAAGATATGATTTAGTCCATCTGACATAGTTTCCAAACAGTTTGGTCCCACTAGTCAGGTCTTCATGGCAGAGGCGCACGGCTTTTTGGCTGAAGTTTTACAAAACGATCGATTTTGCCAATTTCCACCTTAAAACTAAGAGATAAAATCAACATGGTGGCGTAAATTACCGGTTGTCGATGACATGGCTTGCGTCCTGCGACATATACCTTTCTTCCCCGGTATTCTAACTTTTTCTTGAGGCAGAATTAAACCAGCATCTTTTGGTGACGATGAGGAATCGTAGACAAAAAGCACAGACTGACTGAAATGTCAAGAAAAGAAGGAAGAAAGCCTGTCAAACTCATCTAGCATGTCCCTACACGTACTGATGTTGAAAGATCATCAAAGATCTCTGATTTTACTGTGGCGCCTGTGCGCGTCATCCTTCATTTCGACATACATATTCCGGAGGGCAATCGGATAGCTGTGACTGATTCGTACTACACTCCAGAGTCCGGACACATGCATGAGCTGCGAGGTCCTCGACCGGTCGAATCGAATTAGGTCAAGCAAGTGTAGTCTCGTGCAGTAGGACCGATCCTTTGTGTACTGATTTGGGGACAGATGCTCCCTGAAGCGAAAACAATGACGATCGATGGAGACGACCTCACGGTGCTGTCACCTGTAAATTCGGGGCGTAGCGGCAGCGTTTCGTTCGTTAATTTTACCATGCATGTGGCCTTCTGATGACAAACTGCTCTTGTTTCTGCTATCATGCTGTGCTCCGTGTCAACTTGTCAAGTGACTGACGAAGAGCCACTTGCAAGGGAGGGCAGAAACGGAACGAGTTATCGTACGGGAAGCAGACGTTAGAGCATCTAGAGAGTCTGCCTGAAGGGTGGTCGTACTCATCCCAGCAGAGTTTAAACCCAGGTTTTGACGTTTGTGTTTCTTATTTTGGCGGAATATTCTTCAGTGGAGGACGACATTCCCGTCGACAGCGAGGCGCACGTGGTAACTTCGTCAATCTTAATACCTGATATGTCGGCTCAGTCTTTCGGAGGTGCCCATAGGGGTAGAGTGTGCGTGCGGGCATTCATAGGGGTGAGTGTATGCGTGTGTATACGAGCGTCTGTGTTGTACTATGTTTCGCAACAAAAAAATTAGAGCATGTCACTGATCCAAAGTGGTCAAACTCGAATATTTGTAGAAAACGGCCTGACTCGGATAATATTTTCCGACTCTCCGGACATTATCACCTCGGTACCCTCATAAAACCGTTTTGGAATATATTTTTAGTAAATACGGGATAAAGTCCCGTCCGTGCCGGCGCCAATGACTCCTGAGCTCGATTCCACGACGAGGAGACTCGATTCCGACAACAATCATCGATTTTCGGGGAGGAGGTTTGATTCTGACCGATTTTGTGTGAAAACGTGGCATGTGCTTGCAGCCCATGAAAGCGCCTCCATGGCCAAGCTCCTTCACGGGAGCACCTGCACGGAAGGAGGCGGGTCGAGGCGGAGGAGGCCAGCGCTAGGAGAGCAAGGTGAGAGTCCGAGCGGGGCGGGGGTGGCCATGCTCGCATCCCATGGAAACATCTCTATGGGTGCACCTCCATGGCCAAGCTCCCCATGGGAGCACCTCCACGGGAGGAGGCTGGTCGAGGCGAGAAAGGCAAGCGCTAGAAGGGCCACGCGAACGCCCAAACCGGAAGGGGACGGGTGGGAGCCGCAGCGCTTCGTCCGGCGGTGTTCAGTTGTACATGAGGGATAGAGTCATTAGGATGAAAAGTATTAAAAAAAACATTTTACAGTATAGTTTTAGGAGATTTGTTTTGTCAGACCTTCGCGATACTATAAAATCGTTTCTGGTTGAATTGTAAAATGCGTTTTCCGGTTTGATTTTTTCCGTATCTGATAGAGATGCTCTTTACAATGTGCAGGTGAAGTTCGGAGTTGAAAGGTTAGCACGGACGGGGAGAAATACTATAAAGGAGTATTGCACTCGACACTCTCGAAACAGGCTTGCGCCCCGCTATATTAATATAGCACCACCCAATACAACGAGCACTGCTAGGGCAAACAGCACAATCAAGACCAAGAGAAAAATAAAAGAAAGAAAAGAGAAAACAATGTCAACAACACTAGATCAACGAAAGCGAAGATGACTCGCAACCGCTGCGCCCTCTGGAGAATTCCCATCACGCTCCTATTACTGCACTCAACACGCATGAGCGTGGATTCCATGTACCTTTCAAGGCCAAAGTGTTCCTTACAAAGCAGTAGTTCTGCAGGCGCTCAGGTGCAGTCTTTTTAGAAGTTTTTTTTATCTCTTTTCCTGAATCCAAGATTCCAAGCTAAAATATGCGCCTGCATGTCGGGGCCAGGTAAAGCAATTCCTACGTACTCGCAGGCTTGGCAAAAGGCATGGCTTTGTCCTCTTGCAATGGGTAAAGCTGGATTTTGTCAGGTTGGAAAGGCGAAAGCCGTGCTTTTGCTATAGGTTCTGCCGTGATTCGCGTTCAAAAAAATATGCGCCTGTGCAGATGCACTAGGGTACAAGCTCAGGGCTGTCCCTATCAGGTTTTTAGGACGCGATTGTTCGACTACAGCAGCCAGCGAGCCAGAGTTCGCTCAGTCTCTTGCATTTTTTGCTGGATTCGAGCAAACGCGACCAGTTGGGTTTTTTCTGTCGGATTCTAGCCGCCGAGTACTGGATTCCAGCAAACGCACCATAGAGTTACGGTGACATCTGACTTGGGTTATGGCAAAATTCGTCAAGCAGGATTCTTAGACAAACAACATTTGCATGTAGAAAGGTAAGAATCTTCTGCTGACAGAAACAATGTTCGTCTGAGGCTCAACTGGGACCTGCATAAGGATGGTAAACAAAACAGAAGTTCAGCCGATGTATCATAAAGATACAATGTCAAAATTGCAAAAGAAGCAAGATCGCCACTATGGTGCACGGCATAGTTCCACACCTTACTTATGTGCAGCTTCACTGTGCACGTCTGCCAGACAAGTTTGCTCGAATACACGGACCACAGGGATGGAGGTGGTGTAGTCCTTCTAGAAATATGTCTCTAGAGAGATTGTCCAGGATCCAGGCCCAGTTACTGTGATTCACCAGGGTGCAATCCACATTCTAATCTAATGGCTTCCAGGAGCTGTGGTGATATCACCTCCTTTTCCCCCTCAAGTGTACTGTTTTCCGTGGAGCTTTTCTGGTTCATTTCTGCTCCCCAACCCCTGTACAAAATCACTTTGTTTGGTTCTCGCGACACTAGGACCGATCCAGTTGCCTCCTGTTTCCATTGGACAGCGAACAAGCTCAGATTAGTCACAGTACTTAGGGTCTAGCTACACACTGTTGTACATTACAAACCTCTAGTTCCGATATCAGCTGTTGAACTGGAGTTCCATCCGCTCTGTTCTTAATATTCACGATAGCAAGAGGATGCTTTATGAAGTGGGTTCGGATTGTTTTTGCAACTCCCGTGATGGCATTATTCCTCCCTATAACAGGAATCCGATGATCACCATATTAATTTGAAGTTGGTAACAAGTCAAGAGAAAAGAATAAGAAGATACCAATAGCAAGTACTGGTCGTTTCTTCATTTGCAGAGCTTGCTTCCTTAGCACAAGCCTTTCTCGATTTGTAAGTGGTGCAGCTTTGGAAGACAGGTGAGGAGTAGATTTCTGATCCAATATTGGCTCATCCAGTGCCTGGGAAGAGCTAAGGGTTTTGACATCTTTGGAATCGCCTTCACTACCACTGTTTGAATGGCGTGCTACAGGAAAGCTCAGCCGTTTTTGCTGCAACAGCAACTCATCGGCATCAGCGCAGAACCAAAAAAAATACTATTCGGTGAGCAGAAAACACTAACAAACTCACATATTTGATCAGATTATCTGATGCAGCTGTACTTGCACTCTCGTTCAGGCATGGCCTTGCAGTCTCAGAGGAACTATCTTTAAGCTCGTTGAAACATAATTTCTGCAAATACCATGTGCAGTCTGCACATTAGTTCACCATAAATCAATGAATTTTCATCAAGCTACAAATAGAGTTTTTCATAAGGAAGGGTGACTGTAGACCTGTGTATCATCCAACGGAACTCCAGATCTGGTTACATTCAAGGTTCTATCTGCTTCCCCTGAAGTGCACTCCTCGTCCTCTGGCTCAAAACACTCAGGAGAAACTTCAGGCACTTCCTTGACCATGCATATTTACATAAATAGATATTCAGGCACATGACGCGATATAATAGTAGGCTGCAATGGAACACATTCAAGTTAAACAAAATATTTACTTCATTCATGTCCTCTAATGTTCCAGAGTTGTTGCTGAGATCACGCATTCCTTTGTTTTCATGTCCTGAGTTCATCTGATTAAACAGAGTCACAGGATGACCATCCATTTTGCTAAAAATAATTTGTCAAAGTTGACCATTGAACTAAAACTCACCATCTGACCCCTCAAGTAGTCGACGTTCTTTGATAGATTAAGCACATGAAGCTTCAGAGACTAAAATAAACAAAGTATATCATTTCACAATAAAAAAATAACCTCACAAGAAGAGCATCGCAAAAAAATGCATTCAAATTTCACCTTGCGACGCTGAAGCTCCAGTGAACGCTTCAGAGCATCTTTCTTATTCAACAAAGATTTTGGCCTGAGAGTTGACGGCCTCTGGTAGTTCTTCCCTCGATACATTATAATGGCATGTCCTTTGCTCACCTTCTCCACTGCCACCAAAATGCCACCACTCTCAGCTTCTAGAGTTCGAGCAGCATATTTAACATCTGCCATGCTGTGTTCTTTACATATAAGTTTGACAAGTTCTCGATACTTCCAATGAAGGTGCATATTTTCAATTGTTCCATCAAAAACTCCTCTCCTTCCTGCAAGTCAATAGAAAACTACGATATTAGAAGAGATAAAAAATGTAAGATACAAATGGATGAGAATTTTTTATGTGGGAACCTCGCCCTAGCTACCTAGTGCACACCAACTTTAAAAGATCCCAGCAGTGCATGCTGTGTATCTAGTCCTTCACATTCTATTAAGGACCATAATATCAGATTTATCTTGAGAAACCAGTATTACAGACTATTATTATTGTCACACAGGTTGTGCAAGTTGAGTAACAAATATTATTAATATTTTTTTAATGTGGGCGATGGTCGGGTTGTTATGCTGGATACTTCAAAAAAAAAGAAACAGCGATGTCATGGATAGGTATTAGATGGTGTAGAATGAGAAGTTTTTCAAGATGGGTCGCATCAGGTGACAGAAAAACTTCAAATTTGGGCACTTCAAGGAACATAAAGCCACATAGGATTCATCCTGTTAACATGAGAACTGCAACCCTATGACACTTGTAGGAAAATATTACACATATCTTTCAATCTAATTTCATATAAATAATGTTCTCACAACAGATGTGTCAGTGTAATGGACGGTTGAGAAGAAGAATCACCTAGCAACAGAAATGGTTTCATCTGCAAACCAACTTTCCTCAACATGTACCTCTCCTCTTCTGAGATGGCCTCTCTTGTTTCAACTTTTGAAGGCTGAGATGCCTTTTCTAGCTCTTCAAGAAGTTTTTCAGCCTTCTCTTTCTCTGCTAGAGCCTGGAAAATATGTTTATATGTGTGATTGGATTTTTTCAATAATAAAAAGATATCAGAATTACCAAAGAGGTGGCAACTGTTAAATTTACTAGAACTATACCTGAGATAATCTGGTCTCCACACTATGGGCAACTGTATTTAGAGATTCCGTTCTATACTCTGTAACAGAAGTTTCCCCTTCACGCTTCTCTTCATGGCATGTGTGCCCCTGTACTGAGGCATCACGTGTCATCTTCAATTCGGAAGCATCTTGAGCAGGTATGCTTTCTTCAATTTCAGGTTTGGACTTGCTGATTGTGAAATTGTCGTGCTTTTTGCGTTTTCTATTGCGAGAGAGACAGCTGGGGGAAGGAAATCTTTTCCTCTGTACAATATAATTGACTCATTATCCCTTGATAAAAGAGTCCCACCGGTCAAACGCTGCAAAATTAAGAATGTAAAAGCGAGAACTTACAATTCTGATATGAGATGAAGATTATAGTGTATGGTGTCTTTGCAATGGAAAAGTAAAGCTGGAAGGTCTTCACACATTTTCACGAGGGACCGTAAGAACATCACTTTCTGACTAGATAACTTATTCCTGAAATTAGATGATTTTTTTATTTGCTTCTTTAAGTAGTATGAGGACATGTGTGCTAGTTCATGAGTAATAGTAATAGACATTCATGTACAAATGCACCCTGCCTATCAATAGAACATGTTCCTATATCAAACTTTTAGACCATGGAGCAGATTGTCTTTTCAGATCTTTGGATTAAACTCTTTCTTCCCTTTTTGGTGTTCCTGGTTCAAACCAGGAAAGCATGCTCAAAAGTGTTAGTTTTGAACCGAATGCATACACCATTTAGTTCTAACAGGAAACTTCAATTGGTTGGAAAAAACTGCAATGAACACGCCCTTCCTCAACATTTTTATGTCCACTTTTGTAGCAGTAAAGTATGAGTTGTTCCTCCACAGTACACAACATTATTCTGCTTCAGATTTGGATCAAATTAGAAATGCAGAGCTAACGTAATTTTGCCTAATGTCTGATCTGCCCATATATCAAGGTGATGAGCAGACAACCATTGGCTAGTCCGACTCATATGCCATCCATAACTTGTGGCAATGGTTATCATTCGATCACAACTAATAACAAATTAGGTGGTTCTATTTGTGGATTTTCTGGAGCTTGATCCCACACTTCTTGGTAACGTATCAGCCGACCTCTTAAGTTGATTAGAATGATTATCAACTGCTCCACATGAAAGAAAAATAATCTACCATGAACATGAACTTGCTAAGCTTTCCAAAGTCCTAGGCGGGTAGTAGTTTAACTTAAAGAAGATCAAAGGAAGACTGTATGAACCACCACTAGAGTTAGGTTATACGTAAACATATATGGACAGGTAGACAAAAACAGTTAGTCAATCCAGGTTAGCAAGGGAGGTCTGGCCTCCTCTTTTAGCCTAAACGTTGCAATTTTAGCATCAAGCGACAGAAAGCTAGAGCAGGACGCGGTGCGAGATTCGATTCGATACGATCCATCATGAGGGACAAGTCTCAGATGTCAGGGCAAGTAAGACCCATGGGAAGACCAAGATGTGATCCATCCTGAGGGAGATGCATTTAAACGAACACCAAGCGGAGGATTGATTTGGTGTATTTGAAGGTGAAAGCTAGACAATCTTGAACGGTTAGGCCTTTCATGACACTGTATTAGTTGGCATATATGATGCCAAGGTTGCGTACAATATCAATAACGATGAAACACGGACAAACATCGTACATCTTAATTTTGAGTCGTTTCTCAAGGTAAAGCTACAATGCTATCAAATACTGTATTACTACAGAATAAGTGCCAGAGAACATGAAATGCAATATATATAACACCTAGGTACCTTTAGTTCCTCGGAGACGAGCTCACTATCAATGCAGTGTGAACCTCTCTTCATCGCAATTTTTGCTACCTCACATCTTTCCCATAACTTGATCATGGATGCAGCCAATCCTTGAAGGTTACTGCTTCTTCCTAGACAGTAGAAAACAGGAAAGTTCATAACAGCGATCAGCATCAAACATAATCCAAGATGGTAGAAATTTACCAAGCATTACCAAGTGCATAGTGGTAAGGCAAGGGACGAGCTAGTCTCCTGAGGATAGTCATTTCTCTATCTGTTAGCTTGGGTGGTACACCAGAAGGTAGAAGACGGAAAGGCCTACGGAATCCAGACACGATAGCTGGCAACAAATCAGCATCCACTGGAAGGGGGTCATACCCCCACCAATCAGAAAACCGTGGACCCAGCCCATCTAATAATTTGTCACTCTCCTCTGCAAGCTTGACCTCCCCGGGCAACTGTAACCGAAACTTATTCGGAGAACCAACACCAGTAACTAAGGTAGACCTAGCTGAAGGTCTGACCTCGCTAGGACGATCGGCATTAGTGCTTATATGAAATCTTGCATGCTGTTTGCTTGCAGCTCTATCATTGTTTTTCGCTGTTGGACTAAAGCCTAAATTTATCTCCTGCCTGTGAACAACAGGCCCTTCAGAGGATATGGTGGGATGACTTGCATCTTTCTGTCTGGCGACGCTCTGCTCCACAGATACTTTAACATGATTCTCGTGTTCCTCTCCTATACTCCTCTGTTCTCCATATACTATACCAAAATTATCGCCCTCCTCATCTTCTTCAGAAATAGTACCATCTTCTGCATGATTCTCAGCATCCTCTTGAGTTCTACATTGTTCCGCAAATGATATACCCAGATCTTCATCAGAACTGCTCTGCTCTGATGATTCGTCCTTGAGAGGATCATCCATTTTTTTCTGCTCATGGAAATAAGGATACTCATAGTTGGTTCCTCTGTACAGTATGATGGTGCTTCCAGATCTCCAAATAACTAAGCCTCCAGTTTTCCTCTATAAGCAAAACAAGCAGAGCATGAAACTGCAAGTTGAACAACATTGAGACAAAAAATATTCGGGTCCAACTATGCAACATTTCTCATGTCACAGATTTGTGTTTGTCAAATGGAATTACAAATGATTCCAATAATGCAAAAACATAACTACAAAGTTATTTGAGCAGCATTTAGCCCTGACATTCTGCGCATTTCCCCTTGCTAAAAGTTTCAGATGAAGAGTGCGCAATCATGTATGCACGCAGTATCTTATCCTATCACAGTGTGGAAAGGAAAGTACAAACATACAGTGGCATTCAGCATAATGTAACCCTATTCTGCTCCAGCACCCAAATTTGCTCAGCGTGTACCAATGGAAACACGCAGACGGATCCAATCGGATGCATACTCACATTATACTGATATATACCTCAATACCTGTGACAGGGGCAGCAGCGGGCCGAACCTGAGAGTTGGAAACACATAGCACGGTTCCAGAGGGCAGTGCTCACCTCG
Source organism: Poa pratensis (assembly GCA_947311845.1). NCBI lineage: Eukaryota > Viridiplantae > Streptophyta > Magnoliopsida > Poales > Poaceae > Poa > Poa pratensis. The sequence goes on along the minus strand of CAMZMU010000107.1, from coordinate 74,835,787 downwards.
AGGATCTCGTGGGTGCGCCTCATGTTCATGGCGGAGATGTCGTCGCACCTGATCTTGACGAGCTCGACGTTGCGCCATCGCTCGTGTATCCCGTTCACGATCCCCTCCGTGACGCCCGGCTTCCCGACCTTGAGCCTCTTCCGCAGCCGGATACCGGCGCCCTGCAGCCGCCGCAGCTCGTCCCGGGGGAGCGTCAGCTCCGCCGCGGACGGAGGCGCGGGAGCCGCCACCGCATCCCTCCCGCGCCTCCGACTGCGCCGCGCCTCGCCGTCGCCCGTGGCCCAGCTCGGGTCTAGCGTGGAGCCGACGCGGTGGCGCGGGAGCTGGGTCGGGGTGGGCACGAATATCTCTCCGGGGGACGGGGCGGCCGCGGTCGGGGCTGGAGTGGGGGTCCCTGGAGAGGTTTCGAGGTAGCCGAGGCTGCGCAGCTTGTCGGAGATGCGGCGGAGCGCGGACTTGGCGAGGAGCTCCGGTTCTGAGGAGGCCGATGCGCGGATGGGAGGGAGGCGGGAGTGAGGGTGGCGGGGCGTGGAGATGGCGACGGGGAGGGAGAGGAGGAGAGGGGAGGGGTGGGGGGAGAATTGGAGGTGCATTTGGGCGGGGCGGGGCGGGGTGGGAGTTGGGAACCCAGGGAGAAGAGGGGTTTAACTTGGCCGTGGGGCTGGAGGATAAGGCCTTGGGAGGAGGCGGTAGAGAAGAGGGGAGGGTCGCTGCTCTGAGATGTGTGCTGCTGATCAGGGCCTTGATAAACCACTGTATAAAATTAAAAAAAATCTTCTCTAACAAACTCACTGTTTAGGCCGATATTCCGATAAACTGGACGATTTGTCGCTTACCGTTGTCTAGCCGATAAAATAAATTGGCCGATTTAAATCAGTCGATATGCCGCTAAACTAGCCGATTTACCTCTTATCTTGAATCGACCGATAAGTTGCCGATAATCGATATCCAACAATATGTAAGCGATATCAATCATTATATATTGCCCGTATCTGTATTGTGTGCACGCATCGCCCATTTGTCTGCCACCTTGTTTTTTTGGTGGTCTACTCATTAGTCACCACTCCATCGCACCTTGCCTTCAAAATACTCTCATGCTCGCCCCTTCGTGCTCCTGACCTTTCTGAGATTTTGTGCCCTCCTCCTGCTCCCGACCCGCCGTCCATGACTTCTTGCTCGTGTCGCCTTGCTCCTCCGTCCCTCCCATGCTCACAGAAGCTCCCGACCCGCATCGTCAATGCTACCTTTGTGCCACTCCCGACCGCCACTCGCCACTTTATGCTCACCGTCGTTGAGCCTCTCATGTGTCGGCATGTTGTTGTGCTCGCCACCACCTCCATCAACTTGGATGCCCGCAACCCATTCAACAAAATGACTTAGATTCCTCCCTCGAGCTCAACGTCATGGGAGCTCGCCGGGCATGAGCTCAAAGCCCGGGATGCGGAGCGGGAGCAACTCATATTGTCAGTTAAAGCCTCGTTGGCGGTGACATGAGCAGCCTTCGAGGCCAAGACTATGCATATAGAGGCCGCCATAGACATCTGGGCACAACGATGAGGAGGTCGTCCAAGAGGAGAAGGAAGAGGCCGATGTTATCGATGAGGATGACGTCAAGGATCCAAAGGAAAGACCATCATCGAGATTGATAATGCCGGTTATTCTGACTGGGTCATCCCCAACGAGTGTAAGGGAAGGAGGCCCCTACATTGAGTGATTGCTTAAGAAGTAATCGTGGCTATCTATGAAATAAATCGGAAATTCTTTCATAGTGTTTGAATTGTTGTTTCCACTATTCGTTTCGTAAGTTGAATTGTCCCATCATATTTTTATTTGAGTTGTGTTAAATTTTGAATTATCGTATGTGTGAAAATATTTACACGAGGTATTTGGAAAGGAGCACTCAAAAGTTCTCGATCAAAATCTGCATTTTTTTCTTCAGAAAACAATGTGTTCGATAGTCACAAAGTAATTACCTCGGAGGTTTGGGATATATAACGAATGTTGGAGATATGCCCTAGAGGCAAATAAATAATAAGATTTATTGCATTATCTCTTTAAGTTTATAAATAGTTTTATACCATGCTATAACTGTATTAATCGGAATTGTTAATACACGTGTGGTATGTAAACAAACCAGAGTCCCTAGTTAAGCCTCTAGATGAACTAGTCCATCAGTCAATGGATGATCGTGATTTCCCGATCATATTGCATTAACAGTTGATGGTGGAGTCATTTTATTGGGAGAATAATTTGATGGACATTACCCAAAGTATTGCAGTTAGGATCGTATCAGATAGTTCAACACTGCAATAAGATTATAACGTGGTAGCTTATTCCTTAGACCGTGAGATTACATCAAGTCGCTGCTTCTGAAAGATATGGCTGATCGCATCAAACGTCATGCCTCATAAGCTGACAATAAAGGTGACACTTTCGGGTATTGGAAGGAAGTAGTCGGGGCAAGTAATCAAGAGCGGGATTTGTTCATCCATGTGACGGATTGATATGCTGGGCCCACTCGGTGAGATTATATCTGTAAAGCTGCGCAGCATATGACTAGGTCATTGAAGATATAATTTCATGGGAACGAATAAAGCAACTTTATCGGTAACGAGATAAAACACAGCATCGGATGTTGACGATCGCATCTCGGACAAGGAAGTATCAACGAACAAAGGGAATGACCATATCATGTTAACGGTTCAAAGATGATTCAAGGATGATTTATTCTAGAATGCATGGGGGCCGTCATAGTCATCCAGGGCTCCCTGACGGTCATTGGCGGCAGGGTCTCAACCATGTCCGGAGTATTCTCGAACCGAGGGTAACACACTTAAGGTCTTGACGACGCTAGGAGAATGTTTTGGAAACATCGGAGTGGCTTAGGTATAGAGATAGGAGGTTTCGGAAAGGTTCCGGCAAGAACGGAAGAGTTCCGGGGAAGACCGGAAGAGTTCCGGGGAGACCGAAGTGAGTTCGGAATGATCCGGAAAATGTTTCGGATTCATGGGAGATTAAATAATATGTAAATATATTAATTAATGAATTACATATATTTATTTATTAATTTAATATTAATTAAAAGGAGAAAATTGGGGCTGCATACCTAATTGGGCCCTAGAGGCCCAAGAGGGGAAGTTCCCCCCATGAGAGGGGTGCGGCTGGGCCATGGGGCCCATGCGGCTGCCATGGGGTGCGGCTAGCCCATGTAGGCAGCCGCACCACCCCCCCCCCCCTCCTCCTTTTAGTCCCACATGGAGAGTTGAGGAGAGGTGCACACCCTTTTCCCTCAATAAATAGGGACCCAGATTAATTGGAAAAAGACACAGAAAATTTAGGAATTAATTCCGGTTGGCCCAGGCTTCTCCCTAGTCCAATTCCTCCCTCCCCATCTCTCGACGTGCGCGGTCCCAAGTCTGGACAGCGTATACGGGAGACCTATAAACCGCAGCACACCGTTGTGCTGTGGGTTTCCACCCAAAGTTCTCGCTTCCGCTATTCCGGCTGGATCGGGGAGCACGGAGGTCATCGTCAAGGTCCGTACGTGTGCGAGTACTCAGAGGTGCTGCTCTCTCACGAGTTCGGCACTAGGAGCTTCTTCATCGCCGCGTCTCCTTCTTCTTCGTCGCGCCAAGTTCTCCGCGACCTTGAGGTCGGCTACGTACGTCTTCATCGGCAACGCTTGTGCGGGAGCGTAATTCCCGCTATCGGTCTACAAGGGTATGTTTCCGATGACTTCTCCGTTACCGCATTACTAGATAGATAGATCCTGGCTAGTTTCGGTGTTGCGATAGTTAGAAAAATTATTGTTTTCTGCTACGAACCCCATCAACGAACACCTCAAAAAAAAGTTTGAAAATTCTCGGAGGTTTCATGTCAAGTTTTCTCTCAAGTACCAGACCTATATGGTGGATTTCCTAGAAGAAGAAAACACATAACTTGGTAGCTCCTGAGACGAATCAACTCGGTACTACATATAGGAACTTAAAGGTGTCGAAGGATAGTTTTTATGATCCCACGACAATCTCACTTTTGAGAATCAGAAGGGAGTTTATTTGTTTGAAAGGCGGTGCGGCCCAACAAGTGTGAGACGTAGAAGATATAGATGAAGATTTTTCAGACTTTACTCATGTAGTGTCTACAAGATTAGTACAGGGCTCAACCTCGGTGAGCTTATAGACGTGCTTGGCCAGAGGTTTTGATGTAGCTAAGGTTTAAGACTAGAGTTATAAGGGGATATCGATGAAGAGACTTTGGCGGAAATTGAGTGTGGATTTCTTTATTTTGTTCTTCAGTATATTAAGAAACATTCAAAACTTCTTAAAGTGATTAGTTCTTGATTATCATGTCATAAATCATCTAAAACCATGTGGGGAAACTAGATGCATTTCAGAGACAAATCGAGAGGAGCAAGAGAGGAGTTGACCTTGAGTGCGTCATGAGGATAGTGTGGAAGCATGAGAGAGATGGGATGGGGACATCTTGAACCAGTCGAAAGATGCAAAACATGAGTACGTAAGGGGTACTTGAGTGGCTACGCAAATCGGATGACAACCGTCAGTTTTGTAGTTAAGCCAAGTTGTTGAATTCTATGTTAGATTTTCTCCAATAAATATCCTCGGTAGTAAAATTGCCAGCATGGCGCGAATTATTTTCAACAAAGAAAATCCTATTTCTAGAGCACAACAAACAATATCAAACTATATATTTTCATTCGAAAGTATGGTTGTGCAGTAGCCACGTGCTAAACAGTATCTCCAAAGTTTGGGAGACATCTCATGGTCAAATCATCAGATGTAGCAAACTGATCTATACAGTACAATACAAATCAACTCAACTTTACATACTCAAATATATCATTTGAGGTCATTTAATCTTGTGCCAACTCGTACGTAGTCCTTTTATGTTGTTCTCTTAAGTTCTTGTATCATCCTCGGTCCGCCTCATAACCTCTTCCACGGTGTTCAACACACCATCATCCGTCGGATCTAGCCTAGGAGCAACCTGGTTATCGGCTCGGGTTGGTGGACTGGACTTTTTTGTTACTCTCCGTTTAACAGTCCTTTGTTTTGAGGTACGTTGCACCCTAGTTCTTGTGGTTGCCACTGGATCACACATGCTGATGCGCAAGCGAAGCAGACACATGGTCATCTCTAGAGCTGGTGTAATAGGAGCGGCGTCAGAAACCTCTCCTCTTCCAACATTCACACATGAACTCGGAACCAGGCGGTATGATTTCCTGACAATCCCCCACTGCGGCTTTTTCTTTGAACATTTTCCAAGAATCTTATCCCAGTGAGTTTGATCATCTGGTTGGTACTTGATCTCTACTAAGCTCAGGTTCTTGTGCTGATCAAGTGTTTTAACACGTTGCTTGGAAGAAGTATTTATTTTCCTTCCCCCGGACGACCTGAAAACTGTTGAAGTACAGGGTTTTAACTTTCATTTCATGTATGTGTAAGGTATACGAGAAACAAAAGACTCAAGCGTATTGCATGATTATAGAGTGACATATACCTTGCAGTGGTGCAATCCAATCTTCTCCAGACTAGGGGTACTGTCAAGGATTCTCAGCAGCACTTGGGAGTTGAGCGCTCCAACATCACAGCAGCGGAGAAACAATGTTGTCAGGTTTTGGAACACCAGGAATTCCTGAGATTCCTGGTCGAGCAGTGCCTGAAATACAAATAAAATTATACAGTTATTATTGTATTACATATATCTAACTACTGGTCATAGCATTTGGATTTGGCGAGGTTAAAACACTCAACAGCAAGTCGCAGAAATGCGTACCGTCGTGGTGAACCCTGTCAGTCCTAGGTACCTGACATTGGATAATCGTGCCAGGAAGCCGCACATAGATCTCAGGAACTCGAGCTTGGTCTTGTTAGCCCGTTGGTTCGGCAGGCCCTGGTCGTCTATATATATCGACGCCTGGACAAGCGACGCCAGCGCCTCGTGTCCCCGAGCAGTGATCACCGGGTTGCCGGACGTACCGCCGAACGGAACAATGAGGACGAGGGAGGCGAGGCGAGGAGCCTCGATGGCCAAAGTAGAGTAACCCGTTCTACAGTGGACCGCGAGGCTCTTGAGCGTGGGCGAGGCGATGGTGCAGAAGGAGTGGTGGTACTGGCACCTTCCGATGCGCAGCTCCTGGAGGACCGGGCACAGTGCGCCGAGCCGCTCGACGAAGCCGCATCCCAGCGTCATGCCGGAGAGCGTTAGCCTCGTCAGGCGGCAGGCGTCGGCGCCCAGGCTAAAGCGGCTCAGCGGCCACTCGACGATGCTTTTGTTGTCGGCCAGGTTGCAGTGGATGTCCACAATGGACGGCAGGCGCTTGAGGCCGCGGCGGAGCCACCTCTCGGAGCTCGTGCTCCAGCCGACGACCAGGTGCAGGCGGAACGCGTGCAGAGGTGCCGGCGAGGACGACGCCAGCAAGCCGTCCGCGAAGTCCTCGAAGCGTGCGTGCTGCGGGGAGCCGGGCACTTCGCTGCCGGGAAACTGCCGCTGGTCGATGTCCACGCAGGGCACGGAGCGCCACAGGTGCCTCCACCGCCGCGACAGTGTGCTCGTCTGCACGGCCTGCCGGGACAGGAGGCGGGAGAGGATGTCGTGTAGGAGGCAGTCCGGCAGGTCGCTCAGCCGGTCCTCCGCCGCGTCCAGGTCCAGGCGTCGGGCACGCTTCTCGCACCAGGGAAACGCCGTCCGCAGTAAGGATTCCTCCGAGCTGCCCATCATCGCGGCTGCAGACGTTGCGAGACGATCCAGGCGCGGCTGTGTCTGCAGTCTGCACTCGGTGTCAAGGGGATCGGAGCTTGATCAACGAACAGCTTGCTTGGTGCCTATTTATGTACGAACCGTGTGATCCGACTCGGATCTGTCGGTCTCCAACTCCGATCACTGGGTGCGCTCAGCGTCCCGTGTATCGATCGGATTACTCTCTCTTTGGCAACTTACTTCTATCCGGTTACACTTTTTTGTTTGACGACTTCGACTGAGTTACTCGGTAGCTAGCTTCATTTGGCTGGAAGCCAAAATTTTGGCTAGCCAGACCCGTCAAGAAGTGTGTAGCCAGACCCGTCAAGAAGTGTGGCGTAGTGCAAGGGTGTTGAGTTACACTTTGGCTATGGCTTTGGGCTACTCACTCTGTTTCAAAATACAAGGCGAGCTATTTTTGTGCCGATCTTTGATGCTCGATTTTGATCACTAATATATACTATATAATTATATGTATTGAGAATGTACAAATGGTATTGTTGGATTTGTCATGCAAAATTCTTTTGTTTTATATCCTTTTGTACTAATTTTGTGCGCATATTATAAAATATGATCAAAGTTGTAAGCTGTTGACCATCGAAATTATACAACGCCTTTTAGGATGGAGGGAGTATAATCAAAGAATTATGTAACGTTCCCCGTTCCGTTAGACACTTCGTTGTATTTGCTATAAATATATTTGAATAGGTGAAACTGCAAAGCATGGTGAACTACCAAATAATACATAAATACTCAAGTATTGTATTGGTACCCTTAGAGAGGGTACCATTAAACATGTGTACATAAATCGTGAACAACCAATATTTGCATTGCCATTTCAAAAGAAAAATCTGCCTTGCCAAAAAACGGAGGGAAAGGAGTACACTTATGCGCGGACGGAGTGAGTATATCTTTTCATTCTAAAGTATGGTTGTGCAGTAGCCACATGCTAAACTGTATCTCCAAAGTTTGGGAGACATCTCATATTCTCATGGTCAAATCATCAGATGTAGCAAACTATATACAGTACAATACAAATCAACTCAACTTTACATACTGAAACATATCTTTTGAGGTCATTTAATCTTGTGCTAACCCGCAGTCGCTTTATGTTATTCTTCTAAGTTCTTGTATCATCCTCTTGTCAGCCTCATAACCTCTCCCTCGGTGTTCAACACATCATCGTCCGTCGGATCTAGCCTAGGAGTAATCTGGCTATCCGTTCGAGTTAATGGGCTGGCAATTTTTGTTACTCTCCCTTGGAGCCTCCTTTGTTTTGAGGTACGTTGCACTTGCACCCTTCTTGTGGTTGCCACTGGATCACACATGCTGATGCGCAAGCGACCCAGACCCATGGTCATCTCTGGAACAGGTGTAATACGAGCGGCGGCGGAAACCTCTCCTCGTCCAATATTGACAGCTGCACTCGGAACCACGCTGTACGATTTTCTGACAACCCGCCACTGCTGCGTTTTGTTTGAACATTTTCCAAGAATCTTATCCCAGTGAGTTTGATCATCTGGTTGGCACTTGATTTCTATCGAGCTCAGGTTCTTGTGCTGATCAAGTGTTTTAACACGTTGTTTGGGACAAGTCCTTTCCAGCTCTGTCTTTCTTCTCCTCCCCGTCGGACGACCTGAAAACTGTTGAAGTACAGGGTTTTAAGTTTCATATATGTGTAATAAGGTAATACAAGATACAGAATACTAAAGTGTATAGCATAATTACAGAGTAACATATACCTTGCAGTGATGCAATTCAATCTTCTCCAAATTAGGGGTACTGTCAACGATTCTCCGCAACACTTGGGAGTTGGACGCTCCAACATCACAGCAGCGGAGAAGCAATGTTGTCAGGTTTTGGAACACCGGGAATTCCTGACATTCCTGGTCCAGCAGTGCCTGAAATACACGAAGAAGAGAATAAAAATAAATTATACAGTTGTTGGGTTAATATATATATCTAACTACTGGTCATAACATTTTGATTAGGCGAGGTTAGCAAAAAAACATGGTTCAAACACTCAAGACAGTAAGTGGAAGAATGCGTACTGTGGTGGTGAACCCTGACAGTCGTAGGTTCCTGACACTGGATAATCGTGCGAGGAAGCCGCAAATAGATCTCAGGAACTCGAGCTTGGTCTTGTGAGCCCGTTGGTTCGGCCGGCCTCGATCGTCTATACATATCGACGCCTTGACAAGCGACGGCAGCGCCTCGTGTCCCGGAGCAGTGATCACCGGGTTGCCGCCCGTGCCGCCGAACGGAACAAGGAGGCCGAGGTAGGCGAGGCGAGGAGCCGCGATGGCCAAAGTAGAGTAGCCCGTTCTACAGTAGACCGCGAGATTCTTGAGCGTGGGCGAGGCGATGGTGCAGTAGGACAGGTGGTACTGGCACCTGAAGATGCGCAGCTCCTGGAAGGCCGGGCACAGTGCGCCGAGCTCCTCCCCGAAGCCGTATCCTAGCGTCATGCCGGAGAGCGTGAGCCTCGTCAGGCGGCGGCCGTTGGCGTGCAGGTTACCGTGCCTCGGCGGCCACTCGACGCCGTCGGTGGGGTTGCACTGGATATCGACGATGGCCGGGAGGCGCTTGAGGCCGCGGCGGAGCCACCTCTCGGAGCTTCTGCTCCTGCCGTCGACCAGCTGCAGGCAGAAGGCGTGCAGAGGCGCCGGTGCGGACGCCAGCATGCCGTCCGCGAAGTCCTCGAAGCGTCCGCGCTGCCGGGAGCCGGGCACTTCGCTGCCGGGGAACTGCCGCTGGTCGATGTACACGCAGGGCACGGAGCGCCACACGTGCCTCCACCGCCGCGACAGCGTGCTCGTCTGCACGGCCTGCCGGGACGGTAGGCGCGAGAGGATGTCGTGTAGGAGGCAGTCCGGCAGGTCGCTCAGCCGGTCCTCCGCCGCGTCCAGGCGTCGGGCACGCTTCTCGCACGAGCTGGGAAACGCCGCCGCACTGCCCATCGCGGCCGCGTTGCGAGGCGATCGATGAGCGGCTCTGCGGCTGTGTCTGCAGTCTGCACTTGTACGGGTCGTATTGTGTCAGTGGGATCGAGCTTGATCAACGAACAGCTTAGTACTCGGTGCCTATTTGTGTACGAACCGTTTGATCCGATTCGCGAGATATGTCGGTCTCCAACTCCGGTCACTGGGTTTGCTCAGCGTCCGCCGCGGAGTCCCGTGTATCGATCGGGTTTCTCTATCCCTTTGGCAACTTTTACTTCTATCCGGAATTACCTTTTTGTTTGACGACTTCGACTGGGTTACTCGGTAGCTAGCTTCATTTGGCTGGGAGACAAAATCTGGCTAGCCAGACCCGTCATCCGTCAAAGACTCGGCGCGTAGTAAAGCAAAGAGCTGTGGCTTTGGGCAATCAAAGAGCAGAATCAGCCATGCTTTGAGTTTTGGCATATATGTCAAGCAAAAAAAGGATCTATTGATGTGTTTTTGCTTTTGGCTTCGCCTTTTTTGTTTCCGCCATGGCGTAATAACATATATATATATAGCCAAATGGCTCAATTAGCCAAATCTAACAACTAGTTTGCCAAACAACCTATAATATTTCCACACCAGATAGTTCATAGCCGCTTTTCCAGTCTAAAGAAGAACCCAATAAATTTTAGCGAATCAGACTTCTAGTAGGATAGGCTTTCACATTTTGATTTTACCCCTACATAGCCCCGCCACAGAGTCCATATGAATTGTCAATAATTACAAAAACACACTTATGGGCAATATGAAGTTTCACCGGGAGTAGTAGTTCGAGCAGGACCCATTTTTCTAATGAGGTAGGCCTCATTTTAGATTTTCGCACATGCCCCAAGATTTTGTCGACTCGACCCTTCACGTGCATAAAGGCATTTATGATGCTTAATAAGATGATATTTTATTATTCACTTCATGTCATATAAAGAAGACGAAAAAACATATCGTGCAATGGATGATATCTTAATTTGTGTGCCCCTAAAAGTATGGAGTTGTTAATATTAATTTTAAAAAATGTAAATAAAAAAACATCTCATACAATAAAAAAATCTTACCACGTCTTACTAAATTATCTTCTTTGTGCTAATAGAAAACAAACAAACTTTTCATGTTTCTCAATTCTAATCAACAATTATCATATAGTGGCATAGTACAATAGCGCAATTGCATATGCTCCAATTAGTATACTTTGCCATTCGACAATGCGTATTTAAGTTTCATCATCTATGGAACGGAACTCAAACCGACCATGCACTAGCATATCCAAGATGGAATACTTTTGCTAAGTCAATTAGTTCCAAACTGAATGGAGGCCTATTAGTCAAAATTTTGGATATGTGCATGCATAACAATAAGACCTTACCGGATTATTTTGCGTGTACTTGATTTCGTAATTCGAGATTTTTTTCTAAACCATACGATAAAATGTTCCATGTTGGCGATGGACCACGCTACCGCTTCTAGATCTTCGAGGTCTAACAAATACTTCTTTGTTCGTGTTCATTAGATGTTTTAACCTTTTTCGAAAGTGCATGTATCTAGATGCATTTTAGTGTGTATGTTCACTCATTTTGGTCGATATCTAATCCATAATTGAAATATTTAAAACATTTTATAATAGGGAACGGAGGGAGCGGGAGATTATTACTCGTGATGTGCAAATAGCTGAAAGATCGATATGTCGACTAGAGGGGGGTGATTAGGCGACTACCAAATTTTAATTCTTTTTCTTTTAATTAGGGCTTAGGCAATGTATAACAAGGTTGACTAGATGTGCACTAGATGATAGCAACCTATGTGATACAAGCAAGATAAGTAACGTAGCGGACACGGAGATAATTCCCGTAGTTCCTTCCCAAGGGAAGTACGTCTAGGTTGGAGGAGTGTGGAGCCACCTAGGCGATCCAATAGCACGGATGTGCTCACTCTATTCTCCGTGAGCTTTACCCATGGGGGTTCGACTCATCCACTATGAGGTCACCTTGAAGGCGTTGACCAAGCCGGTACACAAAGGTCGGGGAACTCCACAATGAGTTGGAGCCTCCCAACAATGTCCCGGAACTCCTCGAAAAAGGTTAAGGCTCCGAAACTCACAAAGGCTACTAGGGTTACAAGCAACCCAAGAAGCAACAAGATCCACATGGATGGTGTGGGGGGATTTGAAATTCCTTCGGTGGAGATGCAGATCTAGATCTCCTCCTTCACTCCTCAAAGTATCAAGAGGTTTGGGTGGTTGGAGTGGGAGATCTAGTAGATTGAAACTTTCATTAATGGAGGAGAGAGAGTGCAAGAAGCTTAGTCTTCAATGGGGAAGAAGACCTCCTTTAAATAGCCTCCTCCATAAGTGGCCATTGCGCAGCCGAAAATCCCGCAGCGGTACTACCGCTGGCTCCTGTAGCTGCAGCACAACGGCTTCCTTGCGCAGCCGAAAATCCCGCAGCGGTACTACCGCTGGCTCCTGTAGCTGCAGCACAACGGCTTCCTTCGCAGGGACACTGCTCCAGTCTTCGTGGTGGTACTACCGCTGGAAGCCGCGGTACCACCGCTGAGCTGAGCGGTACTACCGCGCCGGTACCGCTACAGCCACCGCTGATCGAAATGGAACCTGGAAAACGGCGGTACCTCGGGCGGTGCCGCCAGCGGTAGCTGGTGCCTTGGCAGGCTCCTTTCGCAGGCAAAAACGCACGTAGCGGTACTACCGCTGGGTCTGGCGGTACTACCGCCCGTGGTGCGGTACTACCGGCCTGGTACCGCTAGAGCTGCCACTGAACAAAATAGAACCCGAAAATCAGCGGTACCTCCAGCGGTAGCTGGCTGCAGTGCGCTCTGCACTGCACAGAAGACATGTGCAGCGGTACTACCGCCGCTCCTGGCGGTACTACCGTTGCCTGAAGCAGGAAACTGCACAGAGCAAATTGCAAGCTTTCTTCGATGCAATAATTCCTGGGAAGCTCAAATACATCATTAGATTCATAATTGTGTTATCACTAACACCAAAACATCATCAAGGGAAGATGCACTTTCAATCTCCCCCTTTTTGGCGTTAGATGACAACACAATTAATTGCAAGGCAAATGATTTGTAAAAGATAGACGGAGCTCCCCCTAGACATGTGCATTATTGATAAAATGCTTTTGAATGCACAAATGCACACAATCTAGGATCAACGCTCCCCCTAGCTTTTGCAAACCTTGCAAGTAATACAAGATATAACTAAAAGATAATAAGCTTGCAACAATTGTAAGACAAGAACTTAAACAAACCATAATCTAAGCAAATAAGGTTCACATGTCTTACACCACATGGAGAGATAGTTCCACAAACTGAAAATAAAAGGTGTTCACAAGCATGAGAGAAACAATACGAAGAAAGAACGAGCTTGTGACACACAACCCTTGCGAAACCCCGCACAAGCTACTAGATATCTCTCCCCTTTGGCATCGAGACACCAAAAAGGGATAGACCGATGCTAGCGTCCCACGGGTCACTCGAAACCGAAAGGAGGCTGTTGGGAGGTGACTTCATCTTCTTCATAGTCTGACCACGTGATCACCTTCCCGGTACTGTCCTGAGCTTGCCAATCCTCCCATGGAGTGATATTCTTCTCAGAGCCGGACTGCACTTCCTCTCCTTGAGCACGGCGGTGAGCAACTTCAGCTTGGCGAGCCTTCATCTTCTCCTCATATACTTCATATTGGTTCCTCTCAACTTTCTTCGACAACTTGAAAATACCGGCTTCATCAACAACTTCCTTGCTCTTCTTCTTCGGGTGAGGTTTGACAAGGAGCCTCTTACTCTTGTGAGGAACCCAAGTCTCTGTATCCCCAAGCTCTGCAACGTCGTTCTCTTCAACCCACTTCCAAATGATGATGCGCATAATGAGAGGAGCAAAAGAGATGTTCTTCTTCTTGCTAATGACGAACCAAAGTTCATTCCAAATGAAGTCCATCACATCCAATTTCTTTCCCTTTCCTTGCATATCCCTCGTGAGGAGCATAAGGTTCTTGAGGTACCCATGAATTTCATCAATGTTGCCCACCTTTGGGTTGATGGTCTCGCGATAAATCCGGTGCATGATGTCCCAAGTGGGAAAGAGGCCCTTTGATTGACCAACCTTCCATTTCTCGGTGCTCTCCGGGTCATACAAAGGCAAAAGCTTCTCAACTTCAATGGCAGGCTCACCCGTATGGTGCACACGGAAGTGAGTATCATCAAAATCTTCGTAGAGGCTTGGACCAAACTCCTCATACCCAAGCATCTCAAGAATTGCGGACCACTTTTCTTCAAACTTCTTGTCCTTGGTCATCCATATCACGGTACGCTCCGTGTCATTACCAAGGTGAACGGTGGCAAGGAACTGAGCCACAAGCTTCTCATCAAAATCTTGCTCCAACTCCATCATGGGGAGAAGTCCAAACTCCTCACAAAGTGCAAGAACTTCTCCAAAATATGTACTATTGGCCCTCATGTGCTCCATATTGATAAAATGTTGCACCACATGGTTGTCCATCGACTTCTTCAACAAGATCTCATTGTAACTTTGCTCTTGGAACTTGTTGTGGAAGAAAGGGTTGTTGCCCCGAACGGAGGCAACTTGATCCATCCTCTCAATCACATAGCAATTGACAGCTCGTCTTGCCACAAACTCCTTGTCCGAGATTTGGCTAGCAGTCTTGTTCCTTTTAGGCAAGGTCTTCTCCGGTGGTGGATACTTCCGGCGAGTCACGGAAACTCCATCTATCTCATCTTGAACTTCATCACCAACCTCGGTCCTTTGTTTCTTGTTCCCAACAGATTTGGTACGACCACGAGGCGCACGACCTGTGAATAGCATGAGAGGGACAAGCATATAGGTAAGAATGCACAAATTTCATGATTTTGGAGAAAAAGAGCACATGTCTACAAAATTGTAGGAAATTAAAACGAGAGGGAGAGTGCCAAATCTAGTGTTGGAGATGTAACAAGAGGTAATAGTATGGCTTAGAACAAGCACTAATACTACCTAGGGTTACTCCTCTAATTCTAGAAAGGGAACTTTAAATCTAGCCACAAATTTCCCAACAAACTTATATACAAGGTTCTAGATCCACAAATACACACCTCTACCTACTCAATCTACCACGAATCCAAGAGGAACACCACTAATTTCATCTCTATCCATCAACTAGATGAGAGAGAGGGATAGGGCATACCGAAGCTCATGGCGGAGGATTGAGGAGGAGGGGAGGTGCAGGAGGCGTCCCGGGGCGTGGAGGTTGAAGATCCAGGCCGGGGAGGGCACCTTCCCGGCGGAGGAGTGGCCGACGGCGGCGGAGGTTGGAGGAGAAGGAGTTGGGGAAGAAACCGAATGAGGGTCGGGGAACTCCAAATTTCACCTTGAAGGCGTTGACCAAGCCGGTACACAAAGGTCGGGGAACTCCACAATGAGTTGGAGCCTCCCAACAATGTCCCGGAACTCCTCGCAACAAGTTGAGGCTCTGAAACTCACAAAGGCTCCTAGGGTTACAAGCAACCCAAGAAGCAACAAGATCCACACAGATGGTGTGGGGGGATTTGAAATTCCTTCGGTGGAGATGTAGATCTAGATCTCCTCCTTCACTCCTCAAAGTATCAAGAGGTTTGGGTGGTTGGAGTGGGAGATCTAGTAGATTGAAGCTTTCATTAATGGAGGAGAGTGTGCAAGAAGCTTAGTCTTCAATGGGGAAGAAGACCTCCTTTAAATAGCTTCCTCCATAAGTGGCCGTTGCGCAGCCGAAAATCCCGCAGCGGACTACCACTGGGGGCAACGGTACTACCGCTGGCTCCTGTAGCTGCAACACAACGGCTTCCTTCGCAGGGACACTGCTCCAGTCTTCGTGGCGGTACTACCGCTGGAGGCGGCGGTACCACCGCTGAGCTGAGCAGTACTACCGCGCCGGTACCGCTACAGCCACCGCTGATCAAAACAAAACCCGGAAAACGACAGTACCTCGGGCGGTACCGCCAGCGGTAGCTGGTGCCTTGGCGGGCTCCTTTCGCAGGCAAAAACGCACGTAGCGGTACTACCGCTGGGCCTGGCGGTACTACGCTCGTGGTGCGGTACTACCGGCCCGGTACCGCTAGAGCTGCCGCTGAACAAAACAGAACCGAAAATCAGCGGCTGGCTGCAGTGCGCTCTGCACTGCACAGAAGACCTGTGCAGCGGTACTACCGCCGCTCCTGGCGGTACTACCGCTGCCTGAAGCAGGAAACTGCACAGAGCAAATTGCAAGCTTTCTTCGATGCAATAATTCTTGGGAAGCTCAAATACATCATTAGATTCATAATTGTGTTATCACTAACACCAAAACATCATCAAGGGAAGATGCACTTTCAATAGCGCGATGGCCCCATGCAACGCTACGTCACACATGTTCATCGCGGTGTCATAGTAGCAGTTACGCATTTGGACATACTCCCTCCATTTCTAAATATAAGCCCTTTTAATTTTTTCCTGATTCATACATATGCAGACATATTTTAGTGTGTACATTTACTCATTTTACTTCGTATATAGTCCATATTGAAATCTCTAAAACATCTTATATTGTGAAACAGAGAGAGTACACACGTGCACTACACTTATTGTAAAAATATTGATACGATGCGTGGACGAGATATAGTATGACAAAGGGGCGAGCAGCTTGGCACACATTTGTTATAGCATGATTACATGAAGTAGATAAATACATCAACATGACATAGGTGTGGTTCTTTGAACCATGCTAAAACCAGCAGGATTCCACTTGTAGAGGGAGCGTGTCAAAAAAGGTAAAAACACATGCACAAGAAAAGAACAAAACACATGCACACGGAGACAAATCAAAAGCGTACACAGAGATTAGTGGGTTCTACCTTGTGGAGCATGTATTCCTGTTTTATTGGAGGACATGAGAAGTAAAGAGGGCAAATCATTTCTAGGGAGATAGTGTGCTCTACCTTGTAAAGCATGTGTCGCTGTTTCACTGAGGGCATGAGAAGCCAGGAGGGCAAATAATTTCTAGAGAGATTAGAGTTTAAAAGGATTACGGTAATTCGTTTTTTCTGTATACAACCGTGGCCATTTTAGGTCTGTTTCCAGCTTCAACTGTTTGATTGGACGACGAGCCTACACGGGTATTAAATACGGAGAAAAGAAGGCAGACAATAAAAAACACGAAATAAAATGGAATTTGGGAGGAAAAAAAAGGTACGAAAACAGAAAGCTCAGAAAAGGCCTGCGTCTATGCATCGAACCCCTCCTCCCCACTCCCGTCTCAAGCGCCGGTAAACTTCGCCACAAACCCTAACCGCGCCCGGCCTCTCGCGTCGCGCCGCCCCGCCCCGCGCCACCGTCCTCCTCGCCCTTCGAGCGCTCCGGCGGAATCCGTCCTCTTCGCGGGCGCGGCGGCGATGGCGTCCTCGACCAAAGTCACCATCACCCTCGGCCGCAGCGGTCAGGTGAGCCGTCGCCCCCGACCTCCTCCCTCTAATACCCGCCGGATTGCGCTGTGCTTTTCATTCCTCGGTTATCGATTCGGTTGCAGCGTCGTCGTTACCGGTTCGGCTGGTTAGAACAATGATCGGATGCACAGCTTTAGCCAAATCGTAGCTCTAGTGTGCGCGCGGCGAGATGCCCATTTTTCCAGTGCTAATAGCTGCGATTTTGGTGCCTTCAATCGATGGATACCTTGTTGGGTTCAGCTTCGTCTCATCTGAACGTTCCAAGTGAGTTTCACAGCATAGGAAGTTGTTGTGTTTGCCTGAAGGTATTGATTAGTGGGCGAGTAAAGTGTGCAAATTTTAGCCTGTTGTTGCCAAATGAGTGAGCAGATTTGGTGTTTATGAATGCTCGAATGTCACTGGATTTAGGATAGGGGTACCTGGATCTCTTTGCAAGGGGAATTTTTGTTGGTGTCCCAGTCCCTTTATAGAGAAATAAGACGAGACTAGGAATGTTTTATGCTGAGTAAAAAGTGCTGATGCGGATTAAGTACATGGTTTATGCTGCTGAGTATGTCTGTAGAGACAAATGGCGCTCGAATGACTAAGACTGTAACACATTTTTTAGGTGAGGAGACACAACCAAAGATTGTGTATTGGATGTTTTCTTGTAGTTTCTGTTCAGACCGTCAGGGTACGCCCTGCTCCCCATGGTTCATTGCTCTCTGCTGGCTGTTTTGATGACTACTGTTGTAGCATCCTAAATTGAGAAAAGCTTGTGGTGATTCTAGTGGAATGGTGCTAGAATGCATGTCAGTTCCATCTTGTTCTTGCTGACCAACGCAGGCTACCTCTTGATTGATTTGATGTCTGGTTATGTTATTTGGCTTCTCTGACATAATGGGGTGCTTGTGACTATCCTGAACTCGGGAACTTACTGATCCCATATTTCATTTTATCCCGTGTTGCTGATGTTAGCATGGATTGCTAATGCATTGTATTGCTTAAACATTTGTTCTTCCTTTTTAAAATTTCAGAATCTTGCATGAATTATTCAGTTTTAGCTTCGTCACCTTAATTTTCTGGGTTGCAGGTTGTTAAAAGGCGAACTATTTCTGATATTGGTATTGATGATGAAGAGCCAATATCAGGAAGAAAGCGACCTGTTAGAGAGAGGTTAGGAAATACCGTGGTTGATTCTGATTCGTATGGAAGCCAGCAGAGTAATAAGAGGTACCTTTCCTTGATCTATCAATATTCATTGTTTGTTGAAACACGTGTTGTGATGTTTTAACTAGATGTGTAACATACAAAGTAATCTTTACATCAGATAATTCAGGTTGTCATAGTGTCTTTCCTCTGCAAATTATTCAACATTTGATTACCCTTGTACATAAGCTGCAGCTTTATTTACTTGGTTTTTTTAAGAAAGCACTAGCTGTAGCAGTGCATGTCCATTTTCTGTTTGTTTGTTCATTACCTCGCTTATGCTCTAACCTTTAGCCCAAAGCATCTTTTCTTTAAAATGTTTGCTTATAAATGTTACTTCCTTCTGCTGTTCTTTTGCAGGCGGCAAACAGAAAGCAATATCTTGCAGATTGGAGATGATGGTTTGGGTGATTATAAATTTTTCATTTGTACTATCCAATATACTAGGATATAATAGTAAGCTGTTTATTGACACACCTCTTTTCTTTCATATGTTGGACTGCATAATAGTTGAAGTTCGCCAGATTGGCAGGGATGATTTAAGGCTGAAGCTAATGAGGAAAGGCTTGTCAAAGAAGAGCAACAGTGACACAGAACAGAATGGAGTGGATCTCCGTGAAAAGCTTTCCCGGAATTCAAAGAATCTCCAGAGATTTGAGGCAAGAGGGCGTGTTCCAGAATCAAGATCTAGTTATGATGTGAGGGAGGTCCCGGAATCAGGATCTAGGTATGGTTCAAGGGGGAGAGTCCCAGAGTCAAGAGTCTCTACTCTTGCAAGCCAATTGCCTTCTGCAAGATGTGCAGATGATTTGTTCAAGTTGGACTCCTCAGGAAAACCTTATTCCTCGTGGACTGCTGATGGTTTGAGGCATAGCTCCCCAGACGACCTTCCAAGTGTTCGAAGAGACTTGACTCCTCCAAGAAGTGTTCGAAGAGGCATGTCTCCTCCGAGGAGTGTTCGAAGAGGCATGTCTCCTCCAAGAAGTGTTCGAAGAGGCATGTCTCCCCCAAGAAGTGTTCAAAGAGGCATGTCTCCTCCAAGAAGTGTTCGGAGAGGCATGTCTCCCCCCAGAAGTGTTCGGAGAGGCATGTCTCCCCAAAGAACTTATGATCAGACAAGGTCCATTCCACCCCTTGGGCCTGTCGGTGCCACAAGACCTTCAATCATATCACAAGAGATGTTCCTGACACATTAAGAGCCCGTCAATCTTATGAAGGAAAATCTACCATTTTGCTTGATACAGTACAACCAGCTAATGGAATCAATTCATCTGGGACATGTCTGTCTACAGCCCCTGTGCTGGTTTGTATTTCTCTTATAGCCTTTTTTTTTGTGCCCGGTTTTAAATTCTTCTTTTGAGACCACATCTGTTGTTTGTCCTATAATGCTGTTGTTGATAGGATACTTGTCAATTATAACTGATAATGGTACTCTAATATGAACTTATTACAAACCATCTTTGCTGATAAAGTTCATCTTAAACTTTGTTTAGGTTCCATGTTTATGCTTCTCAATACAGCAGCGTTAGAACACCAAAGACATTCTGAAGTTGACATCATTAAAATGTGATCGGTCACACATATCTGGCACATCCATACTTCTGCTGGCCACTAGCTGAGCTTTTGTTCACTTCCGCCGTAGGTTCAGGCTTATAGCTGAATTCCTGTTTACTTAAGTCATAGTTAGTTATAGGTGCGAGAGTTCAACATCCAGTTGTGCTGACCATTAGCTGAGTTTCACGCCAACTATATTAGGGAGCTTCTGGTTATGCATTCTGTAATTAACATTTGCTCTGACATTTTTCTATGTGGGTTTGCAGAATGAAGTGCCACTGACAGTTACTGGATTACTGAATTCACTGGGACTTGAGAAGTATGTTGTTCTCTTTCAGGGCGAGGAGGTGATTCCTGTTTCTTCTTGATTTGTTTCCAACTTCTAATTCTTTCTTCTGCGCAAATAGACATTCTTTCCTTTGGATACCGGTTTATCTGTTAACAATAGGTAAACAATAAGTAAACTGGGACTTATAGTCTCTTACATAGGTTCATGCCTATGCCTGTTCCTCTGTTGGTCACACCAATTGGATCTTTCAACTATCTGTTTGCTGTCTCCAAGTTTTTTTCTTCTGAAATGTCCATTTGAGCATATGCTTGAGTTCATGAGAGTATACTTAGACAATGCTTTATGGAATAATCACTGTGATAGTTCATCTTTCTTTTGTATTTACTTGTTTTCAGGTGGATATGACTGCGTTGAGTCAGATGAAAGATGGCGACCTCAAAGATATGGGAGTACCAATGGTATGGAATTGTATTTCTGTTATACTAGCATGTTTACATGATACATAGTGATATCTTGTTCCGAGTAAGTTTTTCTCTACTCCAGCACTGTCGTTGTTAGTCTTGATGACAACAAGGTTCCACAACCAAATTTCGTTTAAATATTTTATTGTAAAAAGGCCAGTCTCTGTCGGACTACACAGTGGTATTATTAATCCTAATCAAATTCAAATTTGATGCTACTTGGTTTGTACTTAACATGGGTGGCTGCAGGCTTGCAGCGCAATCTTTCTACTCTCCCTGTTTCTAAATATAAGACGTTTTGGTAGCTCAAATTGAACTGACAAACTTCTTATATTTAGGAATAGAGGTAGTAGATTTTGGGCGTTCTTATCTGGTCTAGTTTAGTAGTTTTGACTAGAGTTTGTTATGGACCAGGGACCTAGGAAGAAGATTCTCCAAGCAGCGGCACCCTATGCAAAACAATGGCAAAGGTGCCCGATGATCTAGGTTGGGAACATTCGGTGGGGAATGCAATTTACTGGTGTAAGCTACTCAGCTGCGGATCTTGTATATCCACACTGGTAGTCTGTCTTAGTTAACCTTTTTTTTTGGTTGCTGATAGATTAATGCCGCCATGTTGTTGGCTTGTGTAAATTCATATCTGTCAGCTGATGCTCCCAGTTCTACCATTCACGATCTGCTGCCCGTCTCTAATTGTGAAGCGTAGCAGGCTTTAAAACAGATGGATACATATGGGTCTAGCACCATGATCAGTCTGGTCGTCTAGTCTTGTGGGAACATCGAGAAAGTGACGACTAATCCAATCTATTATGTATGCCAAATGGCCATCAGATTCACTTGTGTCACTCGGAGGGCTACTGATGAGTGGTATGATCGTGTATGGAAGAGGAAGAGGATTCCGTTTCTACCAGTCTGAGTCCTTGGGATTTAATGTCCCCATTTGTCACATGATTGTCCATAATTGTGTTGTTTGTACTAGTGTGTCAGCTTCTCAATTAGATGGTCTTATCATGAACCAGTGATTATTACAGCTGAGTAGCTGATGGCTCAGCTTGATCCATGCAAGCCCGCAGTCTGTTTCTAATCATTATGCAATGACACGAGCTGTTCGGCAGAGAAGTGGCCATGGATGTTTCCCCTAATCATTGTCATCCAAAATGTAACAAGAAAGGGGTTCAATGGAACAACCGCACCGTCCATGGTACCCCCAGATGCTTCTTGTCCTGGCATCGGTCCTTCTGATTTGGATGCTCGAGGACTGGCTTTGAACGCTAGCAGCGTGGCCTCCCGGGTCCACCATTAAAACGCAACCGAAAGCTTCACCCGACATGAACCGGCCCAACGCTGTACGAGAAAAGGCATCTGCAAATGCTACTCCCCCTTCCGTGTGATGTGCCAGCGCGCAATCTGCGTAATTTTTGTTGTCAAATCTGGCCCTTAGCCGAAACTAATTCAAATATGGCTCCTAGGTGAGACTATTTGCAAATCTGTCTCCCAATGTCGGCGCCAAACAGGATGATTCCGAAATTGTGCCAAGACATTTCGGCACCCAAATGCTTACGGGGTCAGCGCCAAGCTAATTGGAGCCAACCTCTGTTCGGTTTTGGATTTGGTTGGCGCCGATCCGCACAGCTTCGGCTCCATCCACTTTGGCGCTGACCTTGGGGGCCTGATTTGCAAATAGTTTCATGGAGGGGTCACATCTAGTACTAGTTTGTGCAGAGGCCAAATTCGGCAAAAAATATGCATCTGCCCTGCCCTCCCCCCTTCCTTTGGACGTGAGGTTGTGCTTCTTTCTGTGTATCAGTTAGCTGCGTTAACCATGGTGAGCTGAGCTCTCATCAGCGCCGGCAATTGAGCGTCTTCTGATATGGCTAGTTCTCCTACTGCATACCAAGACAGTTAGAGTACGCGCATGATTGGAAGTAACAATGCACGTGATAAGCGCATCGACGATAACAGAAAGTGAAGTGCCAACGGCCCAACGCCACTAGTCGCTGAGAAATTGGATAGTGACTCTGATTTCCATTCTGAGTAAACTCAACCTGAAAACGCATAATGAGAATTCACAAGTTCGTCGATAAATCGTAACATCGCACCCAAATCCAATCCTAACACTAGTATTGCTCAATTTTAAGGTACAACATCAGGTAAGGCAACGCCGTAGAGTAGCAGCAAGCCGGTCAGTCGAGGACATCGCATTGGCGCCTGACGACGCCCTGGCGTCCGGTCTTGACGCCGACGGTGCCGAGCTTCTGCATCGCCTTTGCAAAGTCGTCGAAGAAGAGCGTCCGGTTGTCGGCGTACCGCTGGACGAACACCTTGGTGGGCGCGTACTCCCAGAGCGCGGCGTCGGAGGCGAGCAGGCCGAGGCCCCGGGGCAGGTTCTTGAAGTAGAGCTCGTCGAAGTCCCGGGGCGTGACGATGTCGTTGAAGATGGAGATGGTGGGGTCCCTCTCGTACCCTGCGCAGGAGCTCTGCAGCGCCCGCGCGAAGGTCGGGTTCAGGGACGGGTCGTACCCGGCGGCGCTCCGGTAGCCGTACACCCGGTGCGCGAACTCGGAGCAGTGGGAGAAGCCGACGGTGTGGGCGCCGGCGAGCGCCACCATCTCCTGCGGCGTGATGCCCTTGCGCGCGAAGAGGACGGACATGGCCCGCGCCGACATGTTGGTCCGGGGCAGGTTCCCCTCGACGTCGCTGGCGTCGGAGCGGCGCGCGTCGCGGCGGCCGAGGGGCACCGGGAAGCGGGGCCCGCCGAGGATGCGACGAGGTCGCGGGCGGCGAGGGCGAGGATGTCGGCGCAGGAGACGGTGCCCGGGCAGGCGGCCTCGAGGGCGGCCTTGGCGCGGGCGACGGCGTCGAAGGCGTCGCCGGGGAGGGAGAGGTTGATCTCCGCGGACGCTCCGGGGAGCGGTCGGAGGAGAGCGGGGAGACGAGGACGGAGGCGTCGCAGCCGGAGACGAAGCAGTCGTGGAAGAAGAGGCGCAGCGTGCCCGCCGCCGTGGACGGGTTCGCCTGCTGCTTGGCGGCGACCACGTCCGAGACGATCTGCTCCACGCGCGGGCAGCTGCGGCTGTAGTAGGAGGTGATAGCCTGGCCGCCGCCGCCGCCGCGCCGGGGCCGAGGCGGCGAGGAATAGGGCGAGGGAGAAGAGGAGGCGGCGGAGAAGCGTGCCCATGGAGGAGAGAGAGGTGGTGGTGTTCTTGGATGGATTTGGATGGGGGAGAGGGAGATGGGGAAAAGGCGGTGGAGACGACGGGTGAAGTGGGGATTAGTGGGAGTGTAGTGACGAGTGAAGTAATTGTGGGGTTTAAGGGCAAGAAGGGGAACGCGGTGGAGGGGGTGGAGCTCGAGGCAGGATGGACGGATGTGATGTGCTGCCGCCGCACGCAACAAAGGTTAGTCCTGTGGGGCCGTGCCATTTCTTTATGCCGTGGACCAGGATCCACCGTACCAAATGAAACAGAAACACGACCTGCATTCGGTTGTGATTTTATTCTTGCTCCGATAAAATGTTACACGACCGAAATTGAGCGCGTAGGCTCCTTTGATTTCTAGGATTTTCAAAAGATTTGTATAGAATTGAAATCTTGTGCAAAATTTCCTTCAAAACTGTTTAATAGGATCATATAGGAATTTTGTAGCGTAAACTTCATAGGCAAATAACATGAGGTATAACCTCATAGAAAATTGCTTCACCACAATCAAAAGAACTTTCTCTTTCTATAATATTTAATTAGACATGTCATCCCAATTCATAAGATTTTAGTTCCTACACCTTTCCTATCATATGGATCAAATTAGACCTTAATTCTTCGCTACATCTACACAGAAAAAGACCGTGGCTGGCCATATGCAGGGGCGGATACACACCTAGCCAAGGGGGGGCACATAGCGCTGCATTGACTGTACGAGTTGCTTACAGGCTTCTAGTGGCGACTGGCGATCTGCCGTATTCGGTGTTCCGTTTCTACCCAATCGATCCGATCTCTTTCTTCGATCTTTCTCTGCTGATGAATCTCTGCTCTCCTTCACAGATCTAATCTGGATTTCATCTCCCAGTCCAGATTTCGGCCTTCCCCTCTGCCCTACTCCTTTTTCTTGCTGCCATCCAACAATTCCTTCTCGATCCATCTCACTTTTTCTGGCCGCCGCTGATCGGTCGGATTTCCCCACTCCAAGCGGGGCCTGGTATAGGGCGTTCTGGAGGTGGAGGCGTAAGAGACGCCCTCGACGGCGGCGTTCCCTGGGCACCCTGTTCAGGGGGCCATGGACGTGCATGATCTGAAGAGGCGGGCTCTGCAAATTCTCTGCAAATCGCGTGACCCGGCGCGATGTATGGAGGTGATGCGGTCTAGAGCCGCGACCCTTTTTGACTCAGATGCCATGAGGTTTGTGGCCAAGAAGGAGACGGTGGTGGCCACCCAGATTATGGAATCAGCGACAGGTTCTTGTGAAGAGCCATTAGATGAAGACGAAGTGGCTCGTGAATTATGTAGCGGATCAAAGGATCTGACGCATGGTTTGGATGTGTTGTTAACTACAGCTGAGTCTGAGAAACGAAGGATGACCAAGGCATCCATGGTGGTACGAGGTATGGTTGGTGATGTTTACGATCTGAGCTGCTGCAGGGTAGGCGACGGTTCTAATCTGAGCACATGTCAGATGAGTAATCTGCACTTGTCGGATATCAACGATGCAGCAAAACAGGTAGAGTGTTTTAAGATGCAAGTAATGCAACTTTTCCATTTTTTCACCTTTGATCCCGGTGACCTAGTATATTTTTTGTGGCCTTCTGAGCAACAAAGACTGAATGTTAAGCTGGGCAGAAAGAGAGGAAGGGATCTGATGGAAGCAGATGAGTTGGAGAAGGAGGTGTTGAAGGAAGCAAAGGGAGGTGCTGAGGAAAGCAATGATATTGGAGCGGGGCTGTCGGTACAGCTCCGCGAGTCCCAATGAAGCTAGGAGCTTGGAACGGCCGGGGCTTGGGGAATGGCCCGGCCGTTGACGGTCTTCTGGATATCCAGAAGGTGGAGGACCCCGATGTGTTGTTCGTGTCGGAAACAAAGATGGATAAAAAAAGGTTGGAATGGATCAGATGCAAGCTGGGTTTCCTAAATATGCTAGTGAAGGATAGTGTGGGGGCAGAGTGGAGGCCTGGTGATGGTCTGGAAGAGTGGGATTAATGTCAGCTTGATTGGTATGCCGTCCAAGTATCATATAGACACGGAGATTACAGAGGAGGATGGTTTTAAATGGCGATTTACTGGTTTTTATGGAGAACCAAAAACAGAGGAAAGGGAGAAGTCTTGGAGGTTGCTGAGGGTCCTAAAAAACCATAGCACGTAGCCATGGCTGTGTGCGGGGGATTTTAATGAAATTCTTTTTGAATGGGCGAAAGAAGGGGGAGTTCCGAGGTCGCAGGCATGTATGGACCGGTTTAGAATGGCACTAGAAGACTGCAACTTGATGGACCTGGGGTTCAAAGGAGACATGTTTACCTGGAGGAACCACAGCCATGACGCGTCACGTTACATTCGGGAACGTCTAGATCGAGCTGTGGCATGTCCAGCTTGGAGAACGCGGTTCCCTTTGTTCACCGTTACGCATGGGGAACCAAGGCGCTCGGACCATAGGCCCATCTTCATTGATACACAAGGAGGTGTTAGGTGCCGCAGAGAGAAGGGAGGTGGGTCGATTCCCCGTTTTGAAGCAAGATGGGTGGAAGAGGAGGAGTGTGAGGAGCGAGTGAAGTTGGCGTGGGAAAGAGAAGTATAGGAGGAAGGTAAAACGGTGCAGGGGGTTGAAAGGCGTGTTGAGTAACCTAATGGGGTGGAGCAGAGAAGTCTTGGGGGACCTAGATAAGAGAATTCACAAGCTCAGAAAAGAGTTAGAGCGGTGTAGGCTTGCAGCTATCTCCCAGGAGCAGGTTCGGAAAGAGGAAATGTTGCGGTTTAAGCTTAGTAGGCTGGAGGATCAGAAGGAGTTGTATTGGAAACAGAGAGCCCATGTATCCTGGATGAAAGAAGGTGATCGAAATACAATTTTTTTTCATTCGGTGGCATCGGGCAGGAAGAAGAAAAATAAAATAAAGGTGTTACGAAGGGAGGATGGGGTGGAGGTGAAGGAGGAGAAGGAGTTAGAGGAGATAGCTACTAACTATTTTATAAATCTGTTTTCCTCCACTGCAGGTTCGCGATCGGCTGAGCTCTTGGGTCAAATTGAATCACGAGTGACGCCGGAAATGAATCAGTCCCTCACAAAGGAGTTTATAGAGGAGGAGGTGAGGGTGGCTCTCGATAGTATCGGGGATCTAAAAGCCCCTGGACTGGATGGCATGCCCGCTCTCTTCTACAAGAAATATTGGGGGGGTGGTAGGAGGGAAGATCACTGAAGAAGTTCTTCGAGTGCTAAACGGAGGGGATATGCCAGATGGGTGGAATGAGACATGTGTTGTGCTGATACCTAAAGTGGCTAATCCGATGAGGATGAAGGAGTTGAGGCCAATAAGTCTTTGTAATGTAATATACAAGTTGATATCAAAGGTGTTGGCTAACAGGATGAAGTTGATCCTCCCGGAGATCATTTCTCCCAATCAAAGTGCATTCGTTCCCGGCATGCTTATAACGGATAATATCTTGTTGGCATATGAATGCACACACTTTATGCAGAAGAAAAAACGAGGGAAGCAAGGATATGCAGCAGTTAAGCTTGATATGAGTAAAGCATATGATCGGGTGGAATGGCAATTCTTAGAGGACATGATGCGGAGATTGGGGTTCCAAGAGGAGTGGATAAAAAGAATTATGATGTGCGTGACCTCAGTCAGCTATAGAATTAAGGTGAATAATTCGTACTCGGATTTTATTTTTCCACAAAGAGGACTGAGGCAAGGGGATCCGTTGTCGCCATATTTATTCTTGATTTGTGGTGAGGCTTTTTCATGTTTGCTGAACAAAGCTGAGGAGGATGGGCGGCTGCAGGGAGTCAGCATATGTGCAGCAGCCCCGAGTTTTAATCATCTTCTGTTCGCAGATGACTCGTTGGTTCTGTTGAAAGCGTCTGACGAGAATGCAACCCATCTGCGAAATATTTTATCTCTGTATGAAGATTGCTCGGGGCAGACGGTGAACTACTCCAAGTCTGCAGCAATGTTTAGTCCTAACACGTCGAATCATGTTAGGCGACAAGTGAAGGCCAAGTTACAAATCAGTACAGAGGCTAGGAATGAGCGGTATTTGGGGCTTCCAGCACATGTAGGCAGATCAAGGTCAGACACCTTTGCTTATTTAAAAGGGAGGATGTGGGCACGCATTCAAGGGTGGGACGAAAAGTTCCTTTCAAGGGCAGCAAAAGATGTGTTGATCAAAGCTTGTGCACAAGCGATTCCGACCTTTGCTATGTCCTGCTTTGACATCACGAAGAGCCTGTGTGATCAGATGAGTGCGATGATTAATCGGTTTTGGTGGACACAACAAAAGGATGAGAGGAAAATGCACTGGATCAGTTGGGAGAAAATGGCGAGACCGAAGAAGGAGGGGGGTTTGGGATTTCGAGATCTTCATCTCTTTAATCTAGCTATGCTAGCAAGGCAGGTATGGAGGATGCTTAATTGTCCAGAGTCATTGTGTGCTCGGGTTTTGCAAGCTAGGTACTTCCCGAATAAATCTATCCTAGAAGCCACAAGCACACGAGACATGTCCTATACTTGGCGGAGTATAATGAAAGGCATTGATGTTATTAAAAAGGGTATGGTTTGGCGGATAGGTAATGGAGAGGATGTGAGTATCTGGGAAGATCCATGGTTGCACAGGGAGGGTTCGCGGAAACCTGTTACGACGAGGGGCCAGAATGTGCTAACCAGAGTTGCTGAGCTGATAAACCCATTCACAGGCCAATGGGACGATACACTGATACATGATATTTTTAGGGAGGAGGATGCCAATGTAATCTTAGCAATGCCTCTCCGGGTAGATATGGAGGACTTCCCAGCTTGGTACCATGATCCGAAAGGAATGTTCTCTGTGCGGTCTGCTTACAAAATGCTAGCCAAACAAACCGATCCGAGTCCGGATGGAGCTGAGTGCTCAGGTACGGGTACGGTGAACAAGGAGTTTGATTGGAACCTGATCTGGAAGCAGGAGTGTGCCCCAAAAACGAAGCAGTTTCTGTGGCGTTTCGCTCACGAGAGCTTGCCATGGAAGAGAAACTTCACTAGGAGGAAGATGGAGATCGACACGTTGTGTCCGATGTGTGCCAGGCTTGATGAAGATGGTGGGCATCTGTTCCTCCACTGTAAGCAAGTCAAGATGATTTGGCGGATGCTAGACATGGAGGAAGTGAGGACTAAACTATGTTGTTGCCAGAATGCACAGGATATGCTTATGGCGATCTTCAGGCTGGACCTGGACCAACGCCTGCTTTCCATCGCATTGCTATGGCAATGGTGGACAGCCCGGAACAAAAAGAATGCGGGGGACATCACCCAATCGATTGATGGGGTGGTGTTCCAGTCTCGAAGGTGGGCAATGGAGTTTAAAGAGTTTTACACTACAAAGAAGAAACCGAGCATTTTAACCCAATCTGAAAATAAATGGAGACCCCCTGGGGATGATGAGCTGAAGATCAATATAGATGGCTCGTTCTTACAGGACCCTCGCAATGGGGGGTGGGGTTCGTGATCAGAGACAAGCAGGGAGATGTAGCTGGTTCAGGGGCGGGGAGATTGCTATTTCCACAGAGTGCAATCCATGCGGAAGCTGAAGCCTGTATCCAGGGGTTAACAGCGGCAATGAACTGGGGGATGACACGAGTTGTGATTGAATCGGATTGCCAAGTTCTGGTGCAATCGCTAAATAGCCCAGAGTATGACCGATCTCCAGTTGGAGTTCTGGTGAGGGATGCAAAGATGCTGGCTAGACTTAACTTCGTCTCTGTTTCGTTTTTGTTCTGTCAACGAGAATGTAATAAGGTTGCGCATGCGATGGCGACGCTTGGCTCGGTGTGCAATGCTGATTATGGCCGCCTATGGCCAGATGCAGTTCCAAACAATGTATCGGTGTTTGTGGCTAGCGACGTTGCTATGCCGGTGGTTTAATAGAGTGTGGTAAAAATTCAAAAAAAAAAAGGGGGGGGGGGGGGGGGGGGGGGGCACATGACACTGGTAGAAAAAAACCTTTCTCAGGGGACCCATTTGTAAGATGTAATCAGCACCGCTATTATCAATGACAGGAGTATCAAAAAAA
Organism: Poa pratensis; assembly: GCA_947311845.1. Classification (NCBI taxonomy): domain Eukaryota; kingdom Viridiplantae; phylum Streptophyta; class Magnoliopsida; order Poales; family Poaceae; genus Poa; species Poa pratensis. Next base: position 74,805,852 of record CAMZMU010000107.1, on the reverse strand, counting down.
AAGAAAAAAACTCCGCTGTCCATATGCATCCACGTTGAGGTCTTTTTGACTTGCATGAGAGGCCCTACACTATGCATGCACGAGAGTACCCAACTGACCGGTGAAAAAAAAAAGTACCCTAACTGAAAGCCTCGACTGTGGCGTGGGGGTTTTACCAGCCCAGTCCGTCCAAAGCAACCATGCTTGCCTTGCGTGGCTCGATGCACCAGGCAGGCTGATTACTGAGAGCCGAGCAGAGGATCGATCACAAATCCAGGCAGGTCGATCAGCAAATACGTAAGTACTCCGTATGAACGAACTTGGCTGATCGAAACGTTTATGCAATTTCTTGCGAAGGACGGAGCCGTGAGTAAACTGCTAAAGTCGGTCAGGACTCAGGCGTAGTACGCGGAAGCAAAGCAGGAAGTAGAAAATGTTGAAACCGGCCGGCCGTATGGCAGCATGTGTACCACCTACGCGGGTTGCGCCGCGAATAAGAGTGTCAGGCGGCGCCCGTACCCGGCCCGCATAAACTCAAAATAGGCAAAGGTTAGCTCTAACTTTTCTGCTTAGATTTAATCGGTTTGAGCTAAAAATGTGCTAAGCGGGCCTATGCGGGCCGCCGCTTGAAACCTGAGCCGCGAACAATGGTTGCCCCGTGACCTCGTGGTGCTGAGCGGCCGAGCGTGACGGAACGCGGCATTAACGGCCGGGCGAGCGCGCGGTTGCTGTCCGGCCCGTGAATAAGTAGCCCTAACTGAAAGCATCTCGTTCGCAACAACAGTACTACAGCTGTACGCATGCGTATGTACGCGTGTACTGTAGTATCCAGCTCCAATATCGTTGGTGCATCTTCTTTCGAGAGTGATTGCCTAGCTAGGTAGGCACATATTATCAAAATTTTGAATTCAAATTTGTGGATACACGAGAAACAATATAACCAATGTTCACGATTTTTTAGAAAAACTTGAAAGTGCGAGCGTAACTAGTTTCAACGTTTAGTTTCCTTAACGGACACGCTTCACGGCCCAATCACACGACTACCGAATACTCGTCCACTATCTGCAGCAGAACGTGGAGGCATGCAAGTAGGTCCAAAAGCGGTCGCGATCCTTACACAGCTGTGCTGTGGGGCACGTACGAGTATAATGCACGTCGGCCGTATAGCTTGTGCAGACCACGTAGCCATGTACAGTTGATGACAAAGCGCCGAGCGACCCTATAATTTCCCAGGGACGGAATATAAATGGCAGTTCAGATGGACCAGCGGCCCTGCCGTGCATTACTAATTACTAACTACTAGTCGTAAACCCGTGCACCTGCACGGGCTAGGAATTTTGAGAACACATCAGCAAATCAACCTTTCAATATTTTGTAACTGGATGTTTTTGTATTTATATTAAATACACAATTTCTTACCGCCAAGCATTTGACTTTTTAATTTTTCATCCATACTAAAAAAAGAATTATATTGGTTCAATAATTTTATGGCATATGAAGTATGGACATGTTGTCCAAGAATATTTTCAAACGTGTGAATTGTGGATATTTGTCATCAGCTACTGATTTAACTATTTTCTTCTAGAAATAATACGAGGTCAACTTGGGGATAAAATGATTATAGGTTGATAATTATGATTTCTTCTATAAAACTTGGACCGATTCATCTTTGGAGTAATTTACTATATAAAAAATTCTTAGTTGAATGAGAATTAACTTATTTCCCAGATAATGTCATCAAATATCAGTTGCAACCCTCATTTCTAGCACAAATCACGAAGCAAATTTAACAATTCAGAACATTTTTCGCAGTTGCAACGCCACTTGTAGCTGAAAAATCTTACTTATAACCCAACTTGCAACTGATATGTGCAGGAATCAAAATGCAGATCACACGTGTAGAACTGGACCAAGCAGTAATTTTATTCTCAGCAATTGTGATGAACTCGACCAATGATCGACTGGCAAATCGGTGATCATATTAGGTAGGGATTAAGGAGTAGCGTACAATAATATATTTTTGTAAGGAGAGCGTCCAATTATATGTTAACATATAATATGGATCAAATTATTAGAGTAGTTTATTAGTATAGAAGTCTTTGACGCACACGTGTAGAACTTGACCAAGCACTAATCTAATCGTCAGCTACTGTGATGAACTCGATCAATGGTCGACTGGCAAATCCATGATCATATATATTAAGTAGGGATTAAGGAGTAGCGTCCAATAATATTTCTAACGGGGCGCGTCCAATTATATGTTAACATATACTAGTAAACATGCCCGTGCGTTGCACTGGGAAACAAAAATAATTAACTTGGTTTGTCTGAGTCAAGGCACGACTCTCAACTAAAACCGAGCACGACTCCCTGTCAGAGCACAACTCCCGACTACGATTGAGCGCGACTCTAATACACAATGGTTGCAAGCTCAAGTGTCGAAGTAGATGACACCTCTGAGGTATCCCGTGTTTCCCGAGAAGCGTCTCCATGCAGTACAACATGTAGAGATATATTAGCGAAAGAGGTACACACGAAATTACTGCGGGTTGATATCTATATAATTGGGAGATTAAAACACAAAAGTATGACGAGAGAACTCAAAAACAAAGAGGTACCCATGTAGTGCAACGGAAAAGAAAAAAAAAAACTATTTTACGGTTGGAATGGTGGGTAATTTTTTTGCCAAGTATTTCAAATCTTGGGTGATATTGTCTTCATATCATAGGGAGCCTTCACAAAATTTCCAATCGTTTTCTAAAATTGTTTCGAGCCTTCTAAATATCTCATAGTCCTTCTTTAGTCCGGCCCAACAATCCCAGCCCACCTATGCCCACACACCTGAGACACACGCACCTACCTTGTCGCTCCTTCTTTCTCGATCCCCGTCGCCACTCTCGCCACGCTCGATCCCAGGCGGCCTTTCCTCCCCTACTTCTTCCTCCTCCAACCTCGATCCCTCTCCCCACCCCCACCCCTTCGTTCCTGGGCGCCAGGACCGAATTCCCTTCAGTCCTCTCGCCCTCCCTCCAGCGACCTACGCGCCTGACCAAGCTCCCTCGGGCTCCTCCGGCAATAGAGTTGCTCCCCTTGGCTATTTTTTTTTAATAATACATTTTTTAATTAAATTTGACAAATATTATGCAGATTGAACAAATTACACAAATAATACGGCATCGGCTTAGCCTAAGCCGATAGGACCTTGTCGGCCCAGCCAAGGCCGATAAGCTTGTCGGAGTCGGCCGCTCACCATGTCAGACGTAATCGGCCTTGGCGAACCCGACATGTGCTAATCGGCTGGCGCAAAGCCGACTGCTGCATGAGGGCGTCGAACTGGCGCTGCTGGTGGCGGAGCGCGCGATCCGGTTGCAGATGGGCGGGGCGAGGGCGTCGAACTGGCGCTGCTCGAGTGCCTCGACGATCTCCTCCAGCTCGTCGATGGCAGCACCTCCTTCTGGCAGTTGGTGACGGGCCACCGCCGGAGCACGCCGTGGACGACTTGCCGGCGAGCATGCACGAGCACGGCGGCCAGCACGCACTAGCACGCACGGGCGCGGCGGCCAGCACGGCCCAGCACGGCGGCCAGCACTGGCGCACGGGCACGGGCGCGGGCGCGGGAGGCTGGCGCGCACGGCGGCCGGCGGGGCACGGGCACGGGCGCGCACGGCCACGGGCACGAGGACGGCGGCGGCGCGGCGCGGCACTGGCGCACGGGCACACGGACGGGCACGGCGCGGGAGGCCGGCGCGACGGCGGCCGGCGCGGGCGCGCACGGGGGAGGCCGGCGGCCACGGGCGCGCACAGGCGGGGCCGGGCGGAGACCTCGGCGGAGGCGGCGGGGGTGAGGCACGGCCCTGGAGCGTGCAGCGGAAGGAGTTGGAGGAGGCGGGGGTGAGGCGTTGGCACGGCGAGCACGCACGGCCACGGGCGGGGACGGCCACGGGAGAGGAACCCTAATTTAGCACGCAGTCGGCCTAGGCTGGGCCGACTGGGCTGTCGGGTCTGGCACGCAGGCCACAGGGACCTATCGGCCTCGCTAGGCCGACAGCCCCCTTTCGTCTTAGACTGGGCCGATAGGCCCCTTTCGGCTTAGGCTGGGCCGAGGCTATATTATTCTAGTAAATTTTCTAAACTGCATAATATTTGTCAAATTTAATTAAAAATGTATTATTAAAAAAATTAGCCTCCCCTTGCGCCGGCCAGCGAGCCGACCTCACCTTCTCCCTCTCTGACATCCAGCTCCGTAGACGCACACATGGACTGTCTGGTTATAAATAATTTTTTGAGATTTATTCTACCAATTAAATCTTGGCCTCATGTAAACACCGCCAACTCTGTAAAACGCAAAGCATAACTTATTCTTACTAGAAAATATCCAGCGCGTTGCAGCGGGAATCTCTATAAAAAAAATATTATGTAAATGAAATGGGTATAATACGCATCAAATATTCAATTGTCAAGATTCAGTTGATCACAATAGTCGAGACACTAAATTTAATTCGTGTGAAATTGTTGAATATTGAGGACTAAATATTAGTGACATAGACAATTATATATATGGTTGAAAAAAGATGACATGGATAGATTGTATGAAAAATGTACTATTATTAATTATTGTTAGTGGAGATGACATGGACAATTGATTGGATAAAAGAGTGGGTGATGTGGATAGCTTGCATGTTGAGATAGAAAAATAATTAATGCACTTAGTGGGGTTTTGCTTTATAAGAGGTATAGATTGGTACATTTTATCAAGTAATTAATTAGTACTTGAATGTCCGATACTGTTAATTTCAAGTATGTGTATATACCATCTTCTTATTGAGCATCGCAAGTAGTATGTGCCTATCCGGTTAAGCCTCTTAATTAGTATATGCTTGTACAGTTGTGTCCCGATGGAGAGCATCTTCTTATTTGTCTTTTTTTTCACAATCAAACCTTGTTTTCAGATTAGTTAGTCATGTGTATTTAATGTTGTAAATTTGTTTTCATCAAGAATCACACGAACTTTACGATTGTTATGCTTGGGATCAAGAAAATACGTTTACTCTGTAGTAGAACTTCTAGGACTGCTAATCGTATTAGTACGTGTGCCCAAAGTAACTTAAATCATACAGCTAATTTTAGATTCTTTTTTCTACCTAAGTATATCTAATAATCAAAGCTTCCGATGTATATATCTGATAAGCTGCATAACTTAATTCATGCGGTTCATTTTAGGTAGTTCTCGATGTAAGTATATCTAAGAATAATCAAACCTTCCGATGTACAAAGCTTCAGAATAACAGAATTAATGTAGCAGAGCATGATGTTGGAGCAAATAATTAGCAAGCAATACTCGAGCGATTCAGTTGTACTTGGATTAGACACAGCTAATAGTCCTCAACCAAATCCTTTTTTGACCTATAGCCCTCGGAATAAAATAAAATATGAGACCTACTTTGTTGAGAATTATCATCTAAAACTTTTTCAACTAAGAAGTTTTGAATTTTTTTCAAGACACAAAATACTTAATATAACGGAGACATGCAGACAAATTATCAGAGGTGTCGTTGTTTAAATAAGCAATACATCAGTAATACTTACTGCTGTTTTTCCTCTAAATTCCTCTTGGATGTTTTAATCTAATGTGTTCCTTTCATGGTATGATATATCTGAAACTGTCAAGTCTTTTCCCGCTGACAATGAGGAACGCAGCAGCCAGCCAGCCACCCAGTCAATCAGCGGAGGAAAAAATATCAGCGGACGTCACACCATGATCAAAGGAGAAGGGCCACGCTGGTCAAAACCAAACGATTACTTGTGTGCACATTAGAACGTGAAGTACTTGTAAATGTGATCTGAAAGTTGTGCGGGCTTACGTGAGGATGTTCTGCTTGGACTCGTTTGGACTCGGAGCATAGCAGCATTGCATTAGATGGTTGCACGAACATGGCGTTGGAGAAGAAAAATTGGCTGCCGGCCGCCGGCGAGGCGCGCAATCCACACGGTCGGAACAGCATGGCTGCCGGATTGGATCTCGTCGTGGGAACAGGAAACTCCTTGATCTTTCTTGTTGATTTTCCCTTCTTGACTGAATCGAGGAAAATAACGGGAGGGAGGTGCACGCATGCGAGGATTTCTCATCCAACGGTTAAAGGCAGGTATTAGTCTAATCGGACGGATAACTCTGTCTAAATTAGTCCACTCATTTGTGTATGTATCTAGACAACATATGTAACATGTAAAACATCTACATTTATGAATGGAGGGAGTAATAGAGAAGCAACAAGATACGTGGGACATAGAGGAGAAAAGGAGATCCTTGGCGGCAGTTAGGGTTTTATCGCCGGTTGACGCTTCGTCCACCTGCTTCCAATGGCCTATTAGGTCTTGGGAGCGCTGGTCACCGCCGACGAGAGGGCTTTAATTATTATTTTAGTTAATTTCTGCGTCTTTGTTGGGATGGTGAGGCGCGGCGACATCCCAAATCAGAGTAATGTTATTTTCGATCTACTCTCATTCCAGTGCTACGTCTAGTGTTGGTGTAGGGCGCATGGAGTTATGTGTGAGGTGGATCTCGTGGGATATGATACATTTTTGTGTTAGTTAAGGTGTGGTTAGAGATATGACTCTTCTCATCTACAGTTTCCATCTTTTACGATATTTAGAGCATCTCCACTCGTGGAGCCCAAACGGTCGCCCAAAGACTTTTGGGGCGTGCCGGAAAGAAATCGGCTCCCACTCACGGCGCCCAAACGTGAAAATGGTCCGACGCGGCCCATTTTTAAAACTTGCAGTGGGTCATTTGGTAAGTTGCTTTTTGATAGTTTTGAACAATCGACGTGGTTTTCGCAAAAAAAAAAATTTGACGTGGTCTAATTTTACAACAAAAAATCCTTCGTCGCCTTCAAAAACAAAAAATAGAAAATACATTATATATAACTAGGAAAATATGCCCGTGCGTTGCTACGGGTTTATTTCTATAAAAAAATTGGACCATGATTACATAATTTGATCTTTTTAGTAATAACGGCGAATAAAAAAGATAGTGGGGACATGACATGAATTTGATTAAGATGTGGAACTTATTTCGGGTGGTGGAAGAGTAAATAACATATGAACAAACATGCCTCTGTTTGCATCAGAAAAGAATCAAGTACATGAGATCATCAACTCGGTTAGCAAAATTTTGCTAACCGGTGTTTGTCAGAGGAAGGGGTCCCGCATTACACAAAATTGCAGACCGAAAAAAGAGAAGGTCCAGCAATACACAACCTTGCTGAACTATGCATTTTTCTGAAACTACAGAACACCATGGCACTCCTCCGCTTCTGAGCACATTCAGTGTGTTCATGCCACTAAAGTAATCAATAGATCCATGTGCTATTTGAAGCATAAATTGGCTCACAAACTGCAAAAAAAAATTCCAATCGAATCAGCACATGCATCTCGAATAATCTATACTACTATTAAAAGAGCAAACATGTTGGGATACTTTAAATCTGTCCGTTTAAATTTCGATCAACGATCCAGATTGTCCCGATGTCGAGCACCAAACACTTTAAATCTTGTCCGTTTATTTTTTGATCAACGATCCAGATTGTCCAAAAATATCTATACTTCTATACTACTATATTATTAAAAGAGTCGTGAGAAATAAGTGTCCTGATCGGAATTGGTTCCGATCGTTCCGATCGGCCAGGATCCGCCAAAAGCCATGATCGGCCCAAATCAAATTGTCCTCCTCACTGTCGGCCGCAAAGAAGCTCGGACTACTATTAAAAGAGCAAACATGTTGGGATACTTTAAATCTTGTCCGTTTAAATTTCTATCAACGATCCAGATTGTCCCGATGTCGAGCACCAAACACTTTAAATCTTGTCCGTTTATTTTTTGATTAACGATCCAGATTGTCCAAAAATATCTATACTTCTATACTACTATATTATTAAAAGAGTCGTGAGGAATAAGTGTCCTGATCGGAATTGGTTCCGATCGTTCCGATCGGCCAGGATCCGCCCAAAAGCCATGATCGGCCCAAATCAAATCGTCCTCCTCACTGTCGGCCGCAAAGAAGCTCGCATCCGCCGCTCCAAGCAATCATCCTGCAGCCACGTTCGTCCGATCTGGTTGCCGATCGCCGGCATCTAGGTCTCAGCCGGAACCGTCGTTTCAGGCTACCCAGGCGCGACCGCTGCACACCAACGACCTCGAAATCCGCTATGTCCGGTAGCTGCCGTGATGCCTTATGGAGCGATGCTGTTCAAAACATACATACAACTATGGCCAAAAGGCAACTCACATGCCCAGCGCCAAGTGCAGCTAAGTGCATATAGATATTGAAGTGCAGAATTCAACCATAAAGATTCAACCAAGTGCAGCTAAGGGCCAACGAACTGAACTACTTTTTCACTGTTGTTCATTCATATATGAGAGCAGATACCTTCGTTCTTGCATTATTTTTCTAGCTTTTGATCTATGTTCTTCTCATTTAGTTGGCCTGATAGATAAAAGTGAAAACTATAAGCAATAGTCCAAATGGTGGCATATGAAAAGGAAGCTGAAAACTGAATTTAGATGATGTTTTGTCTGTTATATATTGTTCCTACTTGATTGCTAATTTGTTTAGTAAGAGACATTCTGCCGCGCACCTCACCATGTATGACTCTAAGGTGAATAAACAAGTTTAGCGTGTATTTGTATAAGTTGATTCATTTCAGTTATGTGCCCTAGAAGTGGCACTGTATTTGGATTAGATATACCAAAGCATAACATTCGACGAATTTAGTTCTATGTAAATTTGTCATTCTTTATCTAGCTAATAACTATGCATTATTAATTTTTTACTTGTAATTCCCTAGCAATGTTTTCTTTGTAGCATGTCTCGCTAAATTATCAAAAAGAGTGCGCGTTGCACGTGCAACATTACTAGTTTAACTAAGAACAGAACAGTGGATTACATGATCAGACCAGCAGTTAGCTCCAGCCGCATCTTATATATAAATAGAAAATACATTATATATAAATAGCAAACCGACCGGACAGAGCCAACAGGCTGAATCTAGCCCGTTAGCACAGCCCATCCGTGGCGGCTAAGACGCCTCAAGCGATTAGGTTAAATCGCCCTCTGGTTAAATCCGGGATCCAATCTCTCCTATCTAAAAGAAACAATTAGTTCCACATTCTGCCCACCCCTTCGTCCAACTCCCCTCAGCTGTTTTTTTTTCTTTCTGCCCACCCCTTCGTCCAACTCCCCATGCTATTTTCTTCTTTCCGGAACATGCGGTATATTTCCCAGCCTTGACCAGAAGTAATCACACGTACACCTGCAAACAACAATAATTAATCGGGAAGCGCCTCCACGTCTCTTTGGTCCCACGCAGTAATTATGAGATCAATCTGCGGAAAAGAATCTACAATATTGTCCCTCAAACATTACTGCATGCCAATCTCTACGGAGTACAAGAATGAATCTGTAATGTGGCCTAATTATTATCTGTAACGTGGCCTAATTATTACACTATCGATACAGGAGAACCATCAACGGCAGAGGAGCAGCGAGGGATCAGCGCTGGGGATCAACAGCGAGAGAGGAGCAGCGATGGATCATCGCTGGGATCACAGCAGCGAGGGATCAGCGCTGGGGATCAATAGCAGCGAGGGATCAGCGCTGGGGATTAACAGCAGCGAGCAATCAGTGCAACCATCAGAATATAGAGTACCTCAATGCCGTCTCCAGAAGATATCAACAGCAGCGAGCAACCAGTGCTAATCCCTCGCTGCATCCATGCCGTCTGGATACCCCTGCTCGAAGAGGGTGATGGCACCGACATCGGCACCGGCTCCTGCCTGCTCGCTGCCTCCGCCCAACATGTAACCTTGATGATCTACCTATATCAAAATAGTTTTTTTCAGCGTCATATCCTGTATCCTGTATAACTCAATATTTTTCATTTGAAATTGCAGAAATGTAACATTCGATGATGTCAACTGGGAGCACATCACCTTAATTTTCTCTGGGAAACAATAGCCAGAGTTTTATGCACTCGCATAAAATAGACGAATGATGGACGGTATCTCTATGTCATACTAGCAGACATCACAGTAAGCATTTTTACACGGCCTGCTACTGATATTCTTTAAAAATCTGGTGGAGATTGAAAATAACGTGCTGCCTTTGAGTTGTACTGATGCGATTAGTATTTTCTTCATTTTTATTACCTAGGCTACACGTACTACTTAATTGTCTTTTCAGAACCATGTCTGTTCAATATTTTAGATGTGAGAAATAATGGTTGATCTTCTTAGATATACAATGGCTAAGCTACTGAGACGTTAATAATGGTTGATCTTCAGGAGGTTTGGCAACAACTGATGAGAGCCAGATTGTTTTCCGGCAACCTAGCTATGAATTGGAGGCATTTCGTGCGACACTGTTCTCAGCTTGAATGTCTCTATCGCAGCAGGTCAGAAGAGCTGTCAAGCGAAGGAACAGGATTGCAAGGAACGACAATCTTCTCGTCAGCTTACTATAGCCTTGAGGACCGTTTTGACTACAAATAAAAAGTCACATATGTTATCATCAGTTATTTATTTATTTTCCACGGTGGACTATACGTAAAGACATTTATTGTGATTTAGGCATGTAATGGTTCTTGATTGCAATTAAAATGTCTGTCTATGGCCTTGTTCTGATCTGACTTTAGTGTTTTAAGGTGCTTGCAGTGTACAATATATTGCATAAGACTGTAGAAATATATACCACCAGTAAGAAAACTGAACGTCTCAATATAATAAAGGACAGAAGGTGTAAGTCAGATCCTTACCATATATAAAGGTTATCCTTTAACCAACAATTACTTTTCACCTTCAGTCTTCAGACTTCAATAAGATATATTCACTACCATGTTGAATATGGTACTCAGAAATTCAACTTGTGATCTGTTAGACAACAAGCAAGCACCAATAGTTAGAAACCATAGATGCCTCGATCACGGGTAGACTACCGATTACGGTTGAAAATCCCGAGTTGACTACTACTCGATTACGATTGAAAAGTACAAGATGACATAAAACAAAAAACCTTGGCTGTGATTGTAGGCAACGAACTATAGACCCATACTTTTCAAAAGAACTACCTGAGCTTGATGAAAAATATTACCCAGATCATGCTTTGCATACTTTTCAGAATTTAATATAGTTCAGCTATGCAGCATCCTGCCTTTTATCTTCTACATGACCTATTATAATATATGAGTCAGGTCAGCTGGCCAAGTTGGTAAAAAAAATCAGATTACATCATGGCCAAGTTGGTAAAAAATCAGAGCATATTATACCACTTTGCTGCATCTAGACACACAAGATTAACCTCAAAAGGCAGATCATGTTCGTTTCTCATTACCTTTTCCTTGACTTGATTACTGCAAATTTCTACTCGTTCCGAACTCAGATTAAGCTGCAAAGGACATGAAGCATTAGGATTTGAAAACTTCTTGTTCTACGGTTAAAAAGAAGTAGGGTGAGGCACCACATCAAATAGGATGGGTGAGCAGGTGGGGGCGCCATGGGAGGGAGGAAAAGGGGACACCATGGAATGACCAAGGTGCCACAGGCAGCAGCAATAGCTGCAATACGGTGAGGCAGAGGAAGCAGGCAACTGTTCAGAGAAGATTTGCACAGCAGCAATACGATTTGAGTGATTCTGTATCCATTTATAAAATTACATGGCTAAAAATTCAAGAGAATCATGTACTGAGTTTAGCACGTTTGGTGCATTTTCCCCTTTACTGAACATATTGCTTTGATGGTTTCAAATCCAGGTTCAGGGTCATGGCGCCGTCGATTGCCTCCTCCATCGCTACTCATTTCTATGTCCAACAATCATATTCTGAGATAAATTTAAGCAAATAACTTGCCCAACAATGTAAATTTCTGAAGACATACCGAGTAGGCTGTAGCACTTTATGGTGACGACGTGTCGTTTCGGCTGCGCCGGTAGCGGTTCCACTCGACGTCGCCGTTGCTGTTGTGCGCGGGATCCAGCCAACCGGCAGGCGCCGGCTTGGAGATCGCACTGGCGGACACGGCGGTAACCCGGGCGGAGGCGGGCCCGTGGTGGAGCAGGATAGGAGGGAGCTTGTGAGGGGAGGGGAGACATGGTCGGGGCGCATCGGAGATGGACTGGGAGAGGAGAATGGTCAGAGGGGGTGGGAGGGGTCCTCGTCGCCAAGTCCCCTCGCCGCCGGAGCTGAGAGAGCACGTCGGCCCCAGCAGATCCGGCGTCGACGTTTCTGTGCAGGTGGCTGGTGAAGGTTGGTTCGACGACGACGGCGTCCGTTGGTGTAGGTCCTCTGCGGCCGACGATCGGCGACTTCCCGTGCGCTCGGGGACTGCTCTTGTTCCAAGGTATGGAGAGTAGGAGCGGCGGCGCGCCACCGACGGCGCCATGGACGACGAAGTGGTCGAGTTACAGCGAGGCTTGGACTGTATTTTTGTTTATTTGTAGGGTCCTCTCTGTAATTTGCTGATCTTGATCAGCTCCCTGTACTCGCAAAAAAAAAAACAAAAACCGAGAGAGGGGAGCTGGGAGCTTGGACATGCTGTTTGGTGGAGGTCAGGTGAGCGACTGAGAAGATTCGGGAGAAATGGAGCTGGAAGAGATAGAGGATGATGGTGCTATTTTCCATTTTTTTTTCTTCCTGCTATTTACTACTCCCTTTAGCCTAATCAAATTCCACCGCTGAAGTTTGGCTATAAGCTGCACTTCATTTCTGAATCTCGGAAGCCTTGTCATGAGTCAGAAGCCAGATATAGCGCTAAGAAAACATTGGAAGTTTCTGTACTGGTGTTGCACCGTAGAGAGGTTGTTTTATAGCATATGATACCCGTGCTAATTTACCAGCAATGAGTAAAAAGCTCATTCAGCCAACATTCTTCTTCTAATCATTGTCCGCACATATGGCATGTTATGCTTGGATGCTTATATCCATTTTTTCATATGATTCGACGATAAATTTAGGTCATGTTCTATAGTTGTTTTTTGTTCTGATTTAGATTTTCCATTGCATTATCACTCTACCATTTTCCAATCTTATTAACTTTTAGTTAGGGTTACTGTTGTATTTTTCTATCAATATGTTGTTTTATGGCATGTGACAATTTAAATTTTATTATTTATAACACGTTTTACTATATATAGATTAGTCGATCCGTACATTAGTATCACATTTTCTTTATCAAATTTTTAACAATATGCGTGTACAAATGATGCACGTACGGTCATGGATTAACTAATAAAAATTCACGCTCCGGTAAAACTTAGTTTGAAATTTCGGTGACACATTTTGCAGTTGTACTAACAAAAACTTAGTTTGAAAGCCTCTACACAATTTTTTCCTTACCCGTTGCAACGCACGGGCATACTACTAGTCATCTATAAATTCGCCTTGAGCCGCGCTTCCACTTCCCCCACAATTGAAAACCGCCTATCTTTCTCCTCTTCTTCTAGCTCGATCCTCCTAGGCCGAGTAGATATGGATAGGTCACGTAGGGAACTCCTGCAGATCTCTTCCCTTCGGCCTACTTCTCGGGCCGCTGTTCTGCGTCGCCGGAACACCTTGCTCAACCATGAATTTATGAGTCGTCGAAACGCCCCTACCGTCGGGAAGAGGTGGTGGAGGTGGTGGCCTTTCTGCCTCTACCTCTCGTGACGGCTCGAGGGGTCGTGGCGGTGCTCGCGGGCGGCATGACGCGGCGGCATCTCGTCGTCGCCGGGTGATCGAGGACTGCTGCACCTGCCGGCCGGTTTGGCTTCGCTCGCGGCTTCGGGACGAAGATCTCTCGTGGGCTCCATGGGGGTTCCGCTGGGGGACCCTTCCTGGTGGTGGCCGCGGGCTGGTTCGCATGTATTCATCGTTTCATCCTTCTGAAACTCTTCGTAGGGTCGAGCGCTTCAACGAGCTATACAATCAGTTCTCCGGGCGCTGGGTCAGGGATGGAATGATGGGACGCCGATGCCCCCTCGCTTGGTTTCTGGCTGGATTGAGGAGCGATGATATGGAAGAAGAGTTTGTGATTACACGTTTGGAGAATGAAGATTCCGAGTCGTCGTCTTCTGAGTAGACAGAGCCCTAGTCTTCGAAATAAAATGTTGGGATCGTAATTTGTTTTCTCAGTTGATTTTTCATGTATTTTGTTATGAACATGCTTCATATATAAGATCATCGTGCTTTTATTTATCGTTTTATGTATCATCTTGCTGTTTTTCCTGGCTCGCCGCAAGCATAATAGATGGAAGTCCCTGGAATTATGGAGATTTGTTTGGTCGTTCATGATACCCTGAGCTAACCGCCTCGCGCGGATCTTTTCTTTCCTCAAAAATAAGTGATACATCCATGCAACCGGCCGATGTAGCATGTCAAAAGAAAATAACAACCGTACGTAGTTCTTTCCTTTTTTATTCCTTTCGCTCTGGCTAATCAACAGAGAAATTTGTGGGATTTATTACGATACTAATCCAACCAGGAGAGAGAGAGCAGATACCGATTCCCTATTTTCTCTCTACTCCAACCTTTTTCTCTAAGGGAAAGTCAGGTTTTTTCTCCAACTAATCCGGCTTCATAGGCCGAGGTTGCCTTGACTGCCGCGTGAGAATCTATCCGGCCGGCCCAGTTATTGGGTGAGGAGATCACCGCGAGCTTTAAGTCCAGGTAGATGCCGTGGCCGCAACCCTAGAACCCTAGCATCACCTCGTCGCCACCGCCCTCCGTGGGCGCCGCAGTCCGTGGATCCTCGCGACTCCGGCGCATATCATCGTGTCTGCACCGGCCTGGTAAACAAGCTGCAATGATTGACGGTTATCTTATGCATCGTGTCTGCATCATTTAGTCCGAGTTATAGGCGTAGGTCTTCCGTATCCATGATCGACCGTTATCTTATGCAATGATTGTTTTTAAAGAGTTGAGACATTGGCAGATTGATCACAGAGCCCGCGCGGATGAAGGCCGTTGTGGATGAAAGTTGCGTGGATCCCATGAATGATCCAATACTTGAGTCGCTTCATGTTGATCAAGTAAAATTTACTACCTCATATCTCTGTGTCTGTTGGGTAATATCAGTCTATGGAGACAACTAAATATTTTCATTGATGTACCTACTGTTAAGAATGCATCTTCTCAGCAGATTGTTCCGATAGTCGGGATGACTTTTCAGTCTGAAGAAGAGGCATATGAATTTTATAGTTCATATGCTAGAACTAACGGATTCAGTATAAGGAAAATTCACAAAAAACATAGGGCCGATGGGACTTTATGTTCTAGATACATGGTTTGCACAAATGAAGGTGACAAGACTACTGATTCAACACTTAAAACGAAGAAACGACGAGCTACTAAAAGGACAAGCTGCCCAGCTCGTGTTCAGTTCGCCATCAGCCGAGAGGGTATATGGAATATTCAGAAGGTTTTGCTTGATCATGATCATGGTCTTGGAACTCCGAATAATGAGGTGAGCTCGTAAAACCATGTCTCATCTATTGCGTAGATTTATGTCAATTCTGACCGTGTCGCCACCACCGTGCAGCCGTCAATGACGACCGAGGGCGAAGATGGACGTGATGTTGCTGACCACGTCGTCGAAACGGACTTACAGATGGAGGAGCGAGACCTAGTCTCCACCGAGCAGCCGCCGTGAAGTCAACTGGTGGGGATGATGGAGATGTAGTAGCCGTTGGTGAGAGCAACGACGCCACTGTCGTTAAGGAGCCAGAGCCAGTCGAGTCCGCCGTTGTGTCGAGCAAGAATAGGAATCCGCCACATGTCGAGTCCGACGAGGACTTTCAGGAGTGGTGCCGTAGAGCCCTGTTTGAAATATTACATGCTGACAAACCCCTGGTGATTGGGGATGTGCGCAACGACGCTGCTGTCGTTAAGGATCAAGAGCCAGTTAAGACCACTGATGAGGAGACGACCCCGCCATATTCTCTCCCAGATACATGGCCGCCGCTGAAGTCAACTGGTGGGGATCATGGAGAATTAGTTCGCCATAAATCTTCTGCTCGTTCTCTGGAGATTCAATACGTCTGAAACTGTGTGATGATCAAAAGTGTGCGTGATAAACTGTGTGCGAAGACGTCGTATTACTCTATGTGTACTACTCAAGTGCCCTTGTTAAACTATGGTCTCTTGTTTTTGTTTTTCTATTCCAATGTTATATTTTGCACATCACCTATATCTTAAATATTCTAAATCTGCAATGAAAAAATCAGTAACTATAATGTGACAATATCCATCTCCGAGATGGCAGGAAGATTCCAATACATCCTAGGAGCGAGAAACATTTGAGAATTAGTTCTTCGTTTGAAGTGTGGCTTCGTAATTTTAAAATACTAAAGTAAATGCAACAATTTGTAATAAGACCTAAAATAGCTAGGTACGACGTCTTAAGTTCACAATTAACAGGTTCAAAACACTAGAGTGGAAGAGAAGGGTTGATATCTGGAAAATGGGCAGTACAAAATAAGCTAAAAAAATGGGCTACGCACCGTGCCGACGAGAAGGAAAATGGGCTTGGCGAAGAAGCACGCGCACATTCTGGCAGCCACGGGACCCAAGAAGGGGATGTCGGGCCGACCCAACATGCACGGCGGTCTTTGGTAGTTTTGACAAAAAGGAAATAAATAGAGGCCACGACTGCCACACGGTTTACGTAGATCACGCGAGTTACCTCGTACACCACGCCCCGCGATAAGGGCATCGTTTCCTCGTCGCAGGCGATTAGAACGCCGCCAATCTACACCCGCCGCCACTGCCTGCCCGTTCGTCGGGAGGCACACGCGTTCTGGGCGACCGGCCTGCGTCGTCACCAAGCAGGAGCTAGCTCACGACAAGGTACACCCTTCCCACGCCAAACCATCTTGCCATTCATCGTCGATGAACACGTAGGTTCATGTTTTTTCACTCTGTGCCTATTAAGAGCCCGTCCAATTTGCCATCATGTCGGATGGAGTTGAACCCCTAGGCAGTGGCGGAATCAGGATCAAACCAAACCCGGGTCATTTTGTGCTAATTCAAACTGTTTTCCTTTTGTACAGCATGAATAAGGTTGAAGATATTAGTTGCAATGTTGAAAAGTGGTGCGATTACGTTGAATCTTGGAACCCCCAGCAGAAGTCTGTGTTTTATTTTACGAAGTTACAGAGCATGATGGATATTCCTCGTATCAGTATGCGAATCGTTGTCTATTAGTAGGAGATATTATTCTGAAGGTAGTACTTAAACTTACATGGCACGTTAGACATTGATGGGCTAATATATCATTAAGATCTTCCACGGTCGCAAAATCACCATCAGAATTTTTGAAAATTGTGGACTTTTCAAACTTTTTCGATTTTGACAATCGGTGCACATACCGCACCGCCGCTTGTACGTGGTCTTTTGGCAACCCATCAGGTTCATCAAACACTTGTACATAATAAATCGAGACAAAAAATGATTAGTTAATGAACAGTCCCAAAATAAATACATGTATGTATCTTATCCTTCCAACTTACTTTTATTATTTTTTCCACCAGGCTTTCGACGTTTGGCGGACTTACCTTTTCGACTTCCCTTGCCAAGGTCAACCTTTTTTGTCTTGAAGCCATTTGTTTGTATTGGAGTGGTGAAATCATCTTGCACGTGACGGTCCTTCACATTGCTCTCTTCATCTGAATCGAATTCGGAACTCTCTCCTTTACCAGGTTTATAGAGGACACCATTCTTGTTTAGACTTTCAATAACTGTCTGCAAACAAATATTAAATTAGTCATGTCGAGTGCAAATGTAAGAGGCAAATAAAGTATAGGGTGTTGAGCTTGTTACCTCAACACATTTTTTTTGAACAAAGAAGGATCTCCTTTTGAATTTCTTCCAAGTTGAACAACACATGATTCATAGTTTCGGTGTCATTTTTCTGAACAAAGAAGGTCTCTTGTTTCGGTGTCATTTTACTGCTAGTTGCATCTCTCTGTTTCACTATACTGTTGTTGCTTTTGCGTTTCCTGGACATTGCTTTTAATTTTGGGAAAACATAAATTGTTTCCAATTAGTTAGGGACAAGAGGGATTAAAATTAAATAAAAAAAAATGGTCTGTAAATAATAACTGCGACTTAAACCCAGATGTAATAAAGACTAGTTAGAGCTGTATATGCTCATCAATGGTACATGCGACAGTGCTCTGTCTAACGATGAAATTGCACGGCGGCTTAATGTTACACCGACGGATCTGGCATAAGATAACGGTTAATAGTAGCTAGGGCTTTACCTCGGCCGAGATGCTGCGTTGCGAAGAAAGGGCAGCTTGTTTACCACGCCGGTGCCGGTGTCGCGAGGAGACGCGGCCGTGGCGGCGGCGGCGGCTGTGGTGACGATAACTGCCTTGAAGGGTTTATGTTGCGTTAAGTACCTCAGTTCAGCCGAAGCCCGTGGTGCTCCCAGCCTCTTCGCGCCTGGTTGGGCTGGCCCAGATAACAAGTTTTCCCAGCCTCTTCGCGCCTGGTTGGGCTGGCCCAGACTTGGAGTCTTGGACTGCCGCTTAATCAGGATTAGTTTTGAAGGTGCATGCATGCATGGACCTACTAGGCTAGTTACGTACTACAATTGTGTGTTGCATGCAAGCATGCAGTGCGACCAAAGCACTGAGGGGGGTGCATGCATGGGTGGACTGCGCAGCGTTTACCGCATGCCACTGAGGACAGCTCATGCATAGCGACGCGCCCATGTGAAGGCTTTGGGGGATGCACCCGTTCATGCATCGAACTGATCTCATGCAGGCCACATGCATGCTGGCGCCCCCTTGCATGCACTCTAAATGAGATGATTTTTTTGATCGTCTCCAAATCACCGTCAGCGAGTTGAAAAAAGAATAGAGGAGAGGCGAGCATCTACCTGGGCTGGCCCATTTATTGGCAGCGGTGTGCTGTGCGCCTGTGCTTTCACCTAAGTTTCACTGAGACACTATAAATATTAAAAAATTCAAAAAATGGTAAAACCTTCACATTCTCTCTATGTTTGTTTAGGAGACGATGTGTACAAAATTTGAGATGATTTGGAGGAGATCGAAAAAATCACTTTCCTAGAAAAAATGGTCTAAGTGAGACCAGACGGCCTGTCCCTAGAAAAAATCGTTAACGCAATTGGTTTGTGCCATTCACACGCAATTTAATAAACATGATCAGTTTGTGGTTTTTTTTCAAAACAAACGACCCCCGCCGTCGATTTCATCTCTACTTATACTATTAAATAAGCAAACATATTCTCGGATATTCATTTTGGCTCCCGTGTCCTGATGCACCTGCTATCTAAGCCGATGCTTTTGTCCCTAGATTCGTACTGGCATTGTATTCTGACATGTATTTCAATTTGCCCTACCATTTGCTACAGTTGCATGTCCCACATCTGCTGAGCAGTAAATGCACATGCTGCCGTTTAATCCTTACGGAACAGACGTTCAGTTTCACGGACCATATGTTACATTGAGAACTTGGAGTCTTGGACTGCCGCTTAATCAGGATTAGTTTTGAAGGTGCATGCATGCATGGACCTACTACTAGGCTAGTTACGTACTACAATTGTGTGTTGCATGCAAGCATGCAGTGCGACCAAAGCACTCGCTCGCTGGAGTCTATAACGCTGGCGTGAGATGCATGCAATAAGCTGGGAGGTAATCATCGAGCTTACAAAATGCAATAAGGAGTACGCTAATATCCAGTGGCAGATCAATCTGAGTAGAGCGTCACCTGAAGCGCTCTATGGTTTCGGAGGCAACACGCAATGACGCAACAGACACTTACACCCGTAGACACAACACAAACACACACCTGGGGGCCTTCTTATTACAATCAGAACAGCAAACGAAGGAATTATCCAAAACAGAAGCAAAGTAATCATCCGGTCAGCCTTGCAACCGTGATGAGCTTGTGGTTGATACTCGGTTCCAACATCGCACTGCTCCCAACAACGATGAACGATTATACACGCCCAATTCGCTTCTTAAACCTTATTCCTGCATACAATAGATACAAGCAATAAGAAAATGCTCATGATGTAATCAATCAGCCGAAATAATAAGAAAAAAATATTCTCTTACTTTGGATTGTCTGGGCATGTGGGCTTCGTATGCCCTGTTTGTTTGCAAATGCTGCACAAACGTTCCCGGGGCCCCTCATTAAACCCCAAAGGTCTTCCATTTTTCGTCGTCGGATGATCCTCATTTTTTGCACCCTTCTTACGCCCCCTTCGTGGAAACCTTTACAGGATCACCAACTGGAACTGCATGTACTCTAAAAGGCTGTGAATTCTCGTTGCTAACATGGCTGGTCCCATCCTCCTTAACCTTTGGTACATGCTTATATGATATTATATCCTCTAGAGCATCTCTCAACTTTTTCATCAGGAATGGGTCTTTGCATGCAACATGGTTTGCTTCTGCCTCTAATTGGCAAAGATCACCGTATGCTGCACGATCCTCTGCACTTGCCCAACCCCAGCCGAACAGATCACTCACGCGCTTGGATGGCAAGCCGCCTCTTGCTGCCTTTGATAACCGTTTTAGAACACAACAGCTAGGTATCTTAGATAATTTCAGGTGCTTCAATACAATTAGGATATGCTTACAAGGGAGCCCTTTCCGAAGCATTCTCCTGCAGCTGCACTTTATAGTCTCATTCAAGTCTGCTGGGGTGTACTCCACAATAAATATGTTCTTGCGGCTATTTTTCCATGACACCATAAACTTTGTATATCCATGATTCCCCACTATTTTCTCAAAAATGTCGAGCTCGTCGATTAGTTTCAGTTCTCCTTGCAAAATGTAGAAGTTCACATAAGTGAATACATCCGCACATGCCTCCTCAATATCCTTTGAATTGGTAATTGGCACTGGTTTAGAATGTCTAGAAATAGTGTTGTCATGCGCCTCTGTTTCACGCTGCCGAATAGTGCAGTTCTCAAAGTGCAAAACCAAATCGACCATTGTCATACCGAAGTTTAGGTGAAGATGAAGACTTGAATTCAGACTTTCACTCCTCTGGTTGCTTTTCATGCCAAGGAAAAAGCCATCCGAAAGATAAGAGGCGGCCCAGTAATGCTTCATCTTATACATCCTACTCAGCCACGATGTGGTTTTAGACGTTTGCCATGTTCGAACATACGCGTTCCATCTCTGCTCCCAGACGGCGTGTGATGTCGAGTAGTATATAAGTGACCTGAATTCCTTCAAAGACTTATAATTCAAGTGTTTTTGCATATTTCTTTCAATGTGAAATGAACATAAACGGTGCCTCACGTCTTTAAGAACCTTCCGAATAGCCTTCATCATCGCAGCGTCTCCATCCGTGATTATCGACCTCGGCTTCTTCTGACACATTGCTTTCAAAAATGTCTCCAGCAACCACACATATGTTTCTACTTTCTCGTCTGATACAACGGCACACCCAAAAACCGTTGTCTTTCGGTGACTATTTACACCGACGAATGGAATGAATGGCATTGCATAGCGATTCATCTTGTACGTGCTGTCAAAAACCACTACATCACCAAAATCTTGGTAGTCCAGGCGTGATTGGGAATCACACCAGAACATGCTCGTGAGACGTCCTTCCTCATCCGTCCGATACTCAAAGAAGAACTCCGGATCCCTCTCCTTTCTGCCTTCCATAATGCCAACGGCCGTGGCAGCATCTCCGTTATGTAGGAGCCTCTTCTTCTCCATGCAGCACATGTTATATATATCCTTCCTGGTAAAGCCTACCATGTCATACCCTCCATATCTGCTGATAAAATTTTGCATGATCATATGCTTTCTAATCCCAGCCGCTCCGAGTGCTATTATCTCTGCCTTCTGAAAATCCTTAATCTTTCTATGTGACCAGAGAAATGGGACTTCATCAAATCGAGCTAGGACATGGTTGTGATCGTCCAAAAACTTTGCAACATACCAAACCTGACGGGATATGTCAAACTTCACCGTCAGCTCCGCCATGCAGTTGCACCGAGTCTCAGGTCTTAGCCTACGGGTGCGGCCTTCCATGGTCAACCTCTCTTTTTGTCGTTTCCCCTCCCTTGAGCAGACAAACTTTCTCAACCGTACTTCTCTTCCAATACCTTTTCTTCTCTTAAGCCTCTCCTTTCTTATGCTGAAGCCATGCTGCTTCGCGTAGTTGTTATAGAAATCGTATGCCTCCATGTCGGAGGCAAAAGTCTTGGCCATTATCTTCCAGTAGTTATCGAGTGCTCTTTGCTGATCTTCAACATCTCTATGTCTATGAACGGTTTGTTGTGATCGCCGTGGTCGTGGTTCCCATTACTATCACCACCAACCACCTGCACACACAAAAAGACACTTATAAATTGTCCTACCGCAGTTGATGATCATACAAAATAATCAACATACCTGACTGATGTTATCAGCACATGATTCGGCCACCTCTCCCTCTGAATCGTTGTGCTCATTTTCATTTTCACCGTAGACAACTACCTACACAATTTAAACAAAACAACTGTAAGGTCCACTGTTGTCAGTTACAATTGAGAAAAACATAATACACACGACTCACGTTATCATCATCAGCTTCATTACCACCAAAATGTTCGTCCTCTGGAGGAAAAATTGAGAACGATGAATAAGGGTTGTTATGTTCATTAGCTTCGTCATCACCACCTAGATGGTTGTCCTCTGGAGGAACATCTGCGTACGATGGCCACGAATCGGCACCGTCATCATTCTCCTCCACACTTATATGGTCGTCCTCGTACGACCAAGATTCAGCGTTGCCATTAGAGTCATCATTGGCATTCTCATTTGTGTCAGCAATGGTATATGAGCTGAAGTCCTCCATCCCTTTAATATTCATGTACAAAGTAAAATTAGCTATAAAATTTTCATTTCAAAAAAAACTGCTAGAAAATGATCCACAACAATAATTCATTTCATGTAAGAAGTATATATGCAAATTTAAAGCACATGAACAGACTATTTGCTTCCATAATTTGCACAGTAAATACGAGAATTTTGAGTATAGAACGAACTAAACAATCCTCTTGACGATTGAAAATTTTGGAACAAGCATGAGGAATACATCAATAAAATATTTGAAAGCAAAATTTAAAATCTGTGCTATTCGTTGCAAGTTTAGCCCACATAAAATAAATTATGATTTTAGGTTGGCATTGGTTAAGTCAACTAAATACAGTGGGCAATATTTTTCTTCTGAACTAAAACCATTGCTTAAATGTGGACACTTCGGCGCCATAGCAGGAACAACCACTGCACAGTACTGGCTACATAACTAAGTAAGAAAATTTAGCATTCACTAGATGAAGCCATGCACTGACTAGTGGTGAAAGAACTATTAGGGCTCGCTTTCCATCAGCCATGCACTTGTATAACTAAGAAGAAAATCTGCACCGAAGAACCAAGCGGGACCTTACATTAAGTGAAATTGCTGGTAACAATATAGATCAGAAGCACTCACTGCCCTGGCGCGAAGCCAAAGAATTTCGATGTAGATGTGGTCGCCCTCCTCGTGTACCACGTACAGATGACGGGGTTTGCCGCAGAAGAGGTCGACGATGACCCGAGATCGAGCGTTCGCGAGGACGTTGCCCACGGCACGACTGACCACCACGAGCGCGACCCACGTTTGAAGATCCACAGGTGGTGGCGAGACGAGGCCGAGCGTGCGGCGGTTGTGGTGAGACGAAATCGACGATGCCTACCAACCGACGTAGCGGGGATCGGGCGAGGCCAGAGCGGGGATCGGGCGAGCTGGAACTCGGACGCGCGAGCCAGCGCGTGGTGTTGGGGGGGGGGGGGGGGGGGGGGGCGAGCTCGTGGCGGCGCCGGAGCGAGGAGAGGCGGAGAGGAGGAGAGGAAGGCGGACGGGGCCGGCGTTCGGCCGAGCGGAAGCGGGATCCAGGCGCCAATGGTGCGGCGACCCTCACTGGCGCGTCGATCGGCCGGCGGGATCAGGTGCAGGGCGCGTCGATCGGGCGGCGGTGCATCAGGCTGTAGGGAGCGTCGATCGCGCGGCGGTGGATCAGGATGTAGGGAGCGTTGATCGCGCGGCGGCCTCCTAGGTTTACGAGGGCGCGTGATCGGGCGGTTTGAAAGAACGTGGGGCTCCGTGTCAAACAGAAAGCCTACGTCGATCGGAGGTATGAATAAGATGCGCAAGATGAATAACCAATCACGAAGGGAGAATGGCCCAGTGGCATTGCATGTGGATGCAGCGCTCTGTAGACGCAGGTTCGAATCTTGCTTTGTCCATAATACTTTAATTTTTAGACAAACGCGATCTGAATCGAAAAAAAAACAAACAAACGCGTTGATCGGCTCGGCTCAATCGCAGTATCGGCTGTAGCTAAGTCAGCCGAGTTGGCTTAAAAAAATACGGCTCGACTGGATTTCAAAAATCAGCTAGAATCGGCTCCTCGTATTATACGTTTAGGGGGAGGACCGAAGCAGGGCTCCGTACATTATACTGACGTGTGCAAACAAACACACCCACTCTCGTACTGCCACAAACAGCTCTATCGGTATACCGAAGATCGGGAGGCTGAAGATAAGAGATACTCCCCGTAACCGTTCAGGAAAGCTTTGTCAAAATCAGCAGAGAGGGAGGCTAGTGACGATGACATGATAATTATGCATGCCTAGAGTGCAGTTTCTACAAAGAGGGGTTTCGCCCAAGTGGGGTGTTCTGTAGACTGGGCTACATGTAGAGTATTTTGAAAATTTAAAATTTACAATTTTAATTTTTTTTAAAAATTCTAGAGAATCCAGACGTAGCTAATGATGACTTCTACCAATGTGTAATAAATAAATATGAATTATTGTGACCGCGTGGACTGCTACAAATTTAACTTTCTCTTTAGGAAAGAAATTCTTTCTTGGGAAGAGAATAAATAAAACAATCAGGCCGCCTGAATGGAGGGCTTGAAGTGGACATTGACTTTGAACAAAGAAAGAGACTTCTTCTTTGCACACTCGGTTCCAGTAAAATCAGAGTATTCATTTGTCCCGACGTGCGCATTGTTCTGGCAAAACTATGGCAGCACCTCGTTCTCGACGACTTGTATTGCATCGACCGACATCACATTCTCGATGACTGCCTTGACGCGCATTCGTCTCACTCTCCTTACGCCCTATGCGCATGCGGCTCCACGTGTGTCTACTTCGACACCGGCAACCTCGACCACGACGACCCCTCACACGGCTACCATGACCAAGGCTCACCGCCCAACGCACTCGACTCCCTCGACATCGGCACAAAGGGTTGTCACCTCACTTGAGCTCTTCATCAGCTTACTCTACAGTCCAAGCATCAGCGCCGCGACACTGTACACGACGTTCCCGCTCTTACTGCGGGCCAGTGCATTCTACTTCGATTTATCTCTATTCTGACCGATCGCGACGTTCCATTTGTTCACGACGCTACCGCTACGACTGCGGGATGTTAGATTACGACATATACGGTTATTATGATACTATTGGATAGAGTTAGGATCCGTTTCCATCTTTTGCCTAACTTGGCCTGTACTCCAAGATGATCCATGTACGTCTATATATACTTGCATATGAGGTTCAATAATATATACATCATATTCCACCAATCTTATAGTTCTACATTACACATGGAAAAGGGTCATCACTTTGCCGAGTGTCACCTGGAAGGAACTTGACAAACTTTTCTCTGCACCACATTTAAGTCGGTTCTCGAGTATGGGATATAAGACACTCGGCAAACCTTCTCAACATGGAGCTCACCGTACATACATTTGGCGATAGCCTAGATACAATCACTTGGCATCATGGTCCTTTTCTCTATCTATGTGTCATATGTGGATTTCTGTTTGCCGTGATACTCGGCGAAGTCTTTACCGAAAGCAAAACAGCCTTTACTGTCTCGGACACTGATAAATGGTCAAAACCAGGTAGTGTTTGACTGAAACATTTCAAAGTAATTCGTACACAAATTTCTACTTTCCTCATTATGAGAAATGTTTCCATCACAGAAAACTTTGTTTCAGAAGTGACAGATGCGCGCTTGGCAACTAGTTTGCTCTAGTAACCAGCAGTTTCCAAATGGCATCATTTGGTTATGTCAGTGGTTAAGAAACTTAGCAAGTTGTATACTTAACAATCAACGAGACGACTTTTTGTGAGGATGGAGGGTCGTCGAAGAGCGGCCATATATATAGCTTGGGAAAGAACTTTGGCCATAAATAATGGAAAGCATGACATGAACTTAGATCACCAAAGATTTAGATCTATCCGAATGTTATTATTCAAATAAATACAGAGTTATGCATGACGCCAGGAACACATATGATTAGTAGCTCGGTGCCTCGGTGACTAGTTCTGTAACAAATCTAGCTTTCTTTAATTCAAGTTCGGTCGCTGAAACGCTCAAAACTGGAATATATATTTCACAACTGGCGTTGCATATGTATCGGCTAGTTCCATGCTCCCAGCAAGACTCAGGCCTCCAGAATACCCACATTTGTAGTTGGCCAGGCCAGAAACTAGAGGTAGCTGCCCGTCGATCGGCTATGTCGTTGTCTTTGAGCCCCGACACGCTGCCCTACTCGGCGAACGGCGGCAGCTACAGCACGCACGACACGCTCGCCCTCCTCCTCATCAGCTTCAGCGTCACCGCCGTCTGCGTCCTCATAATCGTGCTCTGCGACTGCCTGTGCTGCCGCCGCCGCCGCCGCACGATCGTCTTCGTGGGGGCCCGGCCGTTTTTCGTGCGTGGCGGCGGTGATGGCGGCGGTAGGCTCAGCCCCTCCGCTGTGGCCGCGCTGCCGTCGTTCTTGTATCACAGAGGCGTGGCCGTCGGCAGCAGCAACGACGTCGACGGTCGTGGAGAAGGCAGCCGCAGGTGGGCGCAGTGCGCGGTGTGCCTCAGCCTGGTGCAGGAAGGAGAGGTGGTGAGGCAACTGCCGGCGTGCATGCACCTGTTCCACGTAGGCTGCGTCGACGTGTGGCTTCAATCCCACTCCACTTGCCCTTTATGCAGGGCCGCGGTGCAGGCACCTTCAAAAGACCAGGCGCCTCCGGTGTGACTAATGCAAGATTTTAGATTTGTGCAGAGTTTCTGTACGCGCACTGGATATTACAGTGTGTGTTTATGTTGTAAGCTCTGGCTCCAAACTAAGTGTTCCTCTGCTTCTCTCCGTTTATTTTTTTTGTTCAAAGTAGTTTGTATGGGTCGACATCCTTTGGAACAGGGTGACGTCAATGGAAGGGGAAAATGGTTGATCAAGTCTAATTGGTTCTTGAGATTGACTTCTATGTGGCTGATGTAAAAAATATTTATTTTTGAAAGAATATCTCTAAAGTCAATGTATTTCCTTTTCTTCTAATAATTTCCTCCAATGCACTGAATATACCATGTCCACACATCCACGCAGTGTCTATGACGTCATTTAGGGTTATTCTCAGTCGACTGAAAATTAGTCAAATCTCAGTCCACTTCGTATCATAGGATTTAGGGTGCCAAGATTCGTGTGCCTCTGATGTCGGCTTTTTTTTTTTTTTTTGAGGAAGGATCCAATTCATATAAAAAGGAAGCTCAGCACTTTACAAACAGGTCCCCAAAGAAACAGAAATTACAAGGAAACCCAGGAAAGTGCAGAAAGCACCCTAAGCCACCAGGAAGAAACTCAATTGGATCCTCAGCCGCGCCCAAAGCTCCTAGTCGCCGACGACGACACCGTACCACCATCCGCAGGGAAGAAGGCACACCCACACGTTGTAGAAGGCCGCAAGATCCATTCGCCGCACAGCACCGGAATCTGGTCTCGATGAACGACCACGGCCGCAGCGCCATCTCCCCACCTCCACCCAACATCTAGCCGCGACGGCGGCGACCAGGACCACCAGCACCATCACCTCACCACCTCCAGAGCCCGCACCCCTCACCACCACGGCAGGTCGAAGCAGAACCACTAGAGGACACCACCAGCACCACCTGCAACAAAAGCGGAACACCCACCACCTCCAGCCTCTCCCCTCGCCGCCACGGCCGGCCAGAGAGACAAAGGAGAAGGAGAGCGCCCGAACAAGCTTCACGGCCTCCCCGGCGACGAGGCCGGAACAGAGAAAGGAGGGGAAGCACCACGCCCTACACACCGACGCCATCGCCTCCGTCTTCGACGGCGCCGCCCGGGCACGCACACCTAATCTACACGCACGAGAAGAACCCAAGCTCCCCCCACCTCACGGCGCCGGAACGGCGGCCGGAGGCAGAGGGGAGCGCAGGACTCGCCGGCGAGAAGCTGGACGCGACGAGTCGCCTTTCTCTCCGCGCTCTAACTACTGTAGCCGAGAGGATAAGGCCCCTGGGCAACCTGCGATTTTTTTCTCCTCGTCTCTGATGTCGGCTTATATTCCTGCATATAGGAGAAACATGTAAATCAGTAAGACCTATGATTACAACGAGAGTGAGGTAAATTTGGAGTACAAGAAAGTCTAATACTAGTCTATCTCTAACTGCTATGTGTACACGTATTCTAACACTCATGTCGACGACTTCTCGGTACTTTCTCCCCAATTTGTATAATTGAAGTCAATTTATTTCGTCTGGCATCGGCGATCGAGTTCAAGTATGTAGGGGGTTACGATTAGTCTAGTTTGCTCGCCGGTGCATGCGAATTAGCGTGCGGATAGGATTCGGATTTGCTGCCTAGTTAAAATTTCTTGATCCGTTTCTGTCTTGCTGCAAATGTATCTGTTCTGAGCGGATTTCTTGATCCGTTTTTGAGCGGAGTGTACAATTTTATTTGAGGGAGCTAAGCTTCTTGGGCCCCAGTGCAAGACAAGGCCCAACATGCTCCACCTTTGCATACGAAGAGCCTTTAGCGTGGGCCACGGGCGGGCGCGCCTTTGCGGCGCTCGTTAGCGTCACATAGAGTTATCGCCGCCTACAGGTTTGTTTGGATGGGCCGGCCCACGAAATTCCAGCGCGCTGGCTGGTTCTTTGTTTTCGTTCGCGCGTTGGCTGCTTTCTTTTGCTGCTTCATGTTTTTGCGCGCTGGCTGTTTCATTTCCTGCTTCTGGTCTACATCGCAGGCTAAGGAGCGTAGTTTTTCCTTGTACGTTCAGAAATGAATTTGATCAGTTCACATACTCCATCTAACACAAAAATATATTTCATTTCAAAATAATTTATACACGAAATATGTGTACGTTCACGATTAGGTTCCATTCCCGTGATCGGTTTCGAGTTTCGTGAAATGTAGCTTCTTAATTTTGGACCGAAGTTTTCAATATTTTTAGATGAATTTTGTTAAATTTGTCACACTCAGTCGACAGTTTGAAAAATCCTTTCACGAGTAGATGAAACTTGCAGTTTTACACAAATTTCGTGTTATAACTTTTTCGTTTCAACAGAGATATGTGTACGTTCAAAATGGAACCATTTTTTAATATTGGAACCATTTTCAAAATGAAAAAAATTCAAATTTGGAACCATTTGAAAATTCGGAACCATTTTTCAATTTGAAGCATTTTTAAATTTGGAACAATTTTTCAAAATGAAACCATTTTTAAATTTGGAACCATTTTCAAAATGGTACCATTTTGAACCATTTTTTCATTCGGGAACCATTTTCAAAAATCGGAACCATTTTCAAAAAGGAACCATTTTTCGGTTCGGAAACATTTTCAAAAAGGAACCATTTTTGAAAAATCGGAACCATTTTATTCATTCGGGACCATTTTCAAAATTCGGAACCATTTTCAAAAATTGGAACCATTTTTTTGGTTCGGGACCATTTTCAAAAAGGAACCATTTTTTCGGTTCGGAAACATTTTAAAAAAGGAACCATTTTCGAAAAATCGGAACCATTTTCAAACTTCGGAACCATTTTCAAAAGGAACCATTTTTTTGGTTCGAAACCATTTTCAAAAATCGGAACCATTTTTTCGGTTCGGGTCCATTTTCAAAAAAGAACCATTTTTTGGTTCGGAACCATTTTCAAAAAGGAACAATTTTTTTTCATTCGGAACCATTTTCAAAATTTGAAACTATTTTTTCGGTTTGGAACCATTTTCAAAAAGGAACCATTTTCAAAAAATCGGAACCATTTTTTTCATTCGGAACCATTTTTCAAAAAATCATTCGGTTCGAACCATTTTCAAAAAATCGTAACCATTTTTTCGGTTCGGAACCATTTTTCGGTTCGGAACCATTTTTTCGGTTTGAAACCATTTTCAAAAATCGGAACCATTTTTTCGGTTCGGAACCATTTTCGAAAAGGAACCATTTTTTTGGTTCGGAACCATTTTCATAAAGGAACCATTTTCGGTTCGGAACCATTTTCGAAAAATCGGAACCATTTTTTCGGTTCGAACCATTTTCAAAAAATCGTAACCATTTTTTCGGTTCGGAACCATTTTCAAAAAGGAACCATTTTTAAAAATCGGAACCATTTTTTCGGTTCGGAACCATTTTAAAAAAGGAACCATTTTTTCGGTTCGGAACCATTTTCAAAAAGGAACCATTTTTTCGGTTCGGAACCATTTTTAAAAAGGAACCATTTTAAAAAATCGGAACCATTTTTTCGGTTCGGAACCATTTTAAAAAAGGAACCATTTTTTCGGTTCGGAACCATTTTCAAAAAGGAACCATTTTTTCGGTTCGGAACCATTTTCAAAAAGGAACAATTTTTTTTGGTTCGGAACCATTTTTTCGGTTTGGAACCATTTTTTAAAAATAATTATTTTCCAAAATATGAACCATTTTCAAAAATAAGCGAAAATTAAAACATAAAAACGAAAAAGTGAACCAAAAAGACGGAAAACAAAAAATAAAACCAAAAAAGAAGGCAGAAAAGAAAACATAAAAACAAAAACTGGAAAAGAAATAGAAAAAAACGGAAAAATAAAAAGGAAACGGAAAAAGAAAACATAAAAATAAAGAATAAAACGGAAAACAAAAAAGAAAGAGAAAAAAAAACCCGAAAACCCGAAAATTGGAAACAAACAAAAGGAGGAATAATGATACTAGAACGTCAATATGAGCGTAGCCTACTGGTTACGTTCTCGTACGCGCAGAAGGAGGTGCTAAGTTCGGATCCTGCTGGCGCGCTATTTTCGTTTTTAGCGGTTGAGAAGTGCTATTGGGCTGGCCCAATAACGCTGCGCGAGCGAAGCTCTTCAGGTGGCGCTGAAATTTAGGGACGCCAACGGGCGGCATATAGGTTTCGCCGCCACGGGCATATAGGCCACAAGAGGTAGCGGCATGACTCAGGGCCCTTTTGTTTGGGCTTCTAGGTGCTTTGCACCAAAAAAGCAGGCTTCAGGAGTCAGGACGGCATGCCCGGCTTCATTTTCTGTCAGCCTAGACATGTGCCAAAATGATTCAATTCCCGTCGATTTGGGACCGCCTAGTCAATGACCTGGGCGGACCGCTACGTGCCAGCCATATTGGGCCGCGGCCGATGATCATACCTCCTCTTTTTCTTCCCCTCCGCCTTTGTCTTCTTCTTCTCCTCAGCCTCCATTGATCCCCGTCGCTCCCACCCCTGCGCTCGGCGCCCTATCGCTGCTCGAACCGCCACCTCGGTCGTTCCGCCGCCCCTCGGCCGGCCATCCCTCTAACCCCCACACCTACTTTCTCCTTCGGCATCGGCCACCACGCACATGCACTCCCCTTGTTAAGGTGCTCCCTCACGGTCTCACCTCCACCCGCGCCTCCGCGACAAGCTGCGTCGTCGTCGGCTACGGTGAGGTCCATTCCTCGCCTCGCCCGCGACGTCCCCGTCGGTGGCGTGGTTGGTCTGCATTTTCCGGTGATCTTCTTCTCCGGCCGCACACCCACGTCGCCTTGCTACGTCTTCCTCTTATCCGACCGTTGATTCCGTCTTCGTCTTCCTCGTTTGCATCTCACGAACGGGCAGGCCCATCCGCAAGAGGGGTGTGCGGGAGCGATTAAGTGTCGACCTGGTCATCAACTAGGATTTTTTGTCGATCTGGGAGGGAGCCACATGGGCACCTGAACGGTCCGTGTCGACGCATTGAACTAGCTCAAGTCAGTCGGTCAGATGACCTAGATGCCAGGTTGTCTCGGCACCTCAACGTCTTGACCCAAAAATTTAAGTAGTTCAGTCCCGATGCAGAACATTGAGGGCTTGTTTGATTCGTAGGATTGGAAAAATGTAGAAATAGGAAAAGTATAGGATTACCATGTCATGCACATTCCAATATTATAGGATTTGGTATGTCTCAAAGTTTGTTTGATTCTACCAAAAGAATTGTAAAAAGAGCTTGGAGTGGATGTTAGAAGAGTGAAACGCACCAGAGGTCACCAAGTTGCACGAAATGTAAGTATTGGTTACCAAGTTGAAAAAGCTCAAAACGTGGTCACCAAGTTGTAGATTAGCGACATATAGGTCATTCCGTCACGACACCCTAACGCCGCTGGTATTTTGTTGCAAATACCCCCTTCAGCTTTTAGTTCTTCTAATTGCTAGTCCTTTATCCCAACAAATGTTTTTGCAAATCGATCCCGGTCGAATCTTTTGGCCGGCCTCTGCTGCTCGCCGCCGGGCCTCGAAGACGGGAATGCGGGAGGGTTTGTGGGCGGCGAGGTCATCCCCGTGCTCCAGGGCGAGCAATACGAGCGCCTCGGCGGCGGCCTTCCAGTCGTCCCCGGCGAGCGCGCCGCAGAGGCACGGCCTGGCGGTGGCGGTAGCCTCGGCGACGGGCCCCAGCACGGCGAGCGCGGAAGGGGGCACAGCCCCCCGCAAAGAGCGCGTCGCGCACGGAGGACACCACCGCTGCTCCTGCTTCTTCCCATCGAAGCGAGACTCGCGGCGCTGCCCCCTGTTCCTGCCCATCAGAGCAAGGCCACTGGCGCCGCCCCTGCTCCTCCCCACGCCGGCGGCCCTTCTTTTTCCAGGTCCCTGCTCCGCTCGAGCCAGCATACCGACCATCCGAGCCCATGGTCAACAGGAAGCAACCAACCATTGCTTACGTCATGCTGACATCATCGTATTCTTTTTTCCGTTCAGCGAAGGATCTACTATTAGAAGAACTAGATGTTTAAGGGCTTTTTGACATAAAAAGATTGTCCACGTTGGCAACTTAACGGTAGCCGTGACGGAATGACCTATGTATCGCTAATTTACAACTTGGTGAACACGTTTTGAGTTTTTTTAACTTGGTGACCAATACTTACATTTTGTGCAACTTGGTGAGCTCTGGTGCGTTTCACTCATGTTAGAAATCTTATGAGATGTAGTTGAAATGATTCCTTAAAAAAATAATCCTATAGAATACCACCCTACAAATCAAACAAGTAAGAAACTGAATTTTGAATCCTTCAAAAACCTATGCAATTTCTTTGAGTCAAACAAGGCCTGAGTGAACGAGTCAAATGCATCAATTATTACCAGAAGATGCAATTTGTTTTACCGAGACAATTACACGACCAAGCAGACTAAATTCGACAGAGTTTTCACACGAGGCGTGCAGTCGTGGATACAGCTTGCCTCTGATCTTGCCATGACAGAGGAAGGAGTGCAATATTGGCCTCAGCTCGAGGGGACACGGCTTGGTGGTGTCACTGCTACGTAAGGTAAGGTAGTGCTGCCCGTGCGTGCCGCGAGCCCGTGACCACGCCTCAACTTCTTCATGATAATTCCATGGCTTTTAGCTCAAGATAGTACCGACGCACTCACGCACGCTTGCGTGCAAGACCGAGCACCGAAGAATATATGCGGCCTTGCAACACGACAACGCATCCGACAGACCGTGCACTCATGCAGTGCGCCCAATGGATAAGAACTCAAAAGGTTTTCTTTACCGCCTTTTTTTTCACCTTCGACGCTAAGAATTATGCTCTCAGCTTCTCATGATCTCACCCGACAACCTGGGTATGTCATTATGCTTGCCTTGTACTCTCTCCGTATCAAAATATAAGACTTTTTAAACTTTGCATGCATGTATATTCTAGCCTCTGTATCATGGAAGATCTCACCCGTCAGACTTTCTAGTTTTGGCAAAATTTTGTTTCATTAAGTTAAGAAGATAAGAGTTATCTAGTTATGTCAAAATGGCATTTGGGTGATCAAGAATGTAGTAGTAGCTTTTTACGAACAGCCCTTCGGTGGAAACAAATGTTTAATTGTCATGTTATTCTCTTTCCTGTGAGTCATGCAAGTTTTCATGGAGATCTATGTAACAAGATTTTCATGTTTTATTATGTGCAATAAATCTTTATTTCATAAACTGGCGGGGCACTTGTATACACATGATGGCAACAAGCATATTGCATAAAACATATTAAATAATAAATGTACGTACACAAACATACTATGAACCAAACTATTTTACTCTAACCAATATTCTTCCAATACCAAGTACAAATCATGCATCATTTAACAAATTTTGACTTCCTAGTTACTACACAATTTTGACCGTAGAAAAGTAGTGTCGTTGGTTAACTTTATACCCTAAGTTATATAAGGACTAGGTATCTGAACGCGGCAAATGCCGCGCGTGTGTTTTTGAATTTGAATTTGGAAATGGTGACGTTGTAAAGTTGTTTAAATTTGGAAATCATTGAAATTAAAAATCCTTTTCGTTTTTAAAGATGGTTGGATTTTGGAGATTGTTCAAATTTGGGTACTATTGTAATTCAATTTCAAATGTGTTTTGTTTTTTTTACGTGAAAATATTCTGAAATAGTTAGTATTTTTTTAGTTTGTATTTTGTTTAGGGTTGTATAGCCTATATGTTTGTACTTGGTTGTAATATTTGTTTGAATTTTATATTTGAGGAAGTACAGCACATGATCGTTTGTTGACGTAAATTTATAATTAGAGGAAATTCATTTGGATTCTATACAAATATTTTCAATTTAGAGTGGTGAAATGCCATAAATTTTTGTTTGAACTCCATAATTAGAGACAATGCAATATGTGAGTTAATGTGTGAGGTATTTATATTTTTAGAGTATTTTTTTTTTGTTTGGCAAATTGAATTTTAGAAATGTGTTGTATGTTTTTTTTGGGTGTGAATTATGATATTTTTTATCGTGGAAGAAGCAATTTGTCATATTGATTATGTACAGATATTTAGAAAGTTGAGATGTTTGGATATATATGAAGTATACCATAAACATTTGTTTGAACTACATAATTAGGGTTAATGCAATTCGTGAGATATATTATAGGGTGTTTTCAATTTTCTAGCAATTTGAAATGTTCAAATGTGTTGTATTTCTTTGAACATTTATTTCAAATGTGTTAGTTTTTTGGAGGAAAATATTTTAAAATAGTTAGTTTTATTTGTTTATTTTTTTTGAGTGCCTTTATTTATTATAGAGTGATGTTAAACGTTTAGCAAATTGAAATGGTTATATATGTTTGTATTTTGCTGAAATATTTGTTTTAGTTTTATAATTGGAGGATGTATAATACAACTTTTGTGTGGTAAGTTTGAGGAATTGTTGAATTTAGGAAATTTTGTTATACTGCTTGTATTATTTTGAATTGTAGATTTGAAAATATGTTTTTTTTATTCGAATATTTTTTTTTGTAATTGTTATTTTGAATTGTAGATTGCAAGATATTTTTTTTGAATTTTTATTTTTTCTGTAATTGTTCGTACATTGCTTGTATTATTTTGAGCTGTAGGTTGGAAAGTATTATGTTTTCCTGTAATTGTTGGTATATTGTTTGTATTATTTTGAGGTGTAGGTTGGAAAGTATAGTTTCTTTATTTTGCATATTGTTCTGGTTGACATAGTTAAAGTCATTGATTTTGCAACATTTAGAAGTGTTTGGATTTTTTTTAAATACCGTAAAACAATATTTATAACATATCTAGAATTTTTTAAAGCATGTTGTATGTTACTATGTTTAGTTGGCAATTAAATTTAAAACGGTTATTTCTTAATATTTACATTTGTGGCATTTTTATTTCGATATATTGAAGCTTATGATATAAATGGGTCGCTGAATTTAATTGTTTTAACAGATTCTTTTTGAATAAGATGTTCTGTACCAAATTGTTTTTTTGGGTTTATCATACGAAGTGGTTACTCATATTATTCTTGTGTTTTTATTTCAGTTGTAAAGAAGGTTTTAAAATTCAAATTCTGTGTAAAATTTAAGATGTGAAATAATTTTGGAAAGGTCACAATGTATTTGGTTTGTTTATTTTTTTAATTTTTTTGTGTGGAAATTGAAATAATTTGGAAAATGTCACTAACTGTTTGAAATGGCTGTTTTGGTTTTTTTTTCTTTTCCAAATTGGTTTGAATTGATTTTGGATTATATTTCAAAATTTGGGAAATATTGGAAAATTTAAAAATTAAAACAGAAAGGAAAAAAAAGTCCGAGCCAGCCCACGGGGGGCGGCCCAGCCCAGCAGGCAGCCCCGCCAGCCCAGCCCACGCCCGCCGCGACGTCGCGCTGACGTCACCAGCGGGCGGAGCCGATGCGGCGGCGGCGACCTCGCCGGCGGCGAACCCGGGCGTTCTGGGACGTGTGACTGGGCGCAGCGGACGCGGCTCCACGCGAGCGACCCGTCCGTGGCGGCGCCGCCTCGCCTAGGTCACCGGAGCGTGGCCGGCGGCGGCTGGATGCGGCGGATGCCCGCGGGCGCGGCGTCGGCGATTACGGCGACGGCGAGGCATCCCGACACGTGATCTGCGGCGAGAAGGAAGATCCAGCGACGGCGGATCGACCCGTGAGCTCCGATGCGTGGGAGGAGGAGCGGAGGGGCGGCGGGGCGCGGCGGCGTCGCCGGCGACCTCCGCGTCGCTCGCGAAAGAGAGAGGAGAAGGGGGAGGTCTGCGGATGGTTTCCCAAAAAAGTCCTTTCGGTTTCGTGAATTTGCGCAGAGGTCCCTCGCAGCGGTAAATCGTGGGACTGCGGGTTTGTTTCGAGAATTTGCGGGTTCTTTTTCGTAAAGCTGGCTGCGCCAAAAAGCGTGCTCGAACGCTGATTGGTAGAAACTCGGCTGCTACAGTAATACTGTAGCAGCGCGAGCATCTGGGCCTCCCATGGACGATATCGTACGGCTGGCGTTTTACAGCCGACGTGGATAGCAGGAATGGGTGCGATTCGCACGAACTTTTATATATAGGGGGATGGTAACTTAATCATACACTAGAAACTACTGTTGAAACATTTGTTGGATGTACATTTTATGGATCTTTACCATAAATAATTATAAATATATAGATTATGTATTGTAGAAAATATAGTTGTAGAACAAAATTTGTTACAAAATACAGTTTAATATCTTTCAATGAATTCACTAGAAACAAAAACATAACTATTAATATTTAGTAATATTGACAGTTATGTGGCTAAACTAGGCGAACAAATAAATAATTATACTTGTTGTACTATAACATGCTAAAAATTAAGACCCAAATAAATATAAAAGTTAAGTATAAATTACATTCGTTTTCAGTTATTTTCCTCTAGCCCCCTTACACCCGTCACTGAGACAGCACTGCTGGCATCGCCTAGACAGTCAGGATGCCACAACGGAGAAGTCATTATCGAGGATAAAGTGAGTCGCCGGCCATGGAGACGAGGTGGTGCCGACAGGCATTCCAGAGAAGGCCGGAGGAGGGGCGATGAGGCGGCCGTGAGAGCGTCCCCAGCCACGAGTGGTGGTCGAAATGTTGGAAATATGCCCTAGAGGCAATAATAAAGAGTTATTATCATATTTCCATGTTCATGGTAATGTTTATTCTCCATGCTATAATTGTATTAACCGGAAACCTAATACATGTGTGGTTAATACATGTGTGGTTATGTAAACAACACAAAGTCCCTAGTAAGCCTCTACTAGACTAGCTCGTTGATTAATGATGGTTATGGTTTCCTAACCATGGACATGAGTTGTCAATTAATAACGAGGTCATGTCATTGGAGAATGACGTGATGGACAGACCCAACCAAGCATAGCAATATTGATCGGATAAATAAGTATATATTGCCATGTCTTGTATTGTCAAGTATCCTGTTTCTTTGACCATGAGATTATGTCTATCCCGGGTACTGAGGAATACGTCTTGGGGACTTCAAACGTCACTTCGTAACTGGGTGACTATAAAGGTGTCTTACAGGTATCTCCGAAAGTACTTGTTGATTTGCATGTATCAAGACTGGGATTTGTCCCTCCGTGTGACGGAGAGATATACTCTGGGCCCACTCGGTAATGCACATTCGGTATCGCTTGCAAGCACGTGACTAAAGAGTTAGCCACATGGAATGTTGTATTATGGAACGAGTAAAGAGTACTTACTAGTAACGAGATTGAGCTAGGTATGGTGATACCGCCGATCAGATCTCGGGTAAGTAAAATATCGTGAGACAAAGGAAATGGAATACGTTGACATTGTGGTTCACACCGATAACGATCTTCGTTGAACTTGTGGGAGTCATTATGGGCATCCAGGTCCCGCTAATGGTTATTGATCGTAGAGGAGTCTCGATCATGTCCACTTGTTCTCGAACCCGTAGGGTCACACACTTAAAGTTCGGTAACGCTAGAGTAGCTTTGGGATAATTATAATGGTGAGACCGAAGGTTGTTCGGAGTCCCGGATAGGATCCGGGATATCACAAGGAGCTCCGGAAGAGTCCGGAGATAAAGTTTCATATATAGGAATGTGGTTTTTGGGTTCCGGAAAAGTTCAGGAATTAACCGATATTGTATCGGGGTTTTTCCTGAAATGTTCCGGTGGGTCCCATGGTGGGGCCCACTATCCCGAACGTCCCACTTAGGATATTTGGCAGCCAAGTTCCTTCCTTGAGAAGTCTTGGCAGCTAGGTTCCTTCCTGGGGAAGCCTTGGAGGCTGGTTCCTTCCCGAGGAAGATTTGGAGGCTGGTTTCTTCCTAGGGAAGATTTGGAGGCTGGTTTCTTCCTGGGGAAGATAGCCTCACACCCCCTCCCCACATCCTATATAAGGAGGGTACCATTTGGGGAAAGGATTATGATTTTGATTCCTAAGCTGGTACACTTCCTCTTGCTCCTTTCTCTTGTGGTCTTGGCTTGGTGAAGCCCTGCCCGCGTGAGAGCTCACCGAACCACCACACCGTCGTGCTGCTGGTTTGGATCCCATCTACTTCTCCTTCAAGCTTGCTGGATCAAGAAGAGGAGACGTTGCTGAGCCATACGTGTGTAAATCTCGGAGGCACCGCTCGTTGTGGTGCTGATCGGAGTGAACCGCACCAAGGTCTACACCAAGCTGCGTTGTGATTAACGTCCAATGCTCGTGTTCTTCGAGGGTAGGTTGATTACCCTCCCCGTTACTTGCATCTCCTTAGATAAGATCTTTGGGTGTTGCTTCCGCATGTGAGAGAAAATTTTGATTTTCTGTCGCGCATATCCCTACACGAAAACGGTCTGATCGATGTTGATTGCGGATACTAATGATCTTATCATGGTTTTTCCTCTCTCTGACTGCTTATTCCGACAGCTACGGTGCTCGTCAAAATCAACTAGACATGGGTGACCATAATTCATAACTACCCAACTGTTAGAGTATTGCGGTTTAACCCGAGAAAGCTAGCAGTGGGGAGTCAAGGAATATGAAATGTTTGTGTGATCAAAGAAGTAGTAGTCTTCCTACGCAAATATATTTTGCATAGTTTTTTGGAAGTCAAATTTGTAAAGTTTGACCAAATATGCTCACTTTTTTGGCAGTTAAATAAAGATGGGAATTTTGTTTTTGCCACACTAGTTTTTGCCCATTTTGCTTTTGCCACTTTAAGTTTTGACATTTTGCTTTTGCCCTACCAGTTCCTGGTAATTCACCACTTTTGCCCTCCATGGGGCAAAAACAAAATGAAAATACCGAAATTTTGTTTTGGTTTTGCCCCTACTGATGTTGTTTTGCCTTTGTTTTTGCCCCTCAAAATGGCAAAAGCAAAATGTCAAAATTTAGAGTGGCAAAAACAAAATGGGCAAAAACTAGTGTGGCAAAAACAAAATTTTCCCTTAAATAATAAGCGCCACCCTCCGGAATGTCTTCCTTAAGCCAGCCATCTTGCTACTTAGGATTCTAAACTAGTTATCTCATAAACAAACTATAAAGAACTGAATAATAAGCTCAACGGATTATGGAACAAGCCAGTGAGGGATGGCTTGTTTATTAAGCCGCCAAAAGAAGTAGGCCATACAAGTCTACAATAGCATATGTATATAGTATTGAAATATATTTCATGTAGATCCTAATAATATCTATTTAGGATTTGGTATTGTGGATGTTGATAATTTTTTTCAATATATGTGATCAAAATTTATAAAATTTCTCTTTGACCAAAAATTACACGCAACATAGTTTGATCAAGAGTGAGAACAAGGAACGTGAACAAAATTTGTCGTGTCGTGCCTCAGAGAAATGGGAAATGCAAGTGAAGGACACCAAACAGTGCACTGATTACATAAACCCCGGATGGCCGGATGGGTTGTACTGTAAATAGAGAAACACTCAACTACAGGGTACTCATTTTACACAAGAAAAAGGCTTTGCAGAGTCCAAGCAACAACAGGAACCATGAACAAGCTAGCTAACATATGAAGATGAACGGATGAAACAAAACATGCCCCGAAAGTTGCGAGGGTCCTTGGCAGGGGAACAGAAGTGCACATCACACGGATGCTATTCGGTTCACGGGCACTTGGTCTTGTTGCCGTGCGTGGTCCAGTCGGTGTAGCACTTGCCGCAGGTCTCCTTGTTGCCGGCGGTGCCCGCCGGCACGCAGCGGCAGACGCTGCAGCACTTGAGGCACGCCCGGCTGCACATGTTCTTGCGCGAGTTGGCGCTGCACCGCACGGCGCACGCGTCCCCGCAGTCTGCGTTTCAAAGAACACACACACGCATCATCTCTGAAACTTGCGTGCAGAATCACAGTTGACAGGATGTAGATGATGATAATATTACCTTTGAATGGGTCGACGATCTTGTGTGGTGGCGGGCCGAGGGGATCAGGAGCAGCCGCAGGAGGATGGTCAGCAGCCTAAGTCAAAATCATGCAGCCATAGGTCAAATCATCTTCAGATGTGTTGTATGAAGGAGAGCTTAATTAAGCAGAATGTCGCCTTGCCTTGGTGGTGCTGAGCAGGAGGATAGTCGCCACCAGCGCAGCCACCGCGAGCTTACCCAGCGCCATGGTTGGTTCCTCTGGAGTCTGGACTCGCTAGAGCTTTCTTTGTTGAGCTATGGAGAAAGTGGGGAGAGCTAGTGAGTGAGGAGTGGCAATGCAGTTTGGCAGGTGTGATGGATAAATAGATTGAAGTGAAGGGTTTACGCTTTACAGGCTTGCGCTGTGGAAGGAAATGGGAGTGATGGGTGCGTGTCAGGGTGGCGGCCGCGGCCGGGGTCAATGCGCCAGGCTGGCTCCCGATCAGAGCTCGCCCCGCAGTCAGCTCAGCTCAGTAGTAAATGTCCTCCGGCAGCGGCACTGCGACTGCACTTGCCCAATCACCTAGACACGTTCAGAGCAACTCCAGCAGCATTTGCATATTTAGCTAGAATTTGTAAAAACTGAAAATATACAAATTTGCTCTAAAAACAGTGCTCCAACAGCATTTGTATAAGTGGTCCCCTCCCCAAAAATTTTACAAAGCTTGCTATACTTACCCCCTCCCTTGGTATATTTGCAAAGTGGAGAGGCAATTTGTATATCCAGAAAACCACCGTGGGAGAGCCCAACTGCCCGGGCATGACATTTCCCCGCGCGAGACCCACCGCCGGCCACCGCCCTGCCGCCTCCCACGCCGCCGTTCGCCCCTGCCGCCATCTCCCCTGCGTGCTCCGAGCTATCCTGCAGCCCGCCTATTTTTTTCCGCGCCGGACGGTGCTTCCCCACGGCCGTATCGATCTCCGCCCACCCGCAGACCCGCCGGCCGATTCGGCCCGGTGGAGGCCGTCGGCGGTGCGGGAGAAGCTCGGCGCGGCCCCCAGATGCTCGTGGCCGTCCTTCGCCGCCACGCCCGGGCCCCTTCGCCTCTGAACCGCCGGCCCCGCTCCGCCTCACCGTCGCCCCGCCGTGCCTCACTGCTGGCCCCGCCTCGCCTCCTCCTGCCGCCCCGCGGTCGAATCCGGCTGGGCGCGGTCAATTCCGGCCCGCACCATCGCCTCCTGCCACCAACCCGCCCCGCTGTGGTTGCGGTGTCTGTCACGGACTCGCCGGCCAGACCTCCGTGCGAACAAAGAGAGATTGGGGTCTTTTGTAGCTGACTAGGAGACCCCACCTGTCATTGAGATATGCATAGGATTTTACAATTTAGATATACAAAGGCTGGCAAAGCAGAAAAGCTGTTGGATTTGTATACCCTCTCTCTCCTCTTGCTATAGCAAATTTTTACAAATCCATTTTACAAATGCTGTTAGAGATGCTCTGAGTGGAGTAAATGAGCTTAATTTGCCTTGCTCAACACCAGTTCACCACACCTCCTTGACTATACGAACACACGGGCAACTCCGATCCCAAGTGTTTATCTACCGTATTTCATTTCATGCAAGGTGATCAGTAGGTGTTTTCACGAAGATTAAATTGTATTTGCTCTTCTACCCTTGGGCATGTTTAAGAAATACTAAGAAGGATCTGTCCTATAAAAAGATAGTATCCGTTTGGTAAGCGAGACCGAGAGGACCGGCCGGGGCCGGGGGAACAGGGTAGAGTGGCGGGCGTAAAAGTGCTGAGCTGCATTCCACCAAGCCGACGGGAGTCGCGAGTCTTCGAGAATCGGAAGGAAGAGGGAGCAGACAGCAGAGCGTGCAAGCATACTTCACGGTGCAAGCGGGACGCTCTGCGGAGGCCGCGTAAGAGCATCTCTAGTAGAGCCCCTAAACCCCCAAAACTGTAAAAATAACCGCTTTTTTACGGGTTGAACCAAAAAAAACGCGCAGACTAGAAAATGTAAACCCCTAAAACTGTAAAAAAAAAATCCAGGTTGGACCCCGGGTTGGCCTCCGAAACTGTGAATAGAGGGGTTGGAGGGGGGTGGAGGTGCCCAACCCCTATCCTCTTCCTTGCACGCGCGGGAGGGAAAAGGCCATCTCCGGTGCCGCGCCGGCCACCTCCGGCGCCCCGCCGGCCTCCTCCGCTCCGCCCGCCCCGCCGGTCTCCTCCGCTCCGCCCGCCTCCTCCGCTCCGCCTGCCGTCGCGTCCATGGTGGCGGCGACCCACGTCGGGGTCCAGCGGCGGCGGAGCGGCAAGCACCTCCTCCAGCCCGCACCGGCCGCCGCCCCCGCCCGCCCCGCACGCCACGGTCTCCTCCGCTCCGCCCGCCCCGCACGCCGTCGCTCCGCCCGCCCCGGCCCCGGCCCAGAAGCGGCGGAAGGTGGCCGGGCAAGGGCCGGCGGCTGCCAAGGCCGCCGCCGCGCGGAAGGCGCCGAAGCCGAGGAAGAAGCCGGCGGCCACCATCCCGACCCTCCCGCCATCCCGCACACGAGGTGTCCGACGGAATGCCCGCACCAACGACGTCTTTCATGAACCTTCTTCAAGACGCGGAGGTGGACCTCGGGGCTCCTCCTCTAGAACCCTTTAGGGTTGGTGACGATTTGGAGGAGGATGAGGAGGAGGACTATGATGATGAGGAGGTGGCCGAGATAGGCGAGGAGGCGTTCGTCGCCACCGGCCGCGTGCGCAGCACCAACTACACCGAGGCGGAAGATATTCTTCTGGTTCGTGCTTGGGCATCTGTGGGGATGGATGCGGGCACCGGTAACGACCAAACCGCAAGGCGGTATTGGCAGCGCATCGAGGACGCCTATCTCAAGATGAAGCCGAAGAGGAGTGGGTTCGCCTCTCGCTCATTCCGGTCGCTTCAAGGCCGGTGGGACTTGATGAAGCCGGCTTGTTCGCGTTGGAGTGCGGCCATGGATCAAGTGATGGATGCGCCGCCTAGTGGCACCGTGGAGAGTGACTATGTAAGTTTGCAAACCTTACTTTCAATTTGTTTCTCATGTGTGTTTCAATTGGTTTCTCATGTGTGTTGTTTGGTTTGTAGGAGACCATCGCCGGCTTGAGGTACAAGGAGATGGCCGCTTCCAAGGGCAAACCTTTCCCATTCAAGCATGTTTGGTCAATTCTTCAAACATATGACAAGTGGAAGTTGAGGGATCAAGAAACCGCACCGAAGAAGAAGGATATGTATGACATGGATGATCCGGAGGAGCTGGAGAGGAACTTGAACAAGCCTGAGGGATGCAAGAAGGCCAAGCTTAGGGTGAAGATGGAAGGAGAGGCGTCTAGCCTAAGGGAGAAGATGGACCATATGATGAAGGCAAGAGAGGCTTTGACAA
Organism: Poa pratensis; assembly: GCA_947311845.1. Classification (NCBI taxonomy): domain Eukaryota; kingdom Viridiplantae; phylum Streptophyta; class Magnoliopsida; order Poales; family Poaceae; genus Poa; species Poa pratensis. Next base: position 74,761,561 of record CAMZMU010000107.1, on the reverse strand, counting down.
CCAAGACGTTGGAGACAAAGCTTCTCATCACCGAGCAAAAGAAGGTGGTCAAGCTTGCACACATTGAAGCAAAGCGTGAGGAGGCAAAGCGCAAGGCCGACTTGGATGAGAGGATGGTCAAGGTGAAAGAAGCCAAGGTATGGAAAGAGCTCATGATGGAAGAGAAGGAGCACATGATGATGTCCAAGAAGGACATGGATGAAGATCAGCTGCAGTGGTGGAAGGAGTGCAAGGAGGACATCGCGGAGAGGAAGAGGATGTTCCGAGGGTCCTCCTCTACCTTTCGAGTTGACACTGGTTGCTGCAGCGATGGCGGCGTCGACAACTCGCATGATGGTGGAGTTTGATGGTGGTGGAGTGGCCTAGCATATGGCGCCGAGGTGTAAGTTTTTGGTGATGGTTCATGGTGGTGGAGTGGCCTTTTGTAGTATGTTTGATGGTTCATTGTGTTTTTGTGTCATATTGTGATGAATATGTGACAGGTTTAGAGGTTGGGGTTGAGGCAAAGACTAGAACCCTTAAACCCAACCCTTATAACGGAATATTCCGTTATAAGGGTTGGGTTTAAGGGTTCCGTTATAAGGGTTGGGTTTAAGGGTTCTAGTCTTTGCCCCTGTTTTTCAACCCGTAAAAGTGCACAAAAAAGGCTATTTCCAACCCTTAAAACTGCTATAAGGGTTTGGGGTTTTAAGGGTTCTACTAGACATGCTCTAAGAGCATCTCTCTAGCAGGGCCCGTAAACCGCAGTTTACAGTTCATATTTTAGGTGTTTCTGCTCACAAAAACGCGTGACGCAAAGCAGAAACCGTAGATAGAACTGTAAGTTTAGAAACTTTTTAGTTTTCGCGGGAACAAACGCGAGTTCATCATGGATTCATCGCGTACAGCTGAGCTCGACCGCATTTTACACAAAAACTACGCTAAAATGGAGGCGGCGTTTTGGGTAGTACGTGCAGATGCACCTATCATGTAAAACATTTTTAATTGTTTTTCAAAATGTCAAAAAATTATAGAAAAAAATTCAGATACACATTAGAACATTTTTTGTTAGCACAAAAAATATAGTGGAGAAAAAACATTTTTTCTGGTCTGGACAAAAATGACAAAAAAATGTCTCGTATAAAATCATTTTGGATCGTCCGGATTTGTCTTTTTTGCACAGGTCAAAAAAAATGTTTTTCCTTCACGTAATATTTTGTGCTAACATAAAATGTGTTAAAATGTGTCCGAAATTTTTATTTTGAATTTTTTGACAATTTTAAATTTGTTTTTTGGGCAGTGGGTGCATCTGCACCTGCTACCCGTTATGGATTTCCGCGTTAAAACCAAAATCTAAACTAGTCGCCGCCGCCCCAACCCTAAACCCAAAATTAGTCTCACCGGAGCCTCGGACGTGGCGGCGCAGCGGCGGAGGAGCTTCACTCCTCGTCGGAGGAGACGAGGTCGATGACCATCGCCGCCTCCTTCTGCCACTCCGCCTTCTTCTCCGCGGCGGCGTGATCCTGCTCGAGCCCCTGGCGCAGGAAGATGCCGTCGATCTCCTCGTCGCGCTCGACATGCGTGGCGCGCTCCTCCGCCTCCTGCTTGGACCGCAGCAGCGTCACCGCCACAACGTGCTCGAACTCGTCCTCGCGGACGAAATCCTCCGGCGCGAGGGGGGTGCCGAAGGATGCAGCGTTGTAGTCCTCCAGTGGAGGAGCTGCTCGCGCCGCCGAGGAGCTGCTGGCGCCGGCGGAGGAGCTCGCGCTCTCATTTGAGGCGGTGAAACTCCTCCACCTCGCGGACGCGGAGCGACGGCGGCACCGGTAGGTTGAGGTTGGTCCATTTGCGCGCGCTTCGCTTCCGCGCGCCGTCGCTCCGGACCACCTTCGCCCGCCGAGCGTCAGAGTAGTCGCCGTCGAATTTGTCGCCGTCCCGGGCTCGGCGGGCTCCCTCTTCGGTGCCATCGAAGCTCGGCGGTGGCGGATCTGTGGATGCGGCCGACGAATCGCTCATCGGCGGCGGTGGAGAGAAACAGATTGGGAACTAAAAATGACGTCGCGGCCATCATATATGAGGGCTAGCGGCTCGGATTCACAGGCCGCCGTAAACGGTTTACGGGCTGGGCCGTCTTTACGGGCGCTATTCTGTCCCAAAAAACGGCCTCAGCCCGTAAAGCCGTCGGACTTTTAAAGGTTGCCCTTTATGGACGCTGCTGGAGATGCTCTAAGGGCCACACGCAAATCATACGCGGCACCGCGTACGAGGCGCGTATGAGCCGCGATTATTTTGCAGCGCCGCGTGCCGCGTATGTCGCTCACGCAGCTGGCTAGCTAGCTCGCACCGCTCGCGATCAATTCGCTCGTGCCGCTCCCTAGCTGAACTACAGAGCATTTCTTTTTGAGAAGTCACTGGCTAGCACCACGGATGGTGGTCCAGGCAGACTGGGTTTGAATCTCAGCTTCTTCTATATACTAGTAATTGTGCACGTGCAATGCACGTGTTGACTAATACTCATCTCAACAGACAAAAGAAATATAGACTTACAAAGTTTGCTAATTAACTATCATCATTTCAAAAGATTGATGCAAAATATCATCATAATAAAATAAAAAACAGTGCAAAGTGCAGAACAACTGCTAGCACTTTGCTAGGAGTGTCAACAGACCAAATTGTGCAATCCTCACGTGCGGTTTGATTAGTGACAATACAAAATGAATGCTTCTAATATATGTTTCTTTTTGGTGAAATAAAGTTTCGACAACAAGTGTAGAAACTATGAGCTAAGATTTAGATACATTGATACATAGATTTGCACATTTGTCTACATGAACTTTACATTATGAAGAATGAGGAAACTTTTTATGCAATTTAGTTGGAAGGCCAGACTACCAAGCAAGGAAAAGAAACATATATTCAAGTTCAGATCCTTCGAGTGCCTCCAAGCAACCTTTTTAAGATATTAGTGTCCACGTGCAACACACATCTTGATTAATTTGTACAATTAGCAACGCAACATATACACCATAAGCTTTCCTCGTGTCATGTCATCGTTCCGCGCCCTCTCTTACCTCTGCTTCCGCTTTCTATTTTCACATGCTCTTACTCTTCCTTTATCTCGATCAAATTCACCTCTGATGCAATTCAAAATTTAGATGACACCATTCAAGTTTCATGAATGTACATTGATAAATTCATAATTGTCTAAATCCTCCACATTACAAATAACACCGTGTGCATGACAAGGTATCCTGATAAAAAATTCAAGAGATATGCTATAACAAACAACAATGATGTTTTAGATGTCCGTGCGCTCTGATCAATAACATTAGATTAATAAAAATTTAGTTCGACATATATACAAAAACAATGTTGTTAAAAACTGTTTGTCATTCTACTCAAACAGAGTATTTACAAATGATGGTAACTCTTTTGCTCAGATCTCTTCTATGCATGTTGAGCAGTACAATAGCGAATGACCAATCTTCGATGCCCTATCCTTGATGATCTAATGGTGAAGCTCAAAAAGTTTACATGTTTCTATATATCAGGAGTGCAGAAAAGATTGGTAGCTAATTGGAAAAAACTTAACAGGTGATTAAGATATCCATAAAACTGCAGATATTTGCCGATCAAGATTAAACACAACAAACACACCATGTAAATGATCAAGTTCATACCTGAACAATATAAAAGGAGCTATATCAGTGTGTTTACACTGATTTAAAGGTACCAGATCTTCATGGTATTTTTTACGAAAAGGCTGATGGAATGGCTTTTTCATTGAGTAAGAAGGAAGGGTACAAAGAGTACCACATGAGTTCGGAAATACAGGGCAACGGGGGTTCAGAGACCCTCATGAAAACAAAGGGTTCATTCAGAAGTTTAGTACCTGCAAAGAGACCAATTGTGATCAGGTTTGCTGTAGTCATGGTATGATATATCAAGTATTCAGTGAGAAAGTGACCGAGGGCGTAGACGAATGACAAGGTAGATACAGAAGCATGTTTTCCAGGCTTAGTGCACACAAAGAAGCACAACGTGCAGATCATAAGTTTCCAGACCCAAAACGTGTGCCCATGAATATCAGTCACTGCATTTAAAAGAACAATGTTAATCATATTGCCTACATAAGTAATAACGGGAGATAACAAGATATCTGTATGGGGGACTGTTGTAATGGGATTCTAAACACTGCAGCATTACAGAGCCCAACCCAATTGACCATCGATCTAATTTTCTCCTAAACCCAGCTTCCTAGAGGCTAAAGCAGTATATATACATGATTCTACCAAAACCAGAGATAGGTTTAGAAGATCAGTTACCGTGTACGTGTAGAATTCAGAAGAAGCTGAGCTTTTCTTCATTGTTTCAGAAGTTCAGTTGCCGTGAACATGTAGCTCTAATCAGAACAAACCAAATACATGGGAATCTCAGAGTGAGCTGCTCGCTTCACGTACTTGCAGGGGCAGATCCAGGATCAAACCAAACCCCGGGCCAAATTTATACTTAGTGTTGTATTTAGGCTAATTGCTAGGAACAATCAGAGGTTTCATAAAGATATAGGAAGAAAAAAAATCCCACACCCCGGGCCATTGCCCCTGTTGCCAGGGGTGTGGATCCGCCCCTGCGTACTTGGGCATCCTACTTCCTACATCGGCGGCCCTGGAGCGACTGCAACGGGGCGAAGATGGCATACAGTGCGACAGCAGGGAGAGGACGACGGACGGGCTGGGGCGGCTTCGGCTCCATCCTCCCTGATGGTTCCGGCTGCGTGGTGGAGATGGCGCGGTGCTCTATGCTCGGTCTCGGCGCACCCTCTGTCAGCGAGCGGCGATGGGGCGAGGTCAAGGGCTCCACCAGATCGCGAGTACCTCCGCATGTTCTGCCCGCTGAGTGGAGCGCGAGGAGTGGAAGGCGGCGGCGTATCTGCCGGATCCCGGAGGGAGCGGAATCTCTGGCGGTGCGCGTGTGGGAGATTGGAGGGGCAGTTTGCGGAATCAATTGCTGTGATTACGGGAGTGCTTTGCTTAGCGGGAGGATGTTTTTAGATGACTCACGGACAATGTTTTACCACTAATCATGGAGTCAACATGGATCATTAGATCCTGGTTCGATGGCTGTGATTTTATGGATCTGCCCCCCTCTGTGTCTTTTTATATTGGTATAGAAAAGTAGTGTCTAGTTCCTCCTAGGCATTCATTCATTTTTTTTAACTACAGATCAATTCGCCTGTAAACTGTAATATCAAAAGATTGGTAAAACGCCAGATCAATTTGCCTGTAAACTATAACATCAGAAGATAAGTTATGCGTTGAATTGCCGTGCAAGCAGCCTACAAGGAAAGGCCGTCTCTCGGCACCATGGACACAAGCATTATTCAAGGGAAACATAGTCCAAGGATCAAGATATTATTCTGTTACAAACAGAATACGCAGGCATTGCGGCTGGGAATTCCCAGAACAACTCCACGGTGCATTATGTATTGTACATGGCACATAACAGCAAGCTACACGGTTCTTCAGTTTTCACTCATGACATCAAAGTTTTCTAGACATGCATATGAGCTTACAGTATTTACTGGAGTTGAATACTTGAGAATCGACTGTCACGAATCCCTTCCAGCATGTTGAGCAATATTTCTGTCTAAATCACCAAAACTTTAATCCTTGCAGCTTGCTTGCCGCCGCTGACGGCCTTGAGGGCTGTTGAATCGAGGCAGGGGTCGAGGGAGAGTGAGAGGTCCCTGGACCCGAAGCCGGGGAGGAAGGGCAGCCATGGCGGCGCTCCATGGACGGAGAAGACGCGATGCGTCACGGCAACCGCGTGCCTCTGTTTGGTCGCTACCTTATGCGGCGCGATGCGGCAACTGCGGGCTGGCCCGCATATTCCACTTATTTTTAGACTTGCCCCGCGGGCGCCCGCATAGACAAACAGGTGGGCTTGACGATGCGGCGCGCGCGGACGGCCCGCTCCCACTTGCAGTGTGAACGGGGGACGTCACGCTCTCCTAGCTACTCCTTTTTTAGATAGAGGAAATATATTAATATCAAGAAGATACAATTACATCCACACTCTGCAACAAGAAATTTTTTACAACTAGTTGAGACATTTAGGATGCACACAGCAAAAGAAAAAAGAAATAAAAACAAGGCACCTGCCAAACATCAGTGGTAAACAAACACTGATGCAAAGCGTTGATCGCTGAGCTCACAGACTCCACGCGCACGGTTTCGATGTGAGCATAGCCACGCAAACGAAACTGTATTCGCACGCCTTGTTGTGAAGTCTTCTTCTTCGCAATCATTTTTTTTACCAGAGACAGTTTCTCGCAGCCACGGACGTCGCCATGCGACAATGAACCATGCTTTTGCAAAGCGAACCATCGAGCTTCCATCGTCATTACCCGCTTCCACCATCACTTCGCGGTCTCGAAGTCCACATGCGCCAATGAGAATTTCTCTGACGTTGAGTGGCCTTCAGACTACCCATATTGGGAGTAACTTCACTAGTAACATAGATGCCACCTAAGCAAAAAATCCTATGTGGTATGTAATTAATGAGGAGAGATGCAAATAGAGTAACTTAGCTAGTTACTTGTAACACTAGTAACATCACACTTTTCAAGAAAAAATGAGTCTATAGAGTAATAAATGAAACAATATATGACACCACCTCTTTGTTACTTTGCACTATGAGGGTAGTAACATAGTCTAGTAATATGTGTATGTTACTAGTTGAAGTTACTCCCCACTATGGCTAGTCTCAGAGTGTACCGATGTGAGATGCCCGCCTCCGCCAGCACCATTGTAATCGAGGCAACCTTGCCTAGTCGACGTGTACATGGTGCCGATGAAGAGTGAGCCTTTCGTGTCGGCTTGGCCCGCAGCAATCTGCGACGGCGCCGCCACCCTGATACCAATTAGCGATCAGGATGCGGCGCACTAGCAGGCCGCCGGTCTTCTCCACAGCATGCACTCAGCCCAAGTTTCCATGTGCATGAACTGGTGGAGCAACATGCATCCGATGCAGCTTCACATGCACATGCACGCCTTGGGCCTCTCGTCGTACGCAGGCAGGACGTGGACATAAGCCAGTTGCCCTAATGCGTTCGAACCTCAGCGACCATGCGGAACGGAAGCCGGCGACCAGCAGATTGGATGTCTAGCGACGCAGGCCGGCGGCTCACGAGCCTGGCGATCTAGACGATGGCCAGATCTGGTAGATTGAGGAAGAAGATCACCAGGCCGCTGGAGAAAACAAAAACGAGCGGAGACTCCCCGCCACCGCCGTCCGCCACGGCGGGCGGCCTCCTCCGGCGGCGGCGAGGAGAACGGAGAGGCGAGGGAGGGGGCTTCTTAGGTCGAGCTGGCGGCGCCTCCGGAGTCGCCCGAAGCGACCCGGGAGGCTAGGTCTCAATACTCTTCTTGTTGGCACTCTGGTCTCCTAGCTACTCCTAGCTTAGCTAGGATTTGTCTGATCAAAGCTCTCAGCACGGACAGCTCACGGCAAAGAAGCAGGGGTGTGATATGTGAATGACATGGGGCTGGTCTAGCTCGCGCGCGCGCAAGGAGGACTTCCGTCGCTCGGTTTCCGACCAGGTGAGCTTTCCTTTTTGGCAAGTTTCGCGCGCGCAAACATTCCAAAAAGGGAAAGTTTCGCTTTTCTCTATTCCCTTTTGGTTCCCGCGTTGCCAGGCTATCTGGGCCCACGTGCAGGCATGCTGGACCATTTAAATTCCCTTTTCTCTATTCCCTTTTGGCGCGCGGGCGTTTTTTTGGCAGGAGATTTGAAATTTTTTGCTGGCGAACTAGTTATTTGAATTTCCATCAAACATTTGGTGCGACTAATCAATTCCCTTTTTGGGCAAGGGATATTTCAGGGTAAAAAAAATGGGAGGGGGACACAAATTCCACTTCCAGCTAGTACAAAAAAATTATTCAAATAAAGAACTCCACTTCCAAGTAGTATAAAAAGAAATAGAAATTCCCTTTTCTCTATTCCCTTTAAAATTAGAGATAAATAGAAGTGACAATGCAAAAAACTGGAAATATTTATGGAATATAGATGCACAAGTCTACAAAAATTTCAAACACAAAATAAATTCCAAGTGCAGTTCCGACATTTTCGCAAAATGTCTGAAAGACAATAAATCAACGCGCTTGATATAAACGGGAAAGAACATCACAAACACTAAAAAACGAACGAGTCAATCCAAAAATAAAAGAAAGTAGAAACTCAAAAACATATCAGCATCGTTGGAAAGTACCCTGATTACTTAATAAAACCACACAGTTCAAAAGTTAAAAGAGTAGTACTGAAAGTAGTTCACAGCTACCATACTTAAAACATCCAGCACATATATCATAACATGGACATATATCTGATACTTCATATGAAGGATACATGTATGCTCCTCCTTAGCATCTGCTTGGTAGTCTTCATGTCGCCACTTCAAAGAAGTGCGACAGTGAGCTCGAGAGCAGTTGGGGTTGATGCAACGAAGGTGAAGACGTATATCTGCCCAGGGGTCATGTCAAAACCCTTAACAGCAGTAGCCCATCCAGCAGACAGCATCGCCCTGTTTGTTCCCTCTCCTAACTTCAGAGTAACCTTGAAAGTCTTGCTGCTTGTGGCGGAATAAACATTTATTTCAATTGGTTTCTCCTCGATAAACTTCAACAAGCTCTTTTTGGTGAATTCAGCACCAAAATGCTGGCAACGGAAGAAAAAGACATTGACAATTTAGCTACATGTTTTCAAACAAAATAAAAACTGAAAAGCAGATAAAGATAAAACCCATATTCATGTTATGAATTTACAAATTAAATAAAAATTACCATCTTTGCTTTTTTGCGATGCACCGATGATTCTGTCATTTTGTAAACATAATGCTTTATTGGAGCATCGGGGCTATCCTTGCATGTGGTGTTCAGCCACTTGCATTGCACCTTTGTCAGCTCCATGTAATTTGCAAAAATGCAGTGCTTGTCGAAAAGGCAACTGCCACCATAGTGTGGACCTTTATGCAGCATTTCAAGTTCCAAAAAAAAGAAATTGTTAGTTCATTTTGATGAGGTTCACAAGTTGTACATTTTGCATGTACTCTTTATATAAAAGAAAAGGAATTATGTAGTATAAATTTCTTCATACCTCTCTTTATTGGCTGAGCCTGTTGCTGCAACTGAACATCTTCATCACTGGAGGAGGAGTCGCTGGAGGAGGAGTCACTGGAGGGTGAGATGCTGTAGCGGATATCATTCCTTCCAAACTTGTACTTTTTTGGAGGGTTCTTCTTCCCAATATTGATATCCACAAGACGCCCTATCATGTTCAGAAAAATGTCAGCTAAAAATTAGCAAATGTAGCTCTATACTGTTATCACATCAGAGCATAGCGTAACAACAATTAGAAGTGCATTTTAAACCTCGTGAGAGGATACCCCGCTCAGAAGTCACCTTCTTCTTCCCATAATTGTTATCCTTGACATGCCCTATCACATGAAAGATGACAAATAGATTATATATATCTGCTATATGTTGTTACATCACAAACATAACCTTAAAAAACAAACAAAATTGATAAAATGTATTTTTTAACCTTTGGATAGTAGACCCCCCTCATCAATAATCCTGGTTTTCCCTTTGTTCTTGTCCGCATCAGTACTCTTTGTTCTTTTAGATGCATGCGTCAGGGAACAACCTTCGGGCTGCTGCGAGTACTGATGCTCAGCTGCCATTATCATTTCCAAGAACTGTGCATACGAAGGATCCACATCACCAGCTATCATCTTCTTCTGGTCATCTACCTTCTTATTGGAGATGATGTGACTATCTTTGTTCTTCAGCATCTCGACAGTGTCCTGAACGTTCTTCTTGCGCTCATCTTCATCATTGCTGTCGTGGATGAGAATGAGCACCTTCTGCTGTTTGTTTTCCATCCTACATCAATGAATTCCTTTAGATGTCAAAAACTATCAATTGAACTGAAACCACATCAACTGTGAAAAAAATAGTTCCTGCATGTAGCCACTTACTATAAAAATCTAATGTGAAAGAAGCTAATGTCATTAGAAACACTACTAAGACTAAAACCATATGCAGACTTTTTATACAAACTAAACACCGATAACCAGTAAAAGCAACTGCAAGACCTACAAAATGAAGATAGCCAAGATCAAATAGCAATCTGACAAAGCTAAGGTCATATTATTAGGAGCTACCATGAGTAACCCAGAAGATATTCTAATGCAGCAAACTGACAAACATGACAAGCTAAGGTGAACCAAAACAAAATTATAGAATAGTACTTTTAATTACTGGACTATGTTAATTGATAAATGCCAAGTGAGGCAAGCGAAGTAACCAAGAATATGAACTAAAATCATTAGTCTAATTACTGACAAATACACGAACAGATACTTGGAATGCATCACATATAATCAACAAGGAAGAAATACTGCATACAACAAAGATTAAACCAGATCAATTCTTCACATAATTCAACAAAATTCCAACAAGATCTATTCTCTACATGAAACGACAAATATTCCATAATAAAGATCCACACTAGACACAGAGTCTTCATCATGCTCAATAACAAAAACAGAGAAATATCTTAGTGCAGTAGACTGAGACTAAAAACAGCCACTAAATAAATGGATTCCTATAGATATCAGCAACTATCAAATGAACTGAAACCACATCTACTGTGAAATAAATAGTTACTGCATGTATCCACTTACTATGAAATCTACAGTTACAATGAATCTAAGCTTCAACTAAAAATCAACTCGCTGACAGTACATGTACATATATTCTGAATCTACTTTCAATATGCATCACCTGAAAAATCAAAAAACCTATACATGTACCTCCATATACTGGAATCTATGCTTCATCTACAAATCTAATCTTAAAAATCTGTCTATACTTTGGATCTAGATAACTTTCCGAATCAAAATACTGTGAATCAACATTCATATACTATGAGTCTACATAGCATGCAACAAAAAGAACACAAAATAAAAATTTGCATCTATCTGAATCTACGAAGAGGAGAAGTCCAGATGACATGAAAACAAACAAACACCAGAAACCCTAACCCTAGATCCATGGCGAAGACTTACCCCAGCAAGTTCTTTGCCGTTGGTCGCCGGATTCTTGGCGACGGCTAGGAGGCAGTGGAGACGAATCGGTTGGGGGGAGAAGGAGAGGGGACGGAGAAATGGAGAAGAGGAGAGCGGTGGGTGGAGAGAAATGAAGGCGATGAGCGGTGCGAGTTGTTTAAGTATTTGCTGGTTGCACGATTAGGTCCCCCTACAATTTAAGTTTTCAAAATGTACCCTTCCACCAATGGTTTATTTACCAATACCACCCTCACTCTATTTGTTATGTCATTCATTCCACTTGCTGTTTAAAAGGATTATATAATGTAATTTTTTCAAATACCTGTGCACTAAAATTCTGAAAAACAAGAACACAAAGCCACTTAGAATAGGTGTGAGGACATACACATATTTATCTAGATACTTAGTACATTCCTCTCATTAGAACTATCTTAGTAGACCAGTAGTGCATATGACAGTCTTTACAAACACACAAATTGTTTCTTGCTTGACAAAAGAAAACTAATATGGAAAACACGTAGTTCTTGACTTTAGTACAAACATAGACGATTACAGATCCCATCAGTACAGAAATCATAATAAAGATGGATGATAGCAAACTAAGTTATAGACTACACTCCAGCATTGGTAATTCAAATCTGCCTGCAACGTCGAAGCTGTTCCTACGCTGGGTGAACAATCCACCCAGCAAAAAGGTCTACTTACCTAACAAAACTCAATGAAAATATATACACTTGCATATGCTCAGTAACATGTTGGTCACCATTCTTTTTGTCAAAAAATAATGATTGCATGAAAAAGAAGCCGTGGTGAAGCAATATGGTGTTTTCAGAACTTGCAATTTTTATCAACTTACAAAAAGGATATTAAAAAATAAACTGTTTCTGTTATGTGAAAATGAAACTCCTCCACAGTTATATGATTGTACATATGATACAGATCTCATACAACACAAAACAAAAAGAGAAAAATAGAAGAGAAAAATAGACGACGCTTCACGATAAATTAATTAGACGGCTGCCTTGACCAGGAAATCAATAGAGGGCAAATGAAAATGAAAATGAAAATGTTTAGTCAGTGCATCCAGAAAAAAATGAAAGAGAAAACAATTTTAGACTGCCAGCCTGTGTTCTGAATACATTGAACTTCAGAACTGGTAGAGGCATGGCTGTCTCACATTAGTAGCTATCATACGTATGAAGAACATTTAATTCCTAGATAAAAAGAATCCACACTGAACCAACCATATAGTGTTTACCAAATTAATACAAACAAGGAACTTTCATAGTGCGATGAGGTTTGCGAAGGATATTCAAAATATGTTCCTGCTCTCTAAAATAATAACTTGCAAATGCTAGCGAACTAGCGAAGGATATTAAATAAAATGTTTCTGCTGTCTTGAACTGATACTCCTACAGTTACATGATTGTACATATGATAAAAGATCTCATACAAGACATGAAAGGGTGAAAATAAAAAAAGAGAAAATAAATAACGCTTCTCGATTTATGAAGTAGAGGACTGTCTTGACCGGTAGAACAAAAGAGAGAGAAAATGTTTAGTCATAGCATCCAGAAGGAAAAAGATAGTAGAATAACCTGAGTTTCTTTCTTACTTTCAGAAAAGGACTTCTTCCTCATATTCATCGACATAGTTTTGAGACCCTGCTCCATTTTGTTGGGGCATCCAAGGATAGTAGCCAGGTGTCTATTATAGAAAAAAGAAAAGGTGACGGAATATGTTGGTCACATCATTGAACAAAAAACTTATGCGTATTGTACAAAGTAAATAAGCAACTATATATTACTTCATTATGTGATATAAAAGGTAACCAAGAATGGAAAAATGTAATTAATACATATACAATGCATATTTTTGTAAGAACATTACCGAGTAATCGAACGCGATGTTCTTCACATGTTGAATCGTGCAAAAGCAAAAAAGAACACAAGGGAGGATAAATTAGAATTGGCAACAACGTAACTAATATGTACGGTACATTCTAGTAAATATTAAAAAGGACTACAGATAAGTATAAACAAAACTAACATGTTTCTGAAGGATCTTTCTTGTTTCAAGGGCATCAGCTCATTGAATGGATGTGCAAGCATGTAATACGTTAACTTTTCACGTAGAGGTTTTGCATGCTCCTGGTATCAAAGTCATAAAAAATGTACTGATATCATAGAGAATGATTCAAAGGAATCAAACATTAAAAAACATGCAGCTTTTGTTGTCGAGAAAGAAAAAACTTACTGGTTTAAACATTATAGTTTTGTCTCCATCGTATTCGCGAAGCAGTTCCATGACAAACACTCCGCTATCACATCTAAAATCACAAAAACAAATACAAAAGAGATAGTACATGACTAACAAGCAGCCATTGGTTCATAAGAACAAAAAAATAATGAAATCTTGTCCGTATACTCACTGATTGAAAAGCTGTCTCCATTTGATCCATGTCGATATGAGAATGCCTATATGCTAGAGAGAATGACATCTTGAAGTTCCTGATTGCAACACATGCTTCCTCATGAACCAGGTGGAACTTAGTGTTTGGTATTAAGACTTCAAATTTCCTATCCCTCAAATTGACCAGAAGCAGGTAATGAAACCCAGATGTGTACTGTGGCAAATGAATCTATATATATATAAAAGATGTTGCATATTAGTTAGTTAACTATGGAGAGTAGATTTTTAACGCTGATTATTAATGGGCAATCTGTATGAGAGTTCGAGAAGCATGAATGATAGGAACTTACTATATCCATAGTGTCAAGCTTGAAGCCAAGAAAGCCAACAGACAGATACTGTTTTAAACTGCCTGGATGTTGATGTTCTTTCATGAATAAACCCTTGTATTTGATCAAAAAGAAAACAGATAAGATAAAAAATAGTAAATGAAATACTGTATGTAACACATCTATAAGCATGTGAAAAGAGATTGATTTGAACACTGATAACAAATTTAACTACCAAGTCAATCAATGCACATATTGTACTACACAATGTTTTCGCCATATAGCAAACTTACTATCCCACTGCCAGTGTACAAGAATGAAAAATAAGGTTCAACAAAACATTTTAACAACTTACAGCTGTATCGTATTCGAAAAAGAATTTTTTCCAGTAACCTTCCCTCAGAGTACCAAGTTTCTTTCGCTCAATAGCTTCAACGATGACAGCTTTGCCTAGCATATTGATAACGTATTTGCTCACTCTGTCATATACATTCATACTGAGAGCAAAAACTCTGTGCTCAGCCCACGTAGCTCCCATGGACACAACATGTGTGCTGTTGAGTGACCCACCAAACGCAAAAAAGAACACTATTAGTTCTGATATAGTATTCAGTATACAAATTCAAAAAATAGGTATTGTATATCAAGAAATAGTGTGAAAACACAACAAAAACAAAGAGAATTCCATGGAGAAAAAACTTTTTTTGTTGAACCATTCTCTAAAGTTGCAGTACTATAAAAGCAACAAAAAAAGAAGTGGCTTGAGAAAAAAAGGTTCTTACGTTTTTTAACGCGTTGTCTTAGGCATTCTTGCGATAATATCTCTGAAAACCTCCTGCTCGACCAACGTTGATGTAAATGATGAAATTATCGTGCGTTGGTTGATGTCAGGGACATGGCCGCTACTTTGTGCTTGTGTTGCTCTCATTTGTTCAGCACTCTTCCATTCTGTATATTCTTGTTCAGATTTACGTGCAAATTCTTCTAGCTGCCTCTCGTATTCATCTTCATCCATCATCTCCTCATCCTCATTGGCCTGTGGGTTGTCAGTTCCTTGTGGAGTCTCGTAAATGGTACTGACACCAGAAGAGGTACTAGCGTCTTGAAAATGTACTCCAACAAAAACGTTCTCTGTGTTTGCCTCCTCATAACCCAAAGAATCCTGCTCACGCAACCTTACTCTCTTCTTAAGTGCCACAATATTCACTGCCTCGTCATTTGTAGACATCCAATCTGCTCTTTTCTTTCCCTTCATATCCTCCTGAGATGGTGGAGTGGAGAATAACTCGTTGAAAACATCGACCTTCTCATCAACTGTGCAAACATTCCTGTCATTAACCTCCGCAATCTCTCATCAGCAAAAATTACTTCTGCAATGTATCAAAGCAAGTCAACGACTGCCGGCCCATATGGGATCTCAACTTTCTGTGGTTCCAGAGACTCTGCTAAGCTTTGCGGATATGGAATATCAAACCCATCTTCTAGTGGAATACTTTTGATTGAGTGAAATAAGCTTTCCATGCTTAGAGAGTTTCCATCCATCCATGGATCTTCATCTATCTTCTGCAATAGAGCGTCGTCGGGGACAGGTAAAATGACAAAATCATCCAGGTTTAGTTGGGGGTGGTTCTTCAGTGTTGCAATCGGCTCCAGAGTTTGTAACAGTGGCTTCAGCCACAGGGGGCTTCCTCTCTGAAGGATAAAATTGAAAACCTGTATCTCCATCCTTGACATCTTTCGTGCTATGTACCGACACCGACTTATCTGCTCGAACAATGGCTTCAGCCACAGTGACCTTGCAATCTGAGGAGCTCGCTTGAAAACTGGAATATCCATCCTTGATGTTATCCGTGCGATCTGATGGCGTACATAGAAAAACAAGTTACCAAAAAGGATGGGATACCAAAAAATTACCAAGGTGCTAGCATACAAAGTTATCAATGAAGTAACTGCTACTAAGACATTACCAACAAAAAATAAAGAATAAAGATATCAGATGGGGATACTACGATATTATTACCAATACAATAATACACAAAGTTATCGATGGGTGGAAACTAGTAAGACATTATCATCCATATAGTAAAAAATTATGTTATCAGATGCAGGATGGTACAGAAAAATATTAGTAAAGACCAAAAACATGCAATTTATCAATGATGGCTACTAAAATAAAATAAAATATTACCAACTACGCAGAAAAGAAAAAGTTACCATATGGGAAAATGCTATAAAATTATTAGTATGACCATAACATGCAAGTTATCGATGACGGAACCTACCGAAAGACCAAATTGGAAAATGATATAAAAAATATATTACCAAGACCATAGCATTTAAGTTACTGATGAAAAATAGTCAATAAAGATATTACCAAATGCACTTGCATACAAGTTATCTATAATACAAACTAGTAACATGTTACCAACCCCCAAAAAAAATATCAAGTTATCAGATGGTATACTACAAAAACCACTTACAGAAAACAAGTTACGAGCCAGGGGATACTAGAAAAATATTACTAGGGCACTAACATACAAGCTGTCGATAGAAAACCATTGCATTCAAGTTAGTGATGAGAAAAATTAGTACCAGAAGTTTTTATAAAACAACTACCTGTGGTAACATCAGCTACACTATGCTGAACACTAGTTTGTACCATCAACCTTGTATCAATCAGCTTGGAATGCTCAGTGGGAAGTTGCTAATGCTGAACCCTAGTTGCAGACAATTGATCCTTCAACTGCGGTGTAACTACTTGAAATTTACAGCATTCGGTTGATTGTGATAAGGGATTGATAGAAGGCAATAGTTTCAGAACATTGATAATGTTAGCAAAAAGAATTGGCTTCAAAGACTCCACAATTTCATTGTGCATGTTTGACAGAATGATGGGAAGCTGTTCAGTGACCTGACAACATAAAAAACCCAAAGTAAACTTTATCAGCACACAAAAAATAATAAAAAATTTAAAGCCCTAGCTCTTGCTGAAAAAGACAGAAAATATATTTTTGTTTAATAATGAACAAAGAGCATTAGTTCAAAAACAAAGAAGGTGTGACTGTGTGTATCCTATGAGAAATGGTTGAGATATATTACACATTTGGGAAATGCAGAAACCATAAATAACACATGAGTATAGCTGCGAAAAAAAGTTTTTCGAAAAAACGTACCTCCTTATGATGACTCTCTGGACATATAGATAACACAAACTGCAAGAGATCCTCAGATGTTTTTGTAACTGTCTCATCTGATTGCACAGATGTGCTTGTGAAAATAGTATCTGACAGATCTTTCACCTGCTTCAAAGGAAAAATAAACAGTAGGGAGTTATAAATACATCTTGGTATGACAAAAATAACAAACACTGAGCTTTTGTGTAGAGAAATATTACATAGATCTTACCGGTAATTTCCCGAAGAGGGTAGACTGCCATGATACACAGTCCATTGCCTCGACGTCATTAACCATCTGGCTAGTCCATACAGAAATGCGAGGCCACTTCTTTTTCAGAGAGACTGGAACAACGTAAGATTCCTTCAACTCAATATAAATGATCTGAAAAAGTTTTCAAATGAACAAAGTTATTAATATGGGATATGAGGGAACATAAAATACTTTAGAACAAACATATGTCTCAATGTATATGTAGTAAAAAGATGGCACAATGATAAAAAGCATGTACCAAAAGAGACAGAAGATTGCCACCCAGAACAGTTGTGATGCCTTCATTGTATGCCTCTATAGAAGTTATTAATTTATCCAACACAGCAGCTGAGAAATTAAATGAGCTAATTGAACTTGGATCTCTGAACACGTGAAGGTAATCAGGGCTGACAGCGTCATGACTTGAAGGGCATAAGAATACTGTCATGGCATACATGCCAAACACTAGTTTGAACATATCGCCATCAAGAACAGGGGTAACGAGGTCCTCTAGCTCGGAAATTATTGGGTACCGGCCATTACATTTTGTAAGATTGGCAATCATCAATCTTAGCTCAGGGTCGATCTTCTCGCCGATCCTCATATCACCAATTGGTGTGCCCAGAATTTGGTGAATGAAAAAAGAACTGACTATAATTCCTCTCCCATCTGAAAGAACCAGTGTCCTTGAGCGTGTATCAAACTTACCAACAATGTAAGTTATTGACCCACGTGGTAGGACCATGCACTTGAGCTCAAGAAGATGCCCAAGTCCCATGCTGCATACTAACTTCTTTTGAGTTGAAGTCAGACGAAGAATCAATGCATAAAACTTATTGAGGGATAACTTTGTATAGAAGCCCTGATAAAACAATGACAGAAGATAGTTGTTCAGTGTACATTATTATACAACATTTAATTATTTATCTCCAAAATAAAAACATGTAGTGCAAATAATCAAAATAATGATAAAACACTACTAAAAAAATATTACTACCCACTGAAACATGCAGCAAATAACAAAAAGAAAGTTATAAACAAATGGAGTTATGTATCATATGAAAAATTAGTTGCGTCCACCACAAGCTTTGAGTTCATCCTACCCCCCGCCATCCGGTGACCAAGCACTGCAGAGAATCTACCAGCAGCCCCTGCATCTAGCAAGATTGCAATCTAAATATAATAGGAGCAGCAGCCTACAAATCTTAAGTCTCCCCTATGGCATCATGTTATCCTTTTTAGAGAAACAACCAGGTGGTGTAATGCCAAATTGCAAAATGCAAATTACTGTGGTCATGTATACACCTCAAGCTTAGTCGAGAGTTCGGTCTCATGAGACACCGATTAAAGTAACCGTATCGGGGGTGCTGCGTACCACACACAACAGAAAAATAACAATCATTCATAACAAAACTTGAATTGTACCATGCCTTCAAAGTTCAAAAGGGATAAACAAAATTTGGATGAATTGTACTTACAGCTTTTGCAATGGGTTGTTCATCCATTTTAGAATATTGCTCTTCCTCTTTGAAAATATTATTGTCTGTGCTTTCACTTGGGTACCTGCACATCACATCCACGCATAAAAAAGATGGGAAACAAACTGTAACTCCATCGAGACACACACGAAAAACCGTTCAAAAAGAAGAGTTAAAAGGCTTCAGTCGACAGTACAAGTTTAAGAAATCCAATCCACGTATGAGCACATACCAGCAAAAAGAAACAAAATACACGTATGTATCGGTAAAAACTACCGTAGCCCACATCGACACACACAAGGTTTTGACCCTAATCATCCACGTATGTGTTATTTGGGTGGGGAAATGTTCAAGAAGTATCAACTGTTAAGAAACCCACGGCGGAAAACCAAAAACAAATCGCTCGAAGTCTCAAAATCACACCTACCAGAATCAGCGAACAAAACGGGCCTCCCCTGCTGCGGCTGAACGGAGGTACAGATCAGGGAAAATCGATCTTCAGTCTCTAACCCTAGGGTTGCGGCAGCGGCGGATGTGGGGAGGGGATTTTCATTGTCTCGCACACAGACAAGAAAAGTAGGGAAAGTGAAGAGAGGTGGGGGAAAAGACGGGCGGAAATGTAAAACAGAAGAATGTAAAAACACCCCTAAAAAAGCAAATTTAAAAAAGAAGGCTGATTATCAGAGGAAACGAGAATTGCGACAAAAATTGAGAACCTAAAGGATTAAACTGAAAATTCACCGTCACCTACCTAAATAAAACCCTGTCCGCCCCGAAAACCCTGGCTGGGCAGCCCACCGCAGCTGCTGCTCCTGATCGAGAAAAAGCTTCCCTCTCGAAACTGCATCATCGGGAGCTTGTATCTAGGATCTCCTCGACCCTCCAGTCCACTCCTCAGGCGAAATTCATACAGGTTGGTGAATCGAAGGTTTGAATCATCACCCACCAGCCTCCGATCCCCTCCCCCCCCCTCACCCGTACCTCCTCTCCCCTCCACTCCTCAGGGAGATATAACATTGTATTCACCAAATTATATGCAGATCAAAACACACAGGGAGAAAAAAGAAGCAGAGGTGGACAGGCAAAAGGGGAAGTATCATATATACTTCATCAGAAAAAGGTACATCAGATGGTAAAATTAGATGAAAAAGTCATGCTCACTGGAATATTATGAAAAAATTGTTTCAAAGGTTCAATCATCAGATGAAGAAGCATACAGAAAAAGTAAAAATATAGATTGGACTATGCAAGCATTGTCTTCATGAAACATAGTTGTCTACCCATTCCTATTTTGATCTTGCTGTTCTATGTGAATTAACAGCACCAATTCACTGTACTCATATCCACTTGTGTTGTCCTGGAAAAAAAAAAGAGAGAATGATCAGTTGCATTCTAGAGATCAGAGTAAATATAAAAAAAATGATAAGAAAACATAATGTTATAGCACATATATATCGAGCTAACTATAGTCTATTTTCAGATGGAGCAAAGTTTGCAACAAGAGGATGGGGCAGCAAAATTTGGGATAGAATCTCCTATGGCAAGAGAGATAATTAACTCATTGAACATAGGAAAAACATCCTATACTAGAAGCACTCTGGAGAAGTTTAAACTGGTACAGCAACAAAAATTTGCAACAAAAAAAATTACCAATGAATCATCTATGTCCAAGAAAATGAATAGACAGTGAAACCTATTCTCTATCATTGCAGGCTTTCGTACAAAGACAACGTGATCGCGCGGAACAGGTGCAGAATGAAGAGCTAAGGTGCCTTGAAGCTACCATGAACACATCTTTAAGTGGGACAACACATGAATCAGTGACCAACATTCAGCAGCAAACACAATCACGACGACATGACTTTGATTTAAATGAGGTGAAACTATATAATAAAATAGCACTAGCTAGGTTTTAGAAGGATGTACACTAATGAAAAAATGTATAATTGTTTGTTCTCCCAGCATTTCATCTAACAAACCCCACACCCTCCAAGAAAAACATTTCTCATTTGCTGTTTTCATTTTTGAAGGAAATTGAATTATCTGATGAAGAATTTCAAGTGCACACGGAGAGCAGTGTGCCATACATGCATCAAGAGAATGAAGCCTTTCATGCTGGAGAAGGTAGCACATATAACCAGAACAATAACGAAGCACATCACAACCAGGAGACAGAAGAGATACATTCCTTTGATGTAAATCTTGAAGAAGCATTGAATCTAGAACCACCATCTGTAGCAGAAAAAGAAATGGACAAGATGTTTGTGGGGACCCCGAACTAGCTGTCCGAAATACCCGATTATGCTTAACACAACGATCCCGTGATCAGTCTGTCGTTGCACATAATCCGAATTGGATACCAAAGTTTACATCCATTACAATACCGAATAAAAAGTCTTACATAAATGGTCATTTAGACCAAGTTCTTACATAGGTGCCTTCAAGGGCCAAACCAAAATATCAGCGGAAGCTACGGCGTAGTAGACATCATATTCTAACGATGACGACCCGACAGGCAGCTGACTTGTGGAGATCCTTAGTTCGCGTAGAAGTCGCCATACTCCTGCTCGGCGTAGTGCTCCTCCTCGTAGTCTGGCTAGGACAATAGCCAGGGACGAAACCAATATGAGTACATTTGAATGTACTCGCAAACTACCCCAACATGAGTATGCACTAGCTTTATTTTAACTTACAACTTTTAATTGTTTTAAAACATCTCTATATCTTTATTGAAAAAGGTAAGAAGAGTTTTATAACTGTTTTTAAAAGAAATCACCATCTCATTTGTTTCTCCAAACCCTTTCTTTTCCGGACCAAGGCTCACCATGGTCCAATTAGTCCAACAACTCATACCACTCCATTTGGTATAGTTATATCACACCATCACCAATTCATTTTCTTTTAAACTTAAAAGCTTTTCCAAAAATTTGCACATGATCTTAGGACAGCCTCCCAATTGTCCATATCCGGGGACTCGGCTATTCGAATAGTTTTGACCCTCTGCAGAGGTAGCACGCTTTTTATCCCACACCCATCCGGTAACTCATCGTGTCAGCCACGTCCCGCCATACAAGGTGTATGCGAAGTTGAGCCACCGACCCTAGCCTCTCCTTTGCTCATGCTAGTATAGGATCCTACCCATATGATAATTCCCACCACACTCAGTCCGGTCCCCGTCGGCAACCCTAAGTGTGAGGACTCATATGTTTTTCCCGGCGACCACATTTATGAAGTCTTCAATCCTCCTCCTTATCTTTCCATAGAGTTTGAGCGAGGACCCAGGTCAGGGGAGTTCACAAACCATCCCCTCATGCATAACGGAGTCATCTCCGTCGATGAGGTATCCCATACTAATAAGAGCAAATTATATGACTAAGCCCCGTTCCCATATGGGGGTAAGTGTGGTCGCACAGATTAAGATTGGTTGTCATAGTACTAGGATACTGTGCATTTTTCATAAACATTCCCATTTTTCCATTTCTCCACTTTAACACCGACATCTCGGCATTCCATAACCACACAAGTATTTCCAAAGGAGTTTGAATAAACAACATTGTTTTCCATCCTAAAGTTTCATAACTACTACATAGGGTGGCAAAATAATTTCCATACACTTTTGGAAAAGGTTTTGTAAACCATTGGTTTTAAGAGTAAATCATTTGATCAAAGTAGATGCATATATATTTAGGTGCAAGCTCAGAGAGTAGCTTGCCTTGCTCGGCAAAGGGGACTTGATCTTGATCTTCTGGTTCAACAAATTCCCCCTCCTCGATATATCCAGCAACGTTCTCGTCTAATCGATAAACAAACAAATACAAGCAATCACTAAACTACTCAAACAACATCACACATCACAGTATCACAATCCTAAATGCTCTAAATAGCCACTGGATACATCAAACAATACAATTTAATTTCAAAACAATTGAATTAAACATTAATTGTTTAAGTCCAAATTATGGCAGAAACTTGTTAAACATGTTTAATTGCACAACTTGAGTTCTGTTGGTCACAAAAATACAAACTAAATTTCTATAGAAAGCTACTGATGTGTAGAAGACAACCCAATTTGAATTGGATCATTTGGAGTTACCAAACTCCCTACACATTGGTTTGAATCCAGTAGCTTAATAATCAAGTTTTGGTTACCAAATATGTTCTGTTGTTCCAAAAATTAAATCCTTTTAGGGGTAAGTAAACATGGCTATATGTGAGCTAACAAAATTGGTCCTAACTCATTTGGATCAACCAATAAACATATTTGTTTGTTTTTGTCCAGAAGGGTTTATCTTAAAGTCAACAATTAATATTGCTTAAATAATTCTACCAAAATTAGGGAGCTAATACAAGGCAATACTAAGCTAACAAAATTGGTTTGGAATTATTTGGACTAACAGAGTATCAGAAACAAACAAGTTTAGATTTTAAACCTTCTGTGGCATTTTCAATAATCTTTTTAACTATTTATTTAAATGACATGAGACCAATTGTGTTGGTTAAACAATTTCATAAGCTTTCCAGAACAATTGAGTTTGATTTATTTGGATTCTAAATCTCAAGTTATTGATTTTACAAATTGGGTCCAGTACTGATATTCTTCTGAAATTAAAATAGAAAATGTGTCAGTGTGGATAATGTTTAAATGTATGACATGGGGGACCCACTGGTCAGCGGCACAGCGCACGCAGGGAAATTAATAAAACCCTGACGAGCGGGGCCCGCTCGTCAGTCTCTCTCTCTCTTTCTTTTCTATCCGAAACGGTAAGCTACCGTTGGATGGAGATCCAACGGTCCGCGACGAATCCATCGGCGACGACCATATCTGGGCGGCGCCGTGGCTCCGGCGACGGCGAGGTTGGGCAAAACCTCACCTAGAGGGCTCGGGAAGGCTCGGGGACGGTGCAGGGCGACGGCGGAGGCTCGGGGAAGTTCGTGGTGCGACTGGAGCTTGCTGGGGCGGCGTGAATCGTCGACGGCGAGCCGCTGAACTTCCACGGCCACGGCAGCGGTCTCCGGCGGTGTCCTGGCGGCGTCTCTGTGCACAAAACAGAGGGGCAAAAGGCTCGGGTGAGTGCGGGGAGTACGGGGATCAAGGTGGTGTGGTCAGTGGAGGAAGGGGAGCAGCAGCACGGCACGGCCGTGTCGGCATCCACCTTCGGATGCGGCGGAGCGTCGAGGAAGCTCACGGGCAGCTGGAGCTTCGAGGGCGTGGCTCCGCCCTCCTGGCGGTGCACTGAGGAGTGGAGAGAGTGAGAGGGGTCGGGATGGAGTGGAGGGAGTGCACGGTGCGGGTGGGGTATTTATCGGCCGAGGTCGGTCCATGGTGGGTCGGGTGCAGGAGAGCTCCAGAGGGGCGGAGAGGCCGGCGCGCGGTGTCTGGGGGGTCCGGGATGGAGCTAGGGCTCGCGGCGTAGAGGATCACGTGGCGAGGTGCGGTGAGCTGGGCCAATTTGGCCGGTCGCCGTCCAACTCCTCCGCAGCGAGCATCGGGGGACAACGGCGTTATGGCGAGGGGAGAGGGTCTCCTCTGCCCGCAGAGGGTGCAGAGGCACGGGGGCGAGGGTGAACGCGAGCAGGGGGCCCTGGGGGGCCTGGGAGCGGCGACGACGGCCATGGCGACGGCGACACGCACGCACACAGTGAGCTAGGGGAGGTAGACGATGACGGTTTTGCAAAAACCCCCTGGCTCCTGTGCACTGCTTGTTTCCCTTCTTCTTTCTCTTATTTACTTTTTAGTCCTTCTGTTTAATTGCAGTAGCATTTCTTGATTTTATTTGAGGCACTAAATCAATTTATAAAAATTTGTCAAAATTTGTGGGGCCTTCCCATAATGTACAGAAGCTCCACAAAAATTGGCTTTACAAAATAAAATGTTTTGAAACATTTTCTTTTATAGTGTTTCAATTATG
Organism: Poa pratensis; assembly: GCA_947311845.1. Lineage (NCBI taxonomy): Eukaryota > Viridiplantae > Streptophyta > Magnoliopsida > Poales > Poaceae > Poa > Poa pratensis. Next base: position 74,736,900 of record CAMZMU010000107.1, on the reverse strand, counting down.
GCATTTTAATTTATTTTTACTTTGTTTACTTTTGAATTTTAAAAACTAGTTTGAAAATATTATTTGAGAGAGATAAGTAGTAAGGATGAAATGGGAGGGTTTGTAATACCACTCCACTAGATTTTGTTGGAAACAAAATGAGATCCTCACTTGGAGAATTTGTGTGGCACTTGCCACATTTTTTTTTCTTGTTTTGCTTTTATTTTATTCCTCTTCTTTTCTCCATGTTCTCAAATAGAGCAAGCAACACACAACAAGAGGAAATAAGCATCACAAGCAAGAATATGAGATCAACACATATAATTTAACAAAAGTTTTTGTTGGCTCTCATTTTTGGAATTAATAATATTTGTTAATAATTTTTGGGATGTTACAATCCTTCCCTCCTTAAAATAAATCTCGTCCCGAGATTTGCTAGGCTTAGGTACTAAAGAGGCCTGGGAATTCGCTCCTAAGATAATCTTCACGTTCCCAAGTTGCTTCTTCTTCAGAGTGGTTAGTCCACTGGACTTTGTAAAACTTGATCGCACGTCTTCAGGTAACACGAACATCTTCTTCGAGAATCTTGAGGGGTCTCTCGCGATAAGTCAAATCTTGGTTCAGGTCGATGGAGAGGTGGTCGATGTTTTTGAAAACATCAGGCTGGTCAGGAACTTCAAGACACTTCCGGAGCAAGGAAATGTGGAAGACATCATGATAATCTCCTAACTCCGGTGGCAATTCCAGCTGATAGGATACTTCTCCTCGACGAGCGATGATCTTGAAGGGTCCAATATACCTTGGCGCTAACTTCCCCTTGACATGGAAACGTTGCATTCCTTTGAGGGGTGTCACTCAGAGATAAACATAATCTCCAATACTGAAAGTGAGGTCACGGCGCTTGGTCTCCAGCTGGATGGCTTTGTCCACAAGTGACTCCAGATCACGGAAGTCATGGACAACCAAAGCACACTGCAGTTCATCATGCAGCCCATTCAGGAAACGTTCCATCTTCTTCTCCTCCTTGTCGGTGTCCTCGGGAGCATACCGAGATAAGTCGGTAAACTCATCAAGATAGCCGACTACATCTCTACTTCCCTGCCTCAGCTTGCGGAATTCATCCCTCTTCCTATCAATGAGTCCACCAGAAATGTGCTTCCTGCGAAACTTCTCCTTGAACTCAGCCCAGTTGATGACGTGGTCAGCCTGCTGGAGAGCTTTGGTAGCTTCCCACCAAGCTCGTGCAGGTCCAGCAAGATAGTGGGTTGCATACAGCACCTTTTCATTGTCTCCTACAGCAGCAACTTGCAGATTGTTCCCAATGGTAAGAAGCCAATCATCGGCTTCCAGTGGGTGAAGTCCCCTGGAGAAGGTAGGCGGGTTGGTTTTCTGGAAATCGCCTAAGGTGGATCGCGGGTTCTCATTGCCATTGCCATTACCACCATTGTTGTTGTTGTTGTTGTTGTTGTTGTAAGCGGCTGCGAGTTGTTGCAGGGCAGTGAGATGAGCCTGGCGCTCCTGCCGGGCATTTTCACGTTCCTCCATGATAAGCGCGAGAAGTTGAGCGGGGGTTGGGTCTGGTGGTGGTGGTGCTGATCCTGATCCTCCCGTATTGTCGCGACGGGGCGGCATCCTGAAGCACACCGGGTATAAGAGGCAAGGCAGAAAAGTTCGACTAAGGGAAAGACGATTTCGCAAGTGGTTGTTTAATTTAAGGATTATATGAAAATATTTCACACAGATTTAAACAAGACAAACATACTTATATTTCACAAACAACACATCAAGGAGTTCACATCAACTTCAAGCTTACAACATCAAGCTTACAACATCACCTTACATCTAAGACACATAGCATCTGGTTTCCAAAAGAACCACTACTCCGACTCGACTAGCGATAGGGGTCAACCTAATCCTGCGGTAGTGATCAAGTCACTCGCCTACTGAGGTGGAACCTCCAGCTCTAACACGTCAGCATCTGACTGGTAGGCTGGCTCCTCGGGATCCTCCTCCTCGTCCTCGAGAACAGCCTCGAGTGGCTCCTCCTCCTCGTCAACTAACTCCTCCTCATCATCCTCCTCCTCACAGTCCATCTCCTCCTCAAAGTCATCATCGTCACTGAGGAAAGCGTTGTTCTCCTTGCGGAGATCCTCGCCCTCCTCCTCCATCTCGTCAGTATGGTGCTCTAGATCCTCGATCAGCTGGTCCTGCTCGCCACCTTCTTGCGGAGCTTCACGATGGTCCTCCTCAGCTGGGCCCTCTTTCCGAGAAGAGCGACCTTATCCTCCAGCAGCTTCTCCTCATTCTCGCGAAGCTCAACGAGCGACTCGCGGTCAAAGCGAAGCTGAATCCTAGTGCGCATCAGATCATCCTGGGTGTGCTGAAGTAAGAGCTCCATGTCCATGATGTAGCTCCCAAACATCGGGTGGCAAGGGGAAGGAGTAGGGTGTCCGTCGCAGTTGCGCCTCCCGTAGAACCGGAAACGGGAGTCTACTAACTCCGCCTTGTGCTCCTCACAAAGTCGGGCTATCATCCTCTGTGTAGCAGTACAGAGACCGTCAACCCAGGTGGCCTCCTTGGTGGTGAAGACGAGCGTCCTGGAACTGGGAGACTTGATGTTCCGGCGAACTGACGACCTGATGAGCCAGCTCAGCCTTCCGACACCGTGAACATCAATCTGGGCTCCCTCAAACTCTGGAGCGGGGCGACCTAGCAGCTTGCTCAACTCGAACAAGTCATTCTCGAACGTCAGCTTGCTATCCTTCTCCAGCTGAACGAACTCGGTCCAGTGGAGTGCCATCTACAAATTTTTAAGCAAAATTTTAAGTTAGTGGGATGATAAGTGCACAAAATTTTAAGGATACTAAGGAAATTGTAATGTTTAATGAGAATAAATTTTTGCATAAGTAAGAGGATTGGAGATAAGCGGTTTTCAAAAATACTTCACTCCTTTCTTTTAGAAATTACTCTTTTGATAACATTTGACGACCATGCTAACTAAGGTTTCCTAAAGTCAGGATGGCTCTGATACCAAGTCTGTGGGGACCCCGGACTAGCTGTCCGAAATACCCGATTATGCTTAACACAACGATCCCGTGATCAGTCTGTCGTTGCACATAATCCGAATTGGATACCAAAGTTTACATCCATTACAGTACCGAATAAAAAGTCTTACATAAATGGTCATTTAGACCAAGTTCTTACATAGGTGCCTTCAAGGGCCAAACCAAAATATCAGCGGAAGCTACGGCGTAGTAGACATCATATTCTAACGATGACGACCCGACAGGCAGCTGACTTGTGGAGATCCTTAGTTCGCGTAGAAGTCGCCATACTCCTGCTCGGCGTAGTGCTCCTCCTCGTAGTCTGGCTAGGACAATAGCCAGGGACGAAACCAATATGAGTACATTTGAATGTACTCGCAAACTACCCCAACATGAGTATGCACTAGCTTTATTTTAACTTACACTTTTAATTGTTTTAAAACATCTCTATATCTTTATTGAAAAAGGTAAGAAGAGTTTTATAACTGTTTTTAAAAGAAATCACCATCTCATTTGTTTCTCCAAACCCTTTCTTTTCCGGACCAAGGCTCACCATGGTCCAATTAGTCCAACAACTCATACCACTCCATTTGGTATAGTTATATCACACCATCACCAATTCATTTTCTTTTAAACTTAAAAGCTTTTCCAAAAATTTGCACATGATCTTAGGACAGCCTCCCAATTGTCCATATCCGGGGACCGGCTATTCGAATAGTTTTGACCCTCTGCAGAGGTAGCACGCTTTTTATCCCACACCCATCCGGTAACTCATCGTGTCAGCCACGTCCCGCCATACAAGGTGTATGCGAAGTTGAGCCACCGACCCTAGCCTCTCCTTTGCTCATGCTAGTATAGGATCCTACCCATATGATAATTCCCACCAACACTCAGTCCGGTCCCCGTCGGCAACCCTAAGTGTGAGGACTCATATGTTTTTCCCGGCGACCACATTTATGAAGTCTTCAATCCTCCTCCTTATCTTTCCATAGAGTTTGAGCGAGGACCCAGGTCAGGGGAGTTCACAAACCATCCCCTCATGCATAACGGAGTCATCTCCGTCGATGAGGTATCCCATACTAATAAGAGCAAATTATATGACTAAGCCCCGTTCCCATATGGGGGTAAGTGTGGTCGCACAGATTAAGATTGGTTGTCATAGTACTAGGATACTGTGCATTTTTCATAAACATTCCCATTTTTCCATTTCTCCACTTTAACACCGACATCTCGGCATTCCATAACCACACAAGTATTTCCAAAGGAGTTTGAATAAACAACATTGTTTTCCATCCTAAAGTTTCATAACTACTACATAGGGTGGCAAAATAATTTCCATACACTTTTGGAAAAGGTTTTGTAAACCATTGGTTTTAAGAGTAAATCATTTGATCAAAGTAGATGCATATATATTTAGGTGCAAGCTCAGAGAGTAGCTTGCCTTGCTCGGCAAAGGGGACTTGATCTTGATCTTCTGGTTCAACAAATTCCCCCTCCTCGATATCCGGCAACGTTCTCGTCTAATCGATAAACAAACAAATACAAGCAATCACTAAACTACTCAAACAACATCACACATCACAGTATCACAATCCTAAATGCTCTAAATAGCCACTGGATACATCAAACAATACAATTTAATTTCAAAACAATTGAATTAAACATTAATTGTTTAAGTCCAAATTATGGCAGAAACTTGTTAAACATGTTTAATTGCACAACTTGAGTTCTGTTGGTCACAAAAATACAAACTAAATTTCTATAGAAAGCTACTGATGTGTAGAAGACAACCCAATTTGAATTGGATCATTTGGAGTTACCAAACTCCCTACACATTGGTTTGAATCCAGTAGCTTAATAATCAAGTTTTGGTTACCAAATATGTTCTGTTGTTCCAAAAATTAAATCCTTTTAGGGGTAAGTAAACATGGCTATATGTGAGCTAACAAAATTGGTCCTAACTCATTTGGATCAACCAATAAACATATTTGTTTGTTTTTGTCCAGAAGGGTTTATCTTAAAGTCAACAATTAATATTGCTTAAATAATTCTACCAAAATTAGGGGAGCTAATACAAGGCAGTACTAAGCTACAAAATTGGTTTGGAATTATTTGGACTAACAGAGTATCAGAAACAAACAAGTTTAGATTTTGAACCTTCTGTGGCATTTTCAATAATTCTTTTTAACTATTTATTTAAATGACATGAGACCAATTGGTTGGTTAAACAATTTCATAAGCTTTCCAGAACAATTGAGTTTGATTTATTTGGATTCCTAAATCTCAAGTTATTGATTTTACAAATTGGGTCCAGTACTGATATTCTTCTGAAATTAAAATAGAAAATGTGTTCAGTGTGGATAATGTTTAAATGTATGACATGGGGGACCCACTGGTCAGCGGCACAGCGCACGCAGGGAAATTAATAAAACCCTGACGAGCGGGGCCCGCTCGTCAGTCTCTCTCTCTCTCTTTCTTTTCTATCCGAAACGGTAAGCTACCGTTGGATGGAGATCCAACGGTCCGCGACGAATCCATCGGCGACGACCATATCTGGGCGGCGCCGTGGCTCCGGCGACGGCGAGGTTGGGCAAAACCTCACCTAGAGGGCTCGGGAAGGCTCGGGGACGGTGCAGGGCGACGGCGGAGGCTCGGGGAAGTTCGTGGTGCGACTGGAGCTTGCTGGGGCGGCGTGAATCGTCGACGGCGAGCCGCTGAACTTCCACGGCCACGGCAGCGGTCTCCGGCGGTGTCCTGGCGGCGTCTCTGTGCACAAAACAGAGGGGCAAAAGGCTCGGGTGAGTGCGGGGAGTACGGGGATCAAGGTGGTGTGGTCAGTGGAGGAAGGGGAGCAGTAGCACGGCACGGCCGTGTCGGCGTCCACCTTCGGATGCGGCGGAGCGTCGAGGAAGCTCACGGGCAGCTGGAGCTTCGAGGGCGTGGCTCCGCCCTCCTGGCGGTGCACTGAGGAGTGGAGAGAGTGAGAGGGGTCGGGATGGAGTGGAGGGAGTGCACGGTGCGGTGGGGTATTTATCGGCCGAGGTCGGTCCATGGTGGGTCGGGTGCAGGAGAGCTCCAGAGGGGCGGAGAGGCCGGCGCGCGGTGTCTGGGGGGTCCGGGATGGAGCTAGGGCTCGCGGCGTAGAGGATCGCGTGGCGAGGTGCGGTGAGCTGGGCCAATTTGGCCGGTCGCCGTCCAACTCCTCCGCGGCGAGCATCGGGGGACAACGGCGTTAAGGCGAGGGGAGAGGGTCTCCTCTGCCCGCAGAGGGTGCAGAGGCACGGGGGCGAGGGTGAACGCGAGCAGGGGGGCCCTGGGGGGCCTGGGAGCGGCGACGACGGCCATGGCGACGGCGACACGCACGCACACAGTGAGCTAGGGGAGGTAGACGATGACGGTTTTGCAAAAACCCCCTGGCTCCTGTGCACTGCTTGTTTCCCTTCTTCTTTCTCTTATTTACTTTTTAGTCCTTCTGTTTAATTGCAGTAGCATTTCTTGATTTTATTTGAGGCACTAAATCAATTTATAAAAATTTGTCAAAATTTGTGGGGCCTTCCCATAATGTACAGAAGCTCCACAAAAATTGGCTTTACAAAATAAAATGTTTTGAAACATTTTCTTTTATAGTGTTTCAATTATGGCATTTTAATTTATTTTTACTTTGTTTACTTTTGAATTTTAAAACTAGTTTGAAAATATTATTTGAGAGAGATAAGTAGTAAGGATGAAATGGGAGGGTTTGCAATACCACTCCACTAGATTTTGTTGGAAACAAAATGAGATCCTCACTTGGAGAATTTGTGTGGCACTTGCCACATTTATTTTTTCTTGTTTTGCTTTTATTTTATTCCTCTTCTTTTCTCCATGTTCTCAAATAGAGCAAGCAACACACAACAAGAGGAAATAAGCATCACAAGCAAGAATATGAGATCAACACATATAATTTAACAAAAGTTTTTGTTGGCTCTCATTTTTGGAATTAATAATATTTGTTAATAATTTTTGGGATGTTACAATGTTCTCGGACGACAGATATGCAACTTTGGACGAAATATCAACTGCTACAACACCGGAGCAAGGGATGGAATTCAGTTCCAGAGATGAAGCTTTCTTCTTTTTTGCAGTCTATGCTAGAAGAATGGGATTTGCAATAAGGAAAGATACTAGCTACGAGTCAAGGAAAAGCAATGTTATCAAAGGGCAATCATTCACTTGTAACAGAGCAAGAACCGATCAAGGCACGGACAGGGCTCTGAAGCAAAGAAGAACAAACAAAATTGTGCACACAATGTGCAAGGTGAAAATGACTGTGAAGGAGGAAAGAGGAGTCTGGAGCTCACAAAAGCTTACCTGGAACACAACCACGAGTTATCCCCTTCGGACTGGATCACAAGGTTCATGAAGTGCCACAGAAAAATGTCTGAATCAGACAAAACACTCATCAAAATGCTCCAGGAGACAAGGGTACCGCCGAGGAATATCATGAAGATATTCAGGAAAACAAGGGGCAGTTTCAGGGAAGTACCCTTTGACACCAAATATCTCCACAACCAGGCAGCAAAGGAAAAGCTAAAGCTTAAGAACAAGGATGTCGATGAGTTGCTTAAATGCTTCGAAGAAGAATGCCGCAGCAGGCCAGGGTTTACACACAAAATGCAGGTTGAGGACAGTGTGGTCAGAAGTGTGTTCTGGACAGATCAGGTAGGGATAGCAAACTACAGGCAGTTTGGGGAGTTTGTATCTTTCGACACAACCTTCTCGACAAACCAGTATGGCTTACCATTTGCACCTATTGTTGGGGTCGATAACTACGGGAAATCAGTACTCTTTGGCGCAGCATTGCTAAAGGATGAAACAGAAGACACTTTTAAGTGGTTGTTCTCTGAGTTCGCCGCAGTCATGGGAAACAAGCATCCAGAGACAATAATAACAGACCCGTGCGTAGCTATGGGCAATGCAATAAAGGAAGTGCTACCTCTCGCAGTACACATGTACTGTAACTTCCACATAGTCAAGAAGATGAAAGAGAAAAAAGTAACGTTTTTCGCTTCTAGGCCGACTCTATTCGATCTGTTGAGGAAGGTGATCAGGAACTCATTTACACCTGAAGAATTTGAAGGCGCTTGGTGTGCACTGCTACAGAAATACAACGCTGAGGGGGACGACCACCTAGATAGAATATATGAAATCAGATCAGAGTGGGTGCCCGCAAATTTTAAGGATAAATTTTTCCCATTCACATCGTCCACGGGGCGAAGTGAGAGCACAAACTCTCTATTTAAGCATTACGTTAACAGGAAAAACTCCATCTCTGCATTTTTCAAGCAGTATCTGATAATCCAAGAGAAGAAACAGGCTGACCTTGATAGACTACGGGAGAAGATAGAACTAAAGGGTCCAGGGAGCTGGGGGTTTAACCCGTTGGAAAAAGAAGCATAAAAAATATATACTTTCCCTATATATGAAAATTTTGCTGAGGAAATGAAGAAAACCTCTGCTTACAATGTTAGAATTGTTGAGCAAGACAGAAGTTATCAGGTGCTAAGGGTGGGAAGCTACTGGAACGCTGAGTTCCCGCGGGAGATCTGCATGGTTTACCTAAGTGATGATTGCTCTGAGTACAGCTGCTCATGCTCAAAGATGGAACGAGATGGAATTCAATGTTGCCACGTGTTGAGAGTTGCTCTGCACCGAGGACTCACTGAGTTGCCGGTGAGTTTCATCAAAACGAGATGGACAACATCAGTTAGTGTAGAACATGCAAACTTGGTTGGACCTACTGACACCTTAGCAGCTGAAAAAACTCACTTGGCTGTGAGACACGCAATAGAAATGAGCAAAGTGTCGCACTTGTTGTCTACAGTATGCAATGATGATAGGTCGTACGACCTGTTTGACCAAGGAATACTTCAGCTCAAGAAAACCATAATGAGTGACAAAATGCAACGACTGCTCGATGAACAAGTAAAACAAACAAAAAGGAGGGCTGTTGATGACCCACTACCAAAACAGCCTCCTGTAGCGCAGAACAATAACGCAACAGGTAATACAAATCCAAACCAAACGCACAAGAGGAGCAGAGGAGTTTATGACCCACCACTACAAAAGGATCACCATGTTCACGATGATGATGAGACCAGCAATACATATGCATATCAAACCCAGGGCGAGAGCAGTGGTGTTGATGATGCAGTACCACAGCAGCAAACTGAGAACACTCAACATACTGACTCTTCCAGCAAATGGGCTCATTTAGCACATGACGGTGGCACGACAAGCAGTACGCATGCGCAACAACCTCATGCTACACAGCATGGTGGCTTGGTTAGCAATACCGAAGGATACCTAAACCAAGCGTCATCGTTTGGACCAGAAACATCCAACAACAGACTCGCAGATGATGCAACTGGGACTAGCTACAAAGATCCTCCAAATTCAAACTCTAAATGGTTCAACCTAGGGGAGAGGCCGAAAACTTACTACGAGAAAGCTGCTCTAAAGAAACAAGCAAAGGAAAGGAAATGTACTATATGCAGAGAGCCTGGGCACAAACGAGACCAATGCCCAGACAAAGACAAGGTTTGTGGACAAAAATAAAATTAAATACATTATATTACAAAAATAACTATTTATTTAGTCAGAAGATAATCTTATGAATAACAAACTTATTAATTGTGGTAAAAATGCTAAAATTTATGCAGGTTGGGAAAAACAATAGGGTACAACAAGATGGTGGCACATCAAGCAGTGCACGTGGACAACAAGCTCATGGTCCAAATGGGAGTGGCGTGAACAGCGATAAAGAAGCAGCCCTAAACCAAACACCATGGTTCAGGAAAAATACAGCTAACAATGGTCTCGCAGATGATGCAACTGATGGGTTAAAACTAGGTGACATGCCCAACAGTCATGATGGGATGGATCCTCCAAAGAAACAAGCAAAGAAATTTAAGTGTGGTCCGTGCAAAGTGCCAGGGCACAAACGAGACCAGTGCCCAGACAAAGACAAGGTTTGAAAGAATAATGAGTCATTATATATATTCAGAAAAAAAATCGTATGAGTGTCGAGGTTATTGATTATTATAAAAATGATAAATTTTATGCAGGTTGGGAAAAATCGGGCTCCGCCAATGTGAGACCAACCGAGACATAGAGGCAGAAGAGACGGACCAGGAATAGGTGATGAAACAAGAAGGAGGCGGTTAAAGGAAAAAATTCAACGACGCAACAGACAAAAGTGGAATATGAAATCGTGTATTGTTGAAGCAAAAAAAAAATCAGACAACTGTAGCTACAAATTTCATGATATATGTTTTGTAATGTTACAGTGGTACTTCTGACAGTTTATATCGCACTGAATTTTTACATTCTCATATTTTATCTGATTACCATAATAACAATAGTATGTACGTATTTGCCAGTTCAATAATAAACAATTACTGAGTATGTTTTCATTAGAAACAAGGTTCTACCTTATAGCTTGTTACCCTCCAAGAGTTGCCTCCAATTCAGTAACTTGTTGCGCTTGTGATTTAACCATGTCCATAATAGAATCTTCCTGTATGCTGGTATTTGATCAAATGTTACTGCAGGGACATTGCGCCCATCCCATTGTTCAAGAAACCTTAGCATGAAGTACCCACAATCAAGCATGCATAATGTACCATAAAAGTTTGTTAAAAAACCAAGAAAGTTATAATTAAGGTGAATACTGGTAACAAAGCTGAAAAGGAAAACAAACCAAGCAGAACATATGAAACAACAAAAAAATAAGGTATGAAAAAGAACATCGAAAACGAGAAAAAGAGATTAAGTCACCTGTTTTTTTGCTTTGGGACATCAATATATTGCAGCTGGTAATTGGCAATCTGTTTTGCTGATGTAGAATAGTTAATTCTGTATGCAGTCTTGATAGCATCAACTAGAAAACTGGCATGTTGTATTAGGGACACATCATCACAGCCTCGGCAAGAGTCAAGAACTTCAAATCTCATAGCCTTGAAATTCAGTCCAAGGGTGTACCAATGACCCTGCGGTTTCTCGGCAGTGCCAAGTTGTTGTAACACAGCAAACAAAAGCTGTGAAGGAGAAAAAAGAAAAATGGACCAATATAAACTTGCTCTTATCATCATTGCATCAACTGACTAAAAAGTTTAGCATACATGGTAAAAACGTTCAGAAAAATAAATTCAGATTAACATCGCTTCTCATAAGAAAAAATACATACCACATCCTTGTGGCTAAGCTTATATTTGCCATCTCTCCTGAAGTTATGTTGAACAACTCTGCTGTCGAATTTGTGCCGAAGCAGATGATCAGTCAATATATATGGGAAAATTATCTTCTTCGTATCACAGCTTTCCTGAAGAACTGATATACCAATCTCAACAACTGTGTTTGACAGTTCACCAGTTGGCATAATGCTGTCAGCCAGATCGCCAGTATTAACCCACATAGGTGATATTGAAAGAAACATTAAGCTGCCAAAAAATAGGAAAAAAATAAGAAGTCAGGGGCATATGAAAGACTAATTTAGAAGCAACGGGTGGGCTGACTGATACAAAGATATCACAAAAACAATGTACATAAAATAAAATATGTTAACAAATGCCAATAAATTATGGTACCTATTGATCTTTGACTCCTTACACTTGCTATGGTGTTTAATGACTTGCTCGTATAGATCATCTTGCTCTGGGGTGCTAATAATCTGAGAGTATGGAGGCAACAGAAACCTGGACGGTTGAACAATTCTCCCAATCCTCAGACAGGTTCCTGGAGTAATACTAGCAGCTGACATTACTGGCTGTATAGGCATTGCTGGAGTAACATATATTATCTCTGGGTCATCACCTGACCAAGTTTAAAAGCATAATGATAAGATAACAAGTAAATCTTTAACACAACACCTTGAGAAAAAATGATATACGAACAAATATTGTTACAAACCTTTTTCCAAATCTCTGCGCATGTTATAACATAACGGTGGTTTTGCTGCCTCAAACTTGACAAGAGTTGCTCCTTTTGATGTATGCAGACTAGCTTTTCCAACTATGCAGTGTGAATAATTGAGAAAATAAAAAAATAGAAATATGAAAGAAGAAAATATGAAACAGAACCAATCACACCGAAATGAAGAAAGTGAAAATAGAAGTGTTTTATAATTTACAGACCAACGAAAAACTGGAAAATAGTAGTATTCTAAGATACTTAAATATATACAGAATAGCATATAAAGTCTTGCTGCTGTCTAACAATACAATGGAAATTAAAATGCACAGCATAAAATAGACACATCTTCAGAAAGCTGTTCCATCCACCTTCCCCCTCGCACATATGCAAGGAGTTAAACGATGCATTGGAAGCGTGATGCATTGAGATTCACCTCACTTGACACCTGAATTTGAGAAAAAAATTGTATGTGCTATTTGGGTGTGTGTTGTGTATGAGACGAATGGGGGGAGAACAGGAAGAAATAAAAAGTGGAAAAAATGTGGGAAGACAAAAGAGAGGAAACAAGAAGTATGTAAGATTAGAAGCCAACAAATATATAAAAATACAAAGAACAAAATTGATAAAAAAAGTACTATTAAAAAAATGATAAAAAATTATCAACCATGCGATACATATGAATTGTTACCGATGTAGTACCATACAAGTTACCGAGGGTGAGGTTTACTTAGCGTAAAATTATGAACAAAAAAGGACAAAGGTAACCAATCACATAGCTAGCGATTTATGAGTTGTTGGATGCTTAAAAAACAATCATTATTACCAATGAGCTGGACTAAAACTTACCATTGACAAAAACATGTAGTACTAGAGATTGTTGCCAAAACGAGTATGCATATACTTATCAACCGTGCAAAAAATACACATGACTTATTACCGATGTTGTCAACTACAAGTTACCAATCACATAGAAATCTAGTTACTAGGGTGGGATGCTTTAAAAACAATCATTATTACCAGTGAGCTGGACTAAAATTTACCGATGACATAGCAAGTAGCACAAATTTTTACCATACGAGGATGGGTAAAGTTATCAACCATGCGATACACATGATTTGTTACCGATGTTGTACCATACAAGTTACCGAGGGGTGTGGTTTACTTAGTGTAAAATTATCAACCAAAAAGGATAAAACTAACCAATCACATAGCTAGGAAATCTATCAGGTGTGGGATGCTTAAAAAACAAGCATTATCACCAATGCACTGGACTAAAACTTACCATTGACAAAAAACATGTAGTACTAGAGATTGTTGCCAAACAAGTATGCCTAAACTTATCAACCATGCAAAATACAGATGATTTATTACCGATGTTGTCAAATACAAATTACCAATCACATAGGAACCTAGTTATTAGGGTGGGATGATTTAAAAACAAGCACTATTACCAGTGCGCTAGACTAAAATTTACCGATGACAAAACAACTAGTACAAATTGTTGTACCATACAAGTTACCGAGGGGTGTGGTTTACTTAGCGTAAAATTATCAACCAAAAAGGATAAAACTAACCAATCACAGAGCTAGGAAATCTATCAGGTGTGGGATGCTTAAAAAACAAGCATTATCACCAATGCACTGGACTAAAACTTACCATTGACAAAAAACATGTAGTACTAGAGATTGTTGCCAAACAAGTATGCCTAAACTTATCAACCATGCAAAATACACATCATTTATTACCGATGTTGTCAAATACAAATTACCAATCGCATAGGAACCAAGTTATTAGGGTGGGATGCTTTACAAACAAGAATTATTACCAGTGCGCTAGACTAAAAGTTACCGATGACAAAACAACTAGTACAAATTGTTGTACCATACAAGTTACCGAGGGGTGTGGTTTACTTAGCGTAAAATTATCAACAAAAAAGGATAAAACTAACCAATTACATAGCTAGGAAATTTATCAAGTGTGGGATGCTTAAAAAACAGGCATTATCACCAATGCACTGGACTAAAACTTACCATTGACAAAAACATGTAGTACTATAGATTGTTGCCAAACGAGTATGCCTAAACTTATCAACCGTGCAAAAATACACATCATTTATTACCGATGTTGTCAAATATAAGTTACCAATCACATAGGAACCAAAGATATTAGGGTGGGATGCTTTACAAACAAGAATTATTACCAGTGCGCTGGACTAAAAGTTACCGATGACAACACAAGTAGTACAAATTGTTCTACCATACAAATTACCGAGGGGTTTGGTTTACTTAGCTAAAAATTATCAACCAAAAAGGATAAAACTAACCAATCACATAGCTAGGAATTTATCAGGTGTGTGATGCTTTAAAAACAATCATTATTACCAGTGAGCTGGACTAAAAGTTACCGATGACATAACAAGTAGTACAAATTGTTACCATACGAGGATGGGTAAAGTTATCAACCATGCGATACACATGATTTGTTACCGATGTTGTACCATACAAGTTACCGAGGGATGTGGTTTACTTAGCTTAAAATTATCAACCAAAAAGGATAAAACTAACCAATTACATAGCTTGCAATTTATTAGGTGTGGGATGCTTAAAAAACAAGCATTATTACCAATGCGCTGGACTAAAACTTACCATTGACAAAAACATGTAGTACTACAGATTGTTGCCAAACGAGTATGCCTAAACTTATCAACCGTGCAAAAATACACATGATTTATTACCAATGTTGTCAAATATAAGTTACCAATCGCATAGGAACCAAGTTATTAGGGTGGGATGCTTTACAAACAAGCATTATTACCAGTGCGCTAGACTAAAAGTTACCGATGACAAGACAAGTAGTACAAATTGTTCTACCATACAAGTTACCGAGGGGTTTGGTTAACAACCAAAAAGGATAAAACTAACCAATCACATAGCTAGGAATTTAACAGGTGTGTGATGCTTTAAAAACAATCATTATTACCAGTGAGCTGGACTAAAAGTTACCGATGACATAACAAGTACTACAAACTGTTACCATACGAGGATGGGTAAAGTTATCAACCATGCGATACACATGATTTGTTACCGATATTGTACCATACAAGTTACCGAGGAGTGTGGTTTACTTAGCGTAAAATTATCAACCAAATAGAATAAAAGTAACCAATCACATAGCTAGGAAATTTATCAGGTGTGGGATGCTTAAAAAACAAGCATTATCACCAATGCACTGGACTAAAACTTACCATTGACAAAAACATGTTGTACTATAGATTGTTGCCAAACGAGTATGCCTAACTTATCAACCATGCAAAAATACACATGATTTATTACCGATGTTGTCAAATATAAGTTACCAATCGCATAGGAACCAAGTTATTAGGGTGGGAGGCTTTACAAACAAGCATTATTACCAGTGCGCTAGACTAAAAGTTACCGATGACAAGACAAGTAATACAAATTGTTCTACCATAAAAGAAACCGATGGGTTTGGTTTACTTAGCTAAAAATTATGAACCAAAAGGGATAAAACTAACCAATCACATAGCTAGGAATTTATCATGTGTGTGATGCTTTAAAAACAATCATTATTACCAGTGAGCTGGACTAAAAGTTACCGATGACATAACAAGTAGTACAAATTGTTACCATACAAGGATGGGTAAAGTTATCAACCACGCGATACACATGATTTGTTACCGATGTTGTACCATAAAAGTTACCGAGGGGTGTGGTTTACTTAGCGTAAAATTATCAACCAAAAAGGATAAAACTAACCAATCACATAGCTAGCAAATTATCAGTTGTGGGATGCTTAAAAAAAACATTATTACCAATGCGCTTGACTAAAACTTACCATTGACAAAAACATGCAGTACTAGAGATTGTTGCCATACGAGTATGGCTAAACTTATCAACCGTGCAAAAATACACATGATTTATTACCGATGTTGTCTACTACAAGTTACCAATCGCATAGGAATCTAGTTATTAGGGTGGAATGCTTTAACAACAAGCATTATTACCAGTGCACTGAACTAAAAGTTACCGATGACAAGACAAGTAGTACAAATTGTTTTACCATACAATTTACCGAGGGGTTTGGTTATCAACCAAAATGGATAAAACTAACCAATCACATAGCTAGGAATTTATCAGGTGTGTGATGCTTTAAAAACAATCATTATTACCAGTGAGCTAGACTAAAAGTTGCCGATGACATAACAAGTAGTACAAACTGTTACCATACGAGGATGGGTAAAGTTATCAACCATGCGATACACATGATTTGTTACCGATGTTGTACCATACAAGTTACCGAGGGGTGTGGTTTACTTAGCGTAAAATTATCAACCAAATAGAATAAAAGTAACCAATCACATAGCTAGGAAATTTATCAGGTGTGGGATGCTTAAAAAACAAGCATTATCACCAATGCACTGGACTAGAACTTACCATTGACAAAAACATGTAGTACTATAGATTGTTGCCAAACGAGTATGCCTAACTTATCAACCATGCAAAAATACACATGATTTATTACCGATGTTGTCAAATATAAGTTACCAATCGCATAGGAACCAAGTTATTAGGGTGGGAGGCTTTACAAACAAGCATTATTACCAGTGCGCTAGACTATAAGTTACCGATGACAAGACAAGTAATACAAATTGTTCTACCATACAAGAAACCGATGGGTTTGGTTTACTTAGCTAAAAATTATGAACCAAAAGGGATAAAACTAACCAATCACATAGCTAGGAATTTATCATGTGTGTAATGCTTTAAAAACAATCATTATTACCAGTGAGCTGGACTAAAAGTTACCGATGACATAACAAGTACTTCCTCCGATCCAAAAAATGATTCGCACGTTGTACCTAGCACTTGTACTAGCTAAGTTGTTTTCTCCCGACCATTTTAATGGATCGGAGGGAGTAGTACAAATTGTTACCATACAAGGATGGGTAAAGTTATCAACCACGCGATACACATGATTTGTTACCGATGTTGTACCATAAAAGTTACCGAGGGGTGTGGTTTACTTAGCGTAAAATTATCAACCAAAAAGGATAAAACTAACCAATCACATAGCTAGCAAATTATCAGTTGTGGGATGCTTAAAAAAAACATTATTACCAATGCGCTTGACTAAAACTTACCATTGACAAAAACATGCAGTACTAGAGATTGTTGCCATACGAGTATGGCTAAACTTATCAACCGTGCAAAAATACACATGATTTATTACCGATGTTGTCTACTACAAGTTACCAATCGCATAGGAATCTAGTTATTAGGGTGGAATGCTTTAACAACAAGCATTATTACCAGTGCACTGAACTAAAAGTTACCGATGACAAGACAAGTAGTACAAATTGTTTTACCATACAATTTACCGAGGGGTTTGGTTATCAACCAAAAAGGATAAAACTAACCAATCACATAGCTAGGAATTTATCAGGCGTGTGATGCTTTAAAAACAATCATTATTACCAGTGAGCTAGACTAAAAGTTACCGATGACATAACAAGTAGTACAGACTGTTACCATACGAGGATGGGTAAAGTTATCAACCATGCGATACACATGATTTGTTACCGATGTTGTACCATACAAGTTACCGAGGGGTGTGGTTTACTTAGCGTAAAATTATCAACCAAATAGAATAAAAGTAACCAATCACATAGCTAGGAAATTTATCAGGTGTGGGATGCTTAAAAAACAAGCATTATCACCAATGCACTGGACTAGAACTTACCATTGACAAAAACATGTAGTACTATAGATTGTTGCCAAACGAGTATGCCTAACTTATCAACCATGCAAAAATACACATGATTTATTACCGATGTTGTCAAATATAAGTTACCAATCGCATAGGAACCAAGTTATTAGGGTGGGAGGCTTTACAAACAAGCATTATTACCAGTGCGCTAGACTAAAAGTTACCGATGACAAGACAAGTAATACAAATTGTTCTACCATACAAGATACCGATGGGTTTGGTTTACTTAGCTAAAAATTATCAACCAAAAGGGATAAAACTAACCAATCACATAGCTAGGAATTTTTCAGGTGTGTGATGCTTTAAAAACAATCATTATTACCAGTGAGCTGGACTAAAAGTTACCGATGACATAACAAGTAGTACAAATTGTTACCATACAAGCATGGGTAAAGTTATCAACCACGCGATACACATGATTTGTTACCGATGTTGTACCATAAAAGTTACCGAGGGGTGTGGTTTACTTAGCGTAAAATTATCAACCAAAAAGGATAAAACTAACCAATCACATAGCTAGCAAATTATCAGTTGTGGGATGCTTAAAAAAAACATTATTACCAATGCGCTTGACTAAAACTTACCATTGACAAAAACATGCAGTACTAGAGATTGTTGCCATACGAGTATGGCTAAACTTATCAACCGTGCAAAAATACACATGATTTATTACCGATGTTGTCTACTACAAGTTACCAATCGCATAGGAATCTAGTTATTAGGGTGGAATGCTTTAACAACAAGCATTATTACCAGTGCACTGAACTAAAAGTTACCGATGACAAGACAAGTAGTACAAATTGTTTTACCATACAATTTACCGAGGGGTTTGGTTATCAACCAAAAAGGATAAAACTAACCAATCACATAGCTAGGAATTTATCAGGCGTGTGATGCTTTAAAAACAATCATTATTACCAGTGAGCTAGACTAAAAGTTACCGATGACATAACAAGTAGTACAGACTGTTACCATACGAGGATGGGTAAAGTTATCAACCATGCGATACACATGATTTGTTACCGATGTTGTACCATACAAGTTACCGAGGGTGTGGTTTACTTAGCGTAAAATTATCAACCAAATAGAATAAAAGTAACCAATCACATAGCTAGGAAATTTATCAGGTGTGGGATGCTTAAAAAACAAGCATTATCACCAATGCACTGGACTAGAACTTACCATTGACAAAAACATGTAGTACTATAGATTGTTGCCAAACGAGTATGCCTAACTTATCAACCATGCAAAAATACACATGATTTATTACCGATGTTGTCAAATATAAGTTACCAATCGCATAGGAACCAAGTTATTAGGGTGGGAGGCTTTACAAACAAGCATTATTACCAGTGCGCTAGACTAAAAGTTACCGATGACAAGACAAGTAATACAAATTGTTCTACCATACAAGATACCGATGGGTTTGGTTTACTTAGCTAAAAATTATCAACCAAAAGGGATAAAACTAACCAATCACATAGCTAGGAATTTTTCAGGTGTGTGATGCTTTAAAAACAATCATTATTACCAGTGAGCTGGACTAAAAGTTACCGATGACATAACAAGTAGTACAAATTGTTACCATACAAGGATGGGTAAAGTTATCAACCACGCGATACACATGATTTGTTACCGATGTTGTACCATAAAAGTTACCGAGGGGTGTGGTTTACTTAGCGTAAAATTATCAACCAAAAAGGATTAAACTAACCAATCACATAGCTAGCAAATTATCAGTTGTGGGATGCTTAAAAAAAACATTATTACCAATGCGCTCGACTAAAACTTACCATTGACAATAATATGTAGTACTAGAGATTGTTGCCATACGAGTATGCCTAAACTTATCAACCGTGCAAAAATACACATGATTTGTTACCGATGTTGTCTACTACAAGTTACCAATCGCATAGGAATCTAGTTATTAGGGTGGAATGCTTTAACAACAAGCATTATTACCAGTGCACTGAACTAAAAGTTACCGATGACAAGACAAGTAGTACAAATTGTTACCATACGAGGATGGCTAAAGTTATCAACCACGCGATACACATGATTTGTTACCGATATTGTACCATACAAGTTACCGAGGGGTGTGGTTTACTTAGCGTAAAATGACTGATTACCAATATATAAACTTATGGACAATATGTTGCACATAAAAAATTACCAAAAAAGACTATAGCATTATAATAGACGAACAAAAACTGCAAAAATCAAGAAAAAAATTGACATTATTACCTGAAGCCTTTGCATCCATCTTATCAATGTTACTGTCAACAACTTCAGTCATAATATGAACTTTAGTAGAAGGTCCTGCTTGAATAACACCAGTTGCAATATTGTCAACTGCACAAACAGCAGCCAAATTGCTGCCAACATCAGAAACATCCTTCTCAACTTGTACTGCAGTGGCAGTGGCTTCTTTTGATTCACAGCTTGGCCCAGTATTGACATTCTCCTTGACTGAAAACCTGGGTGAAGATCTTGTTATCTGCTGCTCGACTTTTGAGGCTTTCCTACAAAAGAAAAACATTTGAATATCAGTATTGATGAGTACTGCAGAATGAGACAGTACACAATAGCAACCAAAAAAAAACTTGGTTTATTGAAAAAAGAAAGGGAGAGTCGTAAAATTATACCTCTTGGGTGTAGCAACTCTTGCTTTCTTGCTCACAACAATCTCAGGAACATAGGAGCTTGCCATTATTGTTGGCACAAACTCTTCCATTTTCCTCTTCTTATTACCAGACTGGAATATGTCTGTACTGAACATAGTTGTTGCTCCTGGAGGATTATCATCTGAATAAAAAAAATATGATGAGTTGTGGAACAACTTATGGACAATGTGGCGCACATAAAAATTACCAAAAAAAGACTATAGAATTATAATAGAAAGACAAAACTACAAAACTCCAAAAACATATTGACATTAATACCTGAAGCATTTGCATCCATCTTATCGATGTTACTGTCAACACATTCAGTAATTGAATGAACTTTATTAGAAGGTTCTGCTTCAATTTGAGAAACATCCTTTTCAACTTCTACTGCACTGGCAGTGGCTCCTTTTGATTCACAGCTTGCCCCAGTCTTAACATTCTCCTTGACTGCAAACCTGGGTGAAGATCTTGTTCACTTCTGCTCGACTTTTGTGACTTGCCTACAAAAGAAAAACATTTGAATATCAGTATTTGATGAGTACCGCAGAATGGAACAGTACATAGCAGCAAACAAAAAAACATCATGGTTTGTTAATAGAAAAGGTGAGTCGTAAAATTATACCTCTTGAGCATGGATACTATTGCTTTTTGCTCACAACAACCTCAGGAGCATAGGAGCTTGCCATTCTTGTAGGCATATTCCCTTTCATTTTCCTCTTATTATGACTAGACTGAAATATTCCTGTGTTGGACGTATTTGTTGCTCCTGGAGGATGATCAACTGAATGATGAGCAGATGATGAGACGTCAACAACATTGTTATCAATATCAGTAGAGAGAACTTTGGGAGCAGCTTCATCAGCACCGTGGCAATCTACCCCGACACTGCCTCCAACATCTTTATTTTCCTTTTCAACAAAGAGATCTCTCGGTTTCCTGATGAAACGGTATGCGTAATCCTCGCTGTCTGATTGGATACCAGATGAAACAAATTGTTCAACTCCACAATCCATGGTTTCAACTTGGTCACAGACAAAGTCTCTATCCCTCTTAGAACTTGATGAAGATAAGGTGACACGACCCGTCACAGAAGCTGCACCGTAAAAAAAGAATGAACTCTATTGAATGGTGACGTAACACAAGCGACAAATTAAGTAATTATATTTGTAGCCTCCTTACCACGTGACTTCATGATCTGCTGATGGTCCCGAAGAGCAAGGCTTTGATACCTGCAAAAATAAACGGGATTAGGTTGAGACTCCAAGTGCAGAGTGTATAGTAAGTGGAAGACAGTTTTCCCCACGAGGGGTGACTCGAGGGTTTAATATCGAACTCTCGGGGAATCTGAAGTGGTAGATTTATCTTCTTATCCTTCTTTTGGTTACCTACAAAACAAGGTTAGATGTTTTGGTCCTCAACCTCACCTGTGGTTGTCAAGCACAAGGTGTAAGAATGATATCAGGATAGTTATGCAATGCAAACAAGAAATAAATATGCAATGATGGTGGATGCAATGATAAATGATATTTTTGGGTTTTTGAATGATGTATGCAAGATGAAAAGTATTTTTGTATTTTCGGATTTAATGATGGCTGAAAATAGAAAAGTGGTATATGGTGTTGGAAATGTGTTTCTTATGATTAAAAATGGACTGGGGTTCATGGTTTCACAAATGCACTCTCTCTTTATAAATTGGTAGACAATGGAACACACAAAGTTAACATATGAGATTGCAACACAGGGTTTGATAACAAGTTACTTAGATATATGGGCATCACGTCCTAACATAGAGATCTTTTGGTTATATACCTCTCTTATACTCCACCAAGATGCGAACTAAATCATAACACCTCAGTAATTAAGATAACTCAGAGTATAGCATTAAGTATCATGACATGAAGTGAAAATAAGAACATGCTAGATCTAGTCATGGAGTAGTGGCAATGGTCACGCCCACATCCCCGGTAGCATGGTATTTTAGTTTATCCCTAGTGAGGTAACAAAGTAAGGTAAAGATACCAAGTGGATCGCAGAACTTTCTCTCACGTTCACTGCACTAGCCACCCCCCGTTACTCCAACTAATGCACACGTTCCCCCACACACGCTCTCATAAACATGCTTGATCAAAACAAGTAGACAAGAACGGGGTACATAATATGCATCTATACTCATAACTGAAACAAACATTGCAATCTCAAACATATATTAACTCATAAAGATCCACCACAAAGGTATTACAACGGTGACCGTAATCATGTTCAGCAGCTCATACAGTGCTAATTAGTGAAGCTCAAGAGAGGAGAGATACATAAGTTACTTCCACAAACCCATAGTCCAAAGGTGGACTACTCCCTCTTCATCATGGAGACGGTGGAGAAGTCTATGGAGACCACGCCGGCAGCGCCCCGCCGGAGTTTTCCCCCTCCAATCTGCAGCTCCTGGTCTCCGTTTCGGTGTTTCTGTGTTTGTGCGGCGCTCCTTCCAGAGAACGTCGGGGGACCTTTTTTATAGGTGTTTTTAGGTCAAGACGATGTCGGTGGAGCGAAGATCGACGGCAACGGAGCCACGAGGGCCAAATGGGTGGGCCCCACGCGGCCACAGTACCTGGCCGCGTGGGCCACCCCCGTTCGGGCCTCGGGCCTCCGCTTGTTCGCTTCCTTCGCCCACAGGTCTTCTTCCTTCCAAATATTGACGCCCGTAAATTTCCAGGTGATTTCGTTGATGTTTGGGTCCCTGAAACATTAAAATAAGAAAACGGGTTTTCTGCCTGTGCAGGGTTAATTCCATAAAAATAGGAAATCATTGAGATATTTCCAAAATCATGATAAAACATTGATATAACCCTTATATGATGCAAATATGATTGGAATATAAGCAATTAAAGTGCAAAGTTCATGTATGCATTTTACATGCATCATCTGCGCATTATCAGATGTGTAACCTTTCGAAAAACTGTGAGCAGATGGGCAAATGATATCAGCAGCCTTCTTTGCACGAGGACTAGACGTAGCAAGATTGTTTTTAGGGCTAGATACATTAGGTGATGGCATATGGATATCATCAGCATTATTTGCACATGGACTAGAAGTAGCCTGCTTGTTTTTAGGGCTAGATAAATTAGGTGAGGGCATAGGGATATCAGCAGGCTTAGTGGTGAAAGGACAAATAGTAGGCAGACTGTATTGTGTGCTAGCTACATTAGGTGATGGCCTAGGGATATCATCAGCCCTATTTTGATGAGGAGTAGGAGTAGACAGATTTTGTTTTGCGCTAGCTATATTAGGTGATCCATCAACACCAAGCTGCCGAGAGATTTCCCCAAATGATTTTTCAACATCTGTAGCATCGCACTCATCAACTTCTGTCCACCCCTGGACAAGCGTGGCCAAAATTCGAGTCATTCCAGCAGAAAACTCTCCCACCATTATAGCAACTTTCTCTTTACGCTGCATTTTCATTATGAAAAAGTTAACACTGTCAGAAAAATGAAAAAGAATCTCACACCAGCAAAAATTAAACAAAAGAAAAATCTGAATACTCGCAGGCTTAGGACAATTGCGAGCACAGTTGGTATCAATAAAACCTTGGAAACCATCAGTGCCACCAAAAAAACAATGGTCTATTGCAAGATGTGGCTTAAGCTGAGAAATAAATGAACAAATACAAGAATAAGTAACTAAAGAAAATGCATGAATACTTGATAAGAAGACGATAATAACATAACAAATGCCATTCTCAGGAAGCCAATACCAACATAAACAAAAAAGTGCAAAGCAAGAAATTGTACTAACCTCCAAATTGCCAAATCCAGTACCGTCCCTTTTCATATCAGCATCTAACATAGCCTCTACATTTGCTTTTGACCAAATATTGACTAGGAAAGTTCCCTCGGGCAATTCAATGTTTAGACCACTCACATCTAACGAATCAACGTAGAGAAGCTGCATACGCATAAAAAAACATTAATAAACAAAAGTTATGACTTGAGTATATTATGTCCAGAAAAGCTGCACAAAGTACCATCATGTGTAAAAGACACGCTGCAGATAATTTTCCCACAGACAATTCATCGTGCAGCTTGTCACAAACAAACTGACACAAGTTCATGTTCTTCACATCATCAACTTTGTCCTGTAAAAAAGACACAAAAAAGAATATAGTAAATACAAAGCAATAAGATAGACAGAGAACCAACTAAACTCTCAACTAACAGAGTGAACTGAAATGGGCCATACAAAAAAGGGGACTAACATGATAAAAAGTGAGTTAAAAATAACACTATTACCATGATAGGGGTAACATCTGTTGCTGACTTTGTTGAGAGATGTCGGAGCTAGCACAGTTGAAATCAAATACATGATATATATCTGCTTGAATGGTTTATCTGCTGTGGTCATATTGTTGAGAATGGTGAAAACTTTCGTAGTCTCAGGAGTATTCGCACAACCAGGAAAAAGAACAGGACGTAGACGAGCCTCGACCTCTCTATCCAACGCGTATCTGACATGAACATCGCCACGTGGAAGCCCCATTGAATGGTACACTGATGAAGCAGTAAGAGGGATCCTACCGCGGCCAGGGATAACAAATGATCTTGAGAATCTATCGTACTTTGGAGCCAACCAATTGATCAGCGGATTGTGCAGAGTTGAACACTTGATGTCGAGCATGCTACCCAAGTCCATATCCTTGACAGCATCCTTCTGATCAGAGCTGAGCCTCAGACTAACAACACAAGCTGGAGAAGCTCTGTTCCTAACACGATCCTTTGCTCTGGCAAGGCCGCTCTCTCCTTTAGGAACATTGCGCTTACTTTTGCCAGCCATTATGACACAAAAATCTACAAAAACATTAAAAACATACAACAAAAAAGATTATGGGAACGAAATGCCAAAAAAAAGCAATTAAGTGATCATTAATTCTTATTTATAACCACTCAACAATTTATTGCTTACTGATATGACACAAGAATTCTGTAGTAACAACCATTCAAGGCAGGACTAGCTACCAATTCAGAAGAGTGTTTTGAATAATACTGAGTAGACAAAATGATGCTACAAGCACACATAAAAATACCACCCCCTCGGTCATTAAGCTATATATATACTAAAACATAAACAAATGCAAGCATGGGATGTTGACTCAATCTCAAAATGACTATCTGGTCACGAATTACAGGAATAATAAACTGATGCATACTCAATTTAAAAAACCAACAACATAGTGAACTGAAGACCTGAAAAAGTGCTGCCTGAAGAGTTCAGCACAATTTCAACAGAAAATCTCATAAAACGGACCATTATGTACTACAAAAAACTACAACGCCACCAGACAATAAACCCTAAAATTATGATCATTCAGCGCACATTTTTTAGTAGTTGAAATGCGCCTACAAAGGGGAAAACCCCAAATACGAAAAAACAGTAACTATATGGCATCAACAAGTTCACGAATCCCAAAAACTGGTACGAAAATTCAAGCATAAGCAAACTGACCAGACGGACTGTGTAAGCTCTCAACCAATAACGCCGGCGGTTGGTCGCCGGTGCGCACCTCCAGATCTAGACGAAAAAACAGAGAGCAAATGGAAAAGTGAATAGAGTTTCCTGCAGGGATGCAGACCGAGGCGGTGAAGGCACAAATCCCCACCGGGAAGAACTATGAGACGGTGGCGGAAGCCATGGCTAGGGCTAGGACGGCGACCGCTAAGAGGGGAAAAGGGAACTAACCACCGAGAAACTAGCGCGGGGATGGGGGCACGGACGAGGACGCGGAGATGCGGATGGACACACGGCGACTCCGATTCACCGGAGTTCGAATCCGGCCGGGGGTAGCCTAGAAGACGGCGGCGGACGCCATGGCAACGGGTCTCCGAGCGTCGATTTCGATTTTGAATCGCGAAAAAAGGGAATAGAAGGAGGCGGGGTTTTGCCAGAAAAGGAAAGGGGTACGCGAACCGAAAACGGAAAGGGAATAGGTGGGGACGACGAGCGACGCGGCCCCGCGTGACAGAAAACGAGCGAGCGCTCGCGCGCTCAAAAGGGAGCCGTTTCGAATGACATGTGGGCCGTGGAAGGAGAAGTCTTCTCGGTAGGGTCCGGACCCCATCGTCGAGAGCTTTCCGTCGTTTATGCTACACGGGCTTCCTGGCAACGATCGAAGCCAGCTGGTAGGTAGCAAACCCTTCGCCGCTCCGACTCGTGACCAAATCCAAAGAGGAGCCTCCCCCTCGGGATTCCGCCGAAAAAATGAGCTCTAGGCAGATGTTTTCGATCCTCTGGAATGGGTGCGATGACGGAAGTTTTCCTAAGGAATACTGTTCACGTTTCTTTTGTCCCAAACGCATGCAAAGAGACAGCTTTCCTACGAAATTCCTCCAAAATTCCCGTAAACCGAACGGAGCCTAAGTCTCAATTCGATAGGAATTTAAACATCTAATTCAACCTCTTTTTTTAGACACAAGCAATCGAGACACTTTTCTTGTGTTTTTCCTGCGTTTTATCCAAACGACAATTCGTACAACTTTTCTGTGTTTTATAATCCTCTGTTTTGCACTTGCAAACCTGTGAAATTCCTGTGTTTTTTCACCCTGCGATCCAAAGAGGCCCTAAATCATGATCGTTGACGTCTTGTACAGTAGTACTACTTACGCATAGATTATTCCAAACTCCAACGTTAATCTGTACGAAAACATATAAAAATCAAGAGACAAGTCTGTCTAATCGAGCTAAAACTTCCACTCTCACAGGTCACAGCTTTGAAATCGATGCTACCTTGAGATCGTCAAAACATAAATAGATGCAGCTCACCTGCAAAACTGTCCCCTGTTGCCAACCGACCAGGAGTTCGTGCCCTGTCCCTTTGCTTCAACAAAGTTAGAGGAGCACACAAGCAAATACTGCTGCAAGGCTCCCCGTGAATACAATATTTACCAAAAAAAAATGCTTTCTACAAAATATCAGAACTGGCCTCTGTGAATCCAACGGCCTGAGATCAACTAAAAGAATAACAAGCGATCACAACATTCAGAGATTATGTGAGAGTACCTCTAGAAAACAACACACCCATCTAGGAAGTGGTAGCAAGCGATCCCTCAAAACAATGCAATAAGCACAGCAGATAGTATGATAAGGAAAAAAGAACAATAATGCAACAATAACATGACATCGATAATTTACTGCAACATACAAGTAATACCACTAAAATGCACTTACTGACTTTTAAGCGCAACTTAACAATTTTCTGGAGCCGTCTCGCTGTACCTAGAAGCGCTCGATTTCCTACATTGTTAACACCTAGGACAATGACTAAAAATATCACGAGATTGCTTCCTTGGGTTACATCTTCCACTGATCATTAAGAGCTGGGGAGCCAGAGGTGCCTTAAGATCTTAAATTCTTGATTCCAGGGAGGGAAAAAAAACAAAGAGAGTAAAGAATATGCACGGTTGTCTATGAGAGCATCCCCCCACCCCACATGTACCTTCTCTTATGGCTATAAGATGCCTATGCATGCTAGTTCTCACAGTGATACAACCGTAGACTTACCAATGGCTAACGAAAGTGAAAGCATTCCTCCTACTCTCTATGGCACAAACCCCATCAGGAAACCAAGGAAAATACTTCCTGGTGGAAGAAGAACAGTTGCAGTGATACTAAGCACAGTGGCCTTCGTTCTTGTTTTCGTGAACTATTATCCTGAGCAGATTCGGATTTACTATGGCTCTCCAGAGCCAACTCATACTTCTCATCAGATAGTCATAACCGGTATGTTTCTTGCTCTCTAGCTAATGTTTATTTACTCGTTCCATTTCCTTCAATACTGCCAATATAGTTGCCTTTAGGTGTCCGATTTCTGTAGTATTTGTTGAGGAACTGCCTTTTTTAAAAGTTCTTTTCATTTTCAGTTTCTGATATGAAGAAAGTGCATAATAAGATACCAGCTCACTGTTGCATATCAAGATTATTAAGTTCGAATAGTACAGTGTGAAGCTTGACACTTGAAATGATTACTACTCCCTCCCTCCGTTTCTAAATATAAGATGTTTTAGGTCTTACACATGTTGTCTAGATGTGGACTAAAATGAGTTAACGTATGCACTAAAACATGTCTAAATACATCTGTATACATGTGAATGTGGACAAAGGCTAAAACATCTTATATTAAGAAACGGAGGGAGTAGTTACCAAGCCTGGTCGACTCTTAATTTCCCTATAACTTGTTAGATGATCTTTATACTCCCTCCGGTCCAGTAAAAGTGTCGGAAGAAAAGAACCTGTCACGTATAAATCAGCAGTACACCTCGCGACAATTTTTTGGGATCAGAGGGAGTAGTGTATTTCGTAGGATTTTTTTCAGTTTATGCAAAGAAAAAATAATAAACAAATCTTAATAAAATAAGAAGACAAAGTACCAAAACAAATACTCCCTTCAGCTATATATACAAGGCCAGTTTCTCTTGTCTTAACTCAAAGATATTTAGGTTTGACAAAGTGTACTGAAACAGTCATCAACATCTACGATACACAATAATTATAATGTGAAAACATATTTCATGATAGATACAATGAAATTGATTTGGTATTGTAAATGTTGATAATTTTTTCTACAAATTTGATCAAAGCTAAATAGGTTGACTTAAGACAAGAGAAAGTGGATTTATATTTATAGACGGTGTAAACAACATAAAGTAGAGCTTTTGCCTTCTAAAATTGAAATCTCAAAGAGCCGCCTTACTATGATAATGTCATAGAAGATAAGTGCTAGGGGTTTGCATGGTATCAACCACAGACAACTTTTCTTTCCAAGAAATTTTATGCTGATTTTGCTGTTCTTTAGGTCACAACGACAATGACAACTGCTATCTATTCAATGGCACATGGGTCAGGGATTTCAGAGGCCCAATCTACACAAACATGACATGCCCCACGATGCCAGTTTCAAAGAACTGCGGAAAGTATGGAAAGCAAATGGACTATGTAAACTGGAGGTGGAAGCCGCAGGGCTGTGAAATGCCAAGGTTCAAACCCCAAATATTCTTAAATATTGTCCAGGGAAAGACACTGGCTTTCGCCGGGGATTCAATGGGACGGAACCAGATGGAGTCACTCCTCTGTTTATTGTCTCGGGTGAGTAAGTAATGTTTAGCAGTGCCTTTTTTTAGATGATGCATGCAGGTGCAGCCTAAGTTTACCAATTCCTATATCACTTCTCACTACTGACCCTGAAATTAAATTGCTTGTAGTTTAGTTCACTTTGAAAGTTCAGTACACATACATTGATATATGGATCCAGCAGGCATTCTTTGACAAGATCACAGAGGGACAGGAAGCCAAAAAATCCCTGATTTAAAAAGCTACCATTTAAGATAATAAAGATCTTAATTGAGCATCACAGATCTGCTGGAGCCTTCAACATGTCAATGAGATAACCTAAACATTCACATATAATTATGTCTTCATTCATTTGCTCGAAATATTTAGAACCTACAATGGGCCGAAGCAGCTCAAAGTGTTAACTTATGTACATGCTAAGCTGAAATCGCATAACATTAAGTCATTTAGTACATTGGACCTTCATACTTTCATGGGTCTTATGCGAGAACAAAAAATATTGAGTTATCAACCACTTTAATGCTACAAAATTTACCACTTACAATCTAATGATTATATTGTAGCACCTACGCTTGTTTACTTGTCTAGAAACATTTATCCTATTAGCGTGAGTAGATCTGACACTTATTGTGCAAACAAATGCAGGTAGAAGCTCCAACAAAAGTTCACAGCGACACTGAAGATAAATTCACCACGTGGCACTTCGGATCTCATAACTTCACCCTCATGGCACTGTGGACCAAATTTCTAGTAAAAGAATCTCAAAGAGAGATCAACGGCACATTAGTTGAATCGCATGACATGCACTTAGATAAACTTGATGCAAGATTAGCTGCAAACTTACATGAGATCAATATCTTAGTTCTATCTAGTTCACGTTGGTTCTTCAGACCAAATTATCTCTATGAAGAGGGCAAACTCATCGGTTGCATATATTGCTCAGAGGATAACGTCACGAGTTTCAGCGTCATTTCAGCAATTCAAAGGGCGTTTAGGATGGCTCTCGGAACTTGAACAGCCGCCAAGAGTCCAGATTGCAACTAACAGTGGTAAGGACAGCAACACCGGCCCACTTTGAAAATGGCTATTGGAATACTGGAGGAACATGCAACAGAACCGAGCCAGTGGAAGAAGGAACATCGATGGCCAGTATAAGTGAATGGGAAATAAGAAACATTCAGGTTGAGGAAGCCAACAGAGCACAAAAGGAGAATGAGCACAAGGGAGGGATGAATATAGAGATTTTAGATATAACCAAAGCTATGTCTATGAGACCAGATGCACACCCAGGGCTCCATTGGGATAACCAGTGGATGAGGGGTTACAGTGACTGTTCGCACTGGTGCCTGCCAGGACCAATTGACACGTGGAATGAGTTATTACTAGCTGTGCTTACCAAATATAGGAAAAACTTAGAAGAGCAATGACGCAGGGACTTCTGCTAATCCATAAAATACCAGAGAGTCCACATTTTCCTTCTTGTTTTTTACAATGTCAAGATTAAACTCATTTCTCTTTCCTTTGACACGGTATCTGTTTGGTTCAGAAAGATGATATGTGTACTGTGATGACTGTACTTATGATCAGTAGAGTTATGTGTGTTGAAATATTATGAAGGAAAGAACCATAAAATCTACTTCAAACCACATTTCATTAACTCGTTTCTTGACCATTTTTCCAAACCAGCAGAGTTATATATGTTACCACTTCTGAGTTCTGAGTGACATATTAGCTATACCGTAGGTCAACAGATGTTACAAAGTACTTAGATTCGTAAAGTCAGGTAGTGAACTAATCTCTACGAAAACCAATTTATGGTAGCCAGTTGATAAGGAGAATACAGCAGTAATATGCACATGGCAATTATGCTGAAATAAAAGCATAGATTAAGACACAAGATTTTCATGTATACCTGATGCTGCTATGGCATGTTCAGCCTGTCAAAATGTTATCATCAAATTCTACTGTTGTACACTCACTGCCAATAGAAACTTGCGGTAATTCCTTGCTCATCAGTGCTTGCGCTTCTGGAGGCTCAGCCAAACAAAAATACTGTCAGTCTGAACAATGTCGTATCCTGATTTTTTGTACATGTTAAATGGGACTTGGTCGATTATTCTACAATGAAGATACACACACATTTTGGCATCCATCTTGACAACCAGATCCTCACATGCCTTAAGAAGTTGTTTTCCAATTCCTCTCCTGGTAATCAAAACAACATAACCTTTTTAGAGAACACTAGAGTCCATCATTGTAAATATCAATTTGCATGTATATATCTATAAACAACAAATGATATTCAATACTACCACATTCCTTTGGGGGGATAGAAATTCCCACATCTATAATCTAGAGATTCTTACAATAATGGAGAGAAAGATAAAAGATCTACACCGCTATTTTCATATGGCCAGACAATAGTGATCAAGATCAATTTCAGAAAAACAACAGATCGACACTCTTATTTTGGTGGCCAGATTATAATTGAGTAGATTAATATTTGATAGAAAGGAAATTTACACACCACTTGCTTTGGTGGGACCAGATAGTAACTTTGTAGACTAGTAAAAATATGTAAGACTCCCATAATATAATAACAAATCTGGCCATCCAATAGCACGGGCCACTTCGCTAGTTATGTCAACAAAAAACTGTTTCTTTTAAATGGTTTCTCACAAGATTTTTCGACTTCCATTAATTACCGCGATAAAACTGGATTCCGAGTGCGCGATAAAACTATACGATGATATAATTTATAGAAAGAAATTTTACGTGCTGTGACTATCCTTAAAGGTTTCGAAGATCCACATGAGTCGCCCACGAGATGTCGCCACCAAAAAAAAACCTACACATAAGAGGAACCTAATCTACAATCAAGTGTTCATTCATGGTTCCCCTCACTTGCCAGACCTGATCGATAGATGGATGAGGGGAATCGACAAAAAATCGCGAGATAATGGCAGCATCTTCTCGCTCTTAACGACTACGTTTCAATCCTATCCGGTTTGGATAGCTAACTGAAGATACATGGGACAATGTTATAGTAAAATTGTACTCCCTCCGTACCAGTATAATATATAAGACGTTTTGTGAGGCTAGTTTAGCTTATCAAAACGTCTTATATAATGGGACAGAGGAAGTATCATTCATCATGTTCAGTATAAAAAGAGGGTTGCAATTCCAATCTGAAGAATGCACATGTCAGGGTTGGCTGAATATTTCTATCCAAATTTTCCATGGTTCAAACTTCTAAGGAATTATATTGCACAGCTAACTCTATACCCAACACCTGAATTCCAACTTGAAGATTCACTCATAGTCCTATTTCGCTATCAACTCTATGTCCTGAATCTATTTACATATTTATCCTACTTTACAAAATAAATAGGCCGGGAAACTGGCGGTTGGAAGGAGAGCATTATCCGTTACCTCCTCAACGAGGTCTTCACAGTCATGTTGCAGATGTAAGGGAAGTCCAGCGGCGGCGTGGGCGTGGGCGGTGCCCCGGGCGCGCCCACGGCGTCCAGTGAGACCTCGGCTGTGCACGCCATCTCCCCCTCACCCTCGTCGTCCTCGCCCTCCTCTCCTTCCTCCGCGGCGGCGGCAGGCTTGTAGAAGCCCACGAGAACGGCGGCGTGGGGCGCGAGGCCGCGGCGCTCGTGGAGGTAGCGGCGGATGACGAAGGCGAGGAGCTGGGCGTAGCGCTGCGCGGGGGCCCACCTGACGTCCTCGGAGAAGGAGGAGGCGAGGAGGCGCACGAGCGCGTCGGCTTCGGCGTCGTCCTCCGGGGTGAGCGCGCGCACGGTGAGGCTGCCGTGCGGGAAGGAGTGCGCGTAGCGGAAGGCGGCGAGCGCGTCGAGCTGCGAGAGCGCGCTCGGCGAGAGGAAGACCCCGCCGCCGCCGCCCGGGGAGGGGGAAGGGGAGGAAGAGGCGGCGGGAGGGGCAACGCGGAGGTGGCGAGGCGAGTGTGTGTGGGAGAAGAGGAGGTGGGGGTGCCTGGAGACGGCGGGGGAGAGGGAGAGGAGGGCGGGCGCGGCCATTGGAGGGGGACGGTAGTTCAGTGAGCAGCGCGGAGCGGGTGGAAGGGGATTTGAGTCCTCTTTTTTCTGGTACGTTTTGAACGGCTTTACGTGGATGAACGAACGTCAGCTGTGTGTTACTCCTACGTGGCTGGCTAGCCTCCTTTTCTCGCGATCCACACTCTTTAGAAGAAAAAAAAACAGGTTTTGATCCCCTTTATAAATAAAGTCACACGGCCAACCCTCTACAATGTGATGAGAAAACTCTTCTACATGGCCACACCCTGAAAAAGTAGAATTGCCACCTTGTTTCCTTTGTGAAATCATCGGACAACGTCGCACCACATCCACAAGTTATAACTGGACAGAACGCCTGCCCTCTTGTTCCGGACCGTGAAGGGCCAATCCTGTCTGGGATAGTAAGAACAGAAAGTGGTGAAGATAAAGTCACATGTAAAAAAGATAGGAGGCCACCAAGAACGCCCAACACCATCGTCGAAGTGTCTGGATACATGATCTAAACTTCCCCACCAATGGCAACAGAATGACCGAGAGGCACCAAGGCTTCACGACAACGTCCCCAAGAGGGTGACACCCAGCACACCTCTGTCATTGAGACCGAGATTGTATCACTGGTCATGTTCCGAAAATTGTACTCTCTTTGTTCTGAATTATAAGACGTCTTAGGTTTTTCCTGAATCGTATCTATTGAGATACATTTTAATATATCGGTCCACTCATTTCACTCGGTATGTCCATACTGAAACATTCAAAACATTTTATAAATTTAAACGGAGGAAGTATCTTTGAAAAGAACCTACTGCTGCTGATTACTTTTCTCGCTTCATACTTCCATGTTACTCCCTACGTTCCAAATTAGATGACTTTCACTTGTCTACATGTGGATGTATTTACTACGTCCACTGTAGACAAATAGAAGCCATGTAATTTGAAACGGAGAGAGTATTTGTTTGTGCCTACAATACAAAGAGAGAGGGCATATCATTCAATCGGTGTTTGTCCAATGGATCCATCAAACAAAAACTTCACAAATCCCAGTCCGCAAAATACGCAATGCTGCATCTTAGTTTACCCCAAGTTACTCCCCCCCCCCCCCCCCCCCCCCCACATATCCTGTAATAAGGGAAATAGCTTATGTTCGAGTGCTCGAGAGGGTTTGTCGAGTTGCAACTAAGCACTCCCCCCCCCCCCCCCCCCCCCCCACATATCCTGTAATAAGGGAAATAGCTTATGTTCGAGTGCTCGAGAGGGTTTGTCGAGTTGCAACTAAGCACCAAGTGTCACCGTAAAACACTCAGAAAAGGAGCACTTGGCATATTCGTGGTTTGCCTAGTGTTTCTTGGCAAGACAATAGGTGCATTTCTAGACATGCGTCTAACTCTAATATAATCAAGGTTGATGGTGGATGAACGACGGGACTAACTTAGCCGAGTGTTTTTAAGCCCAGATAAATAAAATATTATGCATGTACACGTTTGGATTTCATGAAAAACTTTTGGACTTTTACTTTATTTTCTACAATAAAAATATTATTTATATACTTTTCTAGAGCTGTTATTATGAGAAAATTAAATAATACCTAAAGCTTGTAATCGATGCAGAGGCTGGGGTAAAAAATTCACACTTTTTTTTTGGCATGGATCCATGTTTTGGGTATATATAACCTTAGAATAAATAGGAAAATTCAATACTCATATTTTAAATGATATTTTCTTCCTGATAATGTGTTCGTTTTCGATTTTCAAAATGTAAAAGAGGGCAATTTTGTGAAGCAAGTACACATAATATGCTTTAAAATGAAGCATATCTTTAATTTTCACACAAAGTAGAACATATTTAATGTCTATTGTCCAATTTTTTACTTTTCTAACTTTATGGATACTTTTCCCCATTTAAATAGTATTAGACTAATTTCTCAAAACTTATTCAATTTGAACTATAAGTGTGTAATGTTATGTCCAAAAATCGCAAAAAAATATTTTAAGGTATCCGAGTACGAATATATGTAAGATCCACAAAGGTGTTGAAAGATTCAATCCCTTGCTATAGAAGATTTGCCGACAATTTTTGCCCAGTATGAAAAAAACAAAGAAGATGAAGAAAATTTTCAAAAACAAATCTTTGACATGGAGCACTTACTACAAAAATAATAAAATTAAATTTTGGTTAAACAATTTAATGCACCATCATAAAATGGTCTATCATGTATGAAAATTCATAACTTTCAACCCAAATGACCAAGGTCATGAAATTTCTATGACATAATTCATAATAATGTGCCCATTGTTTTCACATATATAGGTTAATCTTACCATGCCAAACAATAGTTCCAAATAGGTTACAACGTTTTCTTTTCTAAAATATTTGTCAAATTTCTAATGTAAAAATATTTTTTTCAAAACATGTACGATTAATATGGTGCAAAATGTCACGTCTCCAATTTTTACACAAATAGACCATATCACTAAAACTTGCCAACCTCTACGTACCCCATACCCTTTGCAATTCCGGTCTTTGATAGGCGCCATGTGCGAGTGTATGTGGGGATGGAGTGTGTGTGTTTATTGTACTCGGTGTAAAAATAAACTGGTGTGATAAGTGGTGGGCAGAGAAGCAACCATCCAAGCATAATTTGGTTCTCATTGACTAACACATACTTACTCCTTGAGAATAGAATTTACCGCAACAGCGAACTAATCTGTCGATCTACAGTTTGATGGCACTTAGGCAGATTGAGTTGCTTATGTGCATGATCCGTAACATTTCGTTTCTCCAATTTAATGACTCTGCAACCAGTTCAGGGGAGCTAACTAATCAGGTGCTCTGCTACAAGTTCAAGGGACTATCTACCTATTATCTGGCCCTGTTCTTACGATCATACCACCTCAGTGTCTTTTTTTCAGCAGAAGGCTTGAAATGAGCCCGGTTTTAATTATCGAAGCCACCTCAGTGTTTTGATTTGCCAGAAGATCGCTGGCCAAATTAACCCGTCCATCAACCTATTAAAATCGTGCATGTCTGGGGCCCTGTTTCCAACCGTAAACTACACCAGTGTTATTGCCCACTTTTTCAGATCAGGAATTTCCACCTCTGTACAGTCAGCCTCACATGCAGACGCTCTGCATTTCCTCTCAGTTCACCTCCGTGTATATACGATATTGATGTTATAGGAGCACTGTATATCATCAACACCGACGCCCATAAATTTGGGCCTGACAAAGGTAGATGGATCTTGCCGGAAATCCTTGAATGGTCAGCACAAGTAGCAGCTACAGGCACTCGTCTGGCGGAGAACACAACCCAGAGAGCGCACTAGCTAGCTAGCTCGCTCGCTGTCAGCACCAAGCCTGAAACTACTCACACGATCAGGCGAAGCACACAGGAACTCACACGAGAGATTTTGGTGCCGTGTAACTGCTTACGGCTTTTCTGTTCTTTCTCCTTATTTATACGATGATTACAAAGGAAAGGATCCACGTCACACCCGAGCCTACCGGTCGTGCCATCCCACGACGCTCAATCATGTGCGTGATGTGTGCGTGCCGAGATCTACGCTGCATGCCATCCCATGAGCTGGTCAAGGCCGCACCAAGCTAGCTAACTAACCAACAGAAATAGATCCGTTCAAGGCGTGAACATGCACACGCTGCAAGACCTTTTTATTTGCTAATTAAAAAACTTAAAGCAAACCAACGACTAAACTTACAACAAGATTAGAACTGACACTCGCTCGATCTATATAAGGCCGCAAGCTCTCGCCATGGCCAAACCACAAGCACTGCAATCACTTCACTGATCACTGAGTAGCCAGCTAGCAAGAGCTGTCGCTTGCATTTCCAATCGATCATTCGATGGCGTCCAAGGTGGAGCTGGTGGTGGAGGTGAAGTCGCCGGCGGACAAGCTGTGGACGGCGCTGCGTGAATCGACGGAGCTGTTCCCCAAGATCTTCCCCGAGCAGTACAAGAGCATCGAGACCGTCGAGGGCGACGGCAAGTCCGCCGGCACCGTCCGTCTCCTCAAGTACGCCGAGGGTACGTATATGCTACGCCTCCATTTATCTTCGCCGGCCATATAAATTCCAGGCAAAGGAATTCATGTAATTATACAACGGGCTTATGTGCGCAGGGGTTCCGATTGTGACGTTCGCCAAGGAGAAGATGGAGCTGGCCGACGACGAGAAGAAGGTGGTGACCTACAGCGTGGTGGACGGCGAGCTGGTCAGCTTCTACACCAACTTCAGGGTGACGCTGCAGGTGACCCCCAGCACCAAGGAAGGTGAAGGCGCGGTGGTGAACTGGACCATGGACTTCGACAAAACCAGCGACGAGGTGCCCGACCCGGATGCCATCAAGGACATGGCCGACAAGACGTTCCACGACCTCGACGAGTACCGCCTCAAGAACTAGTGTCGTCGTTGCTTGCATGCTGTCGCCGTCTCCTCCGCTCCACTTGCCTTGCTCGATCTCGTTTACGTTTTAACTCGATCGATCTCATCGTGCGGCGATCGACCGTGTGCATGAGTGGTGGTGCGTGAGTGGTGGTGAACAATAATAATAAAGTCACAGCTTTATGGTCACGTACTTTACTTGCGGTGTTCGATTTCTGCGGTTTGGTTTGTGACGACTCGATTTTATAGAGTGTGCTCGGTGATGAATTATGGTGGCAGCAAATGTTGCTTGGGGTTGTCAACTGGTGCCGTTAGAGATATATTTGATACCCGAAGATATCTTATATCTGCTATATATATGAAGGAAAACAAGAGTCACAATCGAAATATACCGCAACACAATATGGCCGGTACAAAACACAAAACAAAAATATACCTAAAACAATACTCGCCGTCTCCTTCTTTTGAATGTTCGACGACTCCAGAGTTTGAATTATGCATTGAACTGAAAAAGAATGGAACACTTGCAGACACTCTCACCAACTAAGTATTTGGAGACTGCAATAGCCACTCGCCGCAAACAACAAGTTCATAACCATTGAGAGAACATTGGTTGAGGATACACCCTAAAGAGTACATGCTTGCAATTCTCCACCGTCAATCCAGAGCATTCGAGAAACCGAACCTGACCCAAACGAACAAAGATGTCGTACTGCTGACGATCGAACTACTTCCCTTTAACGACATAACTAACTTGTAAGATCCACAACAATCAAACAAGTCTGGAAGCACCTACCCTCACTAGCCCCGAAGTTGGATCGAACGTTGACGAGGTGGGGAGAGGCCGGATTTTATTGTAGCCAGTTGATAAGGAGAATACAGTAGTAAATATGCACGTGGAAATTATAGTGCTGAAATAAAAGCATAGATTTATACACAAGATTTAATTCATGTATACCTGATGCTGCTATGGCATGTTCAGCCTGTCAAAATGTTATCATCAAATTCTATTGTTGTACACTCACTGCCAATAGAAACTTGCGGTAATTCCTTGCGCATCAAGTGCTTGCGCTTCTGGAGGCTCAGCCAAACAAAAATACTGTCAGTCTGAACAATGTCGTATCCTGATTTTTTGTACATGTTAAATGGGACTTGGTCGATTATTCTACAATGAAGATACACACGCGTTTTGGCATCCATCTTGACAACCAGATCCTCACATGCCTTAAGAAGTTGTTTTCCAATTCCTCTCCTGGTAATCAAAACAACATATCCTTTTTAGAAAACACTAGAGTCCATTATTGTAAATATCGATTTTGCAACCGACTCATGTATATATCTATAAACAACAAGTAATATTCAATACCACCACATTCCTTTTGAAGGATAGAATCACAATCATCTATAAATCTAGAAATTCTTACAATAATGGAAATAAAGACAAAAGATCTACATCGCTTATTTTCATGGCCAGACAATAATGATCCAGATTAATTTTAGAAAAACAAAGTTCGACACACTAATTTTGGTGACCAGATTATAACTCTGTAGATTTATTCGATAGAAAGGAAATGCATACACCACTTGCTTTGGTGGGACCAGATAGTAACGGTGTAGAAATAGTAGAAAATATTGAAGAATCCCATAAAATAGAAAAAAAATCTGGCAATCCAATAGTGTTGGCCACTTCGCTAGTTCTGTCAACAAAACTGTTTTTTTATGGTTTCTCACAGAATTTGTCTACTTCAATCAATTACCGCAATAAAACTGGAATCTGAATGTGCCATGTCAAAAAAAAAAAGACAAAACTATGTGATGACAATTTATAGAAAGAAATTTATGTTCTCAGAAAAATTGCATCATGCCTTTAGCAAATGAACTAACTTTATAGATTAAAGAAGTAAAAAAAGGATTGGTAAACTGAAAGAACAAACATGAGCAACAAAACTCCGAGGTAAAACCAAAAGTGACATCAACATACTAGGTCTCCAACCCCGCCAGCCACCCTTGGTATCTCATCGTTTCACCAATCGTCCAATACAAAAATTGCAAAAGGCCAAACCTACAGAAGCAGGACTATCCTTGAAGGCTTCGAAGAGCCACATGAGCCGCCCACAATGACTTTTCTTTCATACTACGCTGCCTCCACGGTCGAGATGCCGCCGCCAAAAACAAATAAACCTACACACACACGAGGAACCTAAGCCACAAACAAGTGTCCATTCATGGTACCTCTCACTGGCCGGACCTGGTCGCTAGACGGACAAGGGGAACCGGCACAAAATCGTTAGAGAATATCAGCATCTTCTTGCTTTTAACGACTAGGTTTCATCCTATCCGGTTTGGATAGCTAATCGAAGATGCATGGGACAATGTTATAGTAAAATTGTACCATTCAGCATGTTCAGTATAAAAAGAGGGTTGCAATTCCAGTCTGAAGGATGTACATGTCACAGCTGGCTGAATATTTTTAATCAGAATTTCCATGGTCAAACTTGTGAGGAATTATGTTTCACAGCTAACTCTATACCTCAGAGCCTAATTCCGACTTGAAGATCCACTCATGATCCTATTTCGCAATCTACTCTATGCCCTACATCTATGTACACAGATATTTATCCTAAACATTACAAAATAAATAGGCCGGGAAACTGGCGGTTGGAAGGAGAGCAATATCCGTTACCTCCTCAACGAGGTCTTGACAGTCATGTTGCAGATGTAAGGGAAGTCCAGCGGAGGCGTGGGCGTGGGCGGCGCCCCGGGCGCGCCCACGGCGTCCAGCGAGACCTCGGCCGTGCACGCCATGTCCCCCTCGTCGTCCTCGCCCTCGCCCTCCTCTGAGTCCTCTCCTTCCTCCGCGCAGGGGCGAATCTGCAGTGTAAGAATTGGGTGCAGCTGACACCAATGCTGCCCACGTAATTACAAAGAAGCCTATATAATTTTAGTGTCTGACCCCAACAAAAAATCCAGTCTGGCCCCATTTAGGCCTAGCTAAACAAGACTCAAGCTTCATGGGCTGAAAAAATACAAATCAGTCCATGCTAAGGCCTGCTCCTATCCTGTACGTGAGACTATGGACGCAAAACAATTAGGTCCACTGATCCACGACTCGTACCTGACTGCTCACTCGATTCGGTGATTTCCAAAACTGTTCACGATCGCACGACACAGGCATAGGGCGGCGGCTCTCACGGCAGCGGCCAGCAGATCGAAACCATAGATACCGGTATTGGATACTTCACTGATCAATTCGAAATTGTAGACTCGTGTGCTGCCAATTGCTTCCGACCTTCAATTATCCCCCTCTAGGGCTCTAGTACTGTAGTCATCCCTAGCACCGAAATTTAACTTTTTATTTTCCTGTGATTTTACTAGGTCAATGGATCGGTATGTGTTGAGAAGAAACCGATCAGATGTTGATGTAGGGACCTCTAGGCAGTCTGAACCTGTAATTGGGTAAGGTAATGCATCAAATTCTGCTAGTCTCCCAAGAGAGATTAATTTGGATGAACTTCCATATGATCCGGCTGATCGAAAAAGGATTCAAGAGTACACCAGAAATCCTAGAAAACAAGATGAAATAAGGAGAATCTATTTAACTAGAGGACCTTACATACCACAGCCTGGATTTAAATATCCACAAAAGCTCATTGCAAATGCACCACGAAGGTTTAATCCAGAATGGTTTAAAGAGTATGGTGGTTGGCTAGAATACAGTGAGAAGGTGGATAAGGCATTTTGTTTATGCTGCTACTTGTTTAGAGATTGCATTGCTGAACAAGCTGGGAATGACGCCTTTGTAGTTGATGGTTGGTCCAGTTGGAACAAGAAAAAAAGACTTGACACTCATGTGGGTCTTATTAATAGTTTCCATAATGTGGTGGTTAAGAGATGTGATGCTCTAATGAATCAAGACCAAACAATTCAAATTGCTCTCAATAGGCAAAGTGATCTTACAAAAAAGGAAAATCGAGTTCGGTTGAGTACGTCAATTGCCTCGGTAAGGTACTTACTAAAACAAGGCTTAGCATTCCGTGGTCATGATGAATCAAAGGAATCAAAAAACAGGGGAAACTTCCGAGAGTTGGTTGATACTTTAGCGGATGAGAATGATATTACCAGGAAGGCAATTAGGAATGCTCCAGAAAATTGTCAGTGGATTTGTCCGGATATTCAAAAAGAACTTGCTAACATATATGCAAAGGTAATACAAAGGGTAATTCTTGTTTTATTTTCTTGTGACTATATCTTGCTAGACTCAAAATAATGTATAATTGTATAATGTTTTGTGCAGATAACATTATGTGAGTGTAACATGTTTTTCAGGATTCTGCTAATGAGGCGCTGGAGCGTTGGAATAAATTTTTGGGAGTACCGCCTTGAGTTTCTCATTAAAATATTTGTATTGAGTGGATTTAAGACATCGTTCAAATGATATGGCATATCTTTATTAATATAACTATTATTCAATCATTGCACACTTTTTGTCAACTATATTGTCTTTTATCGCAATATTATGGTTCGGATACTCCTTTAAATTAGTTTAGCGTGCATAGCTGTGTAGTAGCCGACCCCATCGCCAATTTTTTCTAGATTCGCCCCTGCCTCCGCGGCGGCGGGCTTGTAGAAGCCCACGAGAACGGCGGCGTGGGGCGCAAGGCCGCGGCGCTCGTGGAGGTAGCGGCGGATGAGGAAGGCGAGGAGCTGGGCGTAGCGCTGCGCGGGGGCCCACCGGACGTCCTC
Source organism: Poa pratensis (assembly GCA_947311845.1). Lineage (NCBI taxonomy): Eukaryota > Viridiplantae > Streptophyta > Magnoliopsida > Poales > Poaceae > Poa > Poa pratensis. The sequence goes on along the minus strand of CAMZMU010000107.1, from coordinate 74,694,184 downwards.
AGAGAAGGAGGAGGCGCACGAGCGCGTCGGCCTCGGCGTCGTCCTCCGGGGTGAGCGCGCGCACGGTGAGGCTGCCATGCGGGAAGGAGTGCGCGTAGCGGAAGGCGGCGAGCGCGTCGAGCTGCGAGAGCGCGCTCGGCGAGAGGAAGACCCCGCCGCCGCCGCCCGGGGAGGGGGAAGAGGCGGCGGGTGGGGCGAGGCGGAGGTGGCGGGGCGAGTGGGTGTGGGAGTGGGAGAAGAGGATGTGGGGGTGCCTGGAGACGGCGGGGGAGAGGGAGAGAGGGCGGGCGCGGCCATGGGAGGAGGGAGATTGTAGTTCAGTGAGCAGCGAGGACTGCGGAGCGGGTGGAAGGGGATTTGAGCCCGATTTTTCTCTGGTACGTTTTGAACGGCTTTACGTGGATGAACGAACGTCAGCTGTGTGTTACTCCTACGTCTACGTGGATGGCTAGCCTCCTTCTCTGGCGATCCGACGACGTGGATACTCGCGCGAGGTTAAACTTTAGCTCACTCCACGGCACTCCCAACGACAAAACACTTGCCGAGTGTTACAATTAAAATGTATGGATAGATAAATACTCACAAATTTATATATAGTCTTTAGTTGCTCAATTAAACGACCAGAAGTTAGCTAGTCCCTCCGTACCATAATATAAGATGTAAAATGAGTGACTACACAAGGGAGTACTCCCTCCGTTCATAAATATAAGATGTTTTGGCTTTTGTCCATATTTACATGTGTCAACATGTATATAGACATGTTTTAATGTGCATGCACACTTATTTGGGTGTGCATTTAGTCAACATGTGAGCTAGCTAAAACATCTTATATTAAAAAGGAGGAAGTATAACATAATCGTGGATACTGGCGCGAGGTTAAACATTGTCACACTGTCCCATGCATCTTCGATTACAAGCACCTGTTCGACGGACATAGTGTTTGGCCAACAACGGTATCCTAACCGCTAACGGTTAGCTTAATAGAGAATCCTCCATGGAGGCATCGTCTAGGAGCATCTTTGTTGCAGCCGACACGTTTCTCGTCTCCTCGTCCGGGCTGCTCCGGGGAAACCCTAATCTGGGCTTCCCGGATCGAATAATGGCGGCGTGCAACGTCGTTCTTCCCCATGGGGGTGTTGTTTTTGGAGCTGATGTTGGCTAGATGGGCTCTGAGGTGGAGCGGTTTGCATCTTCCGCGACGATGGTAGCGAGTTTTGGTGGCGTGGCGCAGCGGATTCTCGGTGTCAGATGTGAGATGATGGACTTGCGCAGGGTGGAGGCGCTGTCGGGCGTCGTGGTGGCGTCGCCAACAGGATTGGTGAAGACAATGCGGATCTTAAACATGAAGATTGCTCGGCGGTTCGACGGCGGTGACAACTTCTATAGTGTGTACATGAGGTGCTCGCTAAGAGCTTGCTAAACCAGATGAGCACTCTCGTTTCGCCTAGAGGGCGTCTCGGGGTATGTGATAGTTCCCGGTTCCTAGCTGGTGGGGAATTTCAATGTTTTCAGGGCATAAGGCTCTGTTGACATGATCTTCACCCATTGTCCGGTTTGTGGGTGTTGTGTGGAGAGCTTCGGGTTTTTTGATGTATCATCTATGTCAATCCTTTGTTGCATAAATTAATAAAGTATGCATGCAGGGGGTCTCACCCTCCATTTTGAAAAAAAAGCTTATATAGAGAACCATCTTCACTTCCTATCTAGTCTAGGTTCTAGTAGGCTAACTGCTCCTAACACTCCCCTTGGACAACGATGTCATTTCTTGAATTCATCATCTCGAAATTCTTCATATAGTTTTGAGTGTTGGAACATCCTTGTGACTCGGGCTACATGTAGCCGATTTTTAACATACACTAAAAGTGCAAACACTCAACTCGAAACACCTTGTATTTTGAGCCACACGAAAAAGACAAAGTTGACAACTTTTGGAGAATTAAAATTTTGGCATTGTTCACCACTTCAGATCTGCACTTTTGTCATTTTTACACAGCCTAGAATACGATGTATTTGGAGTCAAAATTTTGCACAATGATAGAATACATCATTACCTACATCAAGAATTGTTAGATTTTTTTTAAAACTTTAAAATATCTTTTCAAAATTTTCAAAATAAAAAACTACATGTAACCTAGGCTACAAAACGTTGCACTCTATTGTATGATCTTGATAGTTTTTTATCTTGATATATTGAGAATCTCTCCCAAAAAACCATGTCGGAAATATATGAGGAGAGTGGTATTATGTATGTTGTTAAAACTCCTTTAGACCTCATGGAAAAAAATGATACAACATATAATGATTATTGTCTCCATAATAACTCAACTGAGAAAAACATTGATAGGAAAAAATTCTCGACAGTGAGTTTAGAGACCAATAATATGTCTTGTATACTTATGGCATATGCTAATGAGAATATATTGCTTCATTTATATAATAGATTATATGATAACTTTGAGAGTAAACTCATAAACAGAGAAAGTATGCTCCCACGAAAAACTCATCTAAAACCCAATGGGCAAATAATATAAGGAGAAAGTGAAATGACATATATATAAACATGTATTTATATTGTCTAATTAAAATGTTTTATGAGAAACCATTAGGGAAATCTCATCAAGGGAAAAGGAACAATATTATGATCTGACGATCATCGACGGGTTATGATATGCGAGTTTACTCCTCCTGAACTTTGCATAAGTCAACAATTTATGTGCAATATTGCTCTCTATATAAACTGTATGCATTTGAGCAATACAAGTGGTATTATCTTTATAGATAATGGTAGATGATTCTTTTGAATCGTAACCACATAATTTTGAATGTGTTCAATAATTCTGGGAAGCCATGTACATTTTATGATGCTCTGTATAAAGTGATTATTCCAGAATGATTAGTGATAGTGGACATTGGAGTCTATTTTGAAGACTTCCCTTAACATGATTTTACACTTAACTCAGTTGTTCATATGGTATTTTTGGGATCAAATAATTATAGCCAATATATGTACATCATACGATTGTGAATTCTTGATATTCACGAGAGATCTAATCAAGATCTTTTGTGCCTTGAAGATATCGAAGGATATTACTTACCAACCATTTAGTTGAGGTTAGCACTTTAAATAAATTGACAATAAAATATTGGCATGCATGATCTAGTTTGCAACGATGGTATTGATATATGGAACTAGAGGTCCCGATGCCACTTCATCATTGATACTATATATAAATGAATATGCATCCCTATTAGGGATAGTATGACCATATGTGTATTTATATGATCTATCCAGATTTTATTTCTACAATATTTATGGATATATGAAGACTCATAGATATGTATTCCTGAGGAAATATGCTCGGATTATAAAATTGATTAGTATTTTGTTTAATCCAAATCACCGTCTTAGACATGATTGCGAGAAACTTTCATGTATTGTAACAGATTTTGATGATAAGATCATCGACATTTACAATGTCATGTAGAATCCAATGAGATATTTGTTTATGACTACATGTAAGCAATCATCATTATCCGATTAATCCTTTTAAGAAAGAGTTTGTAGTCGATTGTACCACACATTTTTTTGGACTATTTTAAGTCATGTAGTGACTTTTGATTTTGTACACAATATATGTTGCCATTTGTTCTTGGATTCGGATTTTATGCCTTTTAGGTGCATTTATATAGATATCCGAACTGATTGATCCATATGAGTATGTAATCACCGCGTCTATCAACTACATGGATAGTTTATTTTTAACTGCCAATAATATTAATATCGTAACTTGGTACACGTAAACCAAGAGGGTATGTTACATCATAATTGATGTTGGGTTTCTGCGTGAACTGTGGGGACCCCGGACTAGCTGTCCGAAATACCCTTGTGCCTACAACATCAGCGATCCCATGATCAGTGTGTCGCTGAGCACAATCAAACTGATATCAAAAGAACACCCATAAATACCGAATGAATTTACTTACTTGATTGAGGTCATAAATTTCAACAGGTACTTGCAGCGGAAATCATCAAACAACGTGGAGCCCAAGTCATCTGCCATAACCCTACAGGCAGCTGACTGGGAAGCGCCCTAGTTCGCATCGACGTCATTGAAGTCTTCTTCTTTGAACTTCTCCTCTTCAAAATCTGGCTAAGACAATAGCCAGGGACGAAACCAATATGAGTACAATTTGAATTGTACTCGCAAACTACCCCAGTATGAACATGCACTAGTTTAATAAGACTTTTATGTTTAGAAAAACATCTCTATATCTTTGTTGAAAAAGAAAAGGATAGACTTTTGTTTAATAAAACGTTGTTTTGAAATCCCTATATCTTTGTTGAAAAAGGTAAGAATTCTCTTTTAAAACTTTTCCCGAAAATATAACTTTGTTGAAAAAGGTAAGAAGTCTCTTTTAAAACTTTTCCCAAAAATATAACTTTGTTAAAAAAGGTAAGAAGTCTCTTTTAAAACTTTTCTCGAAAATCACCATTTTTGTTTATTTCTCCAAAACTTCTCCTTTTCAGACCATAGCCTTTCATGGTCATTTATCTCCAACAACCTCATACCGACCCTTTGGTGTAGTTGTATAAAACATTTTCCACTCCATGTTTAAAACACAAAACTTTGCCTTCTCGACCATAGCCCTTCATGGTCTTCCTCTTTTCTAGCAACCTAATGCCGACCCTTTGGCATAGTTGCATATATAAAACATCTCCATTTTCTTTTCAATTCTCAAAACTTTGCACATAGGTCGAAGTAGGGCCTTCCAACTGTCCATGACCGAGGACTCGGCTATTCGAATAGTTTTACACTCTGCAGAGGTAGCACGCTTTTCCCACATCCATCCGGCAACTCATCGTGTCAGCACGTCCCGCCATACAAAGTGTATGCGAAGTTGAGTCACCGACCATAGCCTCTCATTTGCTCATGCTAGTACAGGGCCCTGCCCGTATGACACTTTCCATCGACACTCAGTCCAGCCCTTCGGAACCTAAGTGTGAGGACTCATAGTTTTGCCCGGCGACCCAAAGGTGGCATCTTCTATCCTCTTTCTCGATTTAGAGGACCCAGGTCAGGGGTAGGTCACCGAACCATCCCCTCATGAAACGGAGTCATCTCCGTTGTTGAGGTATCCCACACTAATATGAGCAAATTATATGACTACGCCCATTCCATATGGAGGTAAATGTGGTCGCACAGGGTAAGGTTGGTTGACGTAAGTACTAAGACACAATGTGCTTTTTATCAAGACAATCATTCTCCATTTCTCCACTTTAACACCGACATCTCGGCATACCATAATCCATCCGAGGATTTTCAAAGGAGTTTTGAATAAACAATATTTTTCCCATCCTATAGTTTGAAAAAAAGAATTTCCATCTAATACCTCTATATAGGGTGTCACAATAATATACTTGTATTTTGGAAAAAGGGTTTTCAAAATCATATCTTTAGTGGCGAACACCACATAAATTACTTATGCTCTTTATAAGTAAAACATGTGAACCAAAATAGATGTATATAAATGCATGCTCAGAGAAGTAGCTTGCCTGATTTCAGCATAATGTCACTGGACTTCTCCTCACTGATCAAAGAAGTAAACTTCCATCATTCTTCAATGAATCCTCTCCAAAGACCACTCCGATAGCGTTATTATCTAGCGTCGCGAAAATGAAAACAAAACAACACTCAATAAGCAAACCAAAACCACAGGGGATATACAACGAGTAATCAAACCACAAACATAGCACTAATTCAATCAAGCAACAAACTAAAAGCTACTCTAAGGACACCTCAAGGAAAACTGCCTTAATAACAAGCTTAGAACAATTTATTTAATAAAGCTACACAATCATAAATAAAAGATACAAGTTAAACTAAAAACAAACACTTAACAACAATCACCACACTTAGCTAGATGGTAACAAGTAATTAATCCAAACAAGCAAAACAACACATAACCACATGTTTAACTCTATGCTACCAAAACAATTTACTTAACAAGCCAATTTACCCAGACAACTTCACAAGGGCATTATACTAGCAGGAGTATAACACCATACACATGCCAAAACAAAGGGCACAAAGACATCCTCAATTAGAGGTAACAAACTTCTTTTTTCCTAAACAGGAAATATTCAGACAAAAGTTAAGTCACCAAATAATCTTTGTAAGTCAAAACATTACACCAAGCTAGGATATGATAAAGTGAAACACTAGGAACCTAGCAAAAATGGATTTGCTCCAAAAAGCATCCCATAAAAATCTACAAATTTCACTAAAGTGCCCTCTGGTGATTTTAGTAAAAACAATAGAACTTTTGTTTTAAATTTCATTTGCACACAAGACTAACACATCTAGAAAGGTATTACTTCAGGCTATCCATAGAATTTTAGTTTGAAATATTTGGATGTGTAAAACTCTAGATATTAAATATTTAGTGAAAATGATACTTTTTACAAAATTTAATCTAGACATCATTTAAAAAAAATTGCAAACAGCAAGTCCTACCTGTTTAAGAAAACACATAGAAACTCTACAAATTTTATATCAAAATATTTGCACGCATAGATCTACCACAAATTAAATGGAATGGATTTGACTAGTTAGTCAAATCCTCACAATTCCATATTTAGTTATTTAGATGATTATGCAAAACATCACTAAGCAAGAAGTATGATGCAAACATGAGCATGGATGGCATCTATAAAATAGGCATATCGGTCTAGGGTTTGGGTTCGGGTTCACACGTCGGAAATAGGGGTCGAAGAACTTCGGGGTCAAAGCCGGCAACTTCGGTCCGCAGAGCAAGTAGTCGACGTTGTTGAAGTAGTCGTCGCCGAATCGGGACATCAACGTTTGTCGGTGTCGTGGAAGTAGTCGTATTCGGGTCGTCGGGGTAGCAGATCTTGCCGATGTTCGGGTACACGATGTCGGGGGCGGTCCTTGTCGACGGTCGGGGTACACGGCGCCGGTGACGGTCTTGTCGTCGGTCAGCGGATGTCACCGAAAACCTGGCGTCGGTCAGCGGTCAGGTGAGTTTCACGGCATCGGTCGACGGACAGGGGAACACGACAACACGAACACCGGGAAGAAGACGCACGGGCTTGCTCGGCAACCCGACACTGACGAACATGGCAACCCGTCAAAACACGTGAATACCGGGAAACACACACGGCACACGGGCACGGTTACCGGAAGACATTCACGGGGCAGCACCTCGATGGGTGGACAACTTGGACAGAGACAAAGCTTCGGACGGAGGCAATCGTCGGACGAAGAAGCGCTCGGAGACACGGGCACCGGAAAAAGGGGTGCACGGGCGCGCACGAGAGCACACGGAACGACACCTCGAAGGGTGAACAACATGGAGGAGCAGGGATCGTGGCGAGCAAGGCGCCGACCCGGAGTCGAACACGTCCGCGGCACAAACACGGCCACGCCAGGGAGCTGGCTGGCCGGAGATGCTCCCGGCGGCGGCGGCCAGGAACTCGAGGAGGACAGCGAGCAACGGAGGCGAGGAGGACGTCGCGGAGGCGAGCATGGCGTCGGTGAGGGAGACGACGCAGTGAAGGCGGGACCCTAGCTAGAGCAGGAGGCGACGGGGCGAGGCAGCGAGGACGGTTGGAGGGGTGGCGTCGGTCAAGCTCGGGGCTGGGCGGAGCCGGCGGCCGGCGCACGGGTCGAGCAGGAGGACGCGGCCGGAGGCGGGAGGGAGGAGGGAGCCGAGGCGCCGGAGCAGGGCGACGGCGCGGCCAGAAGGAGCTCGGCCGGAGCTGGGGGGCGCTAGGAGGAAGAGGGTCATGAGCAAGGCAGGGGAGTGGAGGTCGGGTGCGGACTGGGTGCGTGCGTGTGTGCGTTGTGTTGCTGGGAAGAAGAGAGGAAGGAGGGGAGTGGATAAGGTCTAGGGACCAAAACATGAAAGAAAAGAAGGAAAAGTTGGTGGGAGGACCCAAACACAAAAACAAAAAGATAGGGAGGCGGCTGCAAGACGCAGGGGGTGGAGGTATAAGTTTCCAGGGGCAAACCCTAGGTTTTCAGCTTAGGTGGGCTTTGGGCCGAAAATGGCCTGGCTGGGCTGCTCTCTCTCTCTCATGAAACCTTTTCTTTTATTATTTTCTTTGCAAAAACTATTTGACAAATAAAATTTATAAATAGAGGCAAACCGAGAGGTAGGGAAATTATTTGAAGGACGAAACAGAGTTTAGCAAAATATCTTTATTGACAAGTTAGTGCAATGCACAAGATGCGCGATGCCATGCGGATGCGAAAAAGAAAAGAAACAAAAAATCTAATTGGAGAAAAATCCCGGGACGTTACAGACGACACCGCTAACAAGGGATCGCGAGGGCGCAAAAAGGCAAGAAAGGTGGACGGTGTCGGGCAGGCTTCATGGAAAGGTCTCGTGAACTTCTCGCGTTCCTTGCCGGCAGAAGACGAGAGAGCTTGGGGTTGGGCTAGGGATAGCAGGGTGAGTGACAAGTAGGACAGGGATTTTCTCAAGATTTTTAGGAAACACCTTTGTTCACAAAATAAATTAATAACCATTTCTAGCCTTTTTGAAAATAGTTAAAAACAAATACCAAAGATAATTATTGTTTTGAGTGAGGTGAGAGATTACAGAATATAGATCACAAAAGTGATTCTTAATAAAATCCTACTTTGAAAATATTTACCATTTCTTGTAAAACTTTGGAATTAGGATTTTGGTTCATAAATAAGGAAACATAGGCTTCAAGCCTAAGAAGGATAATAAGAATAATTTTATGCTCTCCCCACACAAGTAATTGCTAACTAGGATGAATTTGCAAGTGTGAACTCAAATTGCTTAGGTTCAGATAATAATACACACAAGCAAGCCACACAAGTCAAAGCATTCAACAAGCCAAAATCAAACAAGCAATTCAACATCCCAAGCACATTAGAACACTCAAACAGTCGGGGAGATGATGATCAAACACAAAACAAAAGCAATCAACAATTTCCAAAACTCTTCATATATCTAAGTGATATGGTGATCACACATGACAATAAGATGCTGAGAGATCCACAACGCAAGATCTTATAGTTTTCAAAAGGCTTAGATGTGCAAAACATATGGGTTAATATTTACCACATGCATTATTTTTAAAAGAAGTGAAACTAGGGTTTTAATCATAAGAGTTGTAAATACTTTGAAAACTAGCAAGATTGAAAATAGGTAGGAGATATTATATAGATCTCCATAGTTTATAAACATGTAATTTTGGAAATAATTTTCTTTCTTGAATCCTAGGCTTTTGGGTAGTTAATAAAACCAAAGTATCATTGAAAAGGAGTTGGCCAAAATAAGAGTGGAGAAGATATATGGAATATTTTCTTGTCATGGCCTGATCACCAAGGGTAAGATATTTTAACTAGATTGTGTTTCAAAAGTTGGTATCCATGTGGTTGTTAACACAAACAACAAACCAGACAAGGTCAAACAGAGCAATTGGAAGAAAAACAATATCATTAGTGAAGCCTTTCAAAAAGTTTTCGTTGGCTCTGAATTTTGGGTCTCTTACAACTAAGTTTTTCTTAGATCCAAAATTCGGGATGTTACATGAACCCTTCTGCTACAAGCCTCACTTTATCACCACCTCACTATTTTTGTTATGAATGAAAAAACATTATTTCTCCAAAAGGGAAGATACTTATGAGGATAATGTATTACTATGGTAAATGCCTCTCTTTTGTTGAGTGAGTGACATTCTTATTTATTCGCCTCCCTTCTAGTTGAACCAATATATGAGTGCATGAGGCACTCTGCCATGGACTTTGGTTGAGGGTCCTAGAGGTTTTAGCAATTCAAGAATAAATATATGTCAAAAAATATAGTGTTTATGCTATGATTCTATTGAATCAATAGAATTTGTGGAAATATTAATTACGTCTTTTTAGCCCCTTATGATTTTCCATAACAATGGAGTCAAGGTGTTTCGATGTCCCGACAATTCAAATTGTGTGCACATTTATGTTGGGTTTGGATGATGAGCATCCGTTATGTGTTATTCAACCTGAGGTTGAATTATTTACTAGTTGAGGATATAATTTCCTCTATTTCCGTGGATGCATATGAGAACTCATTTCTCATGTGACCATTTTTCCCCCTTTTTGCTCTCGTGTGGGTAAATTAGTGGTTGTATGACGTACTTCCACTTTGTATGGCACATTGTTTGCATGCATAATGTGATTTCATGACGTTTTTGTCATAAATAAATGTATGTGGCAGATTTGCAATGTGTTGCAAATATATGATTGAACTTCATATTTAGATTTTTAAGTATGTGAATATGAGGACTCAGTGTGTTGAAAATTGCTCAAGTAAACAACTAGAAGTTTGCTACTCCTCTCCGTTCAGTAGTTCTTGTCGTGGTTTGAGTTCAAATTTGAACTAAAACCACAAACAAAATTATTAAACGGAGGGATTTGTATATATACAACTCAGTCCATACACTTTGGAAGTACTTACATGTTTAATTATTTGCAATAAATTTTCATTTCATAGTCTATCTAGGGATTTGTATACACCAGATGACAACAAGCACATTGCACAAATACATATCCAATAATAAAATTTACATGTGCAAACATACTAGCATCCACCCCGTTTTATTCATACCGATGATTACTCTAGACAATGTTGGTTCAAAACCAAGTATAGAGCATGCACACTTAATCATACACTAGAAACCACTATTGAGATATTTGTTAGATCCTCTTTGCAGATTTTTACTATAAATATGTATACATCATATTGATTATACATTTTAGAAAAAGTAGTTATATAACAGACTTTTGTTATAAAATATAGTTTACTATCTTTCAATGATATTGGGTACAAACAAAAAATACACCAACTAATATTTAATAAATTCCAGTTATATGGTTAAACTATGAAAAAATACAGAAAATTATAGAATATTAATTCCTCAAAAAATATAGAAAATTCTAATCGTAATACCGTAACATGCTTGGAAGAGTATGTTTTTACATGATATGTGTCTCCGTGTGCATAGGTTTCCCTCTAAATTATCTCCTGTTGTAAAGTCATGAGTAGACAGTCTTCCTTAACCCCTTGTATCTTCTTTTCTTTTTGTAAATATGGTTCTTGTTTCTAATAAAAGATAAAACTGTGGGGTTTTGCCTCACACGGCCAAAAAAAATACTGTAACATGCTAATAAAGTTATAGAGAAGTATAAAAGTATGGCGTCCTATCTTATGAATCCACCAGGTTTGTGTATCCCTGCATCCGAAATATTTACGATCGCCTGATCCAAATCTTAGCGTTGTGGACGCTTCTGTGGTAATATTATAAAAACACGTCCGCTCCCTCCCTAACATAGCATGCTAATTTTTTTTTTTTTTTTTTGAAGGGAGTTCGAGTACAAAGATCAACAACAACACGAACGCACCCACTCGAACAGAGGGAGGAAACACACACCACACGCCGAGATCGGAGCCACCACGCCGCACACCTCCTTCGAGCTCCAGCAGCACGCCGCCGGAGAAGAAGATGGTGAGCTTACCTCGCACCGAAGACGACGGCCTGGCCAAACATGTTGAAAAGCCGCATGATCCAACCGACGCAAGCACCGGCATCTGAGCGTTGAACGACCATCAGCTCCAAGCCGCCACCAGCACCACCCTTCTTCCACAAATCCATCCGAGCCCGCCGTCGAGGAGGAGCTTCCCGCCTGCAACTCCCACAGATCTTGAGCAAAAGCACCGCCTAGCACCGAGGCGAAGGCCGAAGAACCCCACGAGCAAGAGCCAGCTCCGCCGTCACGAACGCCGGCTCGAGGGGAGGCACGCCGCGGCTCCAAGAAGCGGCGGACGAGCCGAGGACGACGGATCTGCAACGAGCCTCCACCGGAGCACCCCGAGCAGAGGAGAGGACCGCCGACACCAAAAGCCTCTCCGGCAACGCCACCACCTCCACAGCGCCGCCGGCAAGCACCCCACGCACACCTAACTATGTACACGCCGGGATCCATCGATTCCCCACCCTCCCGCCGCCGGAGCGGCCGCGGAGGGCGAGGAATCAGCCGGATCGCCGGCGGCGAGCTGGTTGCACAGGAAACGCCCAAAAATCGCCCTTTATCACTGTAGACGGGGAAAGGGGAGGAGGTTCCGGTGTTATGCTATAGCATGCTAATTTGCACATGCACCCCTGCCTATTCAATTGCACCAGACACACAAATCCTCCCGCGATCGATTGTACTCCGTAGTTGACAGCTTTGATCGCCATGGCGGCGGCCCGCGGCTAGAAACTTCAATGGACACAAGATTCCGGCAACTGTTGGCTTCCACCCGATCTTCCGACGTGGCCACCATGCCCGATCTTGGAACACGGCTCGTCACTTAATTTCTGGCAGGGTACGCACGTCAGGCTAGCTTGATTGTTTTCTGCTACAAAGTTGCAGGACAATCTCCACGTCAGAAGATAGCTCACCTAGGGACCAAGAACTGGCTACATGCGACTAATTAAACAGGACTCACAGCATAGACGTTGTGAATTCACTGCGTTCACATCCTCTCTTGCAATCAAGATGGTGTAGTTGTATTCGCGTTCACTTGAAACTTCATGATTTTGTGTAAGCAACATTGCTGGAATTTGTATACTGCTGTCGACTGTTCTTGCAAAAAGTATTTCATGGAGAATGGCAATTATCTCTCTCTCTTTATTCATAAGTGAACAGCTTGTTGTATCATGCATTCATACATTGTACATTGTAACCTATTGGATAGTCATAAACTGAATCTGCTGTATATCTGCCTGCACAAGGCACATAAATCAGTCAGTGTTTAGTCTGATACTATGGCCTGACTCAGTTATACTCCCTCTGTTCCAAATTAATTGACATGCATTTGTCTAGTAACGAATGTATCTAGACACTATATAAGTATATGTACATCCGTATTTAGACAAAGCTAAGTCAATTAATTTGGAACGGAAGGAGTAGTAAGTTCCATTAGAACACCTCAAATTGCAGAAACAACAAAGCATAAGGAAAAATTCAGAGTTGTAACAGCGGCCAATTTCCTGAGCACTTTTTCCTACGCAAGGGGTTGTAGGCGGCGGCGACGAGCTCCGTAATTCCAAATCAAAATCCATGAAGCGGGATCCTATTTGACGGCCTTGACGCGATATGACATGTCATGTTCAGGTCGTAGGCTGCCTCCTCGCTGGCCCTGACGCCGAGGCTGATGGCGTCCACGGCCTGCACTGTCGACTTACAATGCATGCTCGTCCTGTGGGTGCCCGTCTTGAGAAAATCGTCACGTCGGCGGCTTGATACAAGTTGTAGCCTTCTGGACGAGCATGCAGTGTAAGCCGCCGACGCCATTGGGATAATCAGCCCGTGCGTTGTTTGGGGATAAGACAGAAGGTTGAAAACTATTTAGGGGTTAATTTGCCTTATGAACGATCAGGACACGGGCGCTTTAGTGCAAACCCGTGTGAGATTGAGTCAGGACGCACGATTTAGATCAGATGGTGGAATACTTCAGATGCAAGGATACACAAACCCAATGGATTCATAAGATACGACACTTATAAGATTAGTAAATGATGTATTTATTTTTATTCTCCCTGGCCCCAAGTTTTCATTGGACCATGGATGGAGTTGTGGCTTATATTATATTTTTTATCTAACGTGACAAACACATGCTACATTTATCGGATGATTTGTTTGGACATTATTTTCAAGAATTTATGTGGGTTTTGTACAACCTGAAAGAGTTGCTGATATATAGGTGTGTCAATCCATCTAGATAAGTTTGGTGAGACCGTCAAGAGGAAGGACAAGAAGATCAAGGACATGTATAGTGATGCAGGGCGCCACGTATGCACAAAGATGAAGATCAAAATCGAGCATAATAGGGGTGTCTGTTAATTAAGGTGGCGGGACTAGCTAGCCTGCATATTTTCTTTTGCAGAAAGATATTACGTGATTGAAAAATTTATGTAAAGGTAAATTTTAGTGCACAAAACTTTTTTCTGCCAGCTTTGCAAAGAAACAATTAAGCATTAATATTTGCTATATTGAGAGTGGAGATTTTTTTTTGCACCGAGCTCCAGTGATCATGTTATTTTAATATTTTCAAAAATCATATTTACGAGTTTCTTTTTTTGAAAAAAACCGCATGTAGCGCATCCCATAAACGTGCGAAATATCAATTTCAAATATTTTATATTCTGGGCTACACAAAAATGACAAAAGTGTGGATCTGATTATGCATATTTTCAAATCTCCAAATGTTACCAGATTTTGTCCTTTTTGCATAGCCCATAATACAATAATTTTTCATTGCGAATTTTCATGCTTGTAGGATATATCATTTGCTATGTCCAGAATTGTTTTTACAATTTTTTGAAACCTGTAAATATGATTTTTATTTAAAAATGAAAAAAATCACTAGAGCTCGGGAGTCAAAGATTTTTTTATCTCTTTTATTTTGCGATAACAGGGAGACCCAATAGTAGAACTATGAACTGGTACTCTATTTTAAACTGGTGGTTTGCATTTAAAGAGGATCATGGTTTTGATTACAATTCAACTAGCTCCAAGTCTCCAACACGCAGGAGGGAGCAGAACCCTGTAGACACCACCACAGCACTCGACTCGACAAAACCTAGCTAGTTCATGAGCCGGTCTGTTGTCTTCTCTTGGGATCTTGCAGAACAGAGACTTTGGCAACAGAGTAGCAAGTTGCTGGATATCAGACATAACACTTGAAGTATGTGATCGATCTTTCTCATCAGACGGGATTTTTTCGATCAAAGTGGCAAAGTCACTTTCAATGGTTAAACCCGTAGCCACCAGCGGAATGGAGCATTTTATATCCTCCAGGCAAGCAAGCGCTTGCCTCAACGGCGAACTAATCTGCCAATCTACAACACCACATCTTGATGACATTTAGGCAGATTGAGTTGCTATGTGCATGATCCGTATCATTTTGGTTCTCCAATATAATGGCGCTGTAACCAGTTCAGAGGAGCTAACTAATCAGGTGCTCTGCTACCAGTTCAGGCAGTTCAGGGGACTACACCTATTACCGGTCTTGTTCTTACGGTCATACCACCTCGGTGTTTTGATTTGACAGAACATCTCTGGCCAAATCAACCCGTCCATCAACCTCTATTCAAATCGTGCCTGCCTGGGGCCCCTGTTTCCAACCGTAAACCACACCAGTGTTATTGCCCACTTTTTCAGATGAGGAATTTCCACCTGTGTACAGTCAGCCTCACATGCAGACGCTCTGCATTTCCTCTCAGTTCACCTCCGTGTATATACGATATTGATGTTATAGGAGTACTGTATATCATTACTCATCATCAACACCGACGCCCATAAATTGGGGCCTGACAAAGGTAGATGGATCTTGCCGGAAATCCATGAATGGTCAGCACAAGTCGCAGCTACACGCACTCCTCCGGCGGAGAACACAAGCGCTCTAGGCGTTCTATATAAGGCCGCAAGCTCTGGCCATGGCCAAACCACAAGCACTGCAATCACTTCGCTGATCACTAAGTATCCAGCTAGCAAGATCTTTGCTTGTATCATCAACCCGTCGATCGATCCATGGCGTCCAAGGTCGAGCTGGTGGTGGAGGTGAAGTCTCCGGCGGACAAGCTGTGGACGGCGCTGCGTGATTCGACGGAGCTGTTCCCCAAGATCTTCCCTGAGCAGTACAAGAGCATCGAGACCGTCGAGGGCGACGGCAAGTCCGCCGGCACCGTCCGCCTCCTCAAGTACGCCGAGGGTACGTAAGCTACGCCTCGATCAATCTCGCCAGATTGATTCAAGCAGGCAAATGAATGCATGTAATTAATTAACGGGCTTATGTGCGCAGGGGTTCCGCTGCTGACGTTCGCCAAGGAGAAGATGGAGGTGGCGGACGACGAGAAGAAGGTGGTGACGTACAGCGTGGTGGACGGCGAGCTAGTCAGCTTCTACACCAACTTCAGGGTGACGCTGCAGGTGACCCCCAGCACCAAGGAGGGTGAAGGCGCGGTGGTGAACTGGACCATGGACTTCGACAAAACCAGCGACGAGGTGCCCGACCCGAATGCCATCAAGGACATGGCCGACAAGACGTTCCACGACCTCGACGAGTACCTCCTCAAGAACTAGTGTCGTCGTTGCTTGCATGCTGTCGCCGTCTCCTCCACTTGCCTAGCTCGATCTCGTTTACGTTTTTACTCGATCGATCTCACCGTGCGGCGATCGACCGTGTGCATGAGTGGTGGTGCGTGAGTGGTGGTGAACAATAATAATAAAGTCACAGCTTTATGGTCACGTACTTTACTTACGGTGTTCGATTTCTGCGGTTTGGTTTGTGACGACTCGATTTTATAGTGTGTGATCGGTGATGAATTATGGTGGCAGCAAATGTTGCTTGTCAGGCTGCAAGCGGGACGCACCGCGGTCCCCCGCGTGCATACCGCGTACGCCGCTTCGGCTGGGCGGTATGCCGCGAATCGCCGTGTGCGGGCCGCGGCGCTTTGCGGCGCCGTGCGCGCCGCTCGCTGCTTTACCTGCTAGCTTGATCGCTAGCTCGCTTTACCTGCTAGCTTGATCGCTAACATACTATTCGCTTGATCGCTAGCTCGCTTAACAGAATCGCTAGCTTTCTTCAGACTTCATTCGTACAACAAATTATTCAAACATTCCAATTATTCAAACATTCGTACAACAAAAACATTCGAACAGAGGATCCAGGCATCATTCACAAGTGACATTCAGAAATTTTAAATATTTCTCATGATAGCTGCTTGTAATACAACTATTAGGAACTCAAAGTCCTCAGCCTGCACAGGATCAACTCAGGTTGCTTCTTGAAATGCTCATATGCAGAAGCAAAGCAGATATCTTGGAAATCTTTGTGTTGCAGAAGCAAAGCAGATATTAGGAACTCTTGGGCATCTTCTTGTCTGAAGAAATGTGAAGCATCAGAAACTGAAACCAAGAAGCTACTTAGCTAAGAAATGTGAAGCTTGTTGTCCCCATGGACGTATAAGAATATTAGTTGTCACCTTCTCTCCTATTTCTTCAGCATCAAGATGAAATCCCATCATTCTTCCTAGCGTCTGAAAATGGAAGAGAAGTTTTATCAGACACTAGAAAACATTATATGAGCCAAAAAGAAAAAAAGAAAACTTAATGGAAAAAATGCATACATGCTGCCTTGAACCAATCCTGCAGACATATCAAAGCCTCAATGGTACTGGGCGCGAGGCTGCTCCTATAATCACTGACGACGCGTCCTCCGGTGCTAAAAGCCGACTCGGAAGGCACAGTCGAAGCCGGGATTGCCAATACATCACGGGCGATTCTAGACAGCACAGGATATGTGTCACATCTTGCTTTCCACCACTGTAGAATGTCAACCTCCTCCTTTCGAGGTGTCAAGTGCTCTTTCAAGTATTGATCTAGCTCAGTGCTTGAGTGCTGCCTTTTTGATTTCATATACTGATCCCACTCTGCTAATGGGTCATTGTCATCTTGCAGCTCCTGTGTAGCAACATCTGTCTGTGACTCTCCAGCAACCTCTTTGCTGTAATGCTTGAAGAGCTCCTCCATATTTTTCTTCACTTCAACCATGATTGTTTCTGCCTCCTTTTCAGTCCCAAAGTCTCTCAATAGATACTCCATGAGGTCGTATTTGTATCTCGGATCAAGAATAACAGGAATGCATGCAGACATATATGTTTCCTTCCAATACTGATTAAACTTGCTTTGCATCTGTTCAACCATATTTGCAATTATTATGTCCTGATCAGATGCTTCCTCCTTCTCAATTTTTATGATCAGAATGGATCCTTCTTTATTCAATGATTTCTTGATGTTCCATAGCTGGTAGAAGTAAAGATGTGATGTTGGATACTTTGAGCCTGAAAGTGTTTTTGTTGCTGCGTAGAATACCTCCAACACTTTCATCACAGCTGCAGCCAATTCCCACTCAGAGTTCAAAGGAGCATATATGTACTCCTTGTCTTGATTTTCTAGGGACTGAAATGCATTCCGAAGGGGTAAAGCTGCTTCAAGCATCAAGAATGTTGAATTCCAGCGGCTGGTCACATCTGGGCAAGGACTTACTGCAGGCAGTCCTTCTTGGATGATTATTCCAACAAATTTCTCAACCCTTGGTTGTGAGCTTCTCACGTACTTCACACTTTCCCTAATGTTATTGACCACATTTTTTATCACTTTAAGACCATCTTGGACAATTAAGTTGAGCACATGAGTAGCACAACGAAAATGGAGTAACTTCCCTTCCATAACTAGAAAACCTTTTGTCTTCAAGTTTTTCCTCAATGAATTGACCATAGCCGTGTTGACAGATGCATTGTCCAAAGTAAAGCTAAACAGCTTGTCTTCTATATTCCACTCCTGAAGGCTGTTTAGAACTAAATTGAACATATTGACCGAGTTGTGCGGTGTCTCTAACATAGAAAACCTTATGATGTATTTGTGAAGCACCCAAGAACCACTAACAAAATGGCAAGTGAGACAGAAGTAACCCAATTTTTGGTTGGAGGTCCACATGTCTCCTGTGAGTGATATGCGAGAAGCATGGTTTTTGAAAACCTCTTTCATTATATCCCCATGATATTTGAATGCATCTACACAATCATTCTTTATTGTTGTCCTAGATATATCTTCAAACCATGGATTCAAAGAGGCTGTGAAATCTCTAAATGCTGTGTACTCAACAAAGGAAAATGGCAGCTCATTTACGACAATCAGCCTTAGCAACATTTTTCTTGCCCGCTTGGGATCGAACTTCCAATTAGGATCAATCCCATCAAGACGACCCATCTTCTCTATCATGTCATTCATAGCGGTTTTTGCTTCACATACCTTCAAATGACGTTTCATGTGGCTGGTCCCACTGTCTCTGCTAGCTGCATATATCTGAGAGCAATGATTGCATTTGCCTTCCACAAGCATCCCATCCTTATAGATTGGTTCAGCTTCTCTCCATATTTTCGATGTCAACTTGCGACGCTTTCGTTTTGATGCTACATTAACGAGCAAAAGCATGGTTAGCTCTAAAAGTTGTGGCGCACAAACCAAACATTAGATAACAAGAATAAAAACTTGGTCATACCTTGTGAATTTGTCGCTCTTGTATGTGGCGAAAGGTCTTGAATTGAAGGGGAAGCTGATTCAGAACACCTTGGTGGTTGTGGCGTCTTAGGTGAACCAGCCATATTGGCTCTTTTCAGCGCTTCCTTTTTCACTGCTGCAGCCTTGCCAAGGAAATTAACCCCGGGTGAACTCGTCAGTTGCATTGGAGATCGTAATCCTGGACTGGCCGACTTCCTAGATGCCTGTTAAACAAAGAGATATAATTTTGTGAGAAGGAGAATTGAATTTCTTCGAGCAGAGATGATTCAGTGGAGATTCAAATTGAAGCATCTCATATTTAACTCAACCAGCTAATCATAAAACACAAGGGAGCTGGAAAACAGACATGCTGTAGGTATAGGAGCAACACAGAATAGGAACCAGAGTTTGTACACTGTAATCACACGACTGGTTCGCTTGCTGCTACTGTGAGCCTTCTCATGTAAATGAGCTATTTCAGGCTGCCACCTATAGATGGAATGATCAGTATGAGTTACTAATATGCTTACTAGCATCTGTTACTGTGAGCCTTCTCATGTAAATGAGCTTGAAAGTTATGTGCATATTTAAACAGCTGTTATGAACTAGTGTTTCCAGTTCACATTTCTGTGATATCAATGGTCATTTAGTTATCCTATGCAGGTACAAGGTGCCAATAGTAGATGCTGGTGAAGAAGATTATGACGCTAGAAGATTATGAACAGGTACACCTATCCTTGCAGCCACACTCAATAACCCACACCACACACTAACCAAACCCCACAGGCACAGAAGCAAACCAACCTTCGGCTTCTATCTTATCCACAGCTTACAATAGCTGCTGATTTAAGACAGGACGCTGCACACAGATCATAAAACTAGCACACTAGTCTCAGCTAGCAGCTGCTGTTTCAGAGAGTTCGTCATGTTCAATTTGTTTCAGAGAATCTAAATAGTGCAATCACCGCTGCTAATCATCATGTGGCGAAAGTTCAATTACCTTGATGATTGTGTGGACGAGGGAGCTGCCGTTCTTGCGCTTCCCGCCGCCGGCGTCTGTGCCGTTCTTGCGCTTCCCGCCGCCGCCGTTCGTGCCGTGTTGTGGTTCCCCGCCATCGACCGCCATCGAATCGAGAACCGCCGCCGGACCTGGAGGCGGAGGAGGAACGGCCGCCATCAGCAACTTGCTTGGGGTTGTCAACTGGTGCCGTTAGAGATATATTTGATACCCGAAGATATATATGAAGGAAAACAAGAGTCACAATCGAAATATACCGCAACACAATATGGCCGGTACAAAACACAAAACAAAAATATACCTAAAACAATACTCGTCGTCTCCTTCTTTTGAATGTTCGATGACTCCGGAGTTTGAATTATGCATTGAACTGAAAAAGAATGGAACACTTGCAGACACTCTCACGAACTAAGTATTTGGAGACTGCAATAGCCACTCGCCGCAAACAACAAGTTCATAACCATTTCTCACGAAACAGGCTTTCGCCCCGCTTTATAAATAAAGCAACAACCGATACAACCAACGACAGGTGCTGGGGCGGAAACAGCACAGGCACGCCCAAAAGAAAAGAAAGAAAACAGCAAAAGAAAGAACGCCGTAGCGGCGGAAAGACGAGAGAGCAAGCTCCAAGACCGTTGCGTCCACCGTAGGCCTCCCACCATGCTCCTAGTGCTCCGAAGCGCAGGTACCAAACAACACCTTCAAGAAGGGATGCGACGACGACGACGCTGCTGCCAAGGTTTCCCCGGTACGCGACGGGGAGAGGAGGGGGCACACCCGACGCCCTTCAGGAAGGACTGGCGGCATCCACAAACGCCACCGCGCCGGAGTCAGGCAAGCCGACTCGGATTTCTCCCGACCCCGTATCACCCCAGGCGCTCCAGAGCACTCCACCATACCACCCACCCCCAACGCCACCCGATCGAGAAACCGCTCACCAAGTCTCACCACGGCACAGAGCAGAAAGCCTATACACCGAAGAGGAAGAGCCGGGACTAGGAGCTGCGGCACCGCCGACGTGCGGGAGGGACCGACCTCCACCGTCTAGGACGGTAACCGACCGGACACAGCAGTAGGAGCACACCCGGCCTGCGGGCCCACAAGCCAGGCCGAGCCTCTCCGCCCTGAGAGGCCCGTGAAGCTCCCGTCGCCGTGTTGCAGAAGGCACATTGTTGACGCCACCGCCCCCTATCCGAGCTGCTCTTCACCATCCGTGTACAGAGGACCAAGCCGACAGAGATTCGGGCCGACCCGCCTAAAACCCAGATCAGATCTGGGCCGGGGGCGTCGCGTCGGACCAGCACCACCACGGCCACGGCCCTGCCGCCAAGGGAGGCGCCACCGCACTCTGGCCGACCTGACCCAGCCCTGGAAACTCCAAGGATCGGAACAGAGAGCCGCCAAAAGGCCGAAGACCACCGCCGCTGAGCTCCCCGCCAAGGAGCCGCAGCACGCGGGTAGGGGCGGTCTCGGGCGCGAGGGAGGGAGCAACCGCACGGCCGCCGGCAGATCTGGGCCCGCCTGGCCCAGATCCAGCCCGCCGCACGCGCCGGACCTGCCATGGCGCCTCCACAGCAGGCCGGGCGAGATGAGCTGTGGTGCGCAACGCACGGCCGCCGCACCAACCGTGACCCCGCCCAGCTGCAACCGCCCGTCGCCGCCGCCAACCGCCGCCAGGGGCGAGCACCGGCGGCTCCCCCCGCAGGCCACGAAGCCCTCCACGCCAGGATGCAACGCCCGCGACCTCCGCCGCCAGCGCCCGCCACCACGCCGCCGCGCCCTTCGCCAGCGCGCCGCCACCGCTCGACGCCGCCGTCCCGCGTCGGACGCCACCGAGAGAGGGGAGAGAAGGCCGCGCCGCCGCCCACGCCGCCGGGCTTTGCCTGGCCACGCGCTCCGGCGACGGCGCGACGGGGGACGGAGGGGAGGGAGGCGCTTCTGGCGGCTAGGGTTAGGGTTCCCTCCGCGTCGCTCCCGGGGGGAGGGTAGAGTAATCGCAAAGAACATTTCTCATGGCTGGCTCACAAGTTCATAACCATTGAGAGAACATTGGTTGAGGATACACCCTAAAGAGTATATGCTTGCAATTCTCCACCGTCAATCCAGAGCATTCGAGAAACCGAACCTGACCCAAACGAACAAAGATGTCGCACTGCTGACGGTCGAACTACTTCCCTTTAACGACATAACTAACTTGTAAGATCCACAACAATCAAACAAGTCTGGAAGCACCTACCCTCACTAGCCCCGAAGTTGGATCGAACGTTGACGAGGTGGGGAGAAGCCGGAGTGACCTTATTGCAGCGCGCCATCGACACCACCACCTTGTTGATGCCGCTACAAAGAGAAAAACATGAACAGAAACAAGAATCTGCGAAACTAAACCACTAAGGAATGGTGAAAGTGTATCTGATGCCCTCCTATGTAGGTTTTAGGTGATAAACAACAACACGCTTAAGACACTAACATTTTCATCTAGTATACGTAGGAACATAGCCCCAAAGATAGTTTGGTTTAACCACACTCACGTTGATCCATCGCGTTAAAGCAATTTGGATCAACTCAAGTTTGAAGCAGAGCAGTCCAACAATTCAAGAAGAACAAGACTCAAAGTTGGCACACAGACTTCCGAGAGAAACAATAAAAAATCTTCAACGAGAAGGCCAACTTTACTAAAGAAAACATATATTCAGCTGGTTTGACAACCATGAAGATGACCCCTCAACACATCTCAAGAAACATACACCAACGAACAGTACATCCGGCGTACTTGAAGACCTCAGAGGAGACTGTGTTGAAGACGTCACTACATGAAAAACTCAAGGCGCATACTTTGCTTGATGCAACACTCAACTGCCGCCCTTGAGAAATATTTGTTGTGCAGCGATAAGATGAAGAACAAAACGTAGAGATAGTTTATTTTCTAAAGACACAGAGCTAATCCAGCTAGCATGAAAACCTGAAGCCAAACCAAGTTGAAGACTGTAGTATTTATTTATAGCTCTGAGTCATAATAGGAAAATCGTGCTATTAAGGGGGTTTGACCTTTAAGGGCATATCTGAAACTTGTTGTGCGCTTAACTCAGTTAAATTTCTTCCACAATAGAAACCTCCGTTGAAATCTCTCACGGTATCAGTCTGCCTTGAAATCGTGAGACCCTGCCGAGCACGAGGTTGAAATAGAGGTCGCGTCCTAATAAATACGTGTTGAGTATAGTGCCTCATTCAACGAAAAACTGATACCCATGAGTTAGAACTTCATGGCCATTGTTGAAGCTCTAGATGCTTGATGAATTTTTGCTCAAACTAAGACCAGTTTCAAGAGGACAACCTCACTTGAGGAAACCTTCTATAAAGACTAATCGTTACTCTGGTTCATACACATCCACCTTTATCTATCCAATGCTTAGATCTTTCGAACACGTATAAATAGTACCGAAACCTCAACGGGCAAGGTTGGTGAACCCGAGCAAAATTTCAAAGATCATTTTGATCTACTATCGAGTTTTGCCCTCCTTCGCTCTTGCCCTATACGAAATGCTTTCGAGAGTTTGAGTTTGAATATGGTTGAGCACCGAGCGGGCGGCGGCAAAAAGATAATATCTTTTACTCTTAAAGATCTGGCGTCTCCTAAACGGTTAATTAGGTGACACGGTCGACCATCTGGTATGTTTACTTGCCGCGACAAGTTTTTGAAGGTTAGAATACCACCTCGAAGATCTACCATCAATGATCGGGGGAAAAGTGGGTGCAAAGCTTTGTGAGCGGAGAAAAAGGCTTAACCACAAGTGGTGCATGATACTTGTGGGCTATATTGCATGTGTGCATAATCTCTCCAAATGGAGACCTAGATCTGGTACCAACGAGTTGCAAAACTACGTGAGTGCCTGTGCCCTCCCTCCTCCCCCCCCCCCCCCCCCCCCCCCGCCCGCTCAAATTAATTTCCTTAAGTATTCCTCGGTACTAGCCCATTTGTCGGACTAAATGGACACCCCTAGAAGTTGATTTACTCATGTCTAGAATCTTGCGCCCGACATAAAGTTTTCCCAAGCTCCGCCAGTGGTCCCAACAATTTGTACTGTGGTAAACAAGTAGGTGTAATTGTTTCCAAATTTGTCTATCTTCTAAATGTATCACTATTTGTTACACTAGTTCTCTCTCCCGTCGACCAGTTATATTTTCTATATCTTCACTTCATCTCAGTAGCTTCATATTTTGCTTGTTGAAGTTTGCGTATTTATTATGGCTTTTGTGCAAATATTTTTCAATCTCGTATCCATCCACCTCTAGTCCATATAGTCAACATTTCAATTGGTACGAAAACTCTTCTCGCTACTAATTTTGTCTGACCACCAAGACTCCAAGAGTGTATAATATGTCGAATTTAGTGAAAGAAATAAGTCACTCTAATAGAAGGAGCGGCCTCCAACCGCCAGGGTGGCCAAGGGAGCAGACATGCACCACGGACGCCACCTGACGCAGGGTCGACGTCGTCCCATCCGCCCGTGGCCGCCACGCTGGCGTTCTGGAGCCCTCCACACGAGGTGAAGCGACGAGGACCCCCACCCACCTTCATCGGTGTCGCACGGGTTTGCCCATGAGCACCTCTAGTGACGACGAGGCAAGGGTGAGAGTAGAGAGAGGAGGTTAGGGTTTCGCCCCCCCCCCCCCCCCCCGAGTCGCTGATGACCCACAAGTATAGGGGATCGCAACAGTCTTCGAGGGAAGTAAAACCCAAATTTATTGATTCGACAAAAGGGGAGCCAAAGAATATTTATAAGCCTTAGCAGCTGAATTGTCAGTTCAGCTACACCTGAAAATAAACTTGCTCGGCACAATTTATCAGTAGCAACAGTAATATAGTAGTAGCAGTGGAGAAATAATAGCAGCAGTAAAATAAAGACAGCAGTGATGATTGTAGGAAACATCAGGTTTAAAATACTGTAGGCATAGGACGGATGAACGGGCGTTGCATGGATAAGATAGCTCATGTAATAGTCATTACACAAGGCATTTGCAGGTAAACAATAATAGAGCATCCAAGTACTAATCAAACATAGGCATGTGTTCCGTATATAGTCGTACGTGCTTGAAATAAGAATCTTGCACGACATCTTTTGTCCTACCAGCCCGTTTGCAGCGGGGCCAATCATAGAACCTACCGGTAATTAAGGTACTGATGACGTGGATCGCACGTTCGTTGGGAGACCCCAAGAGGAAGGTATGATGCAGTGTAGCAGCAGTTTCCCTCAGTATGAAACCAAGGTTTAATCGAACCAGTAGGAGCAAGAAATCACTTCTGAAAGTTGTTGGTGGCGGAATATGGCACGGCGCAACACCATGGAACCTGCACACAACACAATCAAACTATTTTGCCCCAACGAAACAGTGAGGTTGTCAATCTCACCGGCTTGCTGAAAACAAAGGATTAAACATTTGGTTTGGAAAACAGTAGTAAATTGCAGAGAATGAAAAGGAACAATATTTGCAGTTGGTTGTATTATCAGTGTAAAAGAATGGACCGGTGTCCACAGTTCACTAGTGGTGTCTCTCCATAAAAGATAACTAACATGCTGGGTGAACAAATTACAGCTGGGCAATTGACAAAATATTGAGCGCATGACAATGCATATATATGACATGATGATTACTATGATATTCATGTGGGCATTACGATAAAATACATAGACCGTTATCCAACAGCGTCTATGACTAATAATCCACCTCCAGGTTGTCATCCGAGTTCCCCGTTGGTATTAAGTTGCAAGCAACGGATAATCGCATTAAGTAATGTGCATAATGTAAACAAATGCATTAGACCTAACGGCGCACCCTTAAGCTAAGCATCGGTTATTTTATCCCTAGTGGCAACAGCACATCCACAATCTTAGAAGTTATTGTCACTCTCCCAGATTACCGGAGGCATGAACCCACTATCTAGCATAAATACTCACTCTTGGAGTTACAAGCATCTACTTGGCCAAAGCATCTACTAGTAACGGAAAGCATGCAAGATCATAAATAACATATAAGATAGATTGATAATCAACTTGACATAGTATTCAATATTCATCGGATCCCAGCAAACACAACATGTAGCATTACAATAAGATGATCTTGATCATGTTAGGCAGCTCACAAGATCTAAACATGATAGCATAAAGTGGAGAGACAACCATCTAGCTACTGCCATGGACCCGTAGTCCAAGGATGAACTACTCACGCATCACTCCGGAGGCTGGCATGGTGATGTAGAGCCCTCCGGTGATGATTCTCCTCTCCGGCAGGTGCCGGGAAGAGCTTCTGAACCCTCCCGAGCTAGGGTTGACGGCGGCGACGTCTCTGGAACTTTTCGTGGATAATGGCTCGGGTCTTTAGGGTTTTCGCGTCGGGAGGAATAAATAGGCGAAAGGGCGGCGGCTGGAGACGCCCGTGGGGCCCACATCACCCCACGACGCGGCAGGGGCCCCGTGCGGCCCCATGGTGTGGCTGCCTCGTGGCTCCCCTTCGTCTCTCCTTTGGACTCCGTGTACGTGTTGGAAAAATAGGAGGTTCTATCCAAGTTTCGTCCAATTCCGAGAATATTTCCAGACTAGCTTTTCTGGAATACAAAAACAGCAGAAAACATGAACTGGCACTGTGGCATCTTGTTAATAGGTTAGTCCCAGAAAATGCATAAAAATGCTATGAAGTGTATATAAATATGTAACAGTTGGTATAATATTAACATGGAACATCAGAAATTATAGATATGTTTGAGACGTATCAGGTACTCCTTTTAATAAAGTACCGGAGCAAAGCATTAACACTCCATGAACACATGTAATCCTCAAGTTAAAACCATCCCCTCTGGTTGTCCCAATTGTTGTCACTTTGGGGCCTCGGGTTCCGGACAATAACAGGTGCATACAACTTGTAGATATGATTTTAAACAATAATTATACTCATGAAAACATAACATGTTCAGATCTGTAATCATGGCACTTGGGCCCTAAGTGTCAAGCATTAAGCACACCAAGTTGCAACAACGATAAATAGTACTAACAACGTATACTAGGCACCATGTCCTAACAATTTGACATCTATTACATGAACAATCTCATCCAATCCCTACCATCCCCTTCAGCCTACAGCGAGAATTACTCACACATGGATGGGGGAATCATGGATGGTTGATGGAGAGGCGGTGGCGATGACGACGGCGACGATCTCCTCCAAATCCCGTCCCGGCAGGGTGCGAGAAAGGAACTTCTGACCCCCGAACTAGGGTTTTCGGTGGCGGTGGAGCTCGGGAGCGTTTCTGATAAAATCGCTGGGGGTCGTGCGTTTTAGGTCGAGGGGAATAAGTAGTCGAGAGGGCATCGCGAGGGGCCGCACTAGGCCACCAGACACCACCCCGGCACGGCCCCACCTCTGCGCGCCGAGGGGTCGTCTGGGGCCGTGGGTCCCATCTCCGCTTCGTCTTCTGGCTCCGCGAGTCTTTCGGCAAAGTAGGATTTATGGAATTTTCTGGGAATTTTCCGAGAACTTTGAGTTTCTGCACAAAAACAAGACACCAAGGCAATTCTGCTGAAAACAGCGTCAGTCCGTTTTAGTTTCATTCAAATCATGCAAATTAGAGGTAAAACAACAACAAAAGTGTTCAGGAAAGTAGATACGTTTTGGACGTATCAAGTCCCCCAAGCTTAGCTTATTGCTTGTCCTCAAGCAATTCAGTTGATAAACTGAACGCGATAAAAGAAAACTTTTACGAACACATTTGCTTCATATGATGTATACATACTTACGCTATGCTCTTAATCTTAAACCGTGCATGATAAAACCTATGCAAATAATGAAACTCAATAATTATGTAAACTCATGAAAAGATCCCAACTCACTAAGAATCAATAACATGGGATATATTCATCAGCAAGATTGCAATGCACATAATCAAGTATAGTATGATGGTAACTCGCTTGCCCTTTATTGTGGAGCAAAACATAAATGCCAGGGCACCTCTGAAGTTTAAATGAAGACTAAATGTAAAGATATCAAAGATAGAAGCATCAAGTTTATACCACAATTAATAATATTCTGGACAAGCACATTAACTAAGAATGACAGCTATGCTCTCGAAGAAGTGCTCAAAGAAAAGATGGAGACTCAACATAAAAGTAAAAGATTGACCCTTCGCAGAGGGAAACATGGATTAACATGTGCTAGAGCTTTTCATTTTAAAACAGAAGTAAAATTATTTTGAGAGGTGGTTGTTCTTGTCAACGAATGGCAATAGAGTTTTTCTTATCTTCCATGCTAAACAAGTTTTGAGAGCGTTCCGAGATATTCAACTTTGCATTTTATAATACGCACTTAATATAGTTTGACACTCCTCCCCACCATTGCTTACACATACCATGGCTAACCGAATCCTCGGGTGTCTGCCAACAATCTCATACCATGGAGGAGTATCTATTTTATTACTTTTAGTAATTACAATGGTCTAACCAGCTCTTTCCAAAATTAATGACAAGCAGATGAAGCATGCAAGTCAGGAAAACTTTATTTAGCATGGAAGATAACAAGCTCAACTACTACTTCCTCATGAGCTGAAAATAGTGTCACAAAATGAGAAGTATTTTGAAGGTTTTTAAAGGTAGCACATGAAAATTTACTTGGAATGGCTTGAAATATCAAGCATAGTAATTTATAGTGGACTCTATTGGGTAACTTGGTTTAAGGATTTTGGATGCACAAGCAACATTCCCGCTTAGTACAGGTGAAGGCTAGCAATAGACAGGGAAGCGACAACTAAGAAAGCAATAACTGTCATATCATACTTGCAACAAAATAATATTAACTGAGGCATAAAAGTGATACTAGAACTCTGAGCAAAATACATCATCGAGGCTTAATTGACTTCTTCCCTTTTTTAGTCATATACATGTGTAAGAATGTGCCAAGTCGATTCAAGTAAATTTCGAGGAGGATACCACAATACCATACTATTTTATGAACAAAACAATGCAAGCAAATATCTATATGACATATTATCAACTATTCGTAAATTGGAACTAATCATAAGAAGACATGAACTATCAAGTAAACATTAATCACATAGTTTCCAACATGACAAGCTAAGCATGATCATACAGAGTATATGTAGAAAAATGAAAAACAAATAGAGTTCATACCAGCCTTCTTACCACGTCCATTTCATCAAATACCATCATTATTGCCTTTCACTTGCATGGCCGAATGATATGAAAATAATAACCAAACCCAAGTGGAGTCACGGAAATAGGTCGAACCCTGAAACAACTATACAAAATAGGAGAAGAAAGGCAAATACTTTTGGGTTTTCCAATCAGAGACAAGAAGCAAAAAGAAACAAATAACCAAGGAAAATCTTTTTGGATTTTTGAATAGCAAACCGAAAAACAAAAAGATAAAACACCCTAAAACCGAAAAGAACAAAAAGAATAAAATAAACAACCCGAAAAACAAAAGATAAAAGAAAGAGAAATAAAGGAAATATTTTTGGTCTTTTTAGTTTTTCTGAAAATAAAGCAAGTGCAAGAAAGAATAACTAAACAGGAATGAAAAATGGATATACAAAGTATCGATGGAACAACCGACATATTATAAATAAGACAATATGAATGAGATGTCGGTGAGAACACTTACCTCCCCCCCAAGCTTAGGCTTTTGGCCTAAGTTGGAAATCGATCATCCCCATGGGTTCCACCGGACGTGCCCTCGGAGGACCAGGACGGTTGCTGCGGCTTTGACGAAGAAGATCCTCCCCCTTGTATGAGTGCGAGGAAGTGTCCCCATAGTGATATGT
The DNA here is from genome assembly GCA_947311845.1 of Poa pratensis. NCBI lineage: Eukaryota > Viridiplantae > Streptophyta > Magnoliopsida > Poales > Poaceae > Poa > Poa pratensis. The sequence continues at coordinate 74,664,195 of CAMZMU010000107.1, read as the reverse complement.
GGGGTTCTCCTCCGATGGCGCCATGTATGACTGCACAATGGGAGTCTCTTGCCGATGCTCGGGGTAGTGCTGCACGTGGTACTCCGGGTACCGAGATATATATCCAAATCGTGCTCCGAGAATGATAATGATTTCCTGTTATCAAGACTAAACAAACCAGGTTGTGGCAAACGGACTTCCCGCTCAGAATCATTAGCAAATAACAATCTATAAAACAAATTCCCAGGGGATGACTCATAAGAAATAAACTGTTGCAGTTTCATTGCATCATGATCAAGTCTTTCTACAGGCAACACTTCATCAGAAGGATCAACAGAAAAAGCGGAGTCATCAAGAATACGCGAAGCAATAATACCCCCAAAGATAGGGCCTTTAGCAGCAAGGCGGCGAGCAACAAGCGCACCAAGGTTATAAGATTTATCATTTTTAATTGCGGCAGCAATGAAAGCAAGATGATAGTTGGAGATGTTACTAGTGTTTTCCCTAGCGAGAACTCCTTTAGCAATATAGTAAGTGAAATACCTTATGGCTGGGGGCTGAATGCTCCTAATCTTACCACGATGAACTGTTCGGCCATCTTCATGACTCAATTCTTTGTAAAGTTCCCACAGAGAATCCGGTTGCTCCTTCATCTTTCTAGCTGTCCCGGAAGGAGGAATGCCTATGACGCTGCAAAACTTTTTCAAACTCATCTTGCAAGGGTTATTATAAATTCTAAACTCAACATTCGGTCCAAAATGGGAATTGTTGAATTTAAAGCTTTCAACGAAAATCTTGGTGAGCGTAGCATACTGCGGTCGCTCATCCCTCATGAACGTATACAATCCTACATTATTGATTAGTTTCAAGAAATCATCTAAAATTCCAGCATCATTCAAGAATTGAACACAGAGGTAAACTGATGGATGTGCAACACCATCACCTTCCTCATCATCAATATCAGGTGCAATAAGATCCTCATTGTAGGATTTCCTAAATTGAGAGTTAGAGCTAGAGGACCTTGTTACCCTAGAGGAAGATGGTGGCTGCCTCTCAAACACCTCTCCATAAGTGATTTTATCCATCTTCTTTCTCTGATTTTTTTTAACAAATCTCATAAAAAATGATTTCGGAGCATATAGATCAAGAGAAACATTATAGGAACTATAAGAGGGCTAAAACATTTATCAAAACTAGTTAACAAAATCTAAAACAAGCATGCAAGCTCACTTAACATGACACCTACAGTACCAAAATACTCAAGATATACAAAACCATTCAAAATTTTGATTGGATATTCGGAGGAGTCACATACCGGAGAGCAAACGATCCAAATCTCAGCAACAAAGGTGGGCTGAGCAAGGAGATCGAAAAATCCGAGCAAGGGCAGCAAGAACACGAGCTCGGGCAATGGAAAAGTGTTTGGTCGGGAGAGAGAAAGGATGGGGAGGAAACTCACCTTGTGGAAGGCCAGGTGGGCTCCACACGCCACCTCGGCACGGCCAAGGCTGGGCCGCGCCCAGGGGTCGGCTGGCCACCTGGTGGGTCCCTTTGGTCAGCCCCAGGTGCCCTTGTGTTTCATTTTTAAAACTAGAATTTCTGTAATTTTTCTGGGAATTTTTGACGAATTTTATTTCTGGGCATTTTTAGGGTTTTAAATAATGATTATAAAGCATAAATAATTTTTATAAAGAAATAAAACAGCAGCAATTCTAAGATCACAGTAACGCTTAAACTGATAAATAAGAGAGAGAAGAAATGGTGGTCGAAGTTTTTATGCATTTAAAACAAATTTGTTAGCAAGGTTGATCAAGTCTTGCCACCAAACATATTTTATATGTCATAAATTTTTGAACTCCATGTAACAATCATTTTACCTTTTATTGAATAGATATTGTCCCAACCATGATATTTTGATATCCTTCATAATGATCATATATAGGGCAATCAATGCTTCCAACCTTGATGGTATTGAGATTTGCAATAGAATTTAGGCCGTATACTTTGTCAATCTTCTTTGGAAAATAAACCGTATGCTCCTTGTCATTAACATTAAAGGTAACCTTCCCTTTATTGCAATCAATAACAGCTCCTGCAGTGTTAAGAAAAGGTCTTCCAAGAATAATAGACATATTATCATCTTCAGGCATTTCTAACACAACAAAATCCGTTAAGATCAAACAATTATTGGCCACTTGAACGGGAACATCCTCACATATGCCAACAGGAACATCAGTAGATTTATCAGCCATTTTAAAGAAATATCAGTAGGTATTAGCTTTTCTAAATAAAGTTTTTCTACAAAGAGAAGGGCATAACACTTACTCCTGCACCAAGATCACAAAGAGCAGTTCTCACATAATTATTTTTAATTGAGCAAGGAATAGTTGGTTGATACGTCTCCAACGTATCCATAATTTCTACTGTTCCATGCTTATATTATACCATTTGCTACATGTTTTATATACACTTTATATCATTTTTATGCATTTTCCGGGACTAACCTATTAACAAGATGCCACGGTGCCAGTTCCTGTTTTCTGCTGTTTTTGGTTCCAGAAAAGTTGTTCTGCGAATATTCTCGGAATTGCACGAAACAAAGACCGAAGTCCCTATTTTTCCAACACGTACACGGAGTCCGAAGGAGAGACGAAGGGGGGCACCGAGGTGCCCAAACCACCTGCTCGCGCGGGATGAACAGTAACCGCGCCGACCTATGGTTTGGGCCCCTCGGGGGTCCACCGACGCTGCCCCTTCGCCTATAAGTTCCCCCCGACGCGAAAACCCTAAAAAATCCCATCATATTCCACGAAGAGTTCCGCAGCGCCGCCGCCATCGACGACAAGTTTCGGGGGACAGGATCTCTGTTCCGGCACGCCGTCGGGACGGGGAAGTGCCCCCGGAGCCATCTCCATCGACTCCATCGCCATCTCCAGCGCCGCCGCCGCGCCGTGGCTGCAGCGGGCCGCCGTCTCCTCTCCGGGCTGCACCTCTTCATCAACCTCTCCATCAAGTGTGCTCACCATGACCATGTGTGAGTAGTCTCCCCCGAGGCTGAGGGCTCTACCGGTAGCTATGTGGTTTATCTCTCTCTCTCCCATGGTGTGATCTTTATGTGATCATGAGTATTGCTAGTATCGCTGAATTCATATGTAATGTTTATGCTACTCAAGTGATTGTATCTAGTTTCTGGAGTCATTGTGACAACACGGTATCAAGGTGACAGTGTGGGTACTTGTGTGACTCTATGAATAATTTAGACATTTATCATGGTTTATTCTTGGGAATTGTGGTGTTAGTGTACTCAGACTTTGAGGAGTGCTTTTGCAGCCCTACACATAGTACTCTTGTGTTATCAAGAAGGAGAATAATCCCGAGTATCATTTACTTGCATTCAGTTGTGCTAACATGTTGAGAGGTACCACTAGTGAAAGTATGATCCCTAGGCCTTGTTTCTAAGCATTGAAACACCGTTTACATCAAGTTCTGCTACATGTTTGCTTGCTGCCATCTTTATTTCAGATTGCAGTTACTACTTATAATCATCCATATTACTTGTATTTCACTATCTCTTCGCCGAACTAGTGCACCTATATATCTGACAAGTGTATTGGGTGTGTTGGGGACATAAGAGACTTCTTGTATCTTAATTGCAGGGTTGCTTGAGAGGAATATCTTTGACCTCTACCTCCCTGAGTTCGATAAACCTTGGGTGATTCACTTAAGGGAAACTTGCTGCTGTTCTACAAACCTCTACTCTTGGAGGCCCAACACTGTCTACAAGAATAGAAGCACACGTAGACATCATTGGTATACCTGGATCTCCAAGTTTCTTCGAAATTTTACCATTGAAAGAATAATTAGCAAGCATAGTAGAAATCTCTTCATTAGGAATCTTCCTTTTATTAGAAATAATATCTTTCATATACTTTGAATAGGGAGGCAACGTAATAGCATCAGTCAAAGGAATTTGCAAAAACTGAGGTTTCATCCATTCACAAAATTTATTGTAATGCTCCTCTTCTTTAGTCTTATGTTTCTTATTAGGAAAGGCATTGGTTTTTGCACCCATGGTTCTCTTTCACTACCATGCTTCCTAGCAATAAAGTCTTCCTTATTATACTTCTTATTTTTGGAAGGTTTTTCAGGTTCCTCTTCATTTTCTTCCTTAACTGAGGCATTCTCCTTATCATTATCATTAGCATGTTCATTACCACTTTCAGTTTCAACATCAGAGATAGATATTCTATTAGGATTCTCCTCAGGTTCTTTATTATTATGAGGTTCATTAGACTCTACAATTCTCTTGTGTTTCTTTTTCTTTTTAGAAGAAGTAGCAGTTTCATTAGCTAATTGAGAGTCTTGTTCAATTCTTTTAGGATGTCCTTCAGGATATAAAGGATCCTAAGTAGAAGCACCACCTCTAGTTGCTATACCGAAAGCATGTTTGCCATTGTTTTTAGAAGCATCAGCTAGCAAATCCTTTTGTACTTTTGTAATTTGCTCAAGTTGAGTTTGAACCATATGAAAATGTTTAACAAGCCCTTTAACATCATTAGCAGTTCTTTCTAAAACATCATGCAAAATTTGAATGATACGAGAATTCTCAAGCAAATGATTTTGAACTTGCATATTAAAATGATTTTGTTTGACAATAAAATTATCAAGTTCATCTAGGCATTGATCAGGAGGCTTACGATAAGGAATATCTCCTGTACCGAAATTTTGTAGAGAGTGTACCTCTATCATAGGAGAGTGAGAAATAGGCTTACATAATTCTTCTATAGGAGGTAGATTCTTTACTTCTTCGGATTTAATACCTCTCTCCCTAAGAGATTTCTGTGCTTCTTTCATGTCTTCAGGATTAAGCTCAATAACACCTCTCTTCCTTGGTGTTGGCACCAATGAAGGTTCAGATATAATCCAATCTTCGTGATTCTGGCCTATTTTAGCCAGTAATTCTTCGGCTTCCTCTGGAGTTCTTTTCCTGAAAACACAACCAGCACAACTATCTAGGTAGGTCCTAGATTCATCGGTTAGTCCATTATAAAATAAATAAAGAAGTTCATTTTTCGCAATCTTGTGTCCAGGCCGAGCCATAATCAAAGCGCAATACCTCCCCCAAGCTTTGGGGACACTCTTCCTTCAATTGTTCTAAATTAAAAATTCTCTGCAAAGCAACATGTTGCACACTACCAGTAAAATATTTTTAAAGAAAGTATTAATAATCAGTTCCTGAGGGCTTTTGATAGATCCAGGGGCTAAATTGTTAAACCAAATTTTAGCATCACCTTTTAACGAGAAGGGAAACAATTTTGCAACATAGTAACTTCGTTTTTTATCATCATCAGAAAACATGTTACTTAAAGAGGAGAGTTTACTCATGTGTCCTATAGCACCTTCATTTTCAGTACCATGAAATGGTTCTTTTTCAACAAAAGGTATAAGTGATAAATCCACAGAGAAGTCATATTCCTTATCTTTTATATTTATAGGAGATGTAGCAAACTCAGGGTCAGGAGAAAAATTATAATTAACAACACGTTTCTCAATAAGTTTTTTCATAACATCGGGGTCTTTCGAGGAGTCGCAGTTCATATATTCTTCAAGAAACTCATCATTAATTTCAACATAGGCTTCCTCAAGATAATCACTAGCATTTTCTCTTGTTCAGGTGAATCAACAGGTGTAATAAGGTTTTCATCAGAAGTTTCAGTTTCAATTTCTTTAGATTTAGCAATATTAGCATCTAGAGGACAACCTTACTTGAGGAAACCTTCTATAAAGACTAATCGTTACTCTGGTTCATACACATCCACCTTTATCTGTCCAATGCTTAGATCTTCCGAACAAGTATAAATAGTACAGAAACCACAACGGGCAAGGTTGGTGAACCCGAGCAAAATTTCAAAGATCATTATGATCTACTATCGAGTTTTGCCCTCCTTCGCTCTTGTCCTATACGAAATGCGTTCGAGAGTTTGAGTTTGAATATGGTTGAGCACCGAGCGGGCTACGGCAAAAAGATCATATCTTTTACTCTTAAAGATCTGGCGTCTCCTAAACGGTTAATTAGGTCACACAGTCGACCATCCGGTATGTTTACTTGCCGCGACAAGTTTGTGAAGGTTAGAATACCACCTCGAAGATCTACCATCAATGAACGGGGGAAAAGTTGGTGCAATGCTTTGTGAGCGGAGAAAAAGGCTTAACCACAAGTGGTGCATGATACTTGTGGGCTATATTGCATGCGTGCATAATCTCTCCAAATGGAGACCTAGATCTGGTACCAACGAGTTGCAAAACTACGTGAGTGCCGGTGCCGTCCCCCCCCCCCCCCCCCCACCCCCGCTCAAATTAATTTCCTTAAGTATTCCTCGGTACTAGCCCATTTATCGGACTAAATGGACACCCGTAGAAGTTGATTTACTCATGTCTAGCATCTTGCCCCGGCATAAAGTTTTCCCAAGCTCCGCTAGTGGTCCCAACAATTTGCACTGTGGTAAACAAGCAGGTGTAACTGTTTCCAAATTTGTCTATCTTCTTAATGTATCACTATTTGTTACACTAGTTCTCTCTCCGTCGACCAGTTATATTTGCTATATCTTCACTTCATCTCAGTAGCTTCCTATTTTGCTTGTTGAAGTTTACGTATTTATTATGGCTTTTGTGCAAATATTTTTCAATCTCGTATCCATCCACCTCTAGTCCATATAGTCAACATTTCAATTGGTACGAAAACTCTTCTCGCTACTAATTTTGTCTGACCACCAAGACTCCAAGAGTGTATAATATGTCGAATTTTGTGAAAGACATAAGTCACTCTAATAGAAGGAGCGGCCTCCAACCGCCAGGGTGGCCAAGGAGCAGACATGCACCACGGACGCCACCTGACACAGGGTCGACGTTGTCCCATCCGCCCGTGGCCGCCACCCTGGCGTTTTGGAGCCCTCCACGCGAGGTGAAGCGACGAGGACCCCCACCCACCTTCATCGGCATCGCACGGGTTTGCCCATGAGCACCTCTGGTGGCAACGAGGCAAGGGTGAGAGTAGAGAGAGGAGGTTAGGGTTTCGCCCCCCCGAGTCGCTGATGACCCACAGGGGATCGCAACAGTCTTCGAGGGAAGTAAAACCCAAATTTATTGATTCGACAAAAGGGGAGCCAAAGAATATTTATAAGACTTAGCAGCTGAATTGTCAGTTCAGCTACACCTGAAAATAAACTTGCTCAGCACAATTTATCAGTAGCAATAGTAATATAGTAGTAGCAGTGCAGAAATAATAGCAGCAGTAAAATAAGACAACAGTGATGATTGTAGGAAACAACAGGATTAAAATACTGTAGGCATAGGGACGGATGAACGGGCGTTGCATGGATAAGATAGCTCATGTAATAGTCATTACACAGGGCATTTGCAGGTAAACAATAATAGAGCATCCAAGTAGTAATTAAACATAGGCATGTGTTCCGTATATAGTCGTACGTGCTTGCAATAAGAATCTTGCCGACATCTTTTGTCCTACCAACCCGTTTGTAGCGGGGCCAATCATGGAACCTGCTGCTAATTAAGGTACTCCTTTTAATAAAGTACCGGAGCAAAGTATTAACACTCCATGAACACATGTAATCCTCAAGTTAAAACCATCCCCTCCGGTTGTCCCAATTGTTGTCACTTTGGGGCCTCGGGTTCCGGACAATAACAGGTGCATACAACTTGTAGATATGATCTTAAAAATAATTATACTCATGAAAACATAACATGTTCAGATCTGAAATCATGGCACTCGGGCCCTAAGTGTCAAGCATTAAGCACACCAAGATGCAACAACGATAAATAGTACTAACAACGGATACTAGGCACCATGCCTAACAATTTGACATCTATTACATGAACAATCTCATCCAATCCCTGCCATCCCCTTCAGCCTACAGCGGGAATTACTCACACATGGACGGGAATCATGGATGGTTGATGGAGAGGCGGTGGCGATGACGACGGCGATGATCTCCTCCAAATCCCCGTCCCGGCAGGGTGCGAGAACAGGAACTTCTGACCCTGAACTAGGGTTTTCGGTGGCGGCGGAGCTCGGGAGCGTTTCTGATAAAATCGTCTGGGGGTCGTGCGTTTTAGGTCGAGGGGAATAAGTAGATGAGAGAGCGTCCGAGGGGCCGCACTAGGCCGCTAGACACCACCCCGCGCGGCCCCACCTCTGGTGCGCCGAGGGGTCGTCTGGGGCCCGTGGGTCCCGTCTCCGCTTCGTCTTCTGGCTCCGTGAGTCTTTCGGCAAAGTAGGATTTATGGAATTTTCTAGGAATTTTCCGAGAACTTTGAGTTTCTGCACAAAAACAAGACACTAAGACAATTCTGCTGAAAACATTGTCAGTCCGTATTAGTTTCATTCAAACATGCAAATTAGAGATAAAACAACATCAAAAGTGTTCGGGAAAATAAATACGTTTTGGACGTATCAGTCCCCTTCTGAGAGATGACGCGAGGTAGAGGAGGGCAGGTAGAGTCAGCCCTCGCCACGGATTTCACAAACTTAACAAAGCGAGTATAAGCGTCATTGCTATTTTTTTCATGAACAATTTTAGGCGGCGAGGTCGTAAAACTAGGGAAAACCTAGGTCCTACAACGGTCACAAAAACCCCAAGAGGCAGAGACCGACCCCCGATCCAACCTCGTCGGAGTCCCAAACCCCCAGTACTCTCCCCTCTCTGCCCCCTCTGTTCCGATGGCGGCGGCGGAGCCGGCGCCCATCTCCACGGCCACAGTGCGAGTCTCCAATATCCCGCCGCCGGCCGTCGCCGCCGAGCTTCTCGCATTTTTCGACTCCGCCGTCGCTGCTGCCGGCGCCGCGTACGCCTGCGAGATCGCCGCCGCCCGCCGCGGCTGGCTCAGCCGAGGCTATGGGACCGTTCAGTTCGATTCCACGGCCGCCGCCACCACGGCCACCGAACTCGCCTCCTCCGGCCGCCTACCCCGCTTCCTCGGCTCCCTCCTCTCCGTCTCCCCTGCACTCGCCGACCTCCTCCCCCGAGCGCCCGAAATTTCGCTCCGCGCGGCAAGCGCGCGCCTCCTCGTAGGCGACCGCGTTGCCGAGCGCGAATTCGAGATGGCTGATGCCTGGGACGGTGTGCGCGCGGAGGTCATCCCGTGGAAGCGGCGCGTGGACCTGTACCTGAATCATTCTAATCCTGGGGAAGAAGCTTCCCAGAGGTACAAGCTTGGGGTGCATTTCGAGGACATCAGGCACTGCTTCGGTTGCAGCCTGGATGGGATGAGAGCCATCTTGCTGCAGGTGAGCTGCCCACCCTGTTGCTCTGATAATTCTGTTTTCCCCTTTTCACGTTTCGGTTACAGGGGGATGTTGCTAGTGTTGGATAATTAGGCAAGTTCATGAATAATTCCAGAATATAAATAATGATTAAAGCAGTTACACAAACATACTAGATGTAGTAAACAACATCAATAGCAGCAACATGATATTGCGAAAACATGTTTAACCAGAAGTACAACGCAAGTACTTTTCCCCAATTCTGTTTTCCCCTTTTTATATTATTTGTCACGTTTCGGTTACAGGGCATTTCCCCAATTCTGTTTTCCCCTTTCTATATTATTTGTCACGTTTCGGTTACAGGGCAATGTAGGTGTTGGATAATTAGACAAGTTCATGAATAATTCCAGAATTTAAATCATGATTAAAATGTTACGTGGAACTCAAAATACTAGATGTAGTGAACAACATAAATAGCAGCAACGGAATATCACAAAACATGTTTCCAGAAAAAATGTTTAACCAATAGACAAAATTATGACGCACGTACTTTTCCCCAATTCTGTTTTCCCCTTTCTATATTATTTGTCACGTTTCGGTTACGGGGCGATGTAGCTAGTGTTGGATAATTAGGCAAGTTCATGAATAATTCCAGAATTTAAATCATGATTAAAATGCTATGTGGAACTCAACATACTAGATTTAGTGAACAATATAAATAGCAGCAACGGGATATCACAAAACATGTTTCCAGAAAACATGTTTAACCAGACAAAAGTACGACACACGCCCTTTTCCCCAATTCTGTTTTCCCCTTTCTATATTATTTGTCACGTTTCGTTTACAGGGCGATGTAGCTAGTGTTGGATAATTAGGCAAGTTCATGAATAATTCCAGAATATAAATCATGATTAAAATGTTACGTGGAACTCACATACTATGATGTAGTAAACAACATAAATAGCAGCAACAGGATATCGCAAAACTTGTTTTCAGAAAACATGTTTAACCAATAGACAAAAGTATTACACACGTACTGACCGTTTGTAGAGGAAGTAGCCGTTGGTGCAGCAGTAAAATTGTTGACGACAACATTGTGCGTTAGAGCCGATAAAATAAGATGGGAGCTCTGCTAATTTTTATCTTCACTCCTACTAGTATCTCAGTTCGCGGGGATGATCGTCTTGCGTCCTACCACTTGATTTCTAATTAGAGTGGAACGAGTTTGAAGCTTATATCATTAATACACATTAACTATAGCTTTCAAAATTTAGTGTTTGTCATATTTCTAAACTATTATTTGACCATGCGCAACACTCTTTTCCTTTTTTTTCCTGTAAACAGTATACTACCTTGAGTAATCTAAACTGAATGTTTGTTCCAGCTCACATATGCACCAAGAATACACACTGCAATTTCTGGGCCTGCAGTTTTTGCAAGGTTCGCAGAGGACCGCTTTCATGCATGCAAGGAGGATGCCAAGTTTACCTGGGTCAGAGCACTAGATTTTACACCTAACAAGTCTTTTGGGAAGTGTTCTACTCTTATCCTAAAATTGGATGATGCTGCATCAGTGTCATATATTCTTGATAGCATACGCTTCTCAGGAGAATTAGGGGAATTGGTCGTTTCTTCAATGGATGCTGGCCCCTCATCCAAAGTGGTTCCCATTGTTGACTGCCCGAGTGGTTGTTCAGTATCTTATGAAATTCTTTTTCGTCTCAATTCACTTGTTCACATGGGGAAGATAGTTGCAAAACATGTTAATGCTGATTTGTTTAAAGCTCTTGAAGAAATACCAGTTCATATTTCAAGGATGATTTTCGAGAAAATGAGCAAGTTAGAGTTTACGTGCTTCGAACCTTTGCAATTCATCCAGCTGGAGGCTTGTAGCAGGAAGATAAGGCAAAATGCTTTGTTGTCCAGTAAGATTAAAGGCGAAGGAAAATTAACGAGGTGTTACAGAATTCACATTACCCCAACAAAAGTATACTGCTTGGGACCTGAGGAAGAAGTTTCAAATTATGTGGTTAAGTCTCATCCTGACTATGCCTCTGACTTTGTTAGAGTTACTTTTGTTGACGAAGACTGGAGTAAGCTTTTTCCAGATGCAATCTCAGCTAGAAATGGACAAGGGTTCTTTTCCCAACCCTTCAAAACTGGCCTGTATTATCGCATTTTATCCATTCTAAAAGAAGGATTTTCTGTTGGTCCAAAGAAATATGAGTTTTTGGCCTTCTCAGCAAGTCAACTTCGTGGAAGTTCTGTTTGGATGTTTGCTTCTAATGATTCCTTGAAGGCAGAGGATATAAGGTGGATGGGCCACTTTGAAGGAATCCGTTCAGTATCTAAGTGTGCGGCTAGAATGGGCCAGCTGTTCAGCTCCTCCAGGCAAACAATTGAAATTCTACCGAAGGATGTGGAAGAGATTCCAGATATTGAAGTCACAACTGATGGCAGTAATTACACATTCTCTGATGGTATTGGGAAGATGTCTGTGAGATTTGCCAAAGATATTGCTTACCGAATTGGACTAGATTATGATAACCCTCCTTCAGCTTTTCAAATAAGGTTTGGTGGCTATAAAGGAGTTGTTGCTGTTGACCCTGATTCATTTCGTAATCTTTCTCTGCGACCTAGTATGAAGAAATTTGAATCAAAGAGCACAATGTTTAATGTTACAAATTGGAGCAAGCCTCAGCCATGCTATATGAATCGTGAGATTATCTCTCTCCTGTCAACTTTGGGGATACAAGATGAGATATTTGAGTTGATGCAACAGGATGATATGCGTGAATTAGATGAAATGCTGAACAACAGAGAAGCTGCTTTGTCTGTCCTAGGGAAAATCGGTAGTGCTGAAACCAAGACAGCATCCAAGATGTTGCTGCAAGGTTATGAACCAAGTTTAGAGCCTTATCTGTTGATGATTCTTAAGGCCCATCAGGATAATAGGCTGACTGACATTAGAACTAGATGTAAGATTCATGTTCCGAAAGGTCGTGTTCTTATTGGTTGTTTGGATGAGACGGGTGAATTAAAATATGGTCAAGTTTTCATCAGAATTACAAAGAGCAGCAAAGAGCAGAAGGACGGTGATCAACCGTATTTTTGTGAAGATAATGGGAAAGCAATTGTTGTCGGAAAAGTTACAATATCTAAAAATCCTTGTCTCCATCCTGGTGACATCAGAGTACTTGAAGCTGTCTATGATCAGGGATTGTATGACAAGAACCTGGTCGATTGTGTCGTCTTCCCTCAAAGAGGAGAAAGGTATGCCATATGTGATACTGAAACTGATAGGAAATCTGCAAAGTTTATATTCCTTTGTCAGTGCCTTAAAAGGAGCCTGAATTCTATTGAAGTATTTGTCAGTATTCATTTCCATGTTAGATTGATATCCAGTCGTATTACATTACATACTTGCATGTCTATTAACCTTATTGATGGATGTTGCCTATGCTTGCAATCTCCTTATCATTGATGTTAATTAGGCCTTGACCAAATATAATTTAATCTTCGACGTTAATTAGGCCTCATCCAAATGAATGCTCCGGGGGTGATTTGGATGGTGACCTCTATTTTATCACTTGGGACGACAAACTGATTCCAGAGAAGGTTGATACACCGATGGACTACACTGCACCAAGGCCGCGTATAATGGATCATGTTGTTACAGTCGAGGTATATTTGTGAGCTGTGACTGCTTATTGCTTTTTATTTTTCTTTGCTAGGTTGTTGTAAATTACTGAGAACTATTTTATTTGACTAATATCAGATTTTTATGTAGTTGCATATATCATCAAAATATCAGTATTTTTACAAAATGTAGCGACTTCAATCATATAGATTATCTTGAGGCTGCTCGTGTCTCTGTAAAACATTTCCGTGCCTAGTAATAACTTGGAAAATGCACTAGGTAAGGATGGCATGACCAGAGAGACTGGCTTCATGAAACATGTGATAGGGCAGCATGACCAGTCCAACTTAGTATGGATGGGCATGACAGCCAACTAGAAAGTGAATGCTTTGAACCAACTATATGCTCACCCTGCACAATTAACAACATTATTTAGAAACGTAGGCACTCGTTTCAGAAAATGAAAGACAAATTCTAGGGTCTTCTGGCTTTAAAATGCTCTTCATGGAGTGTGAATTCCTAACCTCGGTAGGTACACATCAGTTTACTCCCATATGCTGTTCAAAGTTTAGAAAATTGAATTTTCTCCTCTGACATGGTTATACCTGAAATCTTACAAAAATATCTGATGAACTGCAGGAAATTCAGAAGCACTTTGTAGATTACATGATAAATGACTCGCTCGGTGCTATCTCAACTGCGCACTTGATCCACGCGGACCGTGATCCAATGAAAGCCCGGAGCCCGGAGTGCCTCCAGCTAGCCGCTTTGCATTCGATGGCAGTCGACTTCGCCAAGACGGGAGCTCCAGCTGAAATGCCCCGATCACTGAGACCGAGGGAGTACCCTGACTTCATGGAACGGTGGGAAAAACCAACTTATATCTCAAATGGAGTTCTTGGCAAGCTCTACCGAGCAGCTGCAGGTCGCATGGAGAGCTCGCATGCCCTCTCATCCTTGGCTCAGTCGAACCCTCCATTCGATTCTGACCTTGAGGTCCCAGGCTTTGAGGGATTCCTGGAACGTGCAGAAGAGTACTGGGACCTGTACGCAGAGAAGCTGACCACCCTGATGACCTACTACGGTGCGGAGCATGAAGAAGAGATCCTGACTGGCAACATCCGGAACAAGCTACTGTACCTGAAGAGGGACAACAAGAGGTACTTCGAGATGAAGGACCGCATCATCGACTCGGTCGCCGGCCTGCACAAGGAGGTGCTGGGCTTGTTCAAGAGCCACCCGAAGGAGGAGCGGTCGAGGCTGGCGTCGGCGTTGTACCGCGTGACGTACCACCCGGACCACCACCGCCCGGAGAAGAAGCAGTTCTGGAGCTTCCCGTGGATCGTCTGCGACGAGCTGCTGCAAATCAAGGATTCCAACTCCAAGCAACGCATGCAGCCAGCGGACGACCATGCGCCTGTGCCGGTCCCGATGGACTGCGGCGCCTGACTGGCCCTGCTCGGCAGAGTGGGAATTCGCTAGATGTGTAAGTGGTAACTGCGCAGGCAAACTGTATGATGCACTGCCGCTGTATATGTGAAGCTCTGCTGAAGAACTGCAGGCCATCTGAGCTCAACAGCAGAGCTCTGCCTAAGTAATGGTCAGACATCTTTGCTGCAACTGTGTGTGACTGGAAATAAACTGTGTTTGGTCTTTGGTGGAAGGTTGAGGCGCCGAACTCGAAAGAATATTCATGCATTTTCAAAAAGAAAAATCTTTTTTTAGGGTGGAACGTTCAAAAAGAAAAAGATAATGCAGCCGGTCAGTCTCTGGGAGCTAAGCCGTTACGTCAGGGACACCGCCACACAGACTATTCGGCGCAAATCGCGCGTGATTTTAGTCACAGGTGACTCGTGCCCACGGCATGTTTGGTGCCTGTCATGGCACCCGGCGGCTATGGAGTCAAGTTCAAGTCATCGTCTGCTCCCTCCAACCAAACTCCCACCGCCTACCCTCTCCTGATCGCGAACTCCAATTCTGACTTCCGGCACCTCTCGCGTCTCCGGCGGTTAGGCTAGACCGGACCGAGGCGACCGCGATCAGCCAGGGAGCGCGACGGGATGCCGGGGCCGGGGCGCACCTGCTGTACGCGCTGTCCGGCGGGGCGGCGCTTTCGCGGCTCGCCGGGGACGGTGGCCGCCGCTTCGGCCCGCACCACTGCGCCGTCTACGCTGCCAACGCCTTCCTCGGCCCGGACCTCGGCTCCTTCGCCGAGTGGCTCGCGTCCTTTTTTCCCTCGTCCGCGGCCGCCGCGGGGGACCTTGCCATGGCCGCCGTCCACCACCCCTTCTACTACCCGCTCCTCATCGGCCTCCCGCTCGCCTGCCTCTACGCCTGGCTCTCGCGGCGGCTCATCCGCGCTGGCCTCCTCGACGCGCCCGCCGGGGTGGGTCAGAAATGCACCACATGTTGGTCATTACATTCTTCTCTTCTCCTCGTAGTCTAGCATGTGCCCTGCTTAGATTTGCCGATTATAGAAAGACTGAAAGTTCAGACACCTCTAATCATCTGGGCATCTGGCATTTGTGTTCTTCTTTTTTATGTGAATCTGTTTGATTTAATTAATGTCAATGCTGGTACAGGTAGCATTGAGCAAGGGACAGTGCTTCTTGCTTATCGCGGCAGGCTCGCTCTCCCACTTCTTCTTGGATCACTTGTTTGAGGTGAGCAGTTGTGTACACCTTTTCTTAATTGGAAGGAGTGTACTTCCTAACATGCTAGTTCCTCATGAATGATGCCTAGTTTAAGAATGGTTAGATATTAGTAGCACTTGAAATATATTTCCTGAAAAGGATTGTTTTCGGAGCATTATTTTTAGAAGTTAAATTACTAGGATGGTAATGGTAGAATGACTCCCTTTGTACTGTGGGAACATCTGGATTCTTTTCACCATCTCAAGTGTTGCATGCTTATACGGATTAAACTGTCTCATATATTTTACAGGAAAATGGCCATTCTACAATGTATACTTGGATACTGAGTACTGGTTGGTGGAAAGGCCGTGCTCCTATCAATCCAGATGCGGTGTTTGTTGTTGGCCTTCTTTGCATTTGCCTCATTGGGGGATTTGTGTACATTAACAGGTGATAATTTAGCTTTAGATCCATTGTTGCGTATAAAAATGTGATAATAATTAAAAATCGGCAAATTTTTCTGAGGCTTCGGTTTGCAAATTGGTCATTAGTGCCGGGTTCTTCAAAAACTGAATCTTTCTATGAAAAATACTAAGTAACTATGCATAACCCTGTTTGGTGTGTCGGTTTATGCTTGTTGACTCGAGTTGAGTGTCAGAATTGCTGCATGTCACAAATCCCTTCAGTGGTTCTCTAAACGTTCAAACTCTATGTTTTGGCAGAGTGAAGCATGCAAAGTCGGTTACTGAAACATCAAACCAATCTTTCTTTCTCATCCTGGTGATAGCCACCCTGTACTGCATGTGGTGTGCCAGTCAGATATACCTGCGAAATCCCCCTCAGCCCGCCATAGGTGAAGAGGCTGATCTTGGAGTGATAATATTTCTTGCAATTTACCTTTTCCTCCCGCATGGCTTGTGTGTCTTGTCAATGTACCAAAAAGATTTCACTGAAGCATTGGATGAACTGCCACTCTATAATATGTGATATGGCCTTGTGTGTTTTGCTCCTCGTCTGTGCGGAAGATCATTTTGGTAGCAGCAGGTTGTAATTAATTTCTAACTGGCTAATTGCCAGGCATATATGTAATTATGTATACCAGTAGTTGACTAGAAATATGTTTTTTGAAGAAATAAAGAGGTTAGGAAAGTTCAGTACGATGTTGGCATTTGTATTGTTGTATCTTGTTGCTTTTAAGCTGCTGTTATTTTTAAACATTTGTATTATTGTATCAGTTTAGCTTAATATCTAGTGTATCTCCGTCACCAAATGCATTAATTGTTTTCACCTCAGCACGCAACACTGTTTATACATGGTCATGGGAACGTCAAGACTTGCAGCTTCATAGTAGCTACTTGAGGGACTCTGTCCCTCTCTTGAAAATACTCTATGCAAAGGAGTCAGCAAAACTGATATTGTTGCGCCTATCATCGTCTTTCATGGAGATCTCTAGAGCCTTCTCTAGCCTTGATACTACTTGCTCCATGGATGGTCGCTGCTGCTTGTGGCCGGTGCATGAGAGAGCAAGCTTCAGACTGAGATCAAATGCCTCTGCCGAGTACTCTCCGTTCATTCTTGGGTCAGCAAATTCCAACACATTTCCTTCTCTGATGAGCATGGAAGCCTGAGAGAAAAAGGTATGTATATCAACTTCAACACAACTGATCATTTCATCCCAGAAATTAATGTTTGAACTTAACTGTTTTTGATCTTACCATTTTGTACAGTAAAAAAATCTTACCATTTTATCCAGTGACATTGGCTTAGTAGTGTTCAGGATGTTGATTGCTCGCCTTCCTGAGAGGAGCTGCAGGAGCACCATACCAAAGCTGTATACATCCCCTGCAGCATTCACCCTGTGGTTGTGGCGGTACTCTGGGTCGACGTAACCAAAAGTTCCTCTAACTTCAGAGCTTACGTGCGATACACCAATGTCCATGCATCTCGACAGTCCAAAATCCGCGAGTTTGGGCTCCATATCAACCCCAAGAAGTATATTGGTTGGCTATAACAACATGGATGAATTGGCATCATTTGAATATATGCAGATGTACTCGAGTCTGTCAGATAGTGCAACCAACCTTTATGTCTCTGTGAACAATGCAGCCTTCAGGGTATATGTGAAGGAA
Organism: Poa pratensis; assembly: GCA_947311845.1. Taxonomy (NCBI): domain Eukaryota; kingdom Viridiplantae; phylum Streptophyta; class Magnoliopsida; order Poales; family Poaceae; genus Poa; species Poa pratensis. The sequence continues at coordinate 74,646,534 of CAMZMU010000107.1, read as the reverse complement.
CCAAAGCCCGCAAGCACTGCCAAGCGCAATCTGAAGTCTCTGAATCCATGAAAGATTCTTATCCTTCCCTGCAATCAAATTATTATAACTTTTAGTCATAACACTACATATTTAATACTACATCATGTTTTTTCTTAAAATAGGTACTTACCAAAAAAATGGTAATTAAAAAGGTACTTACCAAATAGCCATTCTGATAGGTTACCATTGACGCACAGCTCATACACAAGAAAGCACTCGTCCTGCCCGTCGCAGTAGCCTCTTAATGACACAAGATTTGGATGCCTGACATGTGAGAGGCTTGTAACTTCCCTTAGGAAGGTTTCTGCATGCTCATTCTTAATTATGTGCTTCACGGCAACATGCCAGCCATTTGCAAGAAGTCCTTTGTACACTTTCCCTGAAAATCACATTAGGAATGTGCACCCAACTCTTAGAGCAACAATAACCTACTGAATATCACTATTACAGTTCTGATCATAGGATTCATGAATAAGGACTCTATTTCTGAGTTGGCTAGTATTATATTGTACCTGCAATTCCCTGCCCGATGATGTTTGAAAGACGCAAATTATCAGTTGCGGCATATATCTCCTTGGTTGACATCTGCTTGCAGGTAGCCTCCTCATACTCGACGGAGGCCACAGCGACCTCTGCAACCGAAGGATGCACAACAGATAGTGTTATTACCAAGCAAAACCATCAGCTTGTGCAATTTTATTACTGAGTAATGAAATTACCAATATCCCTTTTTGATGATTTGATCTTGTATGTTGTTCTCTTGAAGTGGCAGTAAATGACAACAACCCCGATGATCACCGCCACGACGAGGCACCCGAGCAGTGCTCCATATCCTGCAGAGTGCAGATAGCTCTCAGAAGGCAAAAAATCAAGGTACATGTAGAAAGGAAGGGGAAAGGGAGGGAAGATAGACGTACCTCTATGCATTTAGCTTATGGGACGTCTGGAAAGAACACAGGATTGCTTTTCTTTCAGCTTGTCGACGGAGGCAAACTAATATCGTGGTCGCTCTCTAACCAGACGTTATTAGCAATGATGACTAGCCGTTGCCGGCCAAGGGGCAGGGACAGAAGAAGCCAAAGCACGGACAATATTGGACCATCTGGAAACCGGGCGGGTCTGAATCAGAATATATACAACATCAAATCGAGTCTCGTGTCAGGTACGCTGATTTGATTTATCCATTTTGTCATATTCTTGTGACATTTATTGCCCTGTCAAACCAAGTTAGTTAGAGTATCTGAGGCTGTGGAAAGTATATTCTTGAAATTTTGAATTTCTTCTTTGCTAATTGGTTGTCGTGATCACGTGATCTATGCCGAGGAGGTCCAATACTGGGTTGGACATATGTCAGTCGTCTGTTGGTCTGTGCATTTGGCGTCCCCATCCTTGGTTCCAACCCGAGAAGTAGTAGACAAATGTGTCAACGCTATGCAAAGTGGAATTAGGTACTGTATAAGCTATAACAGTATTCTACTTTGACGGCTTCATATGAGCCAAACTAAAATACAACGAGCTTACGTCCATCAAAAGAGAAACAACTGGAGCAAGACATATGGCGTTGGAGTTTAGTGTTTTGTATACTAATGTATTCCCCCTGTTCTTTCCAAGTAACTTCTGTCCTCTGCAATCAGTTTGCTTTACTACTGTTCGGTCTGTCTTGTGTTGATTACTTCGTTGGGCAAGTGGATTTCAGGTTTGCCAGTTATAGTAAATACATAAACATTCCAAAATCTCCAAGCAGTAAGAGTCTGTAACACAATTGGCACATAAAGAACCTGAATAAAATAGACCTAACTGAAACACCATGCTGCTTGAGCAGCATTTGTGCCCTTTAGGTTTGTACCATGCTATTTAATTTTAACTTCAACAATCTAAACCTTCATAGATTTGATACCATGTTATCTCAACAGTATATACCTTTGAATGCGTCTCATGAGAGATTCTTTAGCCAACAGTTCATCTGTTATGCATATAACACTAGATGCTCCAGCAAACTGCTTGCTTCATCAATATTAAGTTGGAACTAATTATATATTTTTTGATTGGCTTTAACTATTTAGTTGGTGAGCCCAAAACATCTCTTTCATCGAACAAATTAAGAAAACCAACCTAGCTGGGTCAGTCACAATAAACAAGAACTTATTGTTTAGATCTTTGTGACTGATGGATGCTTTCTTGGAGTTACGTATATATGCTCTTCGGTAACCAATATACAACACGTATTTTTGAGCCAGAAATTAAGCACCCTTTGATCTGGGTCCTATGTTCTGTAAAAGATGCAACCAGTGAATAGAAGTATGTTTTGTCTTCCCTAGAATTTTTCAAATCACCTCTGTAAAAGATGTTTGTAGTGATCAGAATAGCTGATCCTTTATGCCAGCAGATCGACGCAACTGCAAAATCTGTTTATTCTTGTATCATAGGCAAACAATTGTCTTGTCACCCCTAGAGTTTTAAAAATACCCTATGAGTTGTGATCAATGCAATTTTTCATGAGAACTATCCTACTAGACTTGTTCACTGTTCAGTCCTGTCCTCATGCTGTTTTATTTTTCCTTTTTGAGGTGACGGAGGATAAGACCTGTTTCCTCCCACGCTTCAAGAAAGCAGAAGCAGTTGTTTCAGAAACCACAACCTTGCGCTCCACAGCTGAACACCACGAGAGTTCTGTGCTCTCAGGTTTCTTTGGACCAATTGACCATTTGATCATCTAGAGAGCCAAGATCAAGCCTAGAACGTCGACGAAACAACTAGCATTTCCTTGTATCCACAAGCAAGATGCAAACTCAGATTGAAAGCCTCAGATGAAAATCAACGGCAAAATAGAAATTGGACTGCTGAGCGGCTGCGAGCCAGAGGCCTCCCCCATGACGACCTCTGTTGCCTGTGTGACCAGCACTTTGAGACCTCCTCGCACCTGGCGTTGGCATGTCCTTTTGCCAAGGAGGTTTGGTTTTCTTTCATTTCTGAGTTTCCTCGGGCCGTGCAGTTGGCTGCAAACCACCACGACCTGTCACAATGGTGGGAGGCAGCTCGACGGGGAAAGTATGATGAACAAAAGAAGCGAGACATTGCGATGGCAGTTTATGTCATCTGGCACATTTGGAAAGAACGAGGCAGACGGATATTCGAGTCACAAAGGAAGCCAGCGGGTGTAGTTGCTGAACTAGTTAAGGCTGACTTAGAGTTGCTGCTCCTTGCAAAAGGAGCGCAAAACGGGATCTATCCCTGATAGTTTTTATCTTGTGTGTGTGCTCTTTTTGAGTGAGTTGTATACACCTCTATTGAGGTTTTTGTTCCCCCTTCTATAATGTCAATAAAAGCAGAGCTCCTGCTGTTTAGCGTTAAAAATCAACGGCAAGATGTTCAATGGACAAAGACAATACACCCCAAAGCTGTTACCCCCTTTGCCTTTTGTGATGCAAAATCACATCTCTGCCAATCATGTGCACCCACAATATAGCGCTTTCAATAGGAGATAGCAGCATATCATGCTTAGAGAATAAGGATGCGCCATTGCTACTACAAAGAGAAAGTGAGCACACATATACGTTATAAGCTGGTCATTGACCACATCATTCTCTTGAAGTACTAATTTATAAAGAAGGCTTGTTTTTTCAGAAAACAACTGATTCTTGCGTGATTAAAGAACACTGGTATTTATTTTGTCCATACTTGCTTGGTTCGTAACGCCGTAGACAATAAAAGCCTGTCTTTTGTTCTCATTTTCCTTTTCTAATTCTTGCCCACAGATCCTTGCTTGCCAGCTTTAAAGGCAGACAAGAGACCATTCAAAAAAAAAAAGGCAGACAAGAGAAGGAAGCCTGCCCAGTTCTTGCCCACACGTCACTGCTCGCCAGCTTCTTTGAAGGCAGCAAAGAGAACGAAAGCCTAACAAAAAAGTACCACATTCACAGCGACACATATAATACGGAGGTGACTCAATTGACTGTGAAATTGCTACTCTTTAGTCAATTGCTAGCTGATAGCCGTCGGATCAAAGATTTTCTCAGCCCTTCTGCACCTACACGAATCCTGAAGTCTCATAGGTAATTTGAAGTAGTTCTTTCTTAGTATACTAAACCATATACTCACTCTGATCCAAAATAAGTGTCGCGGTTATGAACTGGGATTATTTTAAAACTGCGACACTTACTATGGATCGGAGGTAGTATGTTTTTTTTAGCGAACCGCCTAGTTTGTATAAAAGAAAAATAAAAAATTTGCTGACAAAAATAAAAAAAAAGAAAGAAAGAAACAGAAAACGCCCAACTCTTTATCTGCATAACAGCAAGCAACCTGAGCACGAGTTGTTAGCATAAAACCGCGACTTTGACGCAACAATTTCGAAAAACCGCGACTTTGACGGGGGATCGCAGAAAACCGCAAGTTTGGTGGTCTGAGTTTGCAATGTCCAAACTTTCTGCACTAAGCGCGAATTGATAGTCAATCTGACTTGTGGGTCCCACTTGTCAGCCCATGGGAGGCAATAAAAAAAATCGAAAAAGAAACACCACCGCCGGCGCACCTCCGGCCAGACTCCAGCCGCCGCTCGGGGCTGGCTGCTGTGACTTCCTCCTGCCCCACCTCCGGCGAACCCCTCCTGCCCCACCTCCGGCGACACCCCTGCTCTCCACCACCATCGGCGGCCGGGAGCGCAGCGAGCGGGAGGGCGGCGACCGGCGCACGAGGTGGAGGAGGAAGTGGGAGGGCGGCCGCCGGCCCGCGAGATGGTCTTCGGCGGCGCAACGCGCGTTGCTCGCATCCAGGGATGCGCGTGCTCGCCGGCCCGCGAGATGGTCTTCGGCGGCGGCGCGCTGGGAGCGTGGCCCGCGGGCGGCGCGCTGGGATGGTGGCCCACGGGCGGCCCGCTAGGTTTGTGTCTCGCGGCGGCGCGCTGGGAGCGTGGCCGGCGGCGGCGCGCTGGAAGGTGGCCGGCGGCGGCACGCCTCGGAGGTGGGGAGGAAGGGCGCGCTGGAAGGTGGCCGGCGGCGGCACGCCTCGGCGGTGGTGTTTCTTTTTCGATTTTTTTTATTGCCTCCCATGGGCTGACAAGTGGGACCCACAAGTCAGATTGACTATCAATTCGCGCTTAGTGCAGAAAGTTTGGACATTGCAAACTCAGACCACCAAACTTGCGGTTTTCTGCGATCCCCCGTCAAAGTCGCGGTTTTTCGAAATTGTTGCGTCAAAGTCGCGGTTTTATGCTAACAACTCCCTGAGCACCAAGTCACCCTACTCACACATAGAAACAGGAAATGCATCAAACATATAAAAGTATCAGACATCGGTGGCGACATGGAAAACACCCACAATTTAGAAAGCTTCAGTTCGCCAGCCATGCCATTGTCGGAGCCCAGCCATGGGATCTTGAGTAGACTTCATGCATCACCATATTGATCATATCCACCCCTTTCTCAAGGCTTATTCGTCCTTGGCTTCTCTACAATATTGACCAAGAATTACGTAGGTAGAGATCGCAAGGTACGTATTCTCCGTGGGATCAAACACTCAAAGCCACTTTCCCTTGCAAGGACTGTTTCAGTGTTTCACCAACCACGATCGTGCGCCACAGATGGAACATGTACGACCACGCCCGCTTTATATTAGCATCTTATCACATCGCACAGCCCGGGCCGTCTGATCTCGATCTTCGTAATCCGAGCCGTCCGGTCTCGATCTCCCCGAGATCGGGTGCCTTTAGTTATATCGCCAAGACCGGAAGAACCCTAGCAAGCTCGCATGCAACTCGCAACCACCAGGCTAGGGCTAGCTCTCCCTGCATACACACTACACACAAGCCACCGCGCCATGCAAGGCTTATAAATAGAGGTGTGAGCTCCTCTCACCTTCCTTAAGCCCAAGCGAGACAGCCACTCTCCAACCACTGCTTAAGCTGCTAGAGCTAGCTAATTATCAATACCTCTCTTTCTGTAGAACATAACAAGAGAGAGCTAGCTAGTATATGGGAAGAAAGTCGTCGTTCTTCTGTGCGATATTCAGCTTCTCGAGGAAGTCGTCGAGGCGGCACCACGTCGACGAGGAGAGCGACTGCGAGTGGCCTCCGGCGCCAGGGCTGCGCAAGGTCAGGTCCAGCGACGAGGACTCCGGGTGGTGGGTCGGCGAGCGCGACGTCGACCAGAAGGCCGCCGACTTCATCGCCAGCTTCCACCAGAGGAGCCTCGCCGCCTGAACGCCGGCCATAGCAATAAGTCTATATATCCGGACTCCGGAGCAGCGAGGTAGCGCCTACGTAGCTAGCCTCTCCATGCGCTAGTATTTATGTAGACACATATCAGGTGTGTGTCACTATGCTATGTTATGTGCTACATATATATGTTCTGTGTACGAGTACGTACGTACCGAATAATGCAAGCCGGGGAAGAGAAGAGATGAGATTCTGTAACATAAGCTGTTCGTATACATGAATGAATATGACTTGAAATACATGTGGTTGATTAAGCGTTGTTGTGTGTATATACTCCCTCCGTTCCACAACATAAATTTTTTTATCCTTTTTCCACATTCACATGCATACACATGTATGTAGACACTTTCTAGTGTATGTGTACATTCTTTTTAGTATGAATGTAGACATATATGTGTAAACCTTAAACATCTTACATTATGGAACGGAGGGAGTACATCATATCGAATTATCGATACATAGGTACTGTGCAATTCTGCACATGCATGCATAAATGAATGCGAGAGAACAGTATAAGAAGACTTCAATATGTGTAGTCCTTATATTCTTTGAGTTGTTTGGCTGGTTGATCAATCTGGCCACGTTGGCTGATCCATGATTGTAATTTCGTGATATTATCTTATACTTTACAACTGTTACTTTTTTAATATAAAAGTTGTGTGCATCATCGTGATGGGAGAGGCTGGGGTTATGCTCCCATTTCGAAAAATGTATAAGAAGACTTATTCACATGCGTGATGAAAATTCAAATTATTGCATGTCTACCTTTGAAGTTTGCAAAGGTGGTGTATGATTTATATTTTGCCGATGCAAACATGTTGATTGTGGTACACCGTAGAGGGGTGAATGTGATTTTTTTTTCCCACTATGACAAGAGTGTCTGGTCATGATCAAGATGGGCATACTTCCTTCACACTGAAAAAGTGTAATTTAAGAAATTCAATAAAGCGTACTTCCAAGTTTCAAAAATAAAATAAATCATAACTTCCAAGTTTCAAAAAAATATCCGGAATATTTTTTGTAGGTGCAAGTTTGTTGAATGAAGTAAGTTTATGGAATGTTTGGGAAAAATATGTCTATTTGTGCACTGTAAAAAAACTGCGTACAATTATGTAGTTGATGTTAATATTCTATTTTGATTCTTGTACAAATTTTGTACAACCCTTTAGCTCAAAATTCACAGTCCATGTTCATCCAACAATATGCACATCCAGGACATTTGCACATTTTTCTTGCATCTCTGAGTGTGTTTTTACTTATATCACCGTTTTTTATTTTCAAGGTAATTTTGGCTTTTTTTTCAAATTTTTGGCAATAACAACAACTTACTTCCTATTTGGAGTTTGCATAATAAATTTATCTTTGGGATATAAATTATGTGTACAGGTGCACTGTTTGCAAGGGCAGATATGCAATTGTGTCCCGAGATTCAACGGTCAACAATAGAGTATGTTTTCTCATACATTGTACACTATAGATTATCGTGTTTGGCGGTGTACAATTGCTCTGTGAATTGTGTAGATTCACATCTAAAATAAGAGAACAAGCAAATGGTATGTATACATATAAAGGGTTTTTAGCACAATGGCAAGTGTCTTGTTGTGTTGCGTGTCTTAGATAAGATAAAACCAGAGGCTCGATCTTGATATATAGCCGTTGTTCCTAGGCTTGCAGCCCTTAGAGAATCCACAAAGGTAGAGCAACTCATGGACTCTTGCACTCCTTGCGCCATGTAGAGAATAGTCAACTAACTTTTTTTACAATAGGGTACTGTGCCTTAAGTTATAAACTCCAAATAAATAGTTTGGCATTAAATGTAATGGCGTAAAAGACAGTGAAATCCACTCTCAAGATTCTCTTATTCATAGAGTCTGAATCTTAGGTCAGTTACATTCTATCTCCTTCGCACATCAACAATTATTCTGCATCGCAAGCCGAAGATGTAGATGATATCACTTGACTTGGGCTTTTGCAGATGCCCTGATATATGCTATATTGTGTGTTAGACGTGTCGAGTTCACCTTCTCTAAATTTGGTTTGGTAGTCGGATGGATTATGATAATCATGTTTTGTGTAATTATTTGTTGAATGTTTACCATTTGGTTAGTCCATATTTGCATTTTGGCACTATTTCCCCATAATTCAATACAACACAAGTTCAACACATCACAACTCAATAATATATCTTAATCTTAGATTAAAGCTTACACGTGTTGTTCTTTCTATCGATTCAGTAGTGCGCCCAAATCATGGTAAGTTTTCTAAAGAAATAAATGAGAGAAATTGGTAGATTTATCTCAAATGCATGAGTGATCTCAGTCTATAAATACCCAACTTATATTACTCCACCTTTGTTGAAAATAATATGTAGCTTATGTTGCACAAAATGGGCGTTGTTGCTTCATACTCAAAAAGCATTTTCAAATGACTGTGAATTTATAACCACTGACTAGATATTGTACGAGTTATTATGGCTAAAACATTGATTTAGATAGTCAAAACGTGCCTTATATTTAGACCGCAAGGAGTAGTTTTTTTGTACTTGTGATTCACAATTTACCCTCACATACATCATTGTATCCATGGACGACTGGCAATAATAAGCTTGCACATTGTTTGGTTGTTAAGGGCTTCGTTGACTCAATGAAATTTTCTGATTTTCTTGAAGGATTTTGGATCTGCGGGAATTTTTACTACACATGTGGTTTGATTTGTAAAAAGACTGGAACTTTTAGCATTTTGTTAGGCGACTCCTTTGCACTCTATTCGGGAAGGAAATCTCCACCTACTTAAAATCTCTTGTTATGATCCCTTTGTTTTCTATGTGGTTTCAGACAGTTCTTCGTCCAAATTCTTGAAGTTTTCTGAGCTCAAAAGACATGACACTCCAATGTTTTTTTGTTGTTTTTCTATTAATAGGTTTTGATAATCCTACAAATCAAAGAGGCCCAAAATAATACTACTCACAGTTCTTAACTTGAGTAAGTAGTTGGATTGTACACTAGACTAGATGCACGTGCTTAAACAGCTCGGCTAAGCACATCGATTAGGGCATGCGTTTGGTATGTAATTGCGTCGTTTACATATCGATGCCTGCACTACCGATCGATCCCGGATTTAATGATGAGAGGACATCACTTCAAATGGCGTCTACATGGGGAGAATGATCCCTTAATTTTTTGCTGAGAAAGCAACTCAACTAGAAGGCTACAACTATTCGATCGGCTCATAAAAGTCACTTGTCAGTGCATGCAATACTTTCATCTAGCTTTTCTCTTCTTGTCTCCAAATATTCTTCGTCATCTTACTCGTCTTCATCTATTCCTTATTCTCGTCGATCTCATCTCTCCTCCTTTTCAGTATAATGCTGATACGAGAAGAAACCATGTACTCACGCGTATATTGCTAACCTACATATCTGTGTCTGGATATTCTATGGCAAATATACCAAATTAGAAATATCTTTAGTATTGTACCCTGGCAGTATATATACTATAGCTAGCCCTTCCTCGGTTTTCTAGATACCTTGAGAAAAGTAAAGTAGAAATCATTCATATGGTGCTTATCACTGGTGATGGCATCATGTCATGTCCTAATTCAGTAGCCACTGCAAATTAGAGCGCTAAAGTGACATGACACGAATCACCTTTGCTTGAACGAGTCTCTTCAATTAGTCATTCCTGTAGCTAGTAGCTGCCTGAGTTACAAGCCTCTAAACATGGACCGTACAAGCATTTCCCCAGCTCCTTGCGCAAACACCAACCAGTCTAGGTAAATGTTCAAAGATATTAGGAAGAAACGTATCTGCAAACCTCAAACTCAAAGATTACCAGAGGACTCGTTTCTCCAACTATACTAGCCTTATGAATTTCCAGTGTGTGGCAATCAGCGGGAGTATGACTTGAGCAGGCTACTGCACCAGTTTTGCCAAACCAAGACGGACAGAAAAGTGCCTTAAACAGGAAGGTAAAATTCATTGAGAGCTACAGATGCTAAGAACAAAAGAGCGAAAGCTACAAATCAGTTGGAAAATCCTTTTTTCCATCCCTTTTTAGCCTGCAATTTGATCCCTGGGACAAGCATGTTGAACCAGAATGTGGTCACAACAGCACATAGAGCCCAGAAGAAGGTACTCCAAAGGCAAACCACGCCCTTCATTTCAGTCTATGACAGGTCGGCATCTACATGCCAAAGCTCTCTCTGCTTTCTTTTTCTCTTGCTGGGGAGGAGCAGGAGAAACTTCCCCTGTGCCCAGGGTATATGTCCTGATTCTGCAGCCCTTGCATGGCTTTCCAATTATTAAGGTCATGTCTGTCCGCGTTCCGAACTTGCGACGGGATGTGTGTCTCGGACAGCATGCTGCTTTCCCGGGTCAAGCAGACAGGGTCGTTCTCCGACCAACTGTCAGGGAATCCACTTACTCCTGCACAAGCACGCTTCTTGCCCAATCCTCACTCTTGGAAACCTTAAAGCTCAAGTTAACCAGGCAAATGCTGAAGAAATATGACTACCATGGGGATACCAGCACATTAAAAATTGTCATATTTTAAAGCAAAGAAATCTAGTCCGGATGGTTAATTTACTGAGCAACAGCAGATGCGAATTACATGACCAGAAACGAGGCAAAGGTGTCAAAATTAGCTGAGGACGAGTAATTCTGTCTACTCTAATCTTATAGATTGTTTTGGATCCAACTGCGGCAGAGATTGTGCTAAAATGAGCCAAATGGCAAATTCATGTACATCAGAATTGGGGTGACCTTTGATGGCTGTGTGCATCATTTTGATGCAGAGGCCGGGGATCCGCACCCCCTTATCTAAAAAAAAAAAGAATTGGGGTGACCCTATCTTGTAAACTAATGCAGACTATTATATTAACAATGAGCTACTGAAAAATCAGGTTCAAGTGCTTGTATCAAAAATACGGAGTGCACGGTTGATCAGAGTCCCTAGCAAATTTGTGCACCTTGTATTGCACATTCACATGCTAAGCTGTTGTAATCTGTAGCAGTTTTCTGCGGATCAACTTGCATCAAAATTCACCGAGCAATGCGCCGCAGTCCCTGTCCCACTGAGAGCACAATACCGTCTCCTTCACGGTATAGTTGAATTGCATGTATATTTGCTGCCTTGCAATTGTAACAAATAGCTTGTGCATGGACGATTTTGATACCATTTAAGTTGATGCTTAACTCCTATCTGTATCAGCAAAACAGAAGCAAAAATGGGAAAATAATTACATTGCAACTTCAATTAAGCAAAATTATATGTAGAAACTACCAGAAAACTACATATGCTTTCACAGAACTACAGATGTTGTGATCACTCATATCACAGAACTATAGGCTCAGCAATTTGTGAGTATTTTAGAAAAAACAAATCGTGAGTATGCTACGTGGTCCAAGGTTTTTGTGAAAATGCATAACAATTCACAAAACTGTAGTTTTGATAATATTGGTCCCTAACTTGTAATGTGAATTTGTTTCTAAATCTGTAGTTTTGTGATATATAATTGGAACATAATACCCAGTTGGTGGGTGTAAACTTCCTGAGGCAACTCACCGGTGAGAAAAACATTCTTAACATCAAGCTAAGAGACAGACCAGTGGCGAACAGAAGTCACTGAAAGAAGAGTGTGAACAGTGGTCATGTGAGCCGCATGAGCAAATATCTCGTCGAAGTCGCACCATGCTCCTGCTGAAACCCATGTGTGGCAAGACGCGCCTTGTAGCGCTCAAGAGACGAGTCTTAGCCTTGTAGACTCGCTTGCAAGTGATGGAATGAACAGAGGAAGGAAGAGAAACAAGATCCCACGTGCCGGTGCGCTGAAGGGCAGCAATCTCCTCACCATCGCATGTTGCCATTTTGGATGAAGAATGTCATCATGATATGAAGACGGCTCAAGAAGAACAGCGCCACCGAAACTACATCGGTCAACAGGTGGAGAAGAAGATGCAACACGAGAAGTAGACGGCACATCGGAAGAAGATGGCACATCAGGAGGGGACGCTGGATCATAAGCATTCTGAACTCGTGGACGGACAGTGTAGTGAAAAGGAACATATGGTTAAGAATTGATGGAATCGATCGGGCGTTTGAAATTGAGACCAAAAGTAGAATCTATCTGGAGAGAGAATGAGTTGAGAGTGCGTGGTGGAGAAAACACCTAGTACAATGTTAGGAAATATACAACTTGTATGTCCTGGAGGCCAAGGGTCAGTATATATACACATACATGCGTAGTGAATATGCAGAAAACCCCTACAACGGAGAACCTGCCTGTGGCAGGATGGTTAGGAGGGTGATTGTACCCCCCAGCCCACCAGAGTTCAAACCCCAGGTTTGAGACTGGTGTTTCTCATTTAGGCGGAATATTCTTCAGTGGGAGACGACGTTCCCGTCGACAGCGAGGCGCCTGTGGTGACTTCGTCAATCTCAAGACCCGACCCGCCGGCTCAGTCTTTCGGAGGTGCTCATAGCGGTAGGGTGTGCGTGCGTTCATAGGGGTGAGTGCGTGCACGTGTATGTGAGCGTCTGCGTTGTACCGTGTTTCGCAAACAAAAAAAAATACACAAGAATATAAACTACTCTAAGGCCTTGTTTGTTACAAGTGTTTTTCAGGGAATTGGTGGGGATTATCCCGGTAAAACCCCAAATCCCCACATATCTCCAAAACATCGTTTGGTTCTAGTGTATTTGATATGTTTTATCCCCACTTTTCCCCACAAATCCCCAAACTCTAGTATTTTTCTCAATATACAAAACACTACCCCTACCTAGTGGACTGGGGATAAATGAGGATTTGATGGGATTGGGTGAATGTTGGAGTTTCACACAATCCCTATGTGGATTATCCCCAAAAATCCCCTAATAGCACTAGTAATTTTATGGAAAAATAGATACAATGAAACATCATTTGTTGCTCTATTGGTATAACATTTGCAGGAACATTTGACTTGTTGCAAACTTGAATGTCTTGGTTTAGAAAATATCAGGACGGTGCAGTTCCTTACAATAACTCAATAGCTAAAATGACTATAGGTCCACCATTAAGAAGAATTAAGAGGTCTGCACTAGACGGGATATCTGGAGAAGTTGCTACACACTATTTCACTTTGACAGGTCAAACAATTCTGAAATCATGTTCAGTTGGAGGCGAAACCTATGTCAAGAGTTTTAGGTGTTGAGGTGAGAACTTGTATTTCATACCATCCTCACTAATAGGCTCAACTAGACCTACAATGCACTTGAAATTGGGTAAGGAAACCTCCTTACCTCCAGATCTCAACACAATACCTTACCTCTACCACAATAAATCATTTCCCTGGAAAAAGTGCCAGGATTATTTCAAACTGAGAATCTCTTTCAATACCATGAGAGGTGTCATGAACAAACCAAATGAGTGCATGTTGGTAATGTCCACATGCTTCGTTTAGGAAATATTAGCACATACAGAAAGGATAGTTGAAAGGATAAGTTTATTGTTGATAACTATCGAAATGTACAACTATTAATTAATTCATAACTTTCATTTCGCAGGTCAGCATCAAAGAATAGGTCCGGCACTCAAGATAAACAAAATAATAGCTTCCATAGACCTTTTTAGACAACGGAAGATTTAATTGCTTCCATAGCCCTCGATTCCATTTATGTTTTTGTTTACCATGACATTCAGCAGGCAGGACAGCAAAATGAAACAACATTGGAATTTGGCATGGTGAATCTTGTATCCTTTAGCATATATATCTTTCAGTCCAAAGGTGATCAGCTTGTGAAGCTAATTATAGAATGAACAAAATCAACAAAAGGGACAAAATCTAAGTATACCTTGAAAATTCCCAGTTAGCTTAATGTATGATAACCCATAAGTCCTTGAAAATCATCTGGGTTTAGTGGTTTATATCCAGGTTTAGGTAACCATGGAAATAATTTGGTAAGGCCTTGTCTTTCAGATTCAGGACCCTTTTGTCTACCATTGACCCCGTATTTCTCCCTCTCAATGGCATCCATAATATCCTCCCGAGCCACAGTATCACCACCTGGACAGATCAGGATCATTCTCAGAATCTTGCATTAACATAACTTCTAACTTATCACACATTTCATCAACTTAACAATAAACAAAAAAATCCTAGTAAAGATTTCTAACATGGTGGAATCAAGGAACTGATAGGAGAATGCAATAGTAGCTTTTAGTTTCTACTAATGATCAACAAATATTGCTGTTTACTGCTAAAAACTGACCATTAGATCGCAGGTTTTAACTTTGAAACCTAATTATTTCTTAGTACAGAGATTGTTCAAGTTCGCTTGAATTAAATATCATGTAATAAGCACGAGGAACAATTGACTTGCTATGTAGTTGTATGTATCTGATGATATTGAGATGACTTTAACTTGCCTCTTCGAGCAGCTAGTAGAGCAGCCTCATTAACAATGTTCGCTAGGTCTGCACCAACCAATCCTGGGGTCAAATTAGCAACCAGATCACAAATTATTTCAGATTCCTCTTCCAAAGGAACTTCTCTGAGATGAACAGCCAAAATCTTTCTGCGGCCATCCAAATCAGGCACACCAACAAAAACCTTTCTTGAGAAGCGACCAGGCCGACAAAGAGCAGAATCCAGAGCTTTAGGTCTATTAGTAGCAGCCATGACAATAACTTTCACATCCGAGTCAAAACCATCCATTTCAGTAAGCAGCTGCTCATAGACAAAGCAACAATGTCTTCATCAGTTAATATGATTTGACAAAATAAAAGATAGTAAGAGAGCTAAACCACACCTGATTTAGGGTTTGGTCCCTTTCATCATTAAAACTTCTACCTCTGCTTCCACCCACAGCATCAAGTTCATCAATAAAATGATTGACGGAGCAGCTTCTTTGGCTTCCTTGAACAAATCCCTGACACGGGCTGCTCCTCTTCCAACAAACATTTCGACAAATTCACTAGCTGAAACAGAGAAGAATGGGATTCCAGCCTCCCCTGCAACTGCCTTGGCCAGCAGAGTTTTCCCAGTTCCTGGAGGGCCAGCAAGGAGAACACCCCTAGGTAATCTTGCTCCCAGCTTCTTGTAGTTCAGTGAGCCACGCAAGCAGCTCACTATCTGCATTAGGAAGTTGTCACATTGTACAAAAGTTTATGAATTGTGTAATTTGTATTGATATTCAGTCAACAAAAGTACATAACTAATTCTCGTGTGAAAAATAAAAAAGCAAGATGATGTTTAAAACAAATATAATTCCTAGTATCAGCAAGCTTCAGCAGTAAATACTGCAGAATTGACAGATTGAAGTACTAATTATCATTCTTATCCTAGACTTCCAGTACCTATCATATATGTAATTATGTATTCATATTCCAGACATGCTCCCGTATTTTCTTGAAATGGAGCTTTATAAAATAAAAGCGGAGCAAACATAAGACTAAATATAGGGAACCACGTTGTAGTTCCACAACAATTCAATAAGGTAAGCAGGCTTAAGCGTTGCTGAATGAAACTTTGGTCACATGAATTTCTCATTTTCCAAAGTTCCTCCTCACACCCTTGCAGTTTGCATTTTCAACATAACGCTAAGTTAAGTCAACCCAAGTTTAGTTGGGAAAAATTAGAGTGTATTTGACAAATGCAACGAAATTGCTAACTCTTAGTCAACCGAGGCTTACTAAGTCGACGAGATTACACATTGAACCTTGCTCTAAGACCCATGTAGGTTTTATTTCTATATAGGTATGCATTAAATAATCAAATTCGTTGTCTATTTCTTTTAAAACCATCGAATCAACATCCAGGTGTTAATTCATCAAGCAATCGACTGAGACCCTATGCAGAATTGTGTTGAATATTAAGCCTGATACTGATTGAGATTTTGCGAGCTTGCTATGGCAATGTATTCTATCCTTTCCTATTCCACTCAATGTCTATTGTGTACACAGAAAACAAATCATGAGTAAGCAGTTGAGAAGTCATATTTCACCTCGACAAGCTCCTCCTTGGCTTCATCCACGCCCTGAACATCTTCAAATCCTACTCGCTGCTTCCTGGGCCGTCGCCGCTTGTCCGCACCGCTCCCGGCCGACATCTGCCTCTGTAAGAACCACATCATGGGCAGCAGCGAGAACCAGAGCGTGAGCAGCGTAGTGAGCATGTCCACCAGCAGCCTCCCGCCGGCCTTGGAGCAAACCGGTAGTCCACCCCGCCGTCCCGCATCAGCCCCAGCAGGAAACCCTCGTCGTGCGGCACCCTCCTCGCGTAGTACGGCCACTTGGCGCCGTCTCTGCCGGGTTCGCGCTCTTCGTCGCCGCTGCCGACGTCCTCCTCGGCCTTGCTGAAGTAGATGCGGCGCGAGTCCTCCTCGAACGCGGCGGCGGTCACGGCGCCCGCGCGGAGCCCCGCCAGGAGGTCCGAGTAGGCCACCTCCCGGGCCGGGTTTTTGGGCACCGTGAGCCGCGCGGCGAGGAGGAGAGCCCCCAGGACGACGGACGCGGCAGCGGGAAGCGGCACTCGGCGGAGGGCCCGACGCAACGCGGCCGCGGCGTCGCCCGCGAGCTCCCGCGGCGAGGAGAGCCGCTGGAGTCGCCACCGGAGCACGCGCAGCCGAGGCCTGAGCCGAAGGCGCCGCCGCAGGCCCTTGCGTTGGTCCGCGCGGAGCCCCAAGTCGGCGTCTTTGACCTTGTCCGACTCGCCGACCTTGGCGCGGACCGGGCCCCTCCACCGCAGCCGCAGGCTCGCGCCAAGCACTCCGCCGCAGCAGCAATTGCTCTCGGTGAAGCAGCTCCAAGAGGAAGCGGGTTTCCTGAACCTGTAGCAGACGTGGGGCCGCGGGAGGGACGCAGCGGCAGCGGATAAGGTGGGGAGAGACGCCATGGGAGGTACGACCCGTCTCCTCGCTCAGTTCGTTGCCACCATTCGGTCGGACTCCGCGGGCTGCACGGAAACGAAGGTGCGCGCGAGGTGTTCGATGGAATTGCTCGGAGAAGAAGCAGCTTGGCCTGTCTGAACTCTGAATTGGCGTGGTGCCGGCTTGGCCCGGTGATGATGCGTGGACGGAGAGGAGACGGAGGATGACCGGACAGATTTTTTATCCTGGAATGGGAATCAGTGGCCGTGGGCTTTCGGCTGCCCCATGAGAATGGGCTCTGCTAGTTACAACACGGCCCAAATTGGCCCTAACAATAGAACGGAATGTTTGTCGTGGGCCTTGATAAATCACTCGCGGTATTTTTTTTAAGGGCATTACCGTAGGAAAACCTACGGTGTGGATTTTCTGTTTTCTATTGATAAATCATCAGGACAGTCACTAAAACAATGACCCCCAAAGTACAAGTGACTGCCTAAATACAGGAGGGTACAAGAGGGAGGTGTTCAAGGTGGGTCAAAACCGAACAACAGAAACATGTACATTAAGTAAAGGAATTTCTAGTCCACTCTAGCAAAGGAGACATCAAACTGTCTTTGACTCTGTACTGATGAAGCAAGAGATCACTCTGAAATTTGACCCTCCAAACTCCATGCGAGGCAGGCCGTTCTCTGAAAATAGCATCATTCCGTGATTTCCAAATATTCCATGCCACACAAGCAACAATCTCCATGAAACAGGGACCTGAGAACAACTGGCTAGCTGACAGTAAACGCTGAGTTATAGGCGCCTGATGGTTCCAAGTGATATGAACCGAGTCCCAACAAGTTACAGCGAAGGGGAATTGGAAGAAAAGATGGTCTCTCGTCTCGAGAGCTGAGTTACAGCATAGAACACAATTAGGTCCATCTTCAATGTTCCAGTGCTTACGGATCATCAGATCTTTAGTATTAAGTCGATCATGTATGAGCAACCACATGAACACACGGAGCTTGGGCAGACATTTGGATTTCCACATTGAACTTGTGAGAAAATGAATTTGTAGTAATTAGCAGATGTATAAGAAGCATTACCCCAAGCAAACCTCCTGATATCAATCTCGTCTTGATTGTCCACCCCATTTGTTAACGCAAGTGCTTGTGTTCGTTCATCAAAAGCCTGAACTGAACGAGGGAGAGCGAAGAGATCTGCAGGGTTCTGTGTTCGCGCCATAGCAGCCACCGAAATATCCTCATCCAACACAAACGAGTACAGGTGAGGAAAGGAGTCACAAGAAGCCCATCACCATGCCAATGGTCTTTCCAAAACAGTGTCATCTCGCCATTTCCGACAACAGAGGTGGTGATACTTCTATAAATATTGATGAGGCTGAAAATATCTCTCCACCAAAAAGATCCACGTGAAGTTTGGGCCTGGGAGGGGTGTCACCATATAAGGACCAAACAAGCTTCACCCAAGGGATGTCTGTTTTACAAAAGAATTTATGTAGCTGTTTCAAAAGCAGAGCTGTATTCTGAATTTCCAAATTCTTAATTCCAAGTCCCCCATGTTTCTTTGGTCTGCACACAAGTGACCAAGCTGCTAGAGATTGAGCAGAGCTCACATCATCCTCCTTTGCCCACAGACAATGGCGTCTGCCCCTGTCAAAAAGCTTGAGAATTGTCTTGGGAATTTTCAGAGAACAAAGAAAATGTGTGGGCAGTGAAGCGAGAACTGAATTCACAACTGTTACACGTCCACCATAGTCCAGGAATCTTGCAGTAGCATTCAGTCGTCTCTCTAGATAGTCCACAATCGGAGTTAGATCATTCACAGAAGGCCTTGTAGTTCCAAGAGGAAGTCCAAGGTAGGGGAATGGCATGGCACCAACGGTGCATCCAAAAACCCCAGCTAGATGATCCAGCCTGGTCGACGAAATGTTGATCGGCATCATGCACGTTTTGTCATAGTTGACCTGCAGCCCTGTCGCCGAAGCAAACTGTTGCAGAACTGCAGAACCAATCACTCGTAGTATTATGCATCACATCTGAAACATCAGCTCGAAACTCCCAAACGAATGAAATAAAGACAAAATGAACAGTGGGCAAGGATGACGGTTGAAGCGGATCCATTCCATCCTATGCCTCATAAGTCTGTGCAAACTCGGAGATGTCTTTTACAGCTTTGCTAGAAAAGCTAGCAGCAAGGATGCTCCCAAACCTAGCCAACGGGCCGACACGGTACGACACAAGAACGTTTAGAGCTACGCGGGCACGGCCCATGATGACACGTCTAGTAGGCGGGCCGTGCCGTGCAAGCACACGGGCCTGCCCTAAAGACCCAAGCACGACACAACAGCTAAACGGGCTGGCACGAGCCCGTTTAGCACTCACGGGCCGACACAAGTCGGGCCAGTCCCGTGTGGTTGCATCTTGACCGACGAAATCGCTGTAGACCGGCAACGACAACAGACATTAGAGCATCTCTATGGACATGGTGTTTTGACTCATAGGTTTAGAATTTTAGATGCATCCATTATGAAAATATATTTTAATGTATTTTAAAATGTTAAAATTTTCAAATAAATTTTCTGGATGTACATCTAAACTTTCTATGTCCGCACAAAAAGTTTCGTGAAAAATATATTTCTGTAGGTTGTGTTAAAAAACAAAAAATGTCTCGGTATGGTCATTTTGGAGTACCGGAATCTATCTTTTTTACACAAGCCATAAAAATTATCTTTTTTCATAAATCTTCATGTACGAATATAAAATATACGGTATATACATGAATTTTTGTTTGAATTTTTGACATTTATATATATGATTTTTGGGAAGTGTGTACATCGACACATATGAGTCAAACATATTTCCCCATCTCCATAGTCAAAGTTGCATATTGGAGACTATGATAATGTCCAAAGTGTTATCTACACCTATGTTACAGTCAGTCGCGTGCTTGAAAGATGACGACCTATTTGTGTTGTAGATTTCATTGATGCCTCTGTCATTTTTAATAAAACGGTAATGTCCAAAGTGTTATCTACACCTATGTTACAGTCAGTCGCGTGCTTGAAAGATGACGACCTATTTGTGTTGTAGATTTCATTGATGCCTCTGTCATTTTTAATAAAACGGTTTGCAAAGTTTAATTGGTTTGGCAAAACGTTTTATAAAAAGGGCCGAAGGGAGTGTTACAGACGATAGGTAATAAAACGATGAACAAAAGCAATATCAACACAACGGGGACACGAGATTTTAACGGGGAAAACCCTTCCAAGTTCCAAGATGGAAGAGAAAAAACACGCGCCTACCAGCAAAAATTCACTATATCGGTAGAGGTTACAAACGCCGGAGATTTACAACTTGCGGCTTATCTCAACCGGCGGCTTACAAGATTTATTTATAGTGGTTCTAAATACAGGTCGGTAACGATCCGACAATTCAAGTTGGTAACGATATCCACTCATGGGATCCATGTGATGCTCCTGATGTGGTCCGAGAATTTGGATCACAATAAACAATAAAACAATAAGGAGTACCACCGTTGGAGGAATTTTTATTCCTATCGGTGTGAAGGTCCTCCGTGACAAGAGTTCTTCTGATTACGGCATTTTGAGCATACGGGTGTTTTCGGTTAAGTCAGCCTAGCATTTTTTTTTTTTTTGACAAAAGAGAGGTCTCTATGGGTGTGGAGGTCCTTTGTGACCAGAGTTCTTCTGATCACGACATTTTGAGCATACGGGTGTTTTCGGTTAAGTCAGCCTAGCATATTTTTTTGACAGAAAAGAGGCCTGGCTACAGGGGACCGCAACTGTTTCAGATACTCACAAGGAGAGTAAGTAATGGAGATCCCTTTGAAAGATCCAAGTGCCCTCAAAGATCTGAGGGCTTGTTTGGATTGGAGCCTGGTGGCTCTAAGTTGACGAGGGAATATCTCCCCGGCAATAGTGTCAGAAACAATGCTTGTACGTCACACGTCAGTTGGGAACCCCAAGAGAAAGGTATGATGAGTGCAGCAGTAAGTTTTCCCTCAGTATGAAACCAAGGTTTAATCGATCCAGCAAGAAAACGAGGTTTGCTTCGAAGGTGTTGGTGAAGGAGTGTAGTGCGGCGCAACACCAGGGATTCCGGTGCCAACGTGGAACCTGCACAACACAACCAAATTACTTTGCCCCAACTTAACAGTGAGGTTGTCAATCTCACCGGCTTGCTGAAAACAAAGGGTTAAACGTATCGAATGGAAGATGATGTTTGTTTGCATAAAACAGTAGAGAACAATGATTGCAGTAGATTGTATTTCAGATGTAAAAGAATGGACCGGGTCCACAGTTCACTAGTGGTGTCTCTCCAATAAGATAACTAACATGCTGGGTAAACAAATTACAGCTGGGCAATTGACAATTGATAAGTGCATATAACATGCATGTGTGAGCTGTGGTGTCTACTATGAGATTCATTTGGGCATTACGACAAAGTACATAGACCGCTATCCAGGCTTAGGCTTTTCACTCTTCTTGATCACATAATATCACCCTTCTCGCTTGATCCTTGAAAACTTCCTTCACACCAAACTCAAGACAGTTCTCATTAGAGGGTTAGTGCATAATCAAAAATTCTCATATTCTGTAATGATACAATCAATCCCAAAGCTTCTGGACATTAGCTACAGCCACCAATGCTTTGTGGAGCAAAGAAATCCACACAAACACAGTAAAAGAGCGAATGCAAAACAAAAGGCAGAATCTGTCAAAAACAGAACAGTCTGGAATGACGAATTTTTTCGAGGCACTTAAGTTGCTCAGATGGATCTGGCCTAAAATAATGAAAGTTGCGTACATATCTCAGGAATATGCGTGATTTTTCTCAGAATTTTTTGAATTTTCTACAGGGAGATAAGCTCAAATCCGTGACAGCTAAAAATCTGTCACTGCGCAGAAATCCAAATCTTGCATCAACTTTCAATATAGAACTTTACTTGGCACAACATTGCGATAAAATAAAGATACAAAGGAGTTGCTACAGAAGTAACAAAACTCCTTGACTCAAAGAAAACAAAAATAACAGCAAATAAAAACGATGGGTTGTCTCCCATAAGCGCTTTTCTTTAACGCCTTTCAGCTAGGCGCAGAAAGTGAAAATCAAGTGTTGTCAAGAGAAGAAGCATCAACATCATAACTTGCTCTAACAATAGAGTCAAAAGGTAACTTCATTCTCTTCCTAGGGAAGTGTTCCATACCTTTCTTGAGAGGAAATTGGTACCTTATATTACCTTCTTTCATATCAATGATGGCACCAACAGTTCGAAGAAAAGGTCTTCCCAAAACAATAGGACAAGATGCATTGCATTCAATATCCATAACAATAAAATCAACGGGGACAAGGTTATTGTTTACTGTAATAAAAACATCATTAACTCGCCCCAAAGGTTTCTTCATAGCATTATCAGCGAGAAAAACATCCAAATAACAATGTTCCAAAGGTGGCAAATCAAGAATATCATAAAGCTTCTTGGGCAAAACGAAATACTTGCACCAAGATCACACAAGGCATTGCAATAAAAATCATTCACCTTTACCTTAATGATGGGTTCCCAACCATCTTCTAATTTCCTAGGAATAGAAGCTTTAAGTTTCAACTTCTCCTCCCTAGCTTGCAAAAGAGCATTTGTAATATGCTTTGTAAAAGCCAAATTAATAGTGCTAGCATTGGGACTTCTAGCTAATTTTTGCAAGAACATAATAACTTCAGAGATGTTACAATCATCAAAATCAAAATCATTATTGTCAATGGTGGTGGAACCATTGTCTCCAATAGTTTGAAAAATTTCAGCACTTTTATCAGAAAAAGTTTCAGCAGTTTTAGGCAATTTCAAACGCTTTGCAGAAGTAGTAGAGACATTACCAACACCAATAACATTACCATCAATAGTAGGAGGCTTACTAGCATGTGAAACATTAGCATTACTAGTGGTGGTGATAGTACAAACTCTAACTATACTATTCTCTTTTTCAAGTTCTTCCTCTTTTTCCCACCTAGCATGCAATTCAGCCAACATCCTAATATTATTATCAATTCGAACTTGGATGGCATTTGCTGTAGCAAATGACTTAATATCTTTAACTTCATTAGGCATAACTTTCAGTTTTAGAATTTCAACATCATGAGCAAGACTATCAACTTTAGAGACAAGATCATCAATTTTTTCAAACTTTTCCTCAACAGTTTTATTGAAAGCTTTTTGTGTGCTAATAAATTCTTTAAGCATAGCTTCAAGATCAGAGGACACACTTCTATTGTTGCTGTAGGAATTACCATAAGAATTGCCATAACCATTTGAAGGATAAGGCTTATAATTGTTGCTACCAAAATTATTCCTATAAGCATTGTTGTTGAAGTTGTTGTTTTTAATGAAGTTTACATCAACATGCTCTTCTTGAGCAACCAATGAAGCTAAAGGAACATTATTAGGATCAACATGAGATCTACCATTCACAAGCATAGACATAATAGCATCAATCTTATCACTCAAAGAGGAGGTTTCTTCAACAGAATTTACCTTCTTACCTTGAGGAGCTCTTTCGGTGTGCCATTCGGAATAGTTGATCATCATATCATCAAGTAGCTTTGTTGCTGCACCTAAAGTGATGGACATAAAGGTTCCTCCAGAGGCTGAATCCAATAAGTTCCTTGAGGAAAAATTTAATCCTGCATAAAAGGTTTGGATGATCATCCAAGTAGTCAGTCCATGAGTGGGACAATTCTTCACCAAAGATTTCATTCTTTCCCAAGCTTGAGCAACATGTTCATTATCAAGTTGTTTAAAATTCATAATGCTACTTCTCAAGGATATAATCTTAGCAGGAGGATAATATTTCCCTATGAAAGCATCTTTGCATTTTGTCCAAGAATTAATACTATTTCTAGGCAAAGAAAGCAACCATTCTTTAGCTCTTCCTCTCAAGGAGAAAGGAAAAAGTTTCAGTTTTATAATATCCCCATCCATATCCTTATACTTTTGCATTTCACAAAGTTCAACAAAGTTATTAAGATGGGCAGCAGCATCATCAGTACTAACACCAGAAAATTGCTCTTTCATAACAAGATTTAATAGAGCAGGTTTAATTTCATAAAATTCTGCTTAGAAGCAGGTGGAGCAATAGGAGTGCATATGAAATCATTGTTGTTTGTGCTAGTGAAGTCACACAACTTAGTGTTCTCAGGAGTACTCATTTTGAAAAACAAAATCAAACTGAATTAAACAAGTAACTAATTTTTTTGTGTTTTTGATAAAGAGAGCAAACAAGACTAAATAAAAATAAACTAAGCAAGACAAATAACAAAGTAAAGAGATTGGGTGTGAGAGACTCCCCTTGCAGAAGCAATTCGGTTTTCCCCGGCAACGGCGCCAGAAAACGTGTTGGTGGCTCTAAGTTGACGAGGGAATATCTCCCCGGCAATAGTGCCAGAAACAATGCTTGTACGTCACACGTCAGTTGGGAACCCCAAGAGGAAGGTATGATGAGTGCAGCAGTAAGTTTTCCCTCAGTATGAAACCAAGGTTTAATCGAACCAGTAGGAAAACGAGGTTTGCTTCGAAGGTGTTGGTGAAGGAGTGTAGTGCGGCGCAACACCAGGGATTCCGGTGCCAACGTGGAACCTGCACAACACAATCAAATTACTTTGCCCCAACTTAACAGTGAGGTTGTCAATCTCACCGGCTTGCTGAAAACAAAGGGTTAAACGTATCGAATGGAAGATGATGTTTGTTTGCATAAAACAGTAGAGAACAATGATTGCAGTAGATTGTATTTCAGATGTAAAAGAATGGACCGGGGTCCACAGTTCACTAGTGGTGTCTCTCCAATAAGATAACTAACATGCTGGGTAAACAAATTACAGCTGGGCAATTGACAATTGATAAGTGCATATAACATGCATGTGTGAGCTGTGGTGTCTACTATGAGATTCATTTGGGCATTACGACAAAGTACATAGACCGCTATCCAGCATGCATCTATGCCTAAATAGTCCACTTTCCGGTTAACATCCGTACCCCTTCCAGTATTAAGTTGCAAGCAACAGACAATTGCATTAAGTAATGTGCGTAATGTAAACAATACATTCATCCTTGAATAAAGCATTGCTGTTTTACCCCTAGTGGCAACAACACATCTACAACCTTAGAACTTGCTGTCACTATCCCAGGTTAAATAGAGGTTGAACCCAACTATCATGCATAAATACCCCCTCTTGGAGTTACAAGTATTCACTTGGCCAAGGCTTCAACAAGTAACGGAGAGCATGCAAGATCACAAATGACATAGACATGATAATATAATATTCAGCTCCACATAGGTATCAATATAAGTCAGATCCCAGCAAACACAACATGTAGCATTACAATAAGATGATCTTGATCATGATAGGCAGCTCACAAGATCTAAACATGATGGCACAAGTGGAGAAGACAACCATCTAGCTACTGCTATGGACCCATAGTCCAAGGATGAACTACTCACGCATCACTCCGGAGGCGGGCATGGCGATGTAGAGCCCTCCGGTGATGATTCCCCTCTCCGGCAGGGTGCCGGGAAGAGCTTCAGAACCCCCCGAGTTAGGGTTGACGACGGCGGCGGCAGCGAATATGTTCTGGATGAAAGGCTCGGTGTTTTAGGGTTTTCGCGTCTCGGGGAATAAATAGGCGAAGGGGCGATGTCGGCGGACCCCCGAGGGGCCCAAACCACAGGCAGGCGCGGCTGGGCCCACTGCCGCGCCACCTGGTGGTTTGGCCACCTCGTGGCTCTTCGTCTCTCCTTCGGACTCCGTGTACGTGCTGGAAAAATAGGGACTGGCCTTTTGTTTCGTGCAATTCCGAGAATATTTCCAGAAGTAACTTTCTGAAACCAAAAACAGCAGAAAACAGGGAACTGGCACTGTGGCATCTTGTTAATAGGTTAGTCCCAGAAAATGCATAAAAGTGATACGAAGTGTATATAAAACATGTAGCAAATGGTATAATATAAGCATGGAACAGCAGAAATTATGGATACGTTGGAGACGTATCAGAGCCCTGGACTGCCCATCCAAAATATTGGTCATTGACCATGCTTTCTTGCCCGTTGGATGGCTACCAAATATTTGGCGTGCCCATCCTGCCTCAGCTCCTCTAGTTGATTTCTGCGCCAATTATTTGGCAATGTGCTGGCGCCCGAATCCTTTGCCAATTATTTGGCTCACCCTGGTTTGGTGGGGCTAGCACAGGCATAAACCAACCAAGCCCTAAATGTAGGGGCCTGTTTGGTTACCCGCGTCATTTTTAGCCTACTTGCATATGTGGCTCGCCGGGGTCTGGTCCTGTAAAAAAGAGACAAAAATCATGTTCTGCATCTCATTTGGTTATCCACAAAGAGGTAGCCAGGCCCGTTTCGCCTGATACGAGTTTTTAATTCCTGGTTTACATCTGTGTTTCGTGTAGTCTAACCTCAAGATCTACTCGCATATGTCTGCCGAAATAGAAAAGATCGAGATGAACGTGCTCGTGAAAGGATTTTTCAAAACTTTAACCGAGTGCGATGAATTTGACAAAATTCATCTAAAAAAGTTCCGAAAGTCAGTTCGAAATTGGCAAGTTATGGTCGATGAAACCTAAAACCGAGTACGGAAATGGAACCTACTCATCGAAGCACACATATTTCGTGTAAACAATTTTTTGAATCGAAGTATATTTGTATAGATCATAGAGCAAGTCAAAAATCAAAAAGGGAAAAAAGAATATTGGGCGTCCTTCGGCTGGTGGCTGCGGACGAGGACCAGCCGTGGAAGCGTGCTGCTTGCCGGACGCCGGCGTGCTCGCACGGAGGCCTGCTGGTCCACGCAGGCCGGCTGCTGGCCTGGTGTATTCGACAGAGGCAGGCTGCTCCACCGACGCGCTCCCTCGCGCTAGCACCACGACGGCAAGTACGCTGGGCCGTGGCGCCAGTAGTTTTCTTCGCCCCCGCCTCCGCCCTAGGCCACCCTGAAGGAGACTAGGGACTGCGGGATGGTGGCTCTGAAGAAACGGCCGAGCCTGCCCCAATGTGTTTTGGAGTTTGCACCTGTGTAACAAGGTGGAATCGGGGCAACCCACAAAGGCACGTTTTTGCACCCGGCGGGTGTGACCGGCCTGCACTACCTAGGAAACCAAACACGCACGAAGAGAACAAACTACTACTCCCTCCGTTCATAAAAGGATGTCTCAACCTAGCTCAAATTTGGACTAGGTTGAGACATCTTTTTGTGAACGGAGGGAGTAGTAAATTTTCATCGCAATATAGTGTAAATTTCGAAGCAACAGAGTAGATTACTACAGCTAAAAAAAATAGAGAGTATGGATGTAATCTTGGTAAATTAAGTCTTCGTAAAATATGACTATAAAATCACTCGTTCGACAAGCAATCTTGGAAAATCATGAACCGGTATCACACAAATCAACTACTCCTTCCGTTCACAAAAGGATGTCTTAATCTTTTCTAGATTTGTATATATATGTAGACATAATTTAGTGTGTAGATACATTCAAATTTAGATAAAGTTGAGACATCCTTTTATGAACGGAGGGAGTAAAACAGAATCTTAGCCCCAACACCAACGTATATTCCACGGCAGCAGTGCATCGGACATGGGCGAGTACACGGCCGGCGGCAAGCACACGTGACGGAGTCGGAGTTGCAGCAGGGTGGGAGCATCATATTTCGTCCATGAGCTTTTTGAAGGCGTCCATGGCGGAGGCCGGCAGGCCGAGCAGGACGTTAATGCTCTTCCTCTCCTTGCCGTGCGCTAGGAAGAGTATGACCTCCTTCTCCGGCAGCATGACGGGCCCGGACATGGCCGGCTCTCCCCAGCCGAAGTCGGCGCCGTCGAATGCGAGCCTAGACCACGTCGTGATGAGTAGCGTCGACGCCAGCGACGGCCGCGCGCGCGTCGCCTCGAAGTAGTCCACCGCCGACCGCATGTACTCGTCCGTCACCATCCGCACGGCCTCCTGCACCATCCCCGCGGCGCGCGAGACCGGTGCCGCCAGCAGGTCACCAGCCGCCGCCATGGCGTTCGTCAGCACGATGCCGTTCCCGAAGTAGCCCTTCGGGAGCGGAGGCACGAAGCGGCGGCGCCCGTCCACGGCGAACAGCAGCTTCGTCTGCTGCTCCGGCGCGAGCCCTAGCGCGGCGGTGCGCGCGCGCCAGACGAGGCCGGAGAGCGCCTCGAAGGTGGTGCAGCTCTCGAGCTCGCCATCGGCGAGGGCGAGGGCGCGGACGCGCTCAAGCCTGTCCGGGTCGAAGCTGAAGGAGCGGTACATCAGCTCCTGCCCGCCGTACAGCGCTGCCATTCCCGAGACGTCGGTGATCTCGTCGAACTCGCGGTGCGGGAAGGAGATGACCGGAGGGTCGCGCGCGCGGAGAACGGTGCGGTCTAGGAACGGGGGCACAGTGAGCTCCGCGGCGCCGCGCGCCATCTCGGCCCAAGAGTTGACGAACTCCATGGCGCCTAGGCCGTCGAACATGCAGTGGTTCATGGCCAGGCCGAGGCTGAAGCCGCCACACTTGAACCTGGTCACCTGCGAGTTGAATTGGCCACCGGTCAATAAAATAAATTCCCCGACTAACTCAATTACTCCTACTACACAGTTCAACTGTTCAAGTTCATTAAATTTTCAGCAGATGGGTTTTGACTATTTTGAGTGTTGGATGTATCGAGGTTAACAACTAATTCGGTGCATAATTGACCTTGATGTGAGATTTGGACCCTAGCTACTGGTACTACATGCTGGATGATTGGATTACTTAGTGAATGACATGTAGTTGTCATGAGGTAGCTAGAAGAAAAATGGATGGTATGGTTTGGTTGATGTATAGAACCGTAGAAGTAGTTGGCCTAACTATGATGGAACAAAACATATTCAGGTTTTAAAATTCTCCAATGTTCATCAAAGTAACACATACTACGTGATGAACACTGTTAGTACTACTGTACCACTACTAGGAATATTATCTTTAACTGCAGCATTGAATTTTCATTCTTTTCAAACCCTGGTCAAGTCCATCTAACTGCCCCCGAACCAATGCCAACTTCAGTTATTGAACTCACGAGCGTTCCAGGCTAGTGCAATGGAAACGCAGTAAACCCGAGAGAGGGCATACGTCAATACGTGCATCCATAAAACTTTATCTTCTCCCTTTCACCAAAAGGGCGCGATGCACCATGGACCAGGCCGCAATTAAACGCGCAGCTCAGGGCAACCCAACCGGCCATCCGCCTCGGGCACCGGAAAGCGCACCAAAAGGATGCAACGAGTCATGGAGGGCGACGCTCAGGCGCAGTAAATGCCTGAGCGCGTGTGTGCGTCGTGGCGTACCTGCGCCGTCATGGGCGGCATCTCGAGGATGTTCTTGGCGCCGGGGACGGAGTACACGAGCTGGCCCAGCGCGGCGGGGTCCGGGGTGGCGAGGTCGCCGATGTCGGCCAGGTCGCAGCCGGCGTCGGCCTCCACGAAGGGGACGCCCTCGCCGGTGCACTCCACGGTGAGCTTCATCTCCGGGCTGATGCCCAGGCGGCCAGCGAGCGGATGGTAGTGCACGAGCACGCGGGCCAGCGCGGCGCGGAGCGCGTCCGCGGCGCCCTCGTGGCCGCGGCCCGACGGGCACTTGAAGCAGTACACGGTCTGCACGATCACCGCGATGTTCTGGTCCAGGTTGGACAGGTAGTACCGCTCCCCTGTCGGCGTCGCCGCCGCCGGCGGCACCAGCGTCGGCTCCCCGCGCTTCACCGACATCAGCTGCGGCGCCTTGCCGTCCGCCACGGCCACGCCGTTATGCTTCGCCTCCGCAACCTGCACGCACGGCGTGACGCAACAACCAAATGTCACAGCACATATACATGCTTATGTAATCAGCACGGAGCAGTTAAGATGGCGTTGCACACTCACCATTTTGATGATGTCTCCGTGTATCGATGACAGAGAGAAAGAAGCGAGAGATTTGATGTGTTGACGGCGAAAAACAGAGAGGGTAGAGTGGGGTTTGTGTGCTTTGAAGAGACGGGGTTGTGGCAGAGTGTTTATATAGGGAAGGGGAGCTTGCTTCAGGTTGTCAAGGTTAGGAGGCGGTGGGTGATGCTGCAAGTCCAGAACGGTTGGGGTTGGAGGGGTAGCATAACAACCAATTTTGTTTTGCCTGTGGATTTCAATTGATCAACTAATTTGAACCGGAGAATCTGGACAAAGGCAACACTATTTGTTCTTTTTAATCAGGTTGTGCTCCTACCATCATGTGAAGTTATTTCAATACAACAGCATGACTCCTGGAAATTTTTGTTAAGATCGATTTTTAATGAAAACTAGGCGAGCTGCCACCACGCGTCTCAAGAAGTTTAATAGTTATGTATGTATTTGTGAATAATCAGTCATAAGTAGAAACTGGAAACACAACATCACACCAATGACTCCTTGCTCTTTCATTTGTGGAGAAGGATCATATAAAATGAGTCTCTATGCTTCTTTCCATTAAAGAATCTCTATTTTCTTGTGTCTCATCATGCCTAGTCTTTGAAGAGATTGTGGGGATTGGCCATGGTGTGATGAAATATTGCTTGAAGAACCTCCTGTCAAGTATACATCCTGCGGCAAAAAAAATCGAAATGGGTCATATCCCAGCCTCTGCATCAAACTGATGCATATGGCCACATCCTGCGGCAAATGGTGACGACACATCATCACATTGGCATAAAGACATCTATTCACAAAGTCTCTTGGCAGCGCAAAATGTATGTATAGCATCCACTATCCCTTGGTTATCTGCTTGAGTTGTCATATATACGTACCTTTTTAAGCTTTCCCTTCAGTTGT
Organism: Poa pratensis; assembly: GCA_947311845.1. Lineage (NCBI taxonomy): Eukaryota > Viridiplantae > Streptophyta > Magnoliopsida > Poales > Poaceae > Poa > Poa pratensis. The sequence continues at coordinate 74,615,586 of CAMZMU010000107.1, read as the reverse complement.
TTGGAACTATTGACATGTACTTGTTGTGCGCAAAATCTAGTTGCTAAATAGATACCATTGACTATTTTTTTCGGAATATGCCATGTAAAACGTATCATGCTCATAGAAAAAGAAGGCTAAATGGTCGGTACAACGCCAAGAATTGCTACAAGGGTGAAGAAACCGCTCCTGCAGACAGCTCTGTTTGAGTACCAATTGGGTGGATTTTTTTAAAATGAATTTCTAGGACAGACCATGCCACACATTTTACAACTCAAATCAAAATTAACCGCACAATGGAGATTCTTCTTGCATTATCTCCTGCGACATACGTGAGAGGCGAGACACAAAGCCCCCGCATCATGACAGACGCCGTTGGGGGTTGGTGCGCCAAAGGGAAAACCCTAAACGAACATGACTCCATTTCGAGAATTTAAATATTTTTGCAAACAGTACAGATAAATTTAAACATCATGATTAAAAAATATTAAAAACATAGCTCAAACACAACTAATTAACACATACTACAAATACTACATAGTTCTACTATTCATTGTTCAAACACAACTAATTAAACATTAATTAAGCATACTTCACTGGCCAGAACATCTACTCCGAGTACGAATCGAGCACTATAGGATCGTTGGCTTCTCTCTTGCACATACCATACATCGAAATAGTGTCGAGGATCTTCTTCTTCCTCCCTCGTCTGTCATAGCCAAAACTCACCGGATGTCGGTGGCGAACACAGTGGTGGCGGATCGACCTTTTCGTCTTTGACCTCCTCTATCAACTCCTCTCAACCAAGGACATCATTATCCACCTCCATCTCTGACTCGTAGATGGCGGTGGCCAAGCCTGACCACTTGATGTCCTCCACGATGGCGGTCATGGTAGCTTTGGCGCATCTACGACGTCGCTCACGAGCACCCCATCGTGTCAGACGCTCCGTTGAAAATCAAGAGCCTCGATTGTATTTGTGCTTAAACTCGATGTTCGTCCCAGTAAGAGGAATCAGGGGCATAGAATGGCTCCATCCGTCTCGCTAGAATCATGAGCTCCCCGTGCATGATATGGCAATCTTGTGGAGGGGGGGGGGGGGGGGGGGTGTACGCACTTCCCTTGATGTCAAGTGTGACACATTGATGTTGCGGAATGAGCTAGCCTCTACGTCGTGTGATAGAGTGGGTGCGGCTCGCCGGTGCGATGAGTGCGGCTTAGTCTAATATACACAATGATGGAAGCCGGAGAGGAACGACGGTGCAAGCTTGAGAGACGGCAACACGGTGAGCCTGGCAGCACGACCGAGTGTGCGGATAGGGATTGGCGTGGGGGTAGGTGTGGGAGGGGCTAAAAAAAGAACCACACACAATAGCTTCCAAGTGGGGCTCACAACTAACGGGGCTGGCTTGAGGTGTCCGAATATGTCCAGACACGTCCGCCATGTCGGAGGAGGCCCACCGTTAGTGGTGGACCCTTGGCTGAAAGTGACGGGCGAATCTTTAAACGCCCCCATCTACCACACCTATCACGTTCATCTATATCCATCAACTGGAGATGTTGCACCGCTCTCTAAATCCCAATGCCTCCTACCTATCTCCGACCATGACACCTTTTCGGCCGCGTCTTAGATCAGTCGCGACAGCCACCTCCACCGCCCCCTAGGATTTTGAGGCAGGACGTGGAGGTCGACTCGAGTTGTGCCGGATTTAGCCGCGCACGCGTGGACACGATGACAACTACAAGCTGGTTGCCGTCGTACCGTTGCTCCCGAAAAAGGTGCCACCTCGACCAACGAGGGAGCCCATGACGCTGCCACACGCGCCACCGAGGTCACAAATGCTAGAAAGACTTGCCCGCAACACTATGGGCAGACCCCAGTACGTGTCGAAGTCCTCGCTTGGGACGAGTTGTTCCGGAGGAGCAAGAAGCGTAGTCGATGCACTGAGCAAGAATGGTGGAACGAGATCGAGTGACGTCGACTATGGGCCCAAGCCTCTACCGTCCTGGCGAACATCGTCCCCGCACGAGGTGATATCGCGCGTGTCGGAGACGCTAGCCCATTATAGGCTCTAGCAGTTAGTTTTTTTCCTTTTTCTTTTTTTTTCGTCTTTCTTCTATGTTTTTATTTTTCCTTTTTTCTTTTTCTTTTTGTTATTTCTTTCTTTTTATTTTTCTTTCTTTTTGTGTTCATTTTTCAAAAATGTTTCAGATTTAAAAAATGTTCAGATTCGAAAAATGTTCAAAATTAAAAAATGTTCATAATTGAAATTTTTCATTTTTAAAATGTTCAAATTTAAAAATTGTTCAGATTTGAAAATTGTTCAAAATTTTAAAAGTGTTCAATTTTGAAAATTGTTCATTTTGAAAAAGTTCAGATTTGAAAAATATTCATTTTGAAAATATTTCATAATGAAAATTATTCATTTTGAAAAATATTCAAATTTGAAAATTGTATATTTCTTTTTATTGTTTACTTAAAAACATAAAAGAAAAGTAAAAAAGATGAAAAATAACACTTACCGGTTACCGGAAAATGGGCCTGGCCCCTTCCGTCCGCGTAGCGCTCTGTATAGGCGCTCCCCAGCACGAGTGCACGACGTTGAGTGAACAAACATGGACGTTTATTATTTATTTTTTTGAGGGGATGTACGTTTGTTAAAAGGCGGCCACAGGCCATGTAGGTCTCAGGCCATTTATTCGTGGTGCGTGCCGGGCTGGGCCGGCCGGATGGCCAGCACTGGCTTTCTCTCACTTCCCACACTCGAGTCGAGGCTGGGGACAGTCATCTCATCAAGCAGGGGTGCCTAGGCTGTGTAGGCCTGTAGCGGTTTTCAGTGTCAGATTAATCAGGTCTAGCGAGAGAGGATGGTGAAGGCCATGGCGGGTTGCCCGGCGAAGATGGGGTTTCGGATGCCGGCGGAGTGGGAGCCGCACGAGCAGTGCTAGATGGGCTGGCCCGTACGTACTCATCCCTCCCTTCTCCTCCATCTTCTATTTGTTTGGATTCTCCGCGACCACACATCCCCGCCCTGTTCTTCGCTTTAGTCTATCCTAACTTCGCAATAGAACTCTGTTTTTTTTCTTTCCCTTATGTAGTACTGAGAAATGACATGGCGCCTGTGGTGGATTTTAGCGCGTCTTTGTGAGAATCGTGAAGGGAGTGTCTGATTTTGAGCGAACTATGTTTGTCCTGGCTAGAGAAATGTTTGGTTTGTGAGATTAGTGAGGCTTGTTCGGTTCGGCGGTGGCGGTCTGTCCTCAACTCCTCATCCTTAGCTTCTGCTGTTCTTTCTTGCCGCAGCCGTCTTGGCCCCGGCAGTTGTTTGCGCATCCACGAGATTCATCTCGGGCGTGAATTTGTTAAAGAACTGAAGAACAAATATATTCTCACAAACAAAATTCAGATTGACACACTAGGATGAACTACCTTTTAGTCACCGACATGTGGGTCCTAGGGGCACATGGCATTGGGCCAAAGGGTGGTAAACAATGTGTTTTTTTTTTCCATCAAATAGTTTGATTGATGATCCGTGGTAGGTGCACTTGGCAGCAACCAGCAGGAACAATTGTTAAGTCGGACTGTCGGAGTATTCAATATTGAATTAGGTGTCAGCTTTGTCTAGTGGAATCTTTGAACCCGGGCAGTACTATATTCTTAATTTCTAGGCCGGTCACGGGATTATCCAAAATCTATCAATTCAACCCCCAAGCACATCGATTATCTTTCAGGTAGATAAACTGTTCCAATGACGACACACTAAGGTGATCGCCTCTTCTCAACTCAGGTGATCGCCTCTTCTCAACTCAGGTGATCTTACCACCTCATTTCAACACACAGAGCACAAAGTGACAACACACTGAACATAATATACAGATGACCTTAGCATCATAAGTCATCAGGGCTACTGAACCCATCTGATACAAAAGGCACAGTAAGTTCAAAAGCAGTTCACCACATCTAGCAGACTAAGATCGATGACTACTATACACCCTGGTCATCAACATGCATACTAAGATCATGGAGCTAATAAACCCCTTGATCACCATCAGTTCACCGAATGACACAAATACTAGCAGAACGGTGAAGGGTGCTCAGGACCAGATCAACACTCTTCTTAGAGGAAGTGTCGCTAGGTCTCATCTTGTACCCCTTATCCCCGACCTTGAACACCAGGAAGTCGTTCACCCTGAGGCAATGGGCCTTTGCAAACTCAGGTAAGGACACCCTTTGATGACCCCGCAGGCGAAGTCAGCAATATGCACGAACCACTCGAAGTGAACCTGGGAATTAAGCCTTTCACACAAGGATTAAACTCCTTAGGGGTGACGAGCACGTAAATTACCAATGTACTGCATCATCATCCCAAGCATAACAGAACAATGCATCTTCTAAATTACCATTGCATTGCATCATCATCCCACATAACCCAAAATGCATCATATAAATTACCAATGCACTGTATCGTCATCATCAAGCATAACAACACATTGCATAATCTTAATTATCAATGCACTACATTATCATATCCTGAGACCTGAGTGAGTGCAACATGTACTTTCCTATTTTTTCTGGTGGAGTTCCTTTTTATTTCCTTTTTGTGGGAACATTTGTCATTTGTTTTTCCTTCACTTGCTTTTATGGTTGAATAATGAATATGTATTAGAAGTATCCTCTCAGTCGTGTGATCATGTGTACAATCTTTCATTCGTTGAAAGAACAATGCCTTTTTTTTCAAATGAAAGAACAGTGGATTGTTGTGATAGTTTCTAGAAAAAATCTTTGTAGTTTCCTTATGTCATTGTATCCTCCTCAGCGTGCCTTGAATAATTTAAAGTGCAGCATCGTAATAGATATTGCCACTTCTTTGAATCTTAGGAGCGTCCAGACAACTGGCGGGAGCATGCTGGTCCAGCTCGAATAGCATTTGCTAGAAATGCAATTGACATATCAAAATTTGAGCCCGTCACCATTTGTGCAAGTGCCGAACAGGTGACGCGCTTCACATGAACTATACTGTAAACTGATGCATGATCATGTGCGACACAACATTTTTTTTTTACTTGTACACAACAGTATTCAATTCCACATTTTTGTCTCTCGCAGTATCCTCATGTCCACGAGCTGATGCAACACCAGCCGAACATCAGGGTGGTCGAGATGAGCATGAATGGTAGCTTAAATTTTCTTGTATCCTTTTCTTATTCTGATTCCAAGTCAAGTATCTGGGGTTGCTAACGGTATGCCTGGTCTTTAGTTTATTATCCGTAAAGGCGGATCAGACAAAGGACTCACAGAGCATACAATAGCGGGAATTGATTGGGAATTTAACGCCTGGGGAGGTATGTTGTTAGGTTGAAGTATGTATATGTATATCTATTCAGTACTTTAGATGATCTAGTATGTACCCATGTCAATGTCTCAGTAGCAACTTGCAAACGGTTCCATAGTTTTTTATAAAAGCAAGAGAGGGCCTGGTTTGCACTAGCAAAGCATAGAAGAACTTTACTTCTTTCTAGAGCAAGGATTTCATGACTTCACAAGTCAATGTATAATCACCTTCACTGCATGATAATGGAGCAAGTTCTGATCCTACTATCCTGCAGGAGTCAGTGGTGGTTGCTATGATGATTGGAGTCTTGACAGAGACGTTGCCAAGAAAGTAAAGAATGAATCCCACTGAAAAACAAACGGTTTATTTTGTCCCTTTTTGTACTTAAATTTCTTCCCATTCTTGCAAATAATTTTTAGATAATAGAGATTGAGAGGATCCCGAGGTTTCCACATACAATGGTTCTTGAGGGTGGAAGCATTCATGTAGACGGAGAAGGTGCTTGTCACATAATTGTTGATCAATTTCTGTGTTTTGGTTGTTTTGCTAACAATGTTGTCATATGGAAAAAGGTACATGCATTACAACGGAAGAATGCTTGTTAAATCCTAACAGAAACCCGCACATGAGTAAACAAGATATAGAGAATGAGCTGAAGAATTTTCTTGGAGTCACAAAGATCATTTGGATACCTCTGGGCCTTTACGGTAACAATATAACTATTTTGCCGCTTAAAGTTTTAAAACAGCAATCGTTGTGCTATTTTATTAACAATGTTGTAACGATTTTCCAGGTGACGAGGATACAAATGGACATGTTGACAGTTTATGCTGTTTCATTAGACCCGGTGTGATCCTCTTGGCATGGACTGATGATGAGAATGACCCACAGTACGAAATATCGGTTAAGGCACTATCAACTCTCACTCAGGCTGTCGATGCGAAAGGGCGGCAAATAGAGGTGGTAAAGATCCACGTGCCAGGGCCTCTATACGTCACAGAAGAAGAGGGGGATGGTATTGATGCAACGGTCAGTATTGGTACTACAGCTATTCTGGGTTGATCATGGATCCATTGCAACACTGATTTCTTAGATCGGACCTGTTATCAGGGGCATGCTGTACTGAGGGAACCAGGCAAGAGACGCCTGCCTCATATGTGAACTTCTACCCAACGAATGGCGGGATCATAGCACCGGCTTTCGGCGATAAGCAGCGGGATAACGAAGCGCGTGAGGTTCTCCGGAAGGCGTTTCCTGATCATGAGGTTAGTTTTACTTCTCCTGTCAGCTTGCGCGGCTGAAGCATGCAATGACTGTTTATCTGAAGAGAGCCGTGAACTGTTGGCTACAGATTGTGATGGTGGAAGGCGCAAGGGAGATCGTGCTGGGAGGTGGAAACATACACTGCATCACGCAGCAGCAGCCAGCGATGCCCCGCATAGATGAATGGCGAGGAAAGACGACCATGATCTGAACTGCGATGGCCATCCAATCTTTTATTTGTAGACTGCGTGTGGCGAGTTAGAGAAAGAAATGCATCCTTCTTTTTCTCTGTTTATTAGTTTCTTTTCGTTTTTTTCTCTCAGATTAGGATTTGTACTCGTTACTCCTTCTTTCTACTCTAATTAATGAAAGCAGCGCTGTCTGCATTTCGTCAAAAAAAAAAAAAAGGAAATGCATCCTGAATACATTAGGAGTATTGATAATTGTACGTGTATCAAAGGCCCACAGCGTCTTGCGGGCCAATAGGATCATTGGAGAATAATCCGATTGTAACTGTTTGTTATGTACATTCTGTTTTGCGCTTGATGCACAGTAATGCATATCTACACTAGTTGTATCATATGAGTATGAAAAGAAGAGACCTACGCAGGTGCTTCTCCTCTGCCGCCCGCCTCACCTCGTCATATCGGTGAGACTCACTAACCCCCCTTTTTTTTGCATTTTCCTTAAACCACATCGCAGTGGCTAATTTTTTTTTAATAATACATTTTTTTACAGAAATTTGATAAATATTACGCATTTTGCATAAATTACACAAATAATACGGCCTCGGCCCAGGCTAAGCCGACAGGCACTAATCGCCCCAGGCCTGGCCGATTAGTACTAATCGGCCCAGGCCTGGCCGATAAGTGCCCACTGGGCTAGCCCAGCCGTACCCTGATTAGTACCTTATCGGCCAGGCCTGGGCCGATTAGTACCTTATCGGCCAGGCCTGGGCCGATTAGTGCCTGTCGGCTTAGCCTGGGCCGAGGCCGTATTATTTCTGAAAATTTGTGATTTTGCGTAATATTTTTTGAATTTAATTAAAAAACGTATTATTAAAAAAAAATTAGCATTGCAGTGTGCCCCACTATTTGGTCACTTCAACCCATGGCCTCTTCATTTCCTCTGTACTCAATAAAGTTGAACCTTCATAGGTGGCACTCGACATTTTCCTCAAGCATAAAAACACACAAGGCAGATGCAACATATCCCAGCCATCAAACAAGGTCGATCCAACCGTCCAAATATGTCCAATATGTTGAGCACCAAACATGTTGAGTGCACAGCAACCCACCAAATCTGCGCTATTCTCGTAATTACGTCAGGTTGCCACCATCTGACCTCGCACAACCGCACCCCCAAACCCTACCCTACACGCCTCTTTCTTCCAATTCCTCGCCCTCGTTTTCCTCCCGTGCGGTATAAGTTTCCCGCCGCCCCCAGCTCCCTCTAATTCTACCCGCCCGAACCTCATTCCACAGAAGAGCAGAGGAAACTGCAAGCATGAAGAGGTTGGGCAGTTCATGTTGCGACAGACATGAGCGAGAATGACATGGACATCATATGGCTTTGTTGACAGTGAGGAAGGCATGGCGTGGGAGCTAGAGGACTGCGACATGACTAGAGATGTAACCGGGATCCCACCACCATCCCACTTCTAGTCCACTTAGAAAAATTAGTTCAAATTTTTGAAATAAAATTTGATCTAGAAATTTACAAATGAATTAGAGGTGAGACATTGGCGGGATCACACCTTGGACATGACGGTCGACGGATCCTCCGCCGCCGAGGATGCCCAGCAGCACAAAGGGTGCGTTTGGTTCATGTAGCAAAAGTAGGTACGCTGCATGAGAATGGAATCTTTTAGGGGACACGGTGTTTGGTTATCTCCGAGCCACAAAATCTTGCATGGCACAATGTTTAAAGCAGCTCTGGGCCTGGCTGAGTAGGAACGGCCGATTCGACCGTTTCCACTCATGCAGCCTCGCGTGCAGGCGACACAGAACACGAGGCATGCAAGGTCCCAAGGAATCTTGCATGCGCCTCTCACACCGCATGTAGAACGCAGCCACACCAAACGCCGTGCATGCAAACTGCATGCGAATCTACCAACCTCCACCTACTTTTCTACGCGAGCTTAAATCTGCACGCTGTTTGGTTCGAACTTAGCCAGACCAGGGAGACTGACCCTGGGATGCAAAAATGGCTGCATGAGTAATGCAGATAACCAAACAGCCCCCAAAGTGTGCCCATTTCCTCGTAACCGCTTGCGCTAGCCAGTCAAGCGTGCGGCACAAAGCCTATCATGTGGGCCCAAGCCTCAGCAGCAGTCTCCCCCCTGGAAACCGTACCTTCAGTGCGTATCAAAAAAAAAAAAAAACCGTACCTTCAGTGGAAACCTGGAAACCAACACGTACACCGTCAGATGCAAAATGAGAGGTCCAGATTTGTCTCGTGTCTACTCCGCATCTTTCTATAGAGACGCCCGCTTTGCCCATTTTAATTTTGCATCCAACCCCTGGTACATCTTCCTCCTAGCAATTAGAACCATATCCATACTCGGCCAAACTAGCTGGGAGTTCTAAGCAGCGGCCGCACTAGAGATCACCATGCCAGGGCGAGAAGCCTGAGGCCCTGAGCCCGACCAAGAAGTCACTGCAGATGGCGACGAGCCTGTAAGCTGCTAGATTCAACCGTCATTTTATTTGCACAAATCGCATTCGGGCCATGTTCATCGTCGGCCATCCCCAATGGAGTCTTCTCCCCTCTATTTATCGCTTGTCAAAGGTAGAGGCCACTCCGGCATGCATTGGAGGCCTCCAAATTATCCAGATCGATGAATTTACCAATTTTATTGTAATTTTTGTACCTGGATCAAGATTCGTTGGCATTTTCTTCGTCATAAGTTCCTCGTTTTTTGTTGTAATTTAATGTCCTTGATCTGTTTTGTTAGTATCCCCAAATATTATTGCTGAGATCCAAACTCCAATAGAGTTTCTGAATCTGAGCATCAGATCTGCACATGAACGCCCAAGCAATTCCATTTGTTCGTGAGTTTATTTTGCTACAGTTTTACCATATATCCGTTCTTCCCGCAGCTCATCGCTTCAGGGTCTCACTTAGTAAAGAAAAGGAAACATGAGGAGATTTGTGCAAAGAAACAACCAGCAAGGCCGGTGCTCTTTTGCAAATAAGTGTGGCACAGTTCAGGTTAGATCTCTTGCGCACATTTGGGATCCAATGGTCCATATTTTGGTTTCCAGGTTTCCACTGGAAGTTTCCAGGGGATACTTTCTCATCGCCTCACGACCTTTCTCTCCTACACTGCTACCGTCTCCTACCCTTTCCCTTTTTCACATTAAAAAAAAAAACAACACTGACGCAGGGGGCGCCTAGGCTGTAGGCCTGTAGTGTTGTTTCACTCCACCGTCAGACTAATCTAGGTTTAGCGAAAGAGAGGAAAGGAGCATGGTGAAGGCTATGGCGGGGTGCCCGGGGAAGATGGGGTTCCGGATGCCGGCGGAGTGGGAGCCGCACGAGCAGTGCTGGATGGGATGGCCCGTACGTACTCCTCTCACTCCCTTCCTTCTCCCCCGTGAGGCCGTGACCACACATCACAATAGAACTCTGTTTTTCCCCCGATATTTAGTAGTGAGAGATGACATGGCGCCTATGCTGATTGTTAGCCGATCTTTGTGACTTGTGAGAGTAGTGAAGGGAGTGTCTGATTTCGATCGAACTATCTTCGTCCTGGCTAGGGAAATGTTTGCTTTCTCCGGTGGATTCGCTCGCCGCCAATCGGTTGCCTCGTGCGGCTTGTTCGAATCGGCGGTGGCGGTCTGTCGCCACTAGCCATGCGTAGCTTCTGCTGTTCATTCTTATGCTGCCGTTTTGCCCCTGTCAGGTGTTTGCGCATCCCCAAGATTCATCTCGGGCCTGAATTTGTTGAAGACTGAAGAGCGAAAATATTCTGACAAATAGATATTCAGATTGACACACTAGGATGTTATTGCCTGTTAGTCACCGACATGTGGGTCCCAGGGGCACATGCCATTGAGCCAATGGGTGTTAAACAGTGTGCTCTTTTCCATCAGATAACTTGGTTGATGACCATGGTAGGTGCACTTGGCAGCAGCCAGCAGGAACAATTGTTAAGTTGGAGTATTCAATATTGAATTAGTTGTCAGCTTACTCTATTCCTTGTCAAGTGGAATCTTTGAACCGGGGCAGTACTGTTTGTGTGCTTGATTTGATTTGGACTGGACTCGGTCGGCCGGAGCATCCGAAATCTCCCAATTCAACCTCCGAGCACATGGATCATCACTCGGTAGGCAGATAAACTGTTTCGATCAGACGGCATTTTTCTCTTTTAGAATAGGCATGGAAGGTGTATTTTATTTCGCATTGTTATTCACATGTGCAACTGCTCTTTCACCTCCAGAAAACACAAATCGTGTGTGAATGCATTTGTACTCATAACCACGAGGCTCAAACAATGTAATTTTACTGAACGAATTCATTCACCTTGAATCTCTACCATGTACGGTATTTTTCTTGTCCCTGAATAGCTTAATCTGTCAGTCATGACCGCAATTTTCTCCTGGTTGTCTATGATCTATAGCTATCCATCTGTCTCAGTTGAGGCCATGTAGCACAGCACTTGAAACGTGGCCACAGTTCACAGTATCCAGTTCCATTTCACAGTATCCAGCTACGTGGCCATGTAGCTTTGTCTCTGCCTAATCAGTATTGTGTTGTCGCAACTTTTCCTTTCTCTCTGACTCTACAATTGGGAATTTATTACAAAGGACTAGTTAGACCGAGTAGTCAGTCAACTGCACGTAGAGCTTCTTAAACTGGAGTGACTCTTGTTGTCATGAATTATTAAGATCCCTTATGAATCAGAAACATGATGTACGCATTTAGAAATTTGTCATGTACTTCCATTATTTTCGGTGGAATTCCTTTTTTTTTCCTTTTTATGGGAACCTTCATCGTTTTGTTTCTCTCACTTATATATTATAGTTGAATAATATAGATACTAGTATTTATTAGAAGTTTCCTCTTAGTGATGTCATTGAATATTATCAATGCTGATGATCTTTCATTCATTCAAAGATAGCACTTTGTTGTGATAATGATAGGTTCTTAAAAAGACATCTGTAGTTTCTTTTTATCATTGTGTATCCTCCTCTGTTTGTCTTGAACAATTTAAAGTGCCATGTCATGATAAAAATCACCCACTTCTTTGAATCTTAGGAGCGTCCAGACAACTGGCGGGAGAATGCTGGTCCAGCTCGAATAACATTTGCAAGAACTGCAATTGCAATATCAAAGTTTGAGCCCGTCACCATTTGTGCAAGCGCCGAACAGGTGACACACTTCATATGAACTATGTTATAAACTGATGCATGATCATGTGTGACAAAAGGATATTCAGTTCCACATTTTTGTGTTTGGCAGTATCCTCATGTCCATGAACTGATGCTACACCAGCCGAACATCAGGGTGGTCGAGATGAGCATGAACGATTCATGGTTTCGTGATACTGGTCCCACTGTGCGTAACTTAAAGTTTCGTGTATACTTTTTCTTCTATTCTGATTTCACGCTGGGGTTGCTAATAGTATGCATGTTTTTAGTTTATTATCCGTAAAGGTGGATCAGAAATAGGACTCACAGAGCAAACAATAGCAGGAATTGATTGGGAATTTAACGCCTGGGGAGGTATGTTGTTTTAGGTTGAAGTATGTATATCTGTATCTATTCGGTACTTCCTCACAGTGTAGTATCAACCCATGCCAATGTCCCAATAGCAACTTGCAAACGGTCTCATATTGTTTACACAAGCAATACAGGACCTGGTTTGCATAGCAAAGCATAGAAATACTCTACTGTTTCTACAGCAAAGAATTGCATGACTTCAATGTGTAATCACCTTCACCGTACGATAATTCAGCAAGCTCTGATCGTACTGTCCTGCAGGAGCTGATGATGGTTGCTATGATGATTGGAGTCATGACAAAAATGTTGCCAAAAAAGTAAACAATGAATCCTACTTAAAATGTACTGGTTTCTTTTGTTTATCTCTTTTTATACGTGATTTTTTTATTCTTGCCATCAATTTTCAGATTGTCGAGATAGAGAGGATCCCTAGGTTTCCACACACAATGGTTCTTGAGGGTGGAAGCATACATGTAGATGGAGAAGGTGCATTTCATATTATTATTGATCAAATGGGTCCCGTGTTTTTGGTGTTTTGCTAACGATTTTGTCATATGGAAAAAGGTACATGCATTACAACGGAAGAATGCTTGTTGAATCCTAACAGAAACCCGCACATGAGTAAACAAGATATAGAGAATGAGCTGAAGGATTTCCTTGGAGTCACAAAGATCATTTGGATACCTCAGGGACTGTATGGTAAAGTTCTTAAACTGCAAGGTTTCAGCTCCTCACTTCTAGAACTGTTCTACTGATAAGTAACCTTGTAATGATTTTCCAGGTGACGAGGATACAAATGGGCATGTTGACAACCTATGTTGTTTCATTAAACCTGGCGTGATCCTCTTGTCATGGACTGATGATGAGAATGACCCACAGTATGAGATATCGGTGAAGGCACTGTCAGTTCTCACTCAGTCCACGGATGCAAAAGGGCGGCAGATTGAGGTGATAAAGATCCACGTACCAGGGCCTCTACACATCACAAAGGAAGAGGGGGATGGTGTTGATGCGACGGTCAGTATTGCAGCTAATTAACCATGGGTCCTTAATTTGCTACGATGATTTTCAACCATTACTAAGATCAGATGAGTTTTATGGGCATGCTGTACCGCGGGAACCAGGCAAGAGATTGGCTGCCTCTTACGTGAACTTCTACCCGGCCAATGGCGGGATCATAGCACCCGCTTTCGGCGATAAGCAGCGGGATGACGACGCTCGTGAGGTCCTCCAGAAGGCATTTCCTGATTATGAGGTTAGCTTTGCTGCTCCTGTCAGTGACTGTTATTAGTTATGAAAAAGAAGCATCACTGTGACTCTGTGAGGTTAGATGATCTGAAGGGAGCCGTGAACTGCAGGTTGTGATGGTGGAAGGCGCAAGAGAGATCGTGCTGGGAGGTGGAAACATACACTGCATCACGCAGCAGCAGCCGGCACGCCCGTAGATGAACTGAACTGCGGTGGCAATCCAGTCATTTATTTATTGTAGCTCCCCAGATGTTGATAGATTGCGTGTGGAGAGTTACAGAAAGAAATGCATCCCTAGTCAGTAGCAGTACTGATAAGTGTATGTGTATCAAACGCCCACAGCATCTTGCTTGCACTTCGAAATTGCGTCGCGGGCCAACAGATATATCATTGGAGAATAATCCGATTGTAACTCCCACGTTTATCTGGAGCTGTTTGGTATGTCCATTTTGTCTTACGTTTTTTTTTTTTTGACAGTCATTCTGTCTTACGCTTGATGCACAGTAACATATCTACCTAAGTGATTCTATCATCAAAATTGTAGTGTTAAATGGAAAATCCCTAAGTCTTTTTACGGCATTGAGATATTTTTGCCCTACCATGTCATAAAATGTAAGTTGAAATTTGATGCATGTATTGAGAAACAAAAAAGATAAAATCAGCTAAATTTCTAAAATAAAGAGAAAGAATACGGTATTACCTGACCTGTTTGTTTTTTATTTTCATATATATTCCGGTTCTGGTTTTGTTTATATGCAGAACGCTTCATCTGTATCTTGCTATAACTAGAAAAGGTGCATAATGTTTAGACCATAATTTGGATGCTAGCGTCATTTTGTATACCAAAAGAGTGGTGTCATCGGAATAGTTCTCACAGGACGAAAATGCTAAATCAATGGCTCGAGATAGTTGAGATCAAAATTTCTGCACTTACACGGCTATCAAGAATTCACCTCCCATCTATGTGCTGATCACACGCAAATGCGCAATCAGCTTGGGTAGCGATTCACTAGTGGATGCTCGTGAATGCTTGAACATAACTTCTAAGAATACATAGCACAGAAGTCCAACTTCTATTTTTCTGATTAACTCGAAACCAACAAAAAAAATAACTAGCTCAAAAGATTTTTCTGCCAAAATTCGAGCATCTTCAACTGTACTTTGCTGGGAGTCTTTTGACTGGTTAGTTTCCAGGGCAGCAGAAACGTGAACCGTGCATCTTTTCTAACCACCTGCACTAAGTACTGACACGATCATGACAGATCTACCGATTTGACATCTGGCAGGCATGAAACATGATATCCAGCGGCATTTCTTGCACCAACGTTCGACATGGTGCACCGCTGCAATGCGACACAAGTTGGAAAATGGCCCACCCTCCTCCATGGGGCACTCCTCCTTTTCACTATCATATGGCCATATGAAGCCATCAGACGGATTTGCCTGTCAGAGATAGATGAGAGTTTAAATTCATAAAAAGAATTTAAAGTGGCATCACTAGTGAATCACCATGAAGTTACTCACATTACATCACGTAAAAGAATTTAAAGTGGCCTCACTAGTGAATCACCATGAAGTTCCTACATTACATCACGTGGTGCTTGAAAGCCCTTCCAGCTCACTTCTACCCCAACAATTCAACTGCAATGCTTTGGTCTTGAGTTGCTCAAAAGCAAATTTTAATGTCTGCTTCTCTCCATATGTTACATCAGGCAGATTAGAACCCTGCAGCGAGAATTGGCATAAATTGAAACAATTATAAAAGCAACCTAATCGATCTGCATTTTATGCTTGCACTCTCCTCAAATTAACACATTCGGAATACTGTGTTACTTGAAGAGGCTCAAAGTTAATATAGGTGACTACCATAAAAATGGATTGTCTCGTCATTACTCACCAGCTGATCCCTTATATCATGCAGGATGCCTTTAATAACCGTTTTGCTCAAAGAAAGATTTCGATGGAGCCTCTGATCATTGCATAAGAAGACCAGTATGGTTGTGACAATACAAACTCGTCGTGGAAGATCCTTTGTGTAATCTAAACTAGAGACCGATGAGAACAAATGACCATCTCCTAATGCAAAAGATTTAAGCATCTCCAATGTGCAGCAGAGAACCTTATCATTCTGCTCAAACATGATTCTGCAGGGCTTTATAAAGTATTGAAATAATCTTGTCTTGTCAGACTGAAAGCCCACTTCGATGGTTTTTGACAAATCCTGCAGATACATGATAACAGGGGTGAGATCAGTTCTCACCCACAACTAGAGAACACATGGAATTGATCAAGAAATGATGGCCGGAAGGAGAAGCATGTGAATAATACACACCGCATGCTAATAAAATTAAAAGGACAGGAATTATCTGCTCTTAGCAGCAACCAGGTAGAATGATAAAGTTGAGCAATTATCAAAAAGTCTAACCGGAAATTTAACTTCTTGGTTAAAAACTGTACATACAATGTCGATTCATTAACTACTCCCTCCGTTCCAAATTATAAGATGTTTTAGCTTTTTTTGAATCGCATGTATCTAGACGTGTTTCAGTTTATGCTCACTTATTTCAGTCCGTATGGAGTCCACATTGAAATATCTAAAACATCTTATAATTTGGATCAGAGGGAGTACTTTGTCTCTGATTTCTTTTCTCAAATAATTTGATAAATTAATGAGCTTATATGCAAGAAAATTTCCACAAGTAACTGAAAGATGGTATATTGTGTTTAATAAGCCATATCTGATGATCTGCAAGGTCATGCGAGAATCAGTAATTATAACTGGTTCCTTGATATTTTCTCCCTGCGCTACCACCAGAAAGAGTCTATTATACCCGGAAAAAACACAGGCCTATCAGTGAGGTCCCATGTTCTATCGAAAAAATGGTAAATCTGTATGATCACAGGGGTGTTTTAAACACCAAGATGTGCTCAATCTAACCACCATTCTTATTACATATAGCACAATATATCTCTGTTAGGCTCTGCTGAATATCAGATACTCTGTTACGCTCAGCTGAATATTAGCCAGAAACAGATAATTGGTGCAGCAATCATATCCTATGAGTATCATAAGCTTCAGAACTGGAAGAGTACATACCAGAGCAGCATCGACCAAGTAGCCAGCTATAAGTTTAATGACATCTTCATTTATGAGCTTATCTGTTGCTGCATCGAGTGTAACAATAATCCTAAACAGACCATTCATGTTATGCGAAGATGGCTTTCGTGCCTGTGATAAAGGCAAACTCACATGAGTTCAATTTGGTTGTTATGAAAATACATAAAAGAAAAGCAGCTACGAAATCTCACAATCTCGTTAGATAAATTATTCCATATCAATTCAAGGACCAGGGAGCCATCACCCATTTCAGATAAGGAAGTCAAAATTAAGTGATTCAAGGCCTTGAAAGTATTCCAATTTGAGATCTTGCGGGCATCCTCCTGAGTACAGGACATACCTAGGTTAACAAATTCAAAAGCAAGTGTCAGACAAAGCAAAAAAGAACTCTGCAAGTATCCATTCAAAAGGTAAAACCTAGTGGGAACATAAAGCATAGTGGGTGACAATGGTACGTACAGTCATATATCATACACACCCCTTAAGACAAAAAAAATCAACGAAAGCTCCTCTGCCACAATCTCCACCCCCAACCCCTTCCCCTCACTTCCTTCACTGCACACAACATCCCCAAACCTGCCAAATCCTCCCCTAAGGGGTATGTACGTATGAAGAAGGTGCAGGTATTGCTCCTCTCTAGGGCCTACTCCTGTCATGACCCGCAACGAGAAAACCACGACCAACAGCAACAACGACAGTAATGCCACCATCTAAAAAAAAAGTATTGTTGCATTTTCATTGTGAGCATGTTGCATTTTTTTGGGTTTTATTCTGTCATGAGGTTGAAATCTGGGTTGAATTTTACCATGAGGCTGTAAATTTTTCTAAAGGTTCCAAGGATCATGGTGATAAAAATATATGCTGAATGGTATATCTTTTTTCCATGGTTGCATCCTTCAAGAAGTTGGTCCATTTTGTATTCTGAAGTCTTATCGCCTACACTGGCTATTATACCGCAGTCACTAACAAAACAAAGTTATAAGCGCAAACTATGACTAAGTTCAAGTACTCACCACGATTAACATCAAATCGTGCCATTAGCAATGACAAGAAACTGAGTTGCTCTGTTATCTGTAAATTTCCAGCCTTGTAAGTTGACTGTAGAACTTCAACAATCCTGAATAATATGAGGGGCTCCAGCTTATCACCTGCATTAGATAAATTATATAATATATCCGCGAACATCAACAGGAAAGATGTAACTGTACGTTTATGCAAAAAAAAGCAGTATTGTTGAAGCATACAAACTTACTTAAGCAGCAACAGGCCAATGGCTCGATTATGTCAGGGAGTAGATTAGAGAAGTAATAAAGGCACGCAATGGCGAGTTCTTGGCAATCATAGGGAAGATAAACAAAAGGGCCAGGCTCTACTGTTTCAGATGATGCTGTCAGCAAAATGACATTGGTTCAGGATAAAAACGGAGGATAAGATCTCTTGAGTAGTCAAGTACTTACATTTAGTACCAAATAACTGTACAAAGGATAGCAGCTTTTCACACTCCAATGTCGGGAAATACTGTCCAATTTTTAAAAGAAGCTCCAAAACAACCTACAATAATTCATATCAACGTAAAATTACATAATTCCTTGAGAAGGTTAGAGAAAGACTACTGAAGAATAGTGCAACAGTTCCGTACTGGTAAACAAACTTAGAACAGACCTTTGTAACTGAGGGAGCTTTATGAACTGATTGTAGTAATATTCGAGGTAACTCATTTATCCAAGTGCTACGATATTCCGATATACCTGAATCATGTTCAGTCAAAGATATTCCTGATTTTCCCTACACAAGAACAAACAAAAGATATTAGAAAGCAAACCATACATCAGTACTCTCTTTGTAAAGAACCAAAAAATTATCCTCGATAGGGTGATGTTTGTTTTCAACTAAACATATAGAATGATTAAGTGCGGGGAAGTTTCTCACAGCCAAATCGATAGAAAAGTTCCCTAGGAAGAAACTGAAAACATATCTACCGAATGACTTACCAGTTAGGAATCTTCATTGTTTCAAATTATTAAACTTCAACATGATTGACTGGTGTAGGAGGGGGGAAATGACTTACCAATTAGCAATGATCAATTTTGCAAATGATAAAAATATTAAATCTTAACATGATCGACTGGTGTTAGGAGGTAATTTGGAAGTTCGCTGTGCAGCTGACTTTTCCCTCATGTTTTTTTCATTTTAATTGATTGTGTCTTTATTTATTATTTTGTTGTTTCTCTATTGAGTGATTGACTTTGAACTTGAGAATCTACTATGTTTTACAGAGTACCATAACTTTTTTTAATACATGCATCAATCTGATAATCCAGATCGGAGTTATGTGCATGTTGTACGAGTTTTTTTGGGGGAGATTAAAGATGTCACAACACATGCAAAATGAATTTAAGTTCAGTATCCAATAAAGCACCTACATATAGCAACATTTCTCCCACTGCGTCCAAATATGGCAAGATTAGCTTGCAATCCACATTGCAGTCTCTAAATGCCTCTGTGAATGCCTGCAGTTGAATGTCCTCTTTTATTTTGATAAAGTCGTAAAATAACCACCATATTTGATAGAACAGTATAAAGACATTAGACATCAGCCATACCTCCAACAAATATCCTTTTGACTCATCTGTGGCATTGGATATAAGACCCGGTATGCAAGTTATAAGTGGACTCAAGTGTGTTTCCATGACATCCTTGTTACGAAGTACTTTTGCCTAATAGAATAAACAAAAACACAAATCCAAGTTACATACCCATGAAATGACCTAAGAGAAAATATCAGAAGCTGTCTAAGAGTTATCTACACGAAAGAGCAGCAATAGACATCAGCGTTGAAACTGAAGAAACCACCTACAACCTTTGCAAATAAAGAAGATACAAACTGGCATAACTCCTCAGGTGGAAACATCATATCGTCCACCCATGTGCTCAAGCACAAAAATATTTCAGCAATTTTTAGATTGAAGATGAAAAATCTGTCATCGCCCTGCCATGAGAAAGACAACTTTGTAAGAACTAAGAACCCAGTAAAATGGTTGCTATAGCCAAAAGTTTCAGAAGAAAGCATGATTAGTCCGAAACGGGATAAATGCCACAAAGCACAAGCAAGATGTTAATATAAGAATTTCAATATATGTGAACATCACAAGTTAACTCTTAGGAAAAAAACATATCATTACTAAAAACTTACAACACCAAGTGTTCGGGTGTATATATTATTATAAGAACATTGACATTTTATCCTCTAAATCACAAATGGGAGCAGCAACTTTATACCATATTTTGGAACAAAGGAAAAACAAACGAATTTCAGATGATTGAATCCCACAGAAAAATTGCCGGTGAGGGCATTCGGAACAAAGGAATGACTCCTAATGAGCCAATTCCATAAATATTTGGAGGAAACACGTCTGCTTTCCCTGCCTGACATACAAACAACAACTTCGAAGATGTCCCGGTTTTCATATCCTGCAGGAATCTGGAGAACAATACACCCAAATTCATGTGGTTTTCCTAAAGATAGCCTTAAGGACTATTTTCCCTCCTAGTTTAACTTATGTTGGATTGCTTCACCAATTCGTTATGATCACTCCAATACTACTTAATCAAACCCAAAACATATTTTCTTATTGGCTGATCAGATAACGGTTTCAGTATAATCAGCAACATGGAGGTAGTAATGAGCAGGGAACAACTTTTGTACCTTTTCATGAAACAAGCGTTTCACTCCCCACAGCTTCTTTAGATATACCAACACGGAGCCATTCAACCAGTCAGGCCCAAACGGAGTTTTGGATCTTCCAAATTCCATCTGAGGTTTCTTCGCCTCGTGAACAAATGTTCTACATATTAGATCCAGACAATGAAGGGCTGCTAATAATGCTTCACTTGACTGAGCATCATTAGCTGGCTTTGCACAAATTTCTGAAGCTGAGACCTCTATAGAATTAACAAGAATTTGGATGAGGTTTTGAAGCTTTGTTAGTACATCGGATGTTGCAAATACCCCTGCATTGTGGAAGTGAATGAGACAATAATAACAAGGCTCAATTAACAGAAGAACATAACCAAAAATAACAAATAATCAGGTAAGATGTGTATCTACGACAAGATAAAAAATATGTTGCTAGAGGGGATGTAATAGCTGTGATATGCTATCACCCAAAAATTTGTCATTTCTTTTGAATGATGTACTAACTTGGTGTTGCGATTTCATCTAAAGCACGCAAATAAATTTATTTCACTTAAATATCATGATTAAACACCTCTGAGTCTGCTTATCATAACGAAACAGAAATGAACTGAGTCCAAAAGCTACCCAACAATTAATTAGAACTACTAATTTAGGATTCCATGTTTACATATTTGTAACCAGGCTCGTACTGTAGATCCCATGAAAAACACAGTTAAAGTGTGCTAAATATCGAGGGAGCTCAGTGCTCCAGTGGACTTGCTATTGAGCCTCTTTGATTATATTACAGCCCATTCAGTGGTTTTTGTTCCTTAAAGGGTGGCACAACAGCAAAATTGCTAGCATATATGGAAGCAACAGAAGGGGATAATGTTTACAAGACTTACTACTCCCAGAGTTATCTTCATCAAGGGTGGGTTTCCAAAGTTCTTTCATAGAAACATCACGAACCTGTAGATCACAAGCAGAGATTCCATTTATTAAAATAGAAGTGTTTCAAGCATCTGTAAATTTCAGAATATTTGAACTTGCAATCTAATTAAGTTCCTCGTCACAGCTCCAGCCGTGTCAGGAAGAA
Organism: Poa pratensis; assembly: GCA_947311845.1. Lineage (NCBI taxonomy): Eukaryota > Viridiplantae > Streptophyta > Magnoliopsida > Poales > Poaceae > Poa > Poa pratensis. The sequence goes on along the minus strand of CAMZMU010000107.1, from coordinate 74,594,147 downwards.
AACTTCAAAGCAAAAAAATAAGTTTCAACTTGCTAACTGCACAAACCAGTCGATGTGATGCATCATCATTTTCCGTCGCATGGGCAACCAACGAAAGGCAATGCCCAAGCCCCGCAAGGACACTGTTAAGTTTACTCTTATCATGTAGATGGATTCTGTCGTTGCTCAGTACCGCAACAAAGTTGTTGAAAGCCTGTCAGAAGCAATAGTGAAAGGAATTATTACTTCGCAATCAGTTTGAACAATATATTCCTAGTCCATAATTCCATATAGCCACTGTAGAAGCAAGACTACAAAGCAAGTTATGACAGTCTAATATACACACATATGGCAAAACAACAGGGTGATGGAATTGGTCGGTGGGCAAGTGATCATAGCATAAGCAAAACAGTGCATTTCTAACAAGTTAAATTTCCTTAGCAGTTAGCACACAAGCAAGAATTCAACTTTCAGCACACCAATACATGACTGAAGTACACTGACCTGTTCAGAATATCTGGGAAAGGAAGATGGGAAATTAAGAACCACGAGCTCCAAGAACCTGAAGGCCATTAACTGGATATCCATAGAAAGGTGTGTCATTCCATTCAAAACATTCGCCATCAGCAGAGATAGAGTACTGCGTGTTGATATTGCATTGTCCTGTAATAACAAATGGTGAAGAATATTACTTCTGAAGCCAAGAACATAGAAACTATAAGAGTCCATTTAGAAAACTGGAGCAGGCCAAAAGAATAAGATATTGAAAATATGGCATATCTGTGCTTATAGTACATAGAAGAGACACCAGGGCCAATGAAACAAAATAGCCAGTTTGTGTTAAAAAAGAATGAAGCGAAGGTTGGCGCTTAAGTGTTCGGATTACCTAAATTATCAACGATCATCAATTTGTCAAGAAATAAAAATTCCATGATATGTTTGCAGATGTACTCAATAAGCAGGCAGTACATTATGGTTCATAAAGAAAACATTATGACATGAGCAAGGCTCCATTTGCACCATGTGCATCTATTCGAACATAAGGTGGCTAAACATGGTGGATTTATTCTTCAGTTTAACGGTTTCTGCAGCATTTGGTGAGAGCCGGGGAGAGGGAGTACCTCTTTCAAAGATGGGAATATCAGAGACTGCATCATAGTGTACAATGATTCACGAACCACCTTGTCGCTGTCGCATATCCGTTCCTGCAGCTTCTCAATCATGGCAACCTTGTGCAGTTTAAGCTCTGCTGGATGCTTAGTGACAAGATCCTTTATTCCATTCAATGCAGCTTCAACAAAGAAAAATACAGCATAATTCCCGTGCGCTGCCTTCAATGAATAAATCAAGATGGGTTGCTGAGCAACTCAGTGCACTCGGCGCCACAATGCGCCGCGCGGAGAGGAAAGAGGTGGCTCACCTCGCCGCACTTTGGGATTGTAGTGCACCGTCTGCTGCAGGAGCTCCCGCAGCGTGAGCCCGCGCTTGTTCACCGCCATGCCTGCCCTCTCGGACGCCATGCTCTGCTCCGGCAGCACGATCACTGCGCGCAGACAACACGAGACCTAGTGTTAAGTGCTGCGAGACGTCGGAACAAATAGCAACGAAGCAAACAAGGCCACTAGGCCACTAGGGTCGCCTCACTTTTGGACTTGATCTCCGTGTTGGTGGTGTTCTTAGCCGGCGGCAGCTTGCGCCCTACCTTGTGCTTGTACTTCTGCGAACCACCGAAAGTGTAAAACGTTAGCGTCGGTAGTGACTCCGGGCGGAGAGTGGGGGTTCGGGGCCGGTTCAGGAGACGGCCGCGGTGGTGCTTACCTTGAAGTCGACGCCGCCGCGCTGCTTCGGCTTGGCCTTGGGCTTCTTCGACGCCCCAGCACCAGCGGCGCCGCCCTTAGGTCTCCCCATGGCGCGAGGGAGGCTGTCACGCGTCGGTGGGATTGGTCGGGACCGGAGGCGGCTGAGGGAGAAGGATGGCGGCGGCGGTGGCAGAAGATATGCCAAGTGTTGGAGTAGACGGGGGACAAAGAAACGAGGCCTTCGGTAAGGCCAGGTTGATGTTTAGGCCCGGTTACGTTACGCTCGTCGTGCACCAAGCCCAGTCCAGTCTTGTACAGGCCCACTTCCTTTTAATTTTGGTTTTTCAATTTCGAAAAATATAAGATTCCTTTTTCACAATTTTCATGAATATAGTATTAAATAATAAAACAAATTGCGCCAATAACATAGAAACAGTGGATTTTCTGGCAGATTCCTTGGTGGTGGAAAGTGTAGTGGTGCGGGAGGCGCAGTGCTACTAGAGGATCTAGTGGGGAAGAAGGTAGGTAGAACTATGTGCCCGGTGTAATTTACCGTCAATACTTACACTAGGGTGGCATACCCATGGAGATTTGATGGTTTAACACACATAATACAAACTTCGAAACGTTCAGTCTCGTAAGACCCAACAAAAAGATACTATTATCTTTGGTCTCTGTCGTAACATTGCATGCCTTATGGGTGCTTCCTAGCCATCATTTGAGGAAAAGGTCTGAAAGTACGGTCTTTGACGAATCATCGAAGGCATATTATTTTCAAAAGGCATGATGGCCTTCAGCGAGTTGCGCTTGAACCAATTGTCATACATATCCTTGCTCCAAGGATCCTTCAAAGAGATCGCAAGAGTCGTGAGTTTTCGGTAGAGTTCTTGAGGGACTCTTCTTCAATCATAATAAAATGGTTTTGAATGCTTGAGTTGCACATGAACAACTTGTTGAGATGATCCAAGCTTTTTTTGCGGTTAAGAAGGGATGGATGTGAGCACGGTTCTCCGAGGTAAATGCCTTTAGAATGGTGAAAAAAGAGGATGCATTGATTTTGTTATCCACTTCTTCTCTTGGAGACACAGTGTTTGGATCATACAGCTTGAATCCTTCTTCAACGATTATCCACAATTTGTGTCAAAAAGTTACTAATGTGAGATTCCACTGGAAATTTCCAATTAGTAAAATTAGATGCATCTAACATGGGTGGGGAAGCCAAGGATGGTTTAAGGACCATAAGTTTGTGGGCAGGACCGGTCCAATAAAAATTTGGGCTCGGGGCAAATGAAAATTTATACAATTTATACTGAATTTTTATCCTTTCTTGTGTCTTAAATATAGCATGTTATAGTGTTACAAGTATATTTTTTTTGTTTATTCGCATAGTTTAACCATATAATTGGCAATAATACTAACTATTAGTTGTTTTTTGTTTGTACTAAATTCATTGAAAGACACTAAACTGTATTTTGTAACAAAGTTTGTTCTAAAACTATGTTTTCTACAATGCATAATATTTATAGTTATAAATATTTATGGTAAAGATACGTAAAGACTAGGATCTAACAAATGTCTCAAATAGAGTTTCTAGTGTATGATTAAGTAAGCATCTTTATAGAAATTTGTCGAGTATAAATAGAAGCAATGAAATTAAACATGAAAATCTTCATGCACAAAATTGCCTAGCAAGTCAAAATTAACAAAGTGTGCATGCGGTGGCAGAAGATATGTGAAGTGTTGGAGTAGACAGAGGAAGCAGGAACAAAGAAACAAGGCCTGCGGTAAGGCCAGGTTGATGTTTAAGCCCGGTTACACTCGTCATGCACCAAGCCCAGTCCAGTCTTGTACTGGTCCACTTTCTTTCTATTTTTAGTCTTTCAATTTCGAACAGTATACAAATCTTTTTTACAATGTTCTTGAATATATATAATAAGAAAACAAATTTCATCAATAACATAGAAACAATTGTTTTTCTGCCAGATTCCTCGGTGGTGCCTGAAAGTGCAGTGGTGCGGGAGGCGCAATGCTACTAGAGGCGCCTGAGAATCTAGTGGGGAAGAAGGTAGGTAGAACCATGTGCCCGGTGTATTTTACCGTCAATACTTATACTAGAGTGTCATATGTGAAAGGACATGTCTCTCCTAATTAGTTTTGTGTGTTTGTTAACAACATAAGTATGATCTTAGCGTGTGCTAAAGTACTATAGTTACAAATGTTGAAATGCACAAGACGGTGGTTGACTCCTCAAAAAGGAGAAAAGATCGAAGACGGTGGCCCTTAGAGTTTATATTTATATTTGAGTATTAGGGCTACCGTACTATCAAGAGGGGTTGCTCATTGGAAGGTTTGGGGAAATCGTATTTCTACACACAAACACATTTGTACCCAAACTCTTCCTTAAAATAATGGTGATGAGGGTTTCCAAAAGATAGATGCTGCAGGAAATCCAGGCCGGAGATTCTGGTCTTCCTAGGCCATAAATTCCGGTGTGCTCACACCGGAGTCTCCGGACTCAGGGCAGTCGGAGATTCCCGCCTGCAGGCTTTCCACGATGTGCCCAAGGTGGTGACACCTACGGTACTCAGTCCGGAAGAGGGCCGGAACATGCCCGGAAACTTCAAAGTTTCTGGTCTGGCCGGAATCTCCGCACCCCCTCCAGGGCCGGGGATTTCGCTCAGACCGGAGATTCCGGCCTACCCAGACCGGAGTCTCTGGGGTTATTTTTCCTGCAAAAACTAGTTTTTGGAGACACCTATATATACCCTTCTCCTACCTTGGGCCGGGTACCACCACGAGAACTATTTTGCCCACCATTGTTGCAAGATCAAAACTCCTCGATCTCTCTCCCTACCCACTCAAACACCTTGTCCTTCTAGGACTTGGGGGAGTTGACCTAGATCTATACTTTCACCAAAGCGATTTGATTTCCCTATCCATTCCATTGAGGAACTTGTTACTCTTGGGTTCGCTGGAGCCCTAGACGGTTGTGGTCGTCTTTGTGGCTTTGGAAGCCGCAGGGAATAGCCAGGAGCCTCCAATTGATTTGTGGAGTTGTGCCCCGGCGTTGTGAATCTTGTGGCTTTGGGAGCCGCGGGATTTCGGTGAGAGCCTCCAATTCGGTTGTGGAGTGTGCCTCATCCTTGTAAAGGTTTGGTTGCCGACCTCAAGGGCATCACATATAGTGACTCGTGCCACTCTTCATTGGGAAGGAGCACGAAGGAGATATGGTGTGCCATATCACGGCTATTCGGGGATCACCTAGTGACTCTGCACCACTCCAACGGAGACTACCTTCATTGTGAAGGGAACTTCGGGATAAAAGATCTACGTCTTTCTGTGGTTATTTCTTAACCTTCCTTTACTTGTATTGCTAGCATATATATTGTTTCGTTTATCTTGCTAACTTGTCTCTTGCTCATCATATAGGTTGTTCACCTAGTTGCATATATAGAGAACTTATATTTGAGCAAAGCCTTAATTTATTAAAAGAAAAAGGAAATTTGTAGTTGCCTATTCACCCCCCCTCTAGTCAACCTACTCGATCCTTTCAATATGCATGGGGATTTGATGGGTTAACACACAAACTACAAACTTCGAAACGTTCGGCCTTGTAAGACCCGACGAAAATATAGCATTGTCGCAATCTCTGTTGTAACATTGCATGCCTTTTAGGTGCTCCCTAGCCATCATTTGAGGAAAAGGTCTGAAAGTACAGTCTTTGACGAATGATCGAAGACATGATGGCCTTTCGAAACTTGCACTTGATGCAGTTGTCATCCATGTTCTTGCTCCCATGATCCTTCAAAGAGACTGCAAGAGTCACGAGTCTTCGGTGGAGTTCTTGAGGGACTCTTCTTCATTCATAACAAAATCATCTGCTTCATCTTGAATGACATCAAACTTGGAGTGTTGCATGCTCGAGTTGCACATGAACAACTTGTTGAGGTGATCCAAGCTTATTTTGCTGTCAGTAAGGGATGGATTTGAGCATGGTTCTTCAAGGTCAAAGACATAAGAATGGTGAAAAAAAGATGTTCTTATCCACTCTTCTCTTGGAGTCATCTTTGGATCATACAACTTTAAACCTTCTTCAACGACTCTCCACAATTTGTGTTGAAGAGCTACTAATGTGAGATTCCACAAGAATTTTCTAATGAGTAAAATTAGTTGCATCTAACATGGGTGGGGAGCCAAGAATTGATTAAGGACCATAAATTTGCCAGGGGTGCGGAATTTACGCTTGAACCATTTTTCCCTTGGGTAGGTTTAGATCCCACCACACTAGCATGAATGCATTGGCACCTCCTTCTGTATTGACCTCACCCTCCTTGGAGGCGGTATCAACCAATTGGGAAGAGTAGATGGTGAGGTGGAATCTTCGCCTTTAAGTGTAGACATCACCACATTTTGTACTTGTTAAAAATAGTTAATCTAAGTTATGACATAACATTATTAGATCATCTATTGTCAATGGAGCACTAGTCGTGGTGGGTGGAACTTCACTTCCCTTATCCATGTCATTGGGCATATTCTTTAAACATTATAGTGTTTAATAAATAGAAGAGGTTCTGATACCAATTGCACAAAGTATGGTCGACTATAGAAAGTGAATAGACGGTTTTTTTTTTTTTGCAATTTTAGGGAGAAAATAACAATAAGTTATCTAGGTGAAACTAGGTGGACAACCTTTACGGAAATCTCATAAGATACAACTCGACAACTAAGTAAATGATATGATAGCCCTATCGCGATGCAAATTTGGTCGTACACACTAGGGGTCCGTTTGGAAGCACCATATTTTTGAAGTATTGGGAGAATACTTCAGTTTCTAAAATACTGATGCATTTTAATTGACTCCCTCCGTTCCATTTTACTTGACATGTACTCCCTCCGTGTGAGTCAATTAAAATGGAACGGAGGGAGTACTATATATATACTTGTATATTTTTTTCAGTGTTTTTGAGACCTAAAAATGAACTTTTCGGATTTTTTAAAGAGCGGGATCACCGGTGCACTGGAGTTACAAATATTTTCGTTACTTCTTTAATAAACCCCTATATGTTTACCCGCCTCCGACAAAAGGCGAAAAGAAAACTGCATTTCGCTGGCGCTGCACCAGTCACGGACTCCCTCTACAGCGCGTACATGTTTGACGGCGAGGGAGAGAGAGGTACTGGGTAGGGTGGCGACGTCGCGTCGCACGATGGTCGGCACGTGGCCGCCGCGGCCGGCGAGGGGGTGCATGCACAGATGCACGCCGACTGACTTTGCATTGCATTGCATTGCATTGCATCGATCGTCGTCTCGGGTGCAACGTGACACCACCAACAGGCAGGCAGCTCGGCCCCCAAAAGCCACCCACCGCCCTCGTGCCCCAGCCAGTGCTTGCCTTGCCAGTGGCTCTGCCAAACCTGGGAGAGGAGGAGAAAAAGAAAGAGCGCCTCGTGGCAGCATCGATCAGGCCGGTAACTAACACGATGTAAGAACTTAGCTAGCTGCATCGAGTAGTAAGGCATCTTTGATTCACAGTAAAACTGTAAGAAGCACCTGGAAATGGAGTGGATATTTACGGCTCCCGAGCTCTAGTGATCCCTTTATTAAAAACAATATTTACAAGTTATTAAAAATTAGAAGAAAAAATTTATTGCATGTTGTCAATAATGTATATTGACAAACTTGCAAAATCTTAGTTTGAAATAGTTCATATTCCGAGCCACACAAAAATGATTACACACTTCTAAATCTGCAAAATATACAAGATTTATTTAATTTTCTGTAGCTCATGATACAAAGATTTTTGCATGCTTGTACAATATATTAGTGGCTACACCCAATATTTTGTCTCGGAATTTTTTTAACATCATTTTTTTTTGAAATTTTAAAATAAAGAGATCACTCGAGCTTGGGAGCCAAAATGTCTTCTCGATGGAAATGTCTTTTCTCTATGAAAGCACTTTTCATCAATTGATTCAAAAAATGAAGCAAATGTATGCGCTTTTATGCAAAATAATTTACTTTTTGATATATGGCTTAAAGAAGCAATGTAGGATATGTACAACCGACTAAAGCCCCTTCCTAAAAATTATATACACAAAAGATATAAACAACATGTTTGGTTGGGAACGGGAACGGGAGTTTAGCACCCTAACCTCCATTTCAATTACCAATCTCTCCACGTAAGAGATTGGTAAGAGATTTGAGGGAATTTAACCCGTGAACTCCCTTTTCCATTTCCTCTTTAACTGAGTCCAGTTTCACCCAACCAATCAGGGGATCATAGCTCTGTTATCTTCGAACTCCCATTTCTAAACTACAATTCTCTCCAGCCAAGCTGAGCTGAAAGGGTAATAGGGTATTTAGTGGCGTGATAAGGTACAACTTTTATTTTATTAGTATTTTGAGTTTACATGTTTATTTGGATTCTTGTGTTTTCCGTATTTCCACAAATCAAATATGTAATGTTTTCGCATATTTCTCCAAACAAAAACCCATGATCATGTCCTTTTAAATCCTACATGTTTGGAAAACTACAAGAATCGGCATCGAAGAATGTTTAACATGTACCAAAGATACAAATGGGTAGAATTTCTTTCTTCAAAACATGCTACACGGTAATCCTTAGAAATAATTCTACGGATTCCAATCAGCCAAATCTCAACTAGAAAATTTCCCCAGGATAAAATTCTAAAAAATAATCCTTGAATTATCTTTTAATCAAAGTAGCCCTAAATTTGTAAAATGTTTATCCTTTTTAATCCTCTATTTTTTCATGCATTCTAGCACATTTCCGTCGTTTTTTTCATTCCGTCCTTCGAAGAATCATCTGAATCAAGGAGGCCATAATATAGTTGCTTAGGATATGTTTAATGCTACAATTCATCACACTCTTACGCATACACACGTATGGTCAAATGTTGAATCACCTCTATGCCATCTCTGACAATCCATGCACATGCCAAACAGGCTCACCAAAAAGGGAATCACTCGAAAATACATGACGTAACTAATTGTCGGTTGTTCGAGAATTAGTGTAATTCTTGGTTAGATGACCTCATGCAATTCAAGTTACAACTCATGCGTAATTCATGTGCAACCAGGAAAAAAGGTCGCAATTACATCACCATGTGCAACTCTATACATAAATCACGATGCAAATTTAACCGTTATAGGACCGAGCTCTAAGTTAGTTCTCATTTGACCGAGAACTAGTGAAATTTAAAATACAGCATTACGCGCCGTCGTAAACACACAGAAGCACACTGAAGATGGATGAACTATTACTAATTTAACTGCACCGGTGTGGCCTCGATGACCAAAAGCCGAGAAGAATCCGGCATAGCTGGATTCGCAAGACATCAAACAGAAAGTCTTTGCCCTCGATCGGTAGCCTTCTTGTTCTTGGTAGTAACGAAGACCACGTAGATACGTTTAAGCTAGCTGGCACATCTTTGAAACAGAAAACATACAATATTCACAAAGTAGACACCCATCATCTGTCACTGAGATTAGCTCTTCTGCTACTCCTAGCTCTTGGATGCTTTGGGTTGATACTCTCCAGGCACAGCCAGGACCAGACCATAAACAATTCCTAGGGTTTGTTAAACAAGATTAGCACGGGAGGTACGGTCAGAACAGATGTTCTCTAGGTATCCTCAGCTAGCTTTGACTCATATCTATCCCTATACCCTAGCCAGCTAGTACCACATATTGGCCACTGATTTCCCTATAAAACCTCAACAACCCCGAACCCCTGTCCCTTCTCAACCCCTATACACAAACCACATACACACGTAGGAAACATTTCACCGGCCATGAGCTGCAAAGGCACAAGAACTACTACTGCCATCGGTAGTCTCCTTGTGGTCGCCTTGCTCTTCTCCTCATTGCTCCTGCTCCACCTTCCCACTGCTTGCGCTCGCCATGGTGAGTAATTTCCTGTCCATCTCTCCATGGTTTTTCTTTTGTTGCGATCAGATTTGCATGGATGCCCTGATGTTTGCTGAACTGCTGGTCACTGTGTCTGTTCCCGCAGTGGCGGTGCTCAAGGCGAAACATGGCTTGAACGTGGTTGGCGAAGCCGCCGGAAAGGCCGGCAGCTCACGACCAATTAGGACGGTGGAGATGCGCGCGGCCGCGAAGAAGCACCGGTACTGGAACGAAGTGCACGACATGCTCAGGAGGGACTACGGGTACCATGCGCGCGGCAACAAGCCGGTTCACAACGACGAGCCGCTGCGGGAGGATGAGCCCTAGCTTAGCTTAGCTAGCGCCTACACCAACTCAAGATCGACCAAGAAAAATAGCTAGGTACATATATAGATCAGTTTAGTAGAAGCTTAGCTAGCTAGAGTCGGCCGCTCTCTGATTTAGTTACTGGTAGTACACCTAGTCAGCGATATATACTAGCTAGCTTAGCCACCCAAATATTATGGAATAATGCCATGGTTCATGGGCTCATGGTTTGGCTAGATATCCAGCCCTGATGTAGCCTCCAAGCTGTACATCACGTTTAAGCCCTGATTTTGCAAGAACTACTGGAGAAGGTTCGTGTGTAAAAGATGGGCAGTTTTGTGCCTGATGTGCACGCTTGGGGGGCCATGTTACCTTGTGCTTGTTAGATGTATATTGATGTATATTTACTGTTCACCTTACACATGTACATGTACTTGGGCTTTGCCCCCTGGAATGAACAGTTGACTTTTGGGATAGTTGGCTAGTGCATGAAGCATGACATGGTATCAGAGCAGAGCCTGTGCTCCCGCTCCCGCTCCCGCGCGTAGCAACTCCGGCCTGCTGCCGTCGCCGTCGCCGTGCTGCCGCCGTTCCGGCCTGCCGCACTGCCGTCGTTCCGGCCGCCGCTGCTCCTGCTCCGTCGTTCCGGCCGCCGCCGCTGCTCCGTGCGGCCGCCGCCGTCCTCGACCGGCTTGTTTCCGCTGCCCGGCCTGCTCCCGTCCAGCCGCCGCTCCTGTCGGCCTGCTGCCCGGTCGCCGCCCTCGCGTGGCCTGCTGCCTCTGCCCGGCCGCCGCCGGACCTCGACCTCTGCCTCTGCTTCGTGCGGCCGTCGCCGCCCCCGCGTGGCCGTCCTGCTCTGTGCGGACGTCGCCGTCGTCGTCCGGCTTGCAGCCGCCCCAAGCTCGTCTGGCCGTCGCCGGCGCTTCCCTGGCCGTCGCCGGAGCTTCCCCGACCGCTGCTGGCTGCTCCTCCGTGCTCCCGTGCGTGCCCAGCGCATCGGGCCGGTGTGCGAGCCGCGATCCCCTTTCTCTCTCTTGGACCGGCCTGCAGCCCGGCGAGACCGGCCCCAGGACCGGCTGCCTCTGCCGCTGCTCCGGCCTGCAGCCCGGCTGGAACCGGCCCCTGTGCCGGGCGCCTCTGCCGCTGCTCCGGCCTGCAGCCCGGCTGGAACCGGCCCCTGTGCCGGGCACCTCTGCCGCTGCTCCGGTTCTCAGCCCGGTTTGACCGGCCGGCTAGTGTAAAAAAAAAAAAAAAAAAAAAAAAGAGAGAGAGCCCGCGATGTCCTCTTCGGGCTATGTTGCTGTTCCCCGGTGCTCGTGATCTTTGATGGCACCAACTACGCCGAGTTTGTGGGTTTTATGCGCATCCACATGCGCGGCCTCCTGTTGTGGGGCGTTCTCTCTGGCGAGGTCTCCTGTCCGCCGTGCCCCGTTGCTCCTGTGGCTCCTACTCCACCGGTGCCACCAGCTCTTCCGCTGATGCTTCTGAGGCTGATCGTGCTACCGCCAAGACGCTGATGATCTTGCAGTTAAAGCCTATGACCAGCAGGTATCGGATTACTCAGATTCTCTCTCTCCTTATCGGGATGCTCTGTCTGCTTACACTCAGTGGTGCAATGATGATGCTCGTGCTGCTGCTGTCCTCACTGCAGTGTTCTGCCACAGTTTGCTTCTGAGTTCATGGGATTAGGCACTTCTGCTGCTATGTGGACTTACCTTTGTCAGCGCTATCAGCCCTCGGGTGATGCTCTCTACCTATCTGTGGTCCGTCAGGAGCATGATCTTCAGCAGGGTGAGTCTACTGTGGATGCGTTCTATACACAGTGTTCTGCCATCTGGCGTCAGCTTGACTCTCTGCGGACTGTTGTTTGTGGTACTTGTCGCTGCTGTCAGACAGTGAGGTCAGATTTGGAGTTTCAGCGTGTCCATGAGTTCTTGTCTCGCCTGCGTCCCGAGTTTGAGCCTCGGCGTGCACACTTGCTTGCCCGTGGTCGACGTGTTCCCATCTCAGAGGTACTTGCAGAGCTTCGCGCTGAGGAGACTCGGCTCCGTTCTGCTGGGCTGCTTGTGGTTCCCACTGTGCTTGCTGCCCGTGCTCCGGTGTCGTCTGTTCCACCGCTACTACCCACTCCTTCGCGGGGGGTGGGTGGGCGGCCCTCTGCAGGGGGGGGTCGGCGCTCTCACATGTTCTGCGACTACTGCAAGAAGCCGGGCCATCCTGAGTCTGACTGTTTCAAGAAGCAGCGTGAAATGGGTCGCTCCTCTCCTGCGGCTCGTGTGTCTCCGTCTGCACAGTCCTTCACTGCTCAGGATATTGCCCAGCTCAAGCGTATGCTGGCTTCCTCTGGCTCTTCTTCGACGGGCACCGTTGCCTCGCTGACTGCTTCTACTTCGCCACCACCGCCTACTCAGTCAGGTACATCTCCGTGGGTTCTGGATTCTGGAGCTTCCTTTCACATGTCTTCTGATTCTTCTGCTCTGTCTTCTCTTCGACCTCTTGATTCTCCTCTCAATGTTCTCACTGCCGATGGCACAGCTCTTCCTGTTGCTAGTCGTGGCACTCTTTCTACTCCGTCCTTCTCTGTTCCTAGTGTTTCGCATGTTCCCCGTCTTACTATGAATCTTTTTTCCGCTGCTCAACTTACTGATTCTGGCTGTCGTGTCATTCTTGATACCGACTCTTGCTCTGTTCAGGATCGTCGCACCCAGGCTCTAGTTGGAGCTGGCCCTCGGCGCCGTGAGGCTCAGGGCCTTTGGGAGGTCGACTGGCTTTGTGTTCCTTCCACCACACCCGCCAGCTCGCATGCTCTTGCTACCTCCTCCTCTGCGTCCTTCCAACAGTGGCATCATCGGCTTGGTCATATATGTGGATCTCGCTTGTCCTCGCTAGTGCATCAAGGTGTCTTAGGGTCTGTCTCTGGCGATGTATCTTTACATTGTAATGGTTGTAGACTTGGCAAACAGACTCAATTACCTTATCCTACGAGTGAGTCAGTCTCTCAGCGCCCTTTCGACTTAGTTCATTCTGATGTATGGGGTCCTGCTCCCTTCGATTCGAAAGGTGGTCATCGCTACTATGTTCTTTTTATTGATGACTTCTCTCGCTATACTTGGCTCTATTTGATGAAATCTCGAGTGAGGTTCTCTCCATATACAAGCGATTTGCTGCCATGGTTCACACCCAGTTTTCCACGCCCATCCGTGTTTTTCGTGCTGACTCGGCTGGTGAGTATATCTCCCAGATGTTGCGTGGTTTTCTTGCCGAGCAGGGTACTCTTGCCCAGTTCTCTTGTCCTGGTGCCCATGCTCAGAATGGTGTTGCTGAGCGTAAGCATCGCCACCTGCTTGAGACAAGTCGTGCATGATGATCGCTGCCTCTCTTCCTCCCCACTTTTGGGCTGAGGCTATTTCTGCGTCCACCTACCTTATCAATATCCAGCCTTCGGCTGCCTTACAGGGTGGTATTCCTATGGAGCGTCTCTCTGGTCACTCTCCTGACTACTCCGCTCTTCGTATGTTTGGGTGTGTGTGCTATGTCCTTCTTGCTCCGCGAGAACGCACCAAACTGACTGCTCAGTCGGTTGAGTGTGTCTTTCTCGGCTACAGTGATGAGCACAAGGGTTACCGGTGTTGGGATCCTGTCGGTCGTCGTCTGCGTATTTCACGTGATGTGACTTTTGATGAGTCTCGTCCATACTATCCGCGTCCTACCACCTCCTCTTTTTCAGTTGACGATCTCTCCTTCCTTATACTCCCCGACACATCTCCCTCTGTGCCTATTGTTCCTCCTCCACCTCCGCCTCCGCCGAGTCTCCCGGTTTCTGATACACCTCCGACACCACCCTCCCCTCCTCCTTCCTCTCCACCTACCACTCCGCGTGTCCTCCCCTTTCTCCCTTTCCTCTCCACTACACTCGTCGTCCTCGTGCTGTGGATGATTCCTCTGACATACCCTCTACTTCCGGCGCGCCACCTTCCCCGTCTACACCGGTTCATAACCTTCGTTCTCGCCCTTCCTTACGGTCTCCTGCTCGCTATTCTCCTTCCCAGTACGGTCTTTCTGCTACTGTTGAGCCCACCTCCTATCGGGATGCCATGGCTCAGTCTGAGTGGCAGCTTGCGATGGCTGAGGAGATTGCTGCACTTGAGCGCACTGGCACATGGGACCTTGTTTCCCCTCCTCCCGGTGTTCGTCCCATCACTTGCAAGTGGGTCTATAAGATCAAGACTCGCTCCGATGGTTCTCTTGAGCGTTACAAAGCTCGTCTTGTGGCTCGTGGCTTTCAGCAGGAGCAGGGACGCGATTATGATGAGACATTCGCTCCTGTTGCCCACATGACCACAGTTCGCACTCTTCTCGCTGTGGCTTCTGTTCGTCATTGGTCTGTGTCTCAGCTTGACGTCCAGAATGCCTTTCTCAATGGTGAGTTGCGTGAGGAGGTTTATATGCAGCCACCACCGGGGTACTCTGTTCCTGATGGTATGGTTTGCCGTCTTCGGCGCTCTCTCTATGGCCTTAAACAAGCCCCTCGCGCCTGGTTTGAGCGTTTTGCTTCTGTGGTGACTGCTGCTGGGTTTGTGCCTAGCGACCATGACCCTGCGCTGTTTGTCCACACCTCACCTCGTGGTCGGACGCTCCTCCTCTTATATGTTGATGACATGATCATTACTGGCGATGACTCTGAGTATATTGCCTTTGTTAAGGCCCGCCTCCGTGAGCAGTTCCTGATGTCAGATCTTGGCCCTCTTCGCTATTTTCTTGGGATTGAGGTTTCTTCGACTTCTGATGGCTTCTATATCTCCCAAGAAAAATATATTCAGGATCTTCTTGCTCGCGCCGCTCTTGGTGATGAGTGCACTGCTGAGACTCCTATGGAGCTCAATGTTCAGCTTCGTGCTACCGATGGTGATCCCCTCACAGACCCGACACGCTATCGCCATCTTGTTGGGAGTCTTGTCTATCTGGCTGTCACTCGTCCAGACATATCATATCCTGTCCACATTCTGAGTCAGTTCGTCTCTGCTCCCAGTTCTGTCCACTATAGTCACCTTCTCCGTGTTCTACGATATCTTCGTGGCACGATCTCTCGCCGCCTTTTCTTTCCTCGCTCCAGCTCTCTCCAGCTCCAGGCCTACTCTGATGCTACGTGGGCCAGTGATCCTTCTGATCGCCGCTCCCTGTCTGCCTATTGTGTTTTTCTTGGCGGGTCTCTCATTGCCTGGAAGACGAAGAAACAGAAGGCAGTTTCCCGCTCCAGTGCAGAGGCTGAGTTGCGAGCGATGGCTATGTTGACGGCTGAGGTGACCTGGTTGCGATGGTTGCTAGCAGACTTTGGTGTTTCTGCTGCTGCACCGACTTCTCTATTGTCAGACAGTACTGGTGCCATCAGCATTGCGCGTGACCCGGTGAAGCATGAGCTCACCAAGCACATCGGTGTGGATGCCTCCTTTGTGCGTGCTGCTGTGCAGGATCAGATTCTTGCTCTTCACTATGTGCCCTCCGACTTACAGTTGGCGGATTTCTTCACGAAGGCACAGACTCGAGCGCAGCATGGGTTCTTCCTCTCCAAACTCAGTGTTGTTGACCCACCATGAGTTTGAGGGGGGGTGTTAGATGTATATTGATGTATATTTACTGTTCACCTTACACATGTACATGTACTTGGGCTTTGCCCCCTGGAATGAACAGTTGCTCACATTGACAGTGCTATATGTATGTCAACCGGAATCAGGTTTGCAGATACCAGTGCTATAACTTTAGCAATTTACATGTGTGTGTGTGTGTGTGTATTTTTAAGAAGAAAGAGTATGTGCGAATATCCTCAGATTAATTGATTGTTGCTTGCTCACAAATATGATCACGGCAAACTGAAGCTCTTTTGGTGATGATTGTAACTAACTTCCCCTCTTGTTTTCTGTTCCCCTCTTGTAACTAACTGCTCAAGCCGCGCATTCTGAAAACACAGAAACTGACTTCACAGTATGTGCAAGCTGGTTCTCACATCACATACCCAATGACCACAAATGCTACATCAGAAAGAGCTATACCTTCATTTCTCACTCACAATGCAAATTACAAGCCACTACCCAATCCGACAAGCCATTAACCTGCTATTGGTAAATAAAAAGCAGGGCATGTGTGGAGAGAGAGATACCAAGAGCAAGGGGGCAGGGAAAAGGATAAATCATCAGCATTTGAATGAATTTAACATGGCTAACACGAGCTCAGGCACGAAGCCGGCCATGAGCACGACACAAAAAAAAGAAAAAGAAAAACGCAGGAGCAAACACATTCAGAATTTACAGCAGAGGACTCTGTAACCCCAGCCTCGATCTCGCCTGAAGCGCCTGCGGTCTGCCTTGGCCATCTTCACCGGACTGCTGTTCCACTCCGTCTGTAGCCTGTGGAATGATGAGGTTATGTAGTACTCTACTATAATATTTTACTATATCTGGTGGCTTATAGGAAATTTTAGGTTCAACGAGTTCACCATGCTACAAGAAACAGGTGCAGTGATATTCAGAATCAGGCAACACTAGAACAGGACAAGAAACTAATTACATTCTGAAAGAAAATGAAATGGGAGAGGAGTCTCCACTTACACTGGGAATGCAAAAGACCGAGTGCTTGTCGTGCTACTATCTGAACGGAGAGAAATGTTGCCAATGTGAGCAGAGGGCGCTAGCACATCCGAGGTGATGCTAGCTCCGGAGAAGCTGGATTCAAATGGGTTGCGCATGCCCGTACGAGCCATGAGCTTCGCACTATCAAGTCCATTTTGTTGAACCACATGCTCTGTTTGTGCATGCCTAAAACCCTTGCCTCCGTTCTTGTCCTCTGTTACGTCTGTGCCATCCTCCTCCATCTCTCTTGGGTTGAAATCAAGTGCATCTTCGAAAGTATCAGTCTCACATTTTGGATGGTC
The DNA here is from genome assembly GCA_947311845.1 of Poa pratensis. Lineage (NCBI taxonomy): Eukaryota > Viridiplantae > Streptophyta > Magnoliopsida > Poales > Poaceae > Poa > Poa pratensis. The sequence goes on along the minus strand of CAMZMU010000107.1, from coordinate 74,577,209 downwards.
ATCACTCTTGGCATCACTCGGCTCTGCATCGCTAAAACCCGTTCCGTGCACCCCTTCAGTTCTCGGCTCGTTCACGGGACCTTCTTTCTGATCATTGCTCTCTTCAGATGCTTGGACATCCAATCTACCTGAAGATTCTTCTATGGAATCTAATCTACTGTGTTTGGTTGTGGCTTCATCTGTTACAATAGAATCAATTCCTCCTGCTGCGCCATTCACCAAATCACTAAAACTATCTACCCTTTCAACAAGACTTCCTCTCCGATCATGACTCTCTTCAGATGATTCGGCATCCAACGTACTCGAACGCGCTCCAATAGAACTGAACCTACTGTCTCCAGTTCTGGATTCAGCTGTTTCAACAAAATCAAATGCTCCCAGTGCACCACGGTTGACGAGATCACTGAAACTATCTGTCTTTCCAACAGGACAGATGGGTACGACAGAAACATTGTCGACAATACTAGGTAGAGCGTACTTGGCTTCCCATGTATCCTCTAAAGATCCATAGGCGATAAAAGGGTTATAGTGACTTGCTGGATTTAATCCTCTCTCATCTAATTCTGCACCACTATCACCTCCAGAAATCGCCACTGATAATCGGTCAGAAGTTGACTCAACCGGTAAACCATTGAGGTTACTAGGCTCTGATGCGATACTAGCTCCAATTTCATGACAACCATTTGATGCAACCTGAGATGGAAGTAATCATACTGAGAGACAGGATAGTGGAGAGAGACGATACAACAACAAAGAAGCAGTTATAATTTAATATTCAATCTCATTTATTAATCTGAATAAACACAAAATGTGACAGGCCTCATTTCTTAGAACAGAATATAGATCAAGAAAAATATATCTATGATAATGAAGCATATCAACTAAAGTTTGATATTATAGTTGTGGTAGATGTTATGGCACTCATATTTTTATAAGACTATTAATAATACTGTGAGCCCTCCGACATACCTCATCAATTGCTTCTCCGTCGCAGAATGGCTTGTGAGTTTCACAAGTCTCAGAAATGCATGTGCTCTTCTGCTGGCACTGTTTTGCAGCTTCATGACTTGATAAGTGTCTCGGACTTAACTTCTCAACATTTAGATTGGTAAAGTCATCTTCAGTTTTGTTGCCTTCAAGATCACACACTTCGCAAGGAGAATATTGTGCCATAGTATTACCATCGGTAGCACATGCAGGAAGGGTAACAATTTGTGACTTTACTTCATGAGCAATTTTCACAGGATCAACTTTTATTTCTTCCATAGTATTACCATCAGTAGCACGTGCAACATGTAGGGTAACTATTTGTGACTTATATCCAGCTTTCACAGGATCAACTCTTATGTCTTCCATCAGATCACCATTTGCATCACCTGTTGCAGAATCAAAATTTTGGCATACCTTCTCACTTACTACCTTCTCTGTTGAGGCCTTCTGCTCAGCAAGCACTCCCTCATCAATGCAGACATCCTTGACAAAGTGGCCACCATAATCAGAAGAAACAACAGCATCTGGCAGGTTGATCTCAACAACGTCCTTGTCATAAGAAATATCCTCGATCCTTATTTGTCTTGTCTTACCTCCATTCTGATGCTCAGCCTTCACAAAAGTATGCTCTGATGCATTGGTCTGTTCAACCATTTGATCTGCCTGAAGATTGTTCTTACTTTCCCTTTCAGGTTCTCCGTCTACTTTAGGTCTACCACTGGATACAAGCTCATGAAGAACATTACTGTGGTAAGGCCTTTCACTATCTGCACAAGGACAATGACATCATCAACTATTAAGAGTGTGAAGTGACAACAAAAAATAAGACTTACCACATTCAACACTAACGGTTTCTGATTTGAAGAGTAAAAATTTACTAAAATTATAATAGATGTCAAACGGACAAGAAAACTACTACAATGGAATGAACAAAACATAGCTGGGCAAAGCTCAGGTGTTGTTTCTCTTCCATTTTAGTTACACTGCTGTTTCTCTTTCATTTAGTTGTACTGTCACTTCGGCTCTACAACACACGCATCTCAATCACAACTCTACCACCTTGTTATACCTTAAATGCACAATGTATCTGCATGAGAATGCTGTTTTCTTAGTGCAGGTAGTACTAAAAGAATAAAGCAAACAAAAAAATGCCCGCCCAAAATATTAATTTTGGCATGAGAACTGACAATCTTCCTACCGAAAAACATCACTGCCTTATACACTGCTAGAAACGGATACACAGTGAGAAATTAAGCCCCTGGTTCAAGTCCTCGTCAACATGAATTTTGATAACATTATTCTCCTATTTGAAAAGCACATAGTTCCTCGAAGGTATTTTTCAAAAAGCGATGTATGATGCCTCTCTATGGATCACAGTATAACAAATAAGAAAAGATATATGAGAGTAACTAGATGTTTCATTTATCCGAGTCAAGGGGTAGCAGAGTATCTAAGGTAATGAATCATTTATTTCTAAAAAAGAATGCTTGCTGAACCATTGGGCTGATGAATGATTCGGAGGGTGTTAGTTACCACAAGTCCACGGTTCACCTCAGAACATATATGAGAGTAACTAGATGTTTCATTTATATAGCAGAGTATCTCACACCATGGTCTAAGAATAAAATATTACGATGATGAGGCACATTTCCCTAGACACGTGTAATTCAGAATTCTATGGGTATAGGAAATGGTGGGAGTGTTCCCTACATTCTTAGTGCAGGTAGTACTGAAATATATTCACACTCACAGTATGTTATCAATATATAGCTATATCTATTCTAAAAAAAAATATAGCTATATCTAATTCATCTAAGAAAGAACCAGTTTAAAGCACCCTAAAAGGCCGATAAATTAGGCTTGATAAATATGAATATAATGCAAAGGAGTACTAAGGGGAAATCCTATAGGATTCAATCCTACAAATCAAACAACCCACATAAGAAAAATTCAAAAGGATTTCAAGCCTCCAATTTCCTACGAAAATCCTTTGAACCAAAAGGCAAGCTACCACTCCATGGACTGTTTTTTTACTATGCCCTTTGAATAAAAAATGCAGAGTAGTACTCCCTCCGTTCTAAATTAGTTGACTTGGTTTTGTCCAAATACGGATGTATCTATACTTGTTTAGTGTCTAGATACATCCGTATTTAGACAAATCCAAGTCAAATAATTTGGAACGGAGGGAGTAGTAACCATGGACTCTTTTTTAATATGCCCATAATTTTTTTTTCTTTCGAAATGGCTATGCCCACACTTAATTCGTCGTAGCCAAGCGAATGTTGCGAATACGAAATCAAAGGTACAAAACGATGGGCGAAAGAAGAAGCACCGCTTACCGATCTTCATGATCTACACGGACCGACGGTGCCTTCTTTAAGGCCTAGCCATGCGTCAGCAGATGCCTTGGAACAGAGCTGGCTATGTCCTGCCACGAAAAAAAAATCAACAAGTCAATGCTCCATCCATTCAGGAAAAGAAGAACTTCTCACGGAGCAGATCGGGGAAAACAAAAGGCTCTTGCTAATACTAACTACCAACGTTAATGGCAATTGTCCATGTACCGACAGACAGATGCCGTGCTTTGAGGATTTCCTCGATGAGAACGTCCTGATAAAACACCAGGGCACTTTACTTTACACCTTCCACACAGCAAAGCTAGTACACCCAAAACCCAAAAGAGAGGGAGACAGGAGAAAGAACATTGACAACAAGAAAAGAAGATTTCTTGAGGGTTTCCTTTACACGGCGGAGCAGAGACGGACAGGAAACGGAAAGCAGCATTGACACAGGGAAAAACTTGGATTGGAAGCTGAGAACACTCCCACCATTTCCCCTTCTTCCCTCGCTCTCACGAAACAAAACGAAAAGATGAACACGGCTGGCTGGACGGCGGCGGGACCGGGACAAGAGCAGCAGCACGGAACTCTGGTGCGCCGTTGGGCTCATCAGGCGGTGTCGGTAGGAGTGGAGTGAGTAGTAAATAGGCGGGACAGAGAGGACTGGCTGTGCGTGCCGTGCAGTCCCCCCACAGAAGTAAATACATGCAGCAGGCGGGAGAGAACGAACCACATGTACGCCGATGAATACTAGCAGACGAGAGAAGATGACTCGGAGAAAGATTTATTTATTTTTCTGGAAAAGGAAGATCGTTACCCTCACTCCCGTTCTTCCCAATGATAAACCTGCGGCTGCGGTTCTATCCGATGGTATATATCTTTACCATTCCAGATCAAAATTTCTCAAGAAAAGACGGCTGGGCAGCAGAGAACAGAGGAAACAGGGGAAGAAGATGCAGAGCCAACCATGGACGGATGACTCGCTCACATGCAGAACTGGCCATGGACGACGGCGCCATGGGAAGAAGACGGGGAGAAGAGAGGGAGTGGAGAAGGATCAAGAAGAACTGATATACTGACCTTTTTTTCCTCCCTCACTGGCCGAAGCACCGCAATTCTCCTGTCAAGTCAGTCCTCTCTGCAGCAGCCTGGATCAGAAAATCCGGGCGAATCGCCGGGAGCAGTGGGGGCCGGCGAGGACGGGATCGCTCACTCTCGCAGCGAGCCCGAGGACCCGAAGAATTCCGAGATGTGATATAAAAATGGTTTTTTTTCGGGAGAGGGTGGAGAGGGGAGAGTTGAATAAATACACGGCGTGAGAGAGAGGCAGGAGCAGTGCAATAAATTTTGATTAGGTGGTGTCGTCGTGTATTTACGCTCGCGTCCCTGGCTTGGCTGGCTGCTGGTGTGGTGCAGGAACCGATGCTCACCTTGGATCGCTTCGAGAAGAAGGGCCTGAGAATTTTTAACGTGTTCTTTTTGTTGTGGTTACCTGCTGTGCAGGTGCCACGCATTTTTTTTTCCCCAACGTTTCTTCAAACACTGTTAATTCTGCACAAAAGGGCATACAATTGTTTCTTTTTTTTTTTTTTTTTTTTTTTGAGGAAAGGATCCGACTCTTATAATCAGGAAACTCAGAGCACCTTACAAACAGGTCCAACAAAGAAAAGAAAATACAAATAGACCCCTGCAAAATGCACAGAGCCCCCTGAAAGCCCTGAAAGAACCACGATCGGATCCACCACCACGCTCCCGAGCACCTAGCCGACGCTGCCGTCGCCGTACCACGATCCGCCGGGGAGAGGCCACCACCACATGTTGTAGACGGCTGCAAGAGTCGTCCGCCGCCACGCGCCGGAACCTAGACTCGCTGAACGAGCACAGCCACAGCAGCAGCTCCCGAGCACCACCACACCTTCCCGCCGACGCAGCACCGGCCAGGTCCACCACCAACAGCACCCCTCCGCCAGCAGACGCTGCTCTCCTCGCTGCCACGGCCGGCCGGAGCAGAGCCAACGGAGTAAACCACCTGCAGCACCACCAGCAAAACAGAGCGCCCACCTCCACCTCCTTCTCCCCTCGCCGCCACGGCCGGCCAGAGAAACAGGGAGAGGAGAGCTGTGGCGCCCCGACCCGACTGCTATACAGTGATGCTGTGTGTCACCGGTTAAGCGATACAACCGGAGGTTACGGGTTTACCAATCCCCGGCCAAAACCTTTGGCAGGCGTTGCTGGGTACACCTCACTCCAGACAACGCAACACCCCGATTGATGCCTTAACACAGGCACAACTATCAAAGCATAATAGTAAGATCAAGACTTGTGGAACAACTGGCACATCACAGACTCTACGACACAAATCATATAGTTCAACTCTTATAATAGAGAAAGATAGCAAATGACATCCAGAGGTCACAGACCCAACATTACATCAAGCGGAAGCGAAAATAGGTTGTTCTAAACAACAAGAACCAAAATATGGCCTAAGAGGCCTACAGATAAACATCACAGCGCCAGCTGTTCCAGGATGTCCCAAGCTGCCACCTGGGAACCCCAGACTACTCGTCGACGTCCACAAAGAAACCACCTTCGAGGTCGGTGAAGTCCTCTCCTGAAATTAAGCAAACGACGTTGAGTTCGACGAACTCGCAAGATTAAGAGCTAATATATGCTCCATGATTGGCTTTCAAAGGTTTTATGGCTGTTTTGCATAAAGCTGATTTTATTTATAAAACACAACTCCATGGCATCGACTAATCAGATTAATTTTGAAAAGGGGTAAGAAGTAACTCTTTTCTTTGAGATCACCTTTCTCAAACATCACCAACATCACCATTGTACCTGTTCATCAAAGGCACCTCCCCGAATCACCCTCGAGGAAGTCAACCTTGCATTCGTGAAAATGGTACCTCTAGTACCCAGTTTTTAATCATTCCGTTAAAGTTATTCTATGATCCCTGAATCCGTCACCAAGTCGTCCATAACCGCGGACACGGCTTTTCGAAAAGATTTATCCCTGCAGGGGTGTACAATGTGAAAGTCGCCAGGTTCCCGAGGGACCTCCCAGCTCCTTATCCATGCGTACCGTCCGGCCCATTGCCTAGCTCTTAGCTCTCTTCCGGGGAAAGCCGGCTGGGTGGGAGCGGCTACGACCTTTACCTCGCTTAAGACTAACCCAGGATCATCAGTGGCGGTAGGGCAAGAGGTACCTTCTCGCACCCTGTCCCACGGCCACTTATTTTCCTGACACAACAATCCTCATCTCAGTCTTGGCCACCATCTTCAACGCACGCGCAAATGGAAAGCCAAACTAGAGGACCCTCGGCTAGTCCGCCACAAGTTAGTCGGTCGACGAGGTTCCATATGCCCACGCATGGTTGCACGCTCAACTTGGCTCGTAGGCGAGAACTCGCACTTAGGCGGCGAGAACGAGACAACCCACCACATCCCATGTGGCCTCTCATCCCCACCTTTAAGCATTTTATTATCCGTCACCACAATTCTCCACCGTCATTCTCATCTCAGCACCTGTTACCAACATGAAGTAACCATAGTACTGCTATGCACTTAACTAAGCATGGCTAAGCATCAACATAGCATAGTAATTACCTCGGCCAACAATACAATCCTAGGGTTAAATAGGGGGGGGGAACAGGTGTATAGCATAGGGAACTTAATGCAACTATAGGATACTCTACTCCAAGTAAATTTGACATTTGGAACCGCATGCAATATTATAGTGGAGAAATTATTTGCGGAAAATAGGATAGGATATGCTCAGAGGGGGGATTACGCTTGCCTTGTTCAGGGTGCTGGTAGTACTGCTCGGCGGGGTATTGAGGTGGAACCCCGTCTGCTTGATCTAACGAAGCACACAACGGAAAAACAATCAATCACCACACATGTGTACCATGCAATGCACAATCACATGATGTCATGACAAGTTTATGCAAAGATAGCATCATTTAGTTTATCTAGCAACATTAAATGGAGCGCCAAATAAGTAGTGCAATTATTTGGAGGCAACCCCATATTTAGCTTAATGACCCCATTGTTCAACCATTTAATACCTTACTAAGAAGGGGTTCAAATATGCATGAACATGGCATGAATGGATAGGGTTTGTTCTCCCGATCGAATTGGTACCTCATTTGTAATTTTCCGGGTACCGATGAATAATTGGTGAATTAAAGAATTATTCGAATTTAATTCTTTTAACCAAATTATTAATAACATCAAGTAATTATTTGTGATCATGATGTGAGATTAACATGATTAGATAGCATTTGAAGCACTGATCATTTTGGTATTTCATTTGTTAAATTTGAAGCAATACCTCAATAGTTATCAATTGTTTCATTTTAATAAAATAAGAAAAACTGTTTTTACTGTGCAGGCCGGTCCACAGCCCGGCTGGGCCGGTGAGAGGCCGGCCTGGCTCCAGAGGAGCCCGGCATCCAGCCCGGCTGAGGCCGGTTCAAAAACCGGGCCAGTGGCAGAGGCGTCCGGCCCTCTGGCCGGTTGGGCCGGCCCAGGAGCCGGTTAGGCGACAGATCGAGGCGGCACGCAGCCCGGCTAAGGCCGGCTCTGCGACCGGGCGCTCGAGCACGACGGTGGCGTGCTGCTCACACGGGCACGGCGAGGACACGGCGAGGCGGGAGCAAGGGGGAGGGCAGGGAGAGATGCGGCAACTCACCCTGGTGTGGTTCGCTTGCTCGGGGAGGCAGGGGAGGGCTCAGCGGCGACGGGATGGTCCGGCGAGCGGCGGCGGTGCTCGGGACGGCCGCGGGGAAGAAGAGGGTCGCGGCGTCGATCCTCGGCGTCTCCGGCCGATTCCTCCGGCGAGGACGTAGAGGAGACCGAGGCGACCTGGCTGTGGGGATCGATTTGGGCGGGACGCGCTCAAGTGACGGCGACGAACGCGGCAACCACGAGCGGAGCTTCGGCCAAGGCGGCGAATGAAAGGAGGAGGGGAAACAGGGAGTGGGACAGCGAGCGAGCAGGAGAGGGGCCTCGGGGGCGTGCTCTACTCGCAGGGGGAAGGGCAGAGCAAGGGGGCCCGGCGTCGGGGCGAGCTCGGTCGGGTGCGTCGCGCGGCGCGGTCGCTACAGGGACGGGGGAGGAAGAAGAGGTTTTCGCAATTAGGTCCCTGGCATTTCTGAAATCATCACGGATTAGCCCTTTTCAGTACTGGATACACTGTTTTGGAATTTATTGGGCCACTTAAACTCTTCCAAAAATTGTGCAAATTTTTGTGGAGCCTCCTTGTACCTTGGGCAACCACTCATAAAAATTGCATAGCATTTGGAGTTCATTTGATTGGGGAAAGAATAAGAAGTTGCTTATAGGCAATTTTAGAGAAAAACCAAAATAATAATCTTTTAGAATTTAAAGTAACTCCACAATATTGCTTGGAGCTCTCGGAACTTCCTTGACAAATATGAATGTCAAAGAGATTTTGTTTTGCAACTTTTGGATGCTTTCAATGTTTGTTAAATTGTTGGAGCAAGTTGGTATTTTAGTTTTCCAATTTTTTTTCCAACCCAATGTAGTGGTTGTTTAGCAAGTTGCAAAGAGGATGCAATGATGCATGCATGCCATGATGCAATGGAGGACACAAAAGTGAAAATTTTATACAGATTTTCAGGTTCACAAGCGTTGGGCTGTTACAATTCTACCCTCCTTACAGGAATCTCGTCCCGAGATTCTAAGAGTGCGTAAAGAAGTCGGGATACTCTTCACGGAGACTAGACTCTCTTTCCCAAGTTGCTTCCTCTTCGGAATGGTGAGACCACTGAACCTTGAGAAACTTGGTAGTCTTGTGGCGGGTCTTTCTTTCAGCTTCATCCAGAACACGGATAGGATGCTCGCGATAAGTGAGGTCTTCCTGGAGATCTAGCTCTTCATGATTGACTCCATGGATAGGATCCTTGAAACACCGGCGAAGTTGAGAGACATGAAACACATCATGTACATTTGGGAATTTGACCGGTAACTCCAATTGATAAGAAAGATCTCCTCGCTTGGTGAGAACAGTGAAGGGGCCAACATAGCGAGGTGCCAATTTCCCTTTGATTCCGAAGCGGCGAACGCCTCGAAGGGAGAGACGCGGAGGTAGGCTTTATCACCAATTTCGTAGTGAACCTCCTGATGATGCCTATCATAGTAGCTCTTCTGCCTAGATTGAGCAATCTTCAGATTCTCTCTTATGATTCTAACCTTCTCCTCAGCTTCATTGATGATATCTGGACCAAAGAGTGCCCTCTCTCCGGTCTCAGACCAATTTAGAGGAGTGCGGCATTTTCTTCCATAGAGAACCTCAAATGGAGCCATGCCCAGACTAGCTTGATAGCTATTGTTGTAGGAGAACTCCGCGAAAGGGAGATACTTTTCCCAACCTTTGCCAAAAGAGATCACACATGCCCTGAGCATGTCTTCCAGCACTTGATTAACTCTTTCGGTCTGACCATCGGTCTGAGGATGGAACGCGGTGCTAAAGTTAAGACGGGTTCCCATGGCTTGTTGGAAACTAGTCCAGAACCTGGAGGTGAACAGACTTCCGCGATCAGAGATTATCTTCTTGGGAATACCGTGAAGCACGACAATCCTAGAAGTATATAGATCCGCCAACCTAGCGGCGGTGATATCAACCCGAACAGGGAGGAAGTGAGCCACTTTTGATAGTCGGTCAATGATTACCCAGATGGCATCATTTCCCTTGGGAGACTTCGGCAGCCCAGTAATGAAATCCATACCAATCTCATCCCATTTCCACTCGGGATAGCAATAGGGTGAAGAGTACCGGCAGGTCTTTGATGTTCAGCCTTTACCCGTCGACATGTGTCGCATTCAGCAACATACTTGGCAATTTCTCGTTTCATACGAGTCCACCAGAACTGTGGTCGAAGGTCTTGGTACATCTTGGTACTACCGGGATGGATAGAGAGAGGTGAATCATGAGCTTCTTGGAGAATAATCTCCCTCAAATTCCGGTCCTTTGGCACCACTAGACGGTCACCAAAATAAACAACCCCGGATTCATCTTCCAAGAAACATTTTGCCTTGCCACTAGCAATGTTCCTCTTGATGTTCAGAATACCCTCATCCAACTTCTGAGCATCCTTAATCTGGTCTACAAGAGTAGGTTTGATCTCCAGATTTGCTAGATAGCCAGAGGGAACAATTTCCAAGTTCAAACGGGCGAACTCTTCATGAAGAGCGGGTTGAGCTTTTTCAATCATCAGATTGTTGCAATAGGACTTCCGACTTAGCGCGTCAGCCACGACGTTTGCTTTGCCGGGTTGATAGTTCAGACTCACACTGTAGTCCGTGATTAACTCCAACCAACGCCTTTGCCTGAGATTTAAATCCGGCTGGGTGAAGAGGTACTTCAGACTCTTGTGATCCGAGAAAATCTCACAACGGTTACCAAACAGGTATGGTCTCCATTGTTTCAAAGCATAGACCACCGCGGCAAGCTCTAGATCATGAGTTGGGTAATTGAGCTCATGTGGCTTAAGTTGGCGAGAAGCATAAGCCACCACATGGCCATCTTGCATTAATACACAACCCAAACCTTGTAGAGAGGCGTCACAGAAGACGACGAAATCCTTGCTTGTGTCCGGCAGGACAAGCACTGGAGCGGACGTGAGTTTGGCTTTGAGTGTCTTGAAGCTCTCTTCAGCTTCTTCAGCAGAGATGTGGTTCAGGCGACCACGCACAATAGGCCCAGCCTTGCCAGTTGGAGTGGCAGGGGCTCGTGCAGGAGTTATCGCGAGAGGTGCCTTCTGGGGGCACTCCCTGGAGTAGTGGCCAGCCTGGCCACAGGTGTAGCAAGTGACTCCAGGTGGAGCAGGTAGCATAGGACGGTACCCACTTCCGCCTACCCCAAGTGTCGAAGTAGTGGGGCGCGGAGGAGGTGGCCTGTATCCCGAGGCTCTCGGCATGAATGGAGCACGAGGTACGGCGCTGTAGGGGACAAACACCCGCGCTTCTTGTTCTCAGAACCCGAGGAACTCTGGTGATCCCCATGTGCGGGCCTCTTGGAAGCTTCAAGTTCCTTTCTTCCTTGTTCAAGGGTGAAAGCCTGGTTGAACAGCTCCTGATAGGTCTGGAACCTGAAGGGTAGCAACTCATAGCGAAGCTGCGGAGTCAAACCCTTGCGGAACAGCTCTTGCTTGTCAGCATCATTGGTCACGTCCCTTGGGGCGTAACGAGAGAGATGGTTGAACTCTCGACCATAGGTGCGGACGTCCATACGTCCCTGTTGCAAATCCAGGAACTCCCTCCTCTTCAAATCCATGATTGGCTGGGGAATGTACTCCGCTCGGAAGGCAGTGCGGAATTCAGCCCAGGTGAAGGCATGGTTGGCTGGAAACAAAGCCACATGGCTTTCCCACCAACAGCCAGCAGCACCAACCAAGAGGTAGGTGGCAAAGTTGACTTGCTCCGCCAATGGAACATGAAGCGCGGAGAACTTGCGCTCCAAAGCACGAAGCCAATCATCAGCTTCCAGTGGCTCCTTAGCATCAGCAAAAGTGGGTGGCTGCGAGCGCAGGAACTCGGTGAGAGTGTTGCACTCGTTCCTCCGTGCATTCTGCTGCACCAACTGCTCAAGCAAGCGCTCATTGCGCCCACGGTTCTCCTCAATGGCCATCAAGACCTGAGCCATTGTGGGTGGTGGCGGCAGATCATCCTCATTATCATTGTGGTTACCGCGACCACCACGGCCTCCACGACCTCCTCGAGTCATTCTGGAGATTTGACAATGACACAGTTAGTATCTTTCTCCGAATGATCGAACAATAGCATTAGCGTCCACTCAAGTACACAGACTAGGGACGATAATACCATGCGAGAAGGAAAACAACAAGATAGAACTTGGGTCAAAGATCAGCATCATGTGCTACTAGTGAGAGTTAAGAAATCACAACTTAACACACGCTAGTTGGCACAATCCGGGACCTTATGTTCAAGTCCATGGGTTAAAACCCACAGAAGGGATCAAGGGATTAAACTCGATAGAAACATCTGAATTGACTTGGGATTGACAACGCAGCGGAGCAACGTGACACATAACACTAAAGGTCGGACCCACCCACGTTTCTCCTAATTTTGAAGTAACAGGTGAGAATTAAAACCTTGAAGTCAAATTGAGATAAGATTGCTCCGAGAGTAGAGTGTAACCAGATAAGGAGTAAAAAGAATCCTAAGATGGTTTTCACAACTCATTTTTAGGTTAAAAATATTTTCACAAACACTAGACTCAACATCGACCAGTAGAAGGGTTTCCTACAGGCAGTCCTGCTCTGATACCAACTTGTGGCGCCCCGACCCGACTGCTATACAGTGATGCTGTGTGTCACCGGTTAAGCGATACAACCGGAGGTTACGGGTTTACCAATCCCCGGCCAAAACCTTTGGCAGGCGTTGCTGGGTACACCTCACTCCAGACAACGCAACACCCCGATTGATGCCTTAACACAGGCACAACTATCAAAGCATAATAGTAAGATCAAGACTTGTGGAACAACTGGCACATCACAGACTCTACGACACAAATCATATAGTTCAACTCTTATAATAGAGAAAGATAGCAAATGACATCCAGAGGTCACAGACCCAACATTACATCAAGCGGAAGCGAAAATAGGTTGTTCTAAACAACAAGAACCAAAATATGGCCTAAGAGGCCTACAGATAAACATCACAGCGCCAGCTGTTCCAGGATGTCCCAAGCTGCCACCTGGGAACCCCAGACTACTCGTCGACGTCCACAAAGAAACCACCTTCGAGGTCGGTGAAGTCCTCTCCTGAAATTAAGCAAACGACGTTGAGTTCGACGAACTCGCAAGATTAAGAGCTAATATATGCTCCATGATTGGCTTTCAAAGGTTTTATGGCTGTTTTGCATAAAGCTGATTTTATTTATAAAACACAACTCCATGGCATCGACTAATCAGATTAATTTTGAAAAGGGGTAAGAAGTAACTCTTTTCTTTGAGATCACCTTTCTCAAACATCACCAACATCACCATTGTACCTGTTCATCAAAGGCACCTCCCCGAATCACCCTCGAGGAAGTCAACCTTGCATTCGTGAAAATGGTACCTCTAGTACCCAGTTTTTAATCATTCCGTTAAAGTTATTCTATGATCCCTGAATCCGTCACCAAGTCGTCCATAACCGCGGACACGGCTTTTCGAAAAGATTTATCCCTGCAGGGGTGTACAATGTGAAAGTCGCCAGGTTCCCGAGGGACCTCCCAGCTCCTTATCCATGCGTACCGTCCGGCCCATTGCCTAGCTCTTAGCTCTCTTCCGGGGAAAGCCGGCTGGGTGGGAGCGGCTACGACCTTTACCTCGCTTAAGACTAACCCAGGATCATCAGTGGCGGTAGGGCAAGAGGTACCTTCTCGCACCCTGTCCCACGGCCACTTATTTTCCTGACACAACAATCCTCATCTCAGTCTTGGCCACCATCTTCAACGCACGCGCAAATGGAAAGCCAAACTAGAGGACCCTCGGCTAGTCCGCCACAAGTTAGTCGGTCGACGAGGTTCCATATGCCCACGCATGGTTGCACGCTCAACTTGGCTCGTAGGCGAGAACTCGCACTTAGGCGGCGAGAACGAGACAACCCACCACATCCCATGTGGCCTCTCATCCCCACCTTTAAGCATTTTATTATCCGTCACCACAATTCTCCACCGTCATTCTCATCTCAGCACCTGTTACCAACATGAAGTAACCATAGTACTGCTATGCACTTAACTAAGCATGGCTAAGCATCAACATAGCATAGTAATTACCTCGGCCAACAATACAATCCTATGGTTAAATAGGGGGGGAACAGGTGTATAGCATAGGGAACTTAATGCAACTATAGGATACTCTACTCCAAGTAAATTTGACATTTGGAACCGCATGCAATATTATAGTGGAGAAATTATTTGCGGAAAATAGGATAGGATATGCTCAGAGGGGGGATTACGCTTGCCTTGTTCAGGGTGCTGGTAGTACTGCTCGGCGGGGTATTGAGGTGGAACCCCGTCTGCTTGATCTAACGAAGCACACAACGGAAAAACAATCAATCACCACACATGTGTACCATGCAATGCACAATCACATGATGTCATGACAAGTTTATGCAAAGATAGCATCATTTAGTTTATCTAGCAACATTAAATGGAGCGCCAAATAAGTAGTGCAATTATTTGGAGGCAACCCCATATTTAGCTTAATGACCCCATTGTTCAACCATTTAATACCTTACTAAGAAGGGGTTCAAATATGCATGAACATGGCATGAATGGATAGGGTTTGTTCTCCCGATCGAATTGGTACCTCATTTGTAATTTTCCGGGTACCGATGAATAATTGGTGAATTAAAGAATTATTCGAATTTAATTCTTTTAACCAAATTATTAATAACATCAAGTAATTATTTGTGATCATGATGTGAGATTAACATGATTAGATAGCATTTGAAGCACTGATCATTTTGGTATTTCATTTGTTAAATTTGAAGCAATACCTCAATAGTTATCAATTGTTTCATTTTAATAAAATAAGAAAAACTGTTTTTACTGTGCAGGCCGGTCCACAGCCCGGCTGGGCCGGGTGAGAGGCCGGCCTGGCTCCAGAGGAGCCCGGCATCCAGCCCGGCTGAGGCCGGTTCAAAAACCGGGCCAGTGGCAGAGGCGTCCGGCCCTCTGGCCGGTTGGGCCGGCCCAGGAGCCGGTTAGGCGACAGATCGAGGCGGCACGCAGCCCGGCTAAGGCCGGCTCTGCGACCGGGCGCTCGAGCACGACGGTGGCGTGCTGCTCACACGGCACGGCGAGGACACGGCGAGGCGGGAGCAAGGGGAGGGCAGGGAGAGATGCGGCAACTCACCCTGGTGTGGTTCGCTTGCTCGGGGAGGCAGGGGAGGGCTCAGCGGCGACGGGATGGTCCGGCGAGCGGCGGCGGTGCTCGGGACGGCCGCGGGGAAGAAGAGGGTCGCGGCGTCGATCCTCGGCGTCTCCGGCCGATTCCTCCGGCGAGGACGTAGAGGAGACCGAGGCGGACCTGGCTGTGGGGATCGATTTGGGCGGGACGCGCTCAAGTGACGGCGACGAACGCGGCAACCACGAGCGGAGCTTCGGCCAAGGCGGCGAATGAAAGGAGGAGGGAAACAGGGAGTGGGACAGCGAGCGAGCAGGAGAGGGGCCTCGGGGCGTGCTCTACTCGCAGGGGGAAGGGCAGAGCAAGGGGGCCCGGCGTCGGGGCGAGCTCGGTCGGGTGCGTCGCGCGGCGCGGTCGCTACAGGGACGGGGGAGGAAGAAGAGGTTTTCGCAATTAGGTCCCTGGCATTTCTGAAATCATCACGGATTAGCCCTTTTCAGTACTGGATACACTGTTTTGGAATTTATTGGGCCACTTAAACTCTTCCAAAAATTGTGCAAATTTTTGTGGAGCCTCCTTGTACCTTGGGCAACCACTCATAAAAATTGCATAGCATTTGGAGTTCATTTGATTGGGGAAAGAATAAGAAGTTGCTTATAGGCAATTTTAGAGAAAAACCAAAATAATAATCTTTTAGAATTTAAAGTAACTCCACAATATTGCTTGGAGCTCTCGGAACTTCCTTGACAAATATGAATGTCAAAGAGATTTTGTTTTGCAACTTTTGGATGCTTTCAATGTTTGTTAAATTGTTGGAGCAAGTTGGTATTTTAGTTTTCCAATTTTTTTTCCAACCCAATGTAGTGGTTGTTTAGCAAGTTGCAAAGAGGATGCAATGATGCATGCATGCCATGATGCAATGGAGGACACAAAAGTGAAAATTTTATACAGATTTTCAGGTTCACAAGCGTTGGGCTGTTACAAGAGCGCACCGGATGAACAACTCGAAGCTTGACGAAGGCGACGAAACCAGCGCCACCCCGACGGAGAACAAGCCCGAGGCACACAAACCACAGCGGCGACGACCTCTCCGCCACGCCGCCACCGCACAGGAGCCGAAAACCGCACGAACCAAAAACTCCACCCCTGGCCAGACGGAGGAGGAGGACATGTACCTCACTAGCTCCCCGAAGAAGAACTCCCTGGCCAATCTTCAACGGACGGAGGAGGAGCGGAGGGATAGAAAGGCCGCACCACGCCTTCCCCTCCGCAGGAAGACGCTGGAGCTCAGGCAGCACACCGACGCCGCCCACATCCCAACGCCGCCAAGAGCAACGCTGAGGAGGAGGAAGAAGGGCGACGGATTTATTCCTCGACGGCGACGAATCCTTCCTCAAACCGACACCCGCAGGAACTACAACCCTATCTACAAGCCGGGCATGGGGGAACGGGATCCCACCCTTCACCCGCCGCCGGAGCGACGAGAGGAGGGCAGGATCCACGCCCACGCCGGCGGAAGAAGGGGATCTCCGACGCCTCGCCCTCTTTTCGCCTCGATCTACTGTAGAGGAGGAGGGGAGGACGGACACGACTCTGGGCATACAATTGTTTCATTTGTTTAAACAAGGCATATTGTTTTTTGGCCCCCACTGATAGTGATTTATGTTCTTGGTATAACTCTACGATGTATTATAGAAACTTTTGAATACTAGGCATTCAAATGGAAATAAGGATTGGATTCAATGTACACAATTTATTCATTACGAAATATGGTATAGTATCCAAAGATGTGATCCTCATAATATTTCCTTGGACCTCTTCAATGATTATATAATTTGTGTTCATATCTATGGAATTTTGGAAGTACATGATGCATACCACAACATAGCATTGATGGCACATCTTTGATTAATACTCCTCATAATAGAGCAAAATACAAAGAAAATGTCAAAGTAGTAAAAGGGAATAAAGAGCATAATAATAGAGTTAACTGTTCTCAACCCAACTATCCTAGATTTGAGAAATCAACTATTATGGTTGGGATAAACTCCGGATCCTGTTCCACATATCGCCATCCTAGAAAGTTTGGTAATTTATGCGAAATAATATGTATCTCTTTTTATCTATATAAGAGAACGTACACAAAAAATATTAATGTAGTCGGTCAATACGCGGTCCACCCTCTAGTCCCAAGACATTTAAAAATAGTCCCAAGACATTTTAAAAAATGAGAAGTATACACTTTTAAAACAAGATTTAATCAAATGTATAACCTTTATTCAAAAGAAAAATGGTATTTAAAGCTAGGATTTCCTTGGGTTTTCTGCAAAGATTATTAAATTTTCATTTAAAATGGCAACACAAAACAAGCACGACTTAGTTTGTTTTGGTAGTTATGAAAAGTTTGAAGGGTGTGATGCATATACATCATAATATTAATATGTAACATGCTTTGATTAATACTTCTCGTAAAAGAGTAACCGTATCAGGGGTAGAATATGTATTAACAACCTCATCTAAATAAAAAGTGATGCTCAAACAATGAAGTGTGCACGCTGTAATTCTCTCTTGCACGAGAATTATCGTCCAATATTATGGTTTCATCAATTTATTGAACTAGGTAAATAAAGATTGGTCGTGTGCAAATTGTTTTACAAAAGCACATTGTTTAGCATTTTAGCCTCGCATATAGTGTCTTACTTTTCTTGGTATAACTCTATGGTGTATTATAGAAACTTTTGAATCGTAGGTGTTGAAATGAAAATCGCGATTGGATTCAGTGTACACCATTTATTCATTAGGAAATATATAATAGTATCTAAAGATGTGCTCCTCGTAAACATTTCCTGGGACCTCTTCAATGATTATATGATTTTTGTTCATATTTCTGGAATTTTGGAAGTACATGATGCATACCACAACATATCATTGATGGCGCATCTTCAATTAATCATAATAGAGCAAAAATACAAAGAAAGTGTCAAAGTAGTAAAAGGGGATAAAGAGCATAATAATAGAGTTAACTGTTCTCAGCCCAATTATCCTAGATTTGAGGTATGAACTATTATGGTTGGGATCAACTCCAGAGCCTGTTCGAGACATTGCCATCTTAAAGTTCGGTAATTTCTGCGAAGTGATTTGTATCTCCTTTTATCTATGAGAAAACGTACCCAAAAAATATTAATGTAGTCGGTGAATACACAGTCCACCCTCTAGTCCTAAGATATTTTAGGGGGAAAAAGAGAAGTATACACTTTAAAAACAAGATCCAAATGTTTACCCTTAATTCAAAAGGAAAATGGTATCTAAAGCTAGGATTTCCTTGGGTTTCTTCAATGATTATTTAATTTTCATTAAAAAAAGGCAATACAAAATAACCACGGCTCAGTTTCTTTTGGTATTTATGAAAATTGGAAGGCTGTGATGCATATACACCATAACATCAATAGCTAGCACGCCATTGGTTAATACTTCTCGTAAAACAGTAACTGTATCAAGGGGTAGAATATGTATTAGCAACCTAATCTAATAAAAAGTGAAGCTCTAAAAATCAAGTATATACGTTGTGATTTTCTCTTGCACGAGAATTATTGTGCAATATTATGGTATTCATCAATATACTGAACTGAATAAATAAAACTAGGTCATGTTCAAACGAGGGTGTATGCCAAAAATAGCACACATACAAGATGCAAAAGTGATTATAAGATTGGCACATTTCCAAAAAAAAAATCCACTTTCCCACACGCGAATTAGTTTTTTATACATTAAGATATTATACAAATTTTTAATAGTGGACGCTTTTCTAACAAAGTCCAACCATATTTCCTCGCAATGTATAATTTAACTTAGACAAAAAAGACACAAACAATGATATTTATGTAGTGATATAGTAATCTAAATACTAAATAGGCATGTCACCGTTCTAGTTCTAAGATATTACAGGAAAGATTGAATTGTAGATATTGAAACAATACAAGACGATTGAATTCAATATGTACCATTGATTCAGAAGGAAATGGTATCGATGGCTAGGATTTCTTTGGACTTATTCGATGATTATTTAAATCTCATAAAATAACAATATAAATGATCAAGGATAAATTTGTGTTCATATTTATGAAATGTAAAATTTGGAAGGGCATGATGTATAAATATATCATCATAGCAAGTTGGCATAGTGTCATTAATACTTCCCATACAAGAGTCACTAACTCACTATATCAAGGGGGTAGAATATGTGTTAACGACATAATCTCACTAAAATACACCATACTAATATTGTTGCTTTAGTTCTCTCTTGATGAGAATTATCACACACAATTTTGATATTCTTCGATTTTGTGAACTGATTAAATAAAATGCGCTCGTTCGCAAACGAAGGGGCATGCACCCAAATCAGGCCGACCGTGGGTGTGCAAGGTTTGCGTGTAACCAATTGGAGTCGGTTTCTTGGATTGCCGAACCGTCGGAGTTTTTAGAACACAACCTTAGAGCTAATTGTAATTTTGATGATATTTGAATCAAAGGTAAAGAGTTATCAATGTAAAAAAAGAGCATTTGAGAGAAGTAAAGAAAGACATCAAAGAAAAA
Organism: Poa pratensis; assembly: GCA_947311845.1. Classification (NCBI taxonomy): domain Eukaryota; kingdom Viridiplantae; phylum Streptophyta; class Magnoliopsida; order Poales; family Poaceae; genus Poa; species Poa pratensis. Next base: position 74,557,402 of record CAMZMU010000107.1, on the reverse strand, counting down.
AATACCCTAAAAGGCAACTTACATCTAATCATTCAGGAAAATAATACCCAATAAAAAAGGGAAGGGACTTTTCCCTTGGAAATTCAAAATGGCTCGTAAATTCATGTGCTTCTGGTTGAGTAGAAATTTCACAAAAAATTACTCCCTCCTATCCATATTAATCGTCGATGAATTTGATGTATCTAGACATGTTTTAGTACTAAATACACCTGATTCAGCGACAATTAATATGGATCGGACGTAAAACATTTCAATTTGTTTTTTGAGAAAATGTGTGGCAACAAACATATCCAAGTGCTATACTGTCGGGGGGCTACCCCCGGGTAGGGTCATGGTGAGGTAAAAGCTATGCCCAAGTGTGGGCCAAGTGTGGGCCAAGTTACAGTAAAAGCCGACATACCTGGACTCCAGAGTGTGATGTAGGTACAAACCGACATAGGCTTACCGAGACAACCTGGGCCAGAAGGGACCGGGTACCATGCTGGTGCCAGCCAGCATGTGTCGACCGAGACAAGGGATCCGAGATAAAGATCCGAGATAACATAACCGACATATGTATGTCGGTAACTTGAGTGTTTTCTTATGTGCAGGGAAAGATATTTGAGGAAGGAGAATCCGGCATATCCATGCTGGGTTATCCTTATGTCGGGCAGAGGTCAGCGCTCCTGTCACATCCCGTCTGGCACGGGAGCGCCTGACACGGAAGCGCCTGACACGGGAGCGTGCAGGAGACCGAGATAGCAGGCCATCATTCCACCGCTGACTCCGGGTAATCCGGGAACAGACTGCGAGGCAGAGGCATGGGCAGGCCATGTCTTGTCTCTGCCAGAGGGTACCTTCTAGTTGTACCATAGAGCTGCAGGATATGGGCTTGTCGCGTCTTGTCTCTGACAGGAGTAGCATCATGACATATCCTCGGCATGGCTACAGTGCTTCGGAAGGGGTGTTCCCGTAACTCGGTTTAGCCTATATATAGGCACTCACCCCCTCCTGCGTGAGGGACGGTGCCCTGAGATACTTTTCCACCCGTAGCTCCATCTTCTACTTTGTGTTCTTCCCCATTGTGGAGATATACAGCTCAAGGAGCAGCTTGTACATTTGGTATCGAGATATACAGAGAGAGACAGGCAGGAATAGGGGTTTTACCTCCTCACGAGGGCCCTGAACCTGGGTAGATCTTGGTGTGCTGTTGTGTTCTTCGTGTGTGCTTCTTAGCACGCTAACCCTCTCCCGGATTCCACCAGCGTCCATCGGCCCCACACTTTAGCCATCCTATGGCATCTGCCGTGATACCACCACGATAGTTGGCGCCCACCGTGGGGCAGGCAGCGGCGCTGGCTGGTGTGACATTCCGGACGGGCTCCATCATCAACTCCGGCGAGCGCGTCGTTTGCGGGCTCGTCTGCAAAGCTCGGCGCGCTGAACTTCATCAGCGACAACGCTGGATGCTTCGGCAGCAGGCCGTTCCCGACGAACGGCTGCCTCATCAGCTTCGGCACCTTCGTGACCTACGTCACCACCGAGGTTGTCTGCAAGTACCCCGAGCAGGTGCTTGTGGCGAGGATCCTCCTGCTATCTGTGCGGCTCGCGGCCGGCGTAGCGCTCGCCCGGGAGCTGCGCAGAGGTCATGATGACCGGCACTGCGGCTGATGCCGGTAAAGGAGACCCCGCAAAAGAGATGCCGGTAATCCCGCACCAAAGGTTACCAGATCGGCGAAAGTGCTGGAGAGGAGGGAGAACCTCCCCGGTCAGGCCGGTACATCCCATGTGCCGGTTAAGCCGGCTCACCTCGAGGAGATCATAGAGAAATTAAATGTGCCGGTAGCTGCCGGTACAGATGCTGCCCAGTCAGAGGCAGAGTTGGAGGCAAGGCGTCAGAGCTTGCTTCAGGAGGCTTGGAGATGGCCGAGGTGAGAAGAGAATTTGGGATAACTGTCCGTGAGTATAACCTAGCACATGGTTTTACCCCGGTAGCTGCTCGCCCTAGTCGAGTAGAGGATGTGCGCAAGAGGGGTAAAAACCTCAATGCCGAGATTGCTAGAGATGGTAGATCTAGCTCCAGCAAAACTCCTAGTGCCTTATCGGTCGAAAAACCGATGTATAGTTCCCCTGCTAAGACTCTTAGAGCTGCCGAGGCAGCAAGAGCCGAGTTGTCTGGCTTATCCGGAGAAGCTCTCCGCAGGCAGCAAGACCGAGTTAATGAGTTGGTAGCTGTGGCTACCCGGCAGAATGAGGCCTATCGCAAGGCCAACACAGTTGCAGGTGGGTCCGATGTTGTTCACTCGGCTAGGGGAGCTAGTGGATCTAAGGGGCAAGCTTTTCACCGCATGTCGGTGTAGATCGTGACCGGAGTGTAAACTCCGGTAAGAGCAAACAGATGCAGGTGTATGATCCGGCGTGTGCGGAAAACAGGTAGTTGGGCGAGGTAGTGCCGGCCGGGGTAGAAGCAATCCCGGGGGCGGTCCTGGTGCCGGGGTAGTTAACTCGGCTGGCCGAGGTTATCCACCTCGGTATCCGACACAAAATCTCGCCCACAGCAGCAGCAAAATGTCGGGCATGTCAGCAGCCGCAAGTTGTGAACAGGTGGCTAACCGTTATGATGATGGTTACTCGGCTATGGAGAAAGCTGGTATCCGAGATATGAAGGTGCACTGGGATCTCGGTTGGGAGCTCGCCAGTTGTCACCAAATGATGCACGCTACAAGTTGGACAGAATTTATATGTCCGAGATGCTGGAAGAGCAAGGTCCACCTGGCCCGGCATGTTTTGGACCTCGGATCATGAGGGAGCCACCGGTGCGACACTTTCAGTTGAACCGAGGTGCAAAAACATATGACGGCAGCACTAAGCCGAGGACTGGCTGACAGATTATGTGTCGGCTGTGCATATTGCGGGAGGTAACCGCAGATGGGCGGTGAGGTATATCCCGCAGATGTTGGAGGGGCCAGCCCGGATTTGGCTGAACAACCTGCGAGAGGGCAGTGTTGATTGCTGGCTGGACTTTGAAGAAGCATTTGTTAGCAACTTCTCCAGCACATACAAGAGACCAAACCGTCCTCAGCAGCTTGCGATGTGCAAGCAGAGGGATAATGAAACTGACCGGGATTACTTAACCCGGTGGAGTACTATTCGCAATTCCTGTGAAGGAGTTGTAGAGGCACAGGCCATATCTTGGTTTGCCCAGGGGTGCCGACATGGCTCCATGCTCTGGCAGAAGTTGCAGAGGGAAATGCCGGCCACTCTGGCCGAGACAATCCGGATTGCGGATAGCTATGCACTGGGTGATCCGATGCAACCTTTGCTGAACTCGGGAGAGCCGAGTAGAATATACCCGGTGAACAACAGACCCGGGCCAGTCAGGCAGAACGATCGCCAGGACTTCGGTAACAAGAGGAGAGAACCGGATTACTGGTATGGCTCAAACCAGGTTGTAGCTGTAAATCAAGACCAGCCAGATGCCGGTAACAGTCAGCGTCCGAAGTTCAATGGCCCAGCATGGGGCCAGAATCAAGAAGGGAAAAGGCCATGGGGTGACCAGAAGCCGTCATTAACTTATGAGGCTATGTTGGATGGGCCCTGCAGTTTCCACACCCAAGACATTCGCAGGCCAGCAAACCATACAACTAGGCAGTGCAGCTGGTATCAGCGCACAAGGGGGAAGGAGCCAGAGCCGGTGGAAATCAGCGGGGGCACCTCAAAGAATTCCGCCGAGGCAAAACTTGCCGCTTACCGGAGCAAATGCTATCCCGGTGATTCCGCCAGTTCCGAGGCAAGCAGATCCGAAGCCTGTGAATCAGGTGAATGTCGGAGGGAACAATAACAACACTGGTCCCAGCAGGCAGGGTGAGTATCCCCAGGGAGATTACAGAGAAGCTCATCAGAGCTATGTGATATTTGTGACCGAGCCAACTGACAAGAAGAGCTTGCATCGGCGTGCACTGGAGGTGAACGCAGTTATGCCGGCAATACCGAAGTATTTGCACTGGTCCGAGCAAGAATCACCTGGAGCAGAAGGGATCATCCCCGAGTTATGCCAACTCCGGGAGGTTATGCATTGGTAGTGGATCCGACATTCTTCGGACCTATACTCAATATTCGGTTCACCCGAGTTCTCATTGATAATGGGAGTGCTATCAATATCATGTACCAGGACACCATGGTGAAGATGGGTATCTCGGCAAACATGCTGCAACCGAGTAGCACGACATTCCATGGCATAGTGCCAGGTGTTTCATGTGCACCTATGGGCAAAATTTGGGTTGATGTGTTATTTGGCACCAAGGACAACTGCCGAACTGAGAGCATCCAATTTGAGGTAGTGGACCTCGAAAGCCCATACCATGCTTTACTCGGTAGGCCTGCATTGTCCAATTCATAATATCCACCCATGTGGGTTACCTCAAGATGAAAATGCCGGGTCCTAATGGCATCATCACTGTCTCGGGTGATTACAAGCGTGCACTGGAGTGTGCCTCGGCTGGATCGTGCTTAGCCGAGTCACTGATTATCGCTGCAGAGAAGAAGAAGATCCATGAAGTGGTGGCATTGGCTCAGTCCGCGCAACTCGGCATGCCGGGTATGGCTAACCCGGAGCAGAATGCAAATTTCGAGGTGCCCAAGGAAACCAAGAAGATCAATGTTGACCCGGCATGTCCGGACCACAACGTCATCATTGGTACCGGGTTAACTGAGAAATAGGAAGCGAGCTCAGTCACTTCCTCCGTGAGAACCGGGATATCTTTGCATGGTCAAATCAGGACCTGCCAGGTGTTCCGAGGGAGTTGGCTGAGCACTCTTTGTTCGTCAGACCGGATATGAAACCGGTGAAGTAACCTATGCGGCGCCTCTCGGATGAGAGGAGAAAAGTGATAGGTGATGAACTGGCCAGGTTACTTGCATCTGGGTAGATCTTGGTGTGCTGTTGTGTTCTTCGTGTGTGCTTCTTAGCACGCTAACCCCTCCCGGATTCCACCAGCGTCCATCGGCCCCACACTTTAGCCATCCTATGTCATCTGCCGTGATACCACCACGATAGTTGGCCGAAGAACACAACAGCACACCAAGATCTACCCAGGTTCAGGGCCCTCGTGAGGAGGTAAAAGCCCTACTCCTGCCTGTCTCTCTCTGTATATCTCGATACCAAATGTACAAGCTGCTCCTTGAGCTGTATATCTCCACAATGGGAAGAACACAAAGTAGAAGATGGAGCTACGGTGGAAAAGTATCTCAGGGCACCGTCCCTCACGCAGGAGGGGTGGTGCCTATATATAGGCTAAACCGAGTTACGGGAACACCCCTCCCGAAGCACTGTAGCCATGCCGAGGATATGTCATGATGCTACTCCTGTCAGAGACAAGACGCGACAAGCCCATCTCCTGCAGCTCTATGGTACAACTAGAAGGTACCCTCTGGCAGAGACAAGACATGGCCTGCCCATGCCTCTGCCTCGCAGTCTGTTCCCGGATTACCCGGAGTCAGCGGTGGAATGATGGCCTGCTATCTCGGTCTCCTGCACGCTCCCGTGTCAGGCGCTTCCGTGTCAGGCGTTCCCGTGTCAGACGGGATGTGACAGGAGCGCTGACCTCTGCCCGACATAAGGATAACCCGGCATGGATATGCCGGATTCTCCTTCCTCAAATATCCTTCCCTGCACATAAGAAAACACTCAAGTTACCGACATACATATGTCGGTTATGTTATCTCGGATCTTTATCTCGGATCCCTTGTCTCGGTCGACACATGCTGGCTGGCACCAGCATGGTACCCCGGTCCCTTCTGACCCAGGTTGTCTCGGTAGGCCTATGTCGGTTTGTACCTACATCACACTCTGGAGTCCAGGTATGTCGGCTTTTACTGTAACTTGGCCCACACTTGGGCATAGCTTTTACCTCACCATGACCCTACCCGGGGTAGCCCCCCGACATTAGTCCCCGAAGCTGGTGCGGTCCTGCAGCCTTGGATGAAGGGCCACAGCAGGTTTAATCAACCGAAACAACCATAACAAGCATCCGACATAACCATGTCGGTTCAACTGTAAAGCCATTAACAAACTTTCCCACCGACTCCGACATTTTCCCCTGTGTCGGCTTCTCCGACACAAGAACTCCGCTGACAGAGCAAGTCAAGCTTTCACGACCAACTCAACTTAACCCAACCATCCGACATTCACATGCCGGTTTATTGCAAGCTTCAAGGACCAAACTTTAAATAACCTTCGAGTTCTGCCCTTAAGCCGGTCTCTCCGACACAGGAAGATTCCCACAATCTCCCTAAAGATCTCTTCCTGGCACGTGGCGGAGAGACTCTGCGCGTTACCTCGGTTCCTGCGCATGGACAGACACATCTCTGCACGCACGCCACCCACGTCACGCGCCGTCACGTCGCGTGGGCTGTTGAGTGTGTTGACCGCGGCGTGCCTCCTCGATTCCCGCACCATTAACCGCACGCGATCACGCCGCGCACCGTTACCACCTTGTGGCCCACGATGCGACAGATCATGCGGCCGCAAACCCCGCAACCGCGCAGATCGTGCGCGGTTAATCCGCGCGCCCGTTACGGTAACCGCACGCGGTAAATGAGGAAACCGCATGCCCGCACCTCCATAAATAGGGGGACGGGCACCTCTCTTCGTCCTCTCCGCATCCTTCTTCTTCCTTTCTCTCCCTGCGACATCGCCGCCGCCGCGCAGTGTGCTCCACCACCGCACGACGCCGGATCTCGCGCGCCACCGCCCACCGGAGCACCTCGCGCCGCCACCGGACAAGCGCAACTCCGGCAAGCCCCGCGCATCTTTGCCCCGCATCACCGTCGCAATCTCCGGTAAGCTCCATGCCCTTAGCATTGCCGATGAACGTGTTCATCCCCTCCGATGAACACGTTCATCTCTTCGATGGATCTGTTCATCTTCCTCCTCTTCTCCGTAGAAGCTCTCACATCCAAATGCATAGATGCTAATGAACTTAGTTGCTTAGATCCCCTCTGTATTTTCTCCATCGTGCCTCTTAACCAACTTTGCAATAGCTTCTCCGCGGATCTTCATAAGTTTCAACTCAGATGTTCTTGCCTTTATCTTCTATTTATTTTTCCCCGTAGATCTTTCCATCAAACACTTAGCCACAGAAATGTGTTTCCCGCCACTTATGCACTTTTCCTCTGTTGCCCAAATGTTCCGAGATACCTATCTCGGTTCCTCTGTTGCCGAAATACTCCGAGATACTTATCTCGGTTCTTCTGTGCCTCTTTTGCAGATCCCTTCCGAGATGTCAACCAGCAATACCCCGGAGCCTGCCGAGGATATCGTTGAGGGAGAGCGCGCCGGGTGGGAGGGTTCCGACGTAACCCAGGCCGAGATAGACTGGCTAGTCCGGACCAAACGCATTCCGGCACAAGTGATATGCCGGGTTCCCGGCAAAGAGGCCGAGCCGAAGCTGAAAACCGGCGAGCGCGTGGTCTTCGTCGCGCACTTCGAGCGCGGCTTTGGACTCCCGGCGAGCGAGTTCTTCCGGTCCTTCTTGGATCGGTTCCGGCTTCAACCTCACCACCTTCCAGCCAACGCCATTACCACGCTTTCTGCGTGTGTCTCTTTCTCCGAGGGATACCTCGGACTTTGGCCCACTGTAGAGCTCTGGGCCAAGTACTTCCAACCGGAAGCAAAGTGTCCCGGATCCGGAGAACAAGAACTTCCCCAAGGAGATGACCCCGTGCGGAGCTGCTACCATCATACCTCGGAAGGGTTCCGTCTTACCTCGGATTCAAGGGCTGGAGTCATGCCGGAAATGGCAGCGCACGTTCTTCTACGTGAAGAACCCGGACAGCCCAGACAATGCCGATTATCTGAACCTGCCGCTATTCAACATCGCCACCCCCACTGAACAGTTTAATGGTCCCTCAACCCAAGGACCTGAACATCGAGATCAACCAGATCCACAAGGTCGTGGAGGAGCTGGTGAAGGCAGGCCTAACGAGCGATGATCTCCTGAGGACCTTCATCAGCCGCCGAGTTTCCCCCCTCCAAGACCGAGTTCACAAGATCTGCCACATGAGTGGCCAGTATGATCCAACTCGGATCAGCACCCACGAGCTGAACAAAGCCGAGATCAGAAGACGTGTCAAGGCAATTGCCCGCACGCTGATGACCGAGGAATGGGAATGGGGTCTTGAACCTCATAACAGAACTCGGCTTCCGGAGCAAGTAAGTAACCTTGCAACTTGCACCGACATATTTTTTCCTACCGAGGTAACTCTTATGCCGGTCCCATAATCCGCTCATAAAGTAACTCGGTTTTACTGCTTCTGGTTTGCAGAGGTTTACCCGGCAAAAGACTGAAGATGGAGAGGATCCCTCCACCAAATGGGGCCAAGATATCCCTGCCCCGGACGTCGCGAGGTAGAAGATCCGGATGATGAGGATCAGCTGCCAATACCGAGAGCTGGCGCCCCTACCCCGGGTAAGCCTCGAGCCCGAGCTTCAATCCGAGATTGGTCAGATGATGATGATCTCGAAATGCTAGAGGTAATTGACGCTCGTCCCATCGCATATGCTCACCCAGCCCCGGCATCAACTAACCCGGGTGGCTCTGCCCCGAGTGCACGCCCTGCTACCTCGGGCAAACAAGTGGCATCTCGCAAGCGCGCAGAGACCGGTACCTCGAAAACCGGAACCTCCACATCCTCGGATCCAGCCGCGCGCAGGCGAAGCGACAGAAGAGAGGAGCGGTTAAGCCGAGGAAGGGCAAGAAGACACCGCCAGTTACTGAAGGGTAAGATATTTTTGCCGACACAAGCTTACTTCCTTTTTCCTTCTGCCGGGATAACTTTTTCCCGACATAACACTTTTTCTTGTTTGACGCAGTGCCCCCCTTGAAGTTGACCAGAGTGCCTCTTCTATGCGCTCGCCCCTTCCGAGTACAGCCAACCTCGGCCACGTGACTCCGGGGCACCCGCCACCTCAACTGTCATTCCCGAGGTTGTGATCCTCGACCAAGATGATGGCTCCGCCCCCACCACGGAAACCGACATCCCGCGGGCCGACACTTCGGTGACCTCGGGCGCACAGCAACCACCACCACAACAACAACAGCCGCAACAACAGCAACCACAACAACAACAGCAGCAGCAGCAACAACAAGAACGCACAACCTCAACCGCACCAAGGACAGCAACAACCTCAACAGCACCAGCAGCAGCCAAAGCAGCCGCCCCGGCCGAGGTCCACCACCAAGTCCCCACCAAGTCCACCGAGTTAGCAACTCGGAAAGCTATTCCACTCGCCAAGCCGACACAAGCCAAGCAGCCACCGGGAAACAGCTTGCCAACCCAGAGACAAGTGGTGTTGACTCCAACCACTACCCCGGAGCACCAAGCTCTCACCACTTCTGTCTCCCGAGTCACCAGCAGCAGCTGGGTTTTACCCCAGCTCCAAACTCAGAGTGGACACAGCTTAGGCTCGGGAAGCAGTACCACATGGACTGGAATGCTGCCGACACAAGCGAGGTCTCCTCCGCGCACCCGGTCACTCCACATCCAGCTGGCCCCAGTGCACTTGCTCAGGCCATGCACAATTTGCAAGTCTCGACCCTTCGAGCCAGCAAGCTTGCCGAGGTATTTTTTCCTCAGCCAAACTTTTATTTTCTTTGCCATAGATGATAAACATACACAATCCCCAGTCCCCGAGATTCGGGTTGAGTGACCTGTGCTTGCCCGAGTAAAGATCACTCAGCGCGAATCTTCACAAAATTTTCATCATTAGACTCAAAAAATCCGACATTCGGATCTTCAAAAATCCGACACTTCGGATCTTCAAAAATCCGACACTTAGGATCTTCAAAATCCGACATCCAGTCCCCGAGATTCTTGTCGAGTTTTACTCGGCACGAATCTTAAAAATCCGACACTTAGCTTTACTCGGCATGAATCTTCAACTAATCATACAACTCTTTGCTCTTTTCAGGATTGCACCAACGCTCGGACCACAGTGTTTCGGAAGTTGCTTCTGGACCACAACAAGCTCAAGAGGTCCCACAAGCAACTTCAGGAGACGCTGAAGAACAAGGAAAAGCGCACGCCACTGCCCTTCAGAAGGAACGGCAGGAAGTGTCTCGGCTCCAGGAGGAACTTGCCGGGTCCAGGGCGAGAAAACCGGCATTGAGCAGGCCCTGATGCAAAGGAGGAAGCTGCTCAAAAGCACAAGGAAACGCTCGAGGCGTCCGAGGTTCGCGCTACCTCGGCTCAAGGAGAACTGGATGCCCTCAAGGCAAAATCCGACATCTGGCTCCGCGAGCTCACCCGGCTGAACAAGGAGATGGACTGTAAGTTTCTTTATCCTTTCTTTTGCTTTCATTACTTGTACCGACATTAAGATATGCCGGTATATAACTCAATTCGGTGATAGCTTTTCTGTCTTCAGATCACTTCGCCCACTCCAAGGCTGCTGCACTCAACACTGTTCGCAAGGCACGAGCGAAAGAGCCGAGGCTGGCCCAATCCCGGAGGAATGGGATATTGAAGATTACTTGACTGCTCTGAATGCTCGCATCTCTCCTTTGAAGGCCATTGGCCTGGATCTTCTTGATGCTGGTATCAAAGCTTACCGAGCCTTATGGCCAGGATCTCCAACTCCGCTAGCATTGAAGAACTGTCCAAGTGTCTGTGGGGGCCGAGGCCAGGATCCGAGAGTGGAGATCCTCAGCAGCTCGTGCCGGAGCTGATCAAGCACTGACCTTTGTGCTCTCCTGGTACGAGTCCATCAACCTCAACGCCGTGCGCTCCCTGCGCCAAGGCTCCAAATGGACCTCCGATCCGACATTGATAGAGAGCCGCAAAGATGCAGCCAAATTCATGGCCAGTTATGCTCCCACCCGACACTTCCCGGGTCCCGCCTACTCGGATGACGAAGAAGATGACCAGGATGATGAAGAGGGCGAAGAAGAAGATGACATTGATGAGGAGATCGAGGCCGGACTCGACGCTGCCACTGCCGGAGCGACCGAGACTGCTGCCGGCGCAACCGAGACTTCTGCTGCCGGAGCAACTGACATCGCCAAGCCGGCTGCAACCGAACTTCAGAGAAGCCGGTAACCGAGACTTCTGAGAAGCCGGTATCCGACACTGCTGGTGCCTCGGCAGCCACTCCAACACCCGAGGTTGCTCCAACCACTGAAGCTTCTTCTGCCGCCGAGACTGCTCCCGAGCCTCGCACCGCTCCAACTGCTCCGAGCTCCTCCAAGGCAGCTGCCTAAGCTTATCAAACATTGAACTATTAAATCCCCGGAATGCCGGGTGCAGATGTAAATATACGTTTAAGTATCTCGCAGTGCTACTTTTATCATATTAGTTTCAACAAGACAAGCTTAATGCCGTATCACTTTGCACCAAGTCCCCGAGTTTACTTTCTTGTTTACTATACTTAGTAATCTTTGCTCTTGTCTACCATTTAGGCGTTCGACAGTCGAGTCACAAGATCAATCATTATAGCATACAATACTTGTAAATTTTGAGGTAAGGTTTAGAGTCATCCGACACAAGGAAAAGGAACGAAAAAACCGGGTTAGTAAACGACATATGTCGGATCTTTTTAGGACCGAGTCCCCGAGTCCATTTTCATGTTTCCATATACCATAACCTCTTCTTGACTGCCATCGGCGTTCGTCAGTCGAGTCACAAGATCACAACAAAATAGCATACATTACTTGAACTTTGAAACGAGGTCTCAAAATCATCCGACATATGAACAACATAGAAAAAACCGAGATAAAACACAAGCATATAGACAAAGGCAGTCCCGAGTTTCTTTTCGGAGTGCCGGCATTTTATTCAAAGGAAAAACCGAGATACATACACTGCGCCCTTATGAGTAAAAGGGACG